>CM055967.1:23207500-24407500 GCA_029531755.1 Holothuria leucospilota | reverse complement strand
AAAATTTTAATACCTTTCTTGAAAAAGTTACAATTGCTGAGTTAGAAGGGAGGAAATAACATCAATAGCAGTCTAAGAAGATTGCATCTCGTCAAGACAGCAGTACGCAGAACGGGGCCCGCATGGATCTATAAGTTTTGGACATTGTAAAATCAAGATGATTTAGATGGAACTTGTAAGACACGGAAAGGGCCATTTCCGGCAACATGGGGAAGCACGTTTGGCCATTTTTGTCTCCGTACACTCGCTCCATTTGTGTGTTGCCCCCCCCCCCCCGAAAAAATCTGAGTACGGCCATGCGCACATCTCGTCATTAACACACATCGTTCCTCAAAGTTGTCCATTTTAATTCGAAAACCAGGTCATCCTTTCCTTACAAACCCCCAAACCGCCAAAGCCGAGAGCGAAAATGAGTTCCGAAGAAAGTGTAGCACGTGAGAACGTCTCCGCCCAACTTTTTGGCTTTTCGAAGGGAATACCTGTGTAGTCGCCCGATGATGACCTAGCCTACTTAGCAACTGCAGATTTGCAATGTCGACAGTAATTCTGATCTGCACTTCCCTTACGCTGTTAAGTACTCGTGAATTCGATGACACTTTTCGGCACTTTTTCCTATACCAGCCTGCATAGCGGCCCCAGGTAGCTTCCGAGTCCCCCATGCAGGTCTGCGGCTGGTAGTTCTTTCGTAGCGACGGGTTGAACGGAGACCTCTGTTTGCTCTGCATATAGACCTTATGCATATGATGTCACAGAGCAGAAAGTGTTCCCTCGTTTAGAGGAAAAGCGCGTATCACTGCAAGTTACACCAACAAATGCAGACAGCTGATTTTGTCAACCAATCGTATACGCGTGGAAGTGTACTACACGCGCGTGCGAAATCTACGCCGTTCGTCCACGTGTGCTTCATTGTTTTCCTCAAAACTGATGTCGCGTGACGTCAATGCAAAATGTCTATTACAGGTCATATATCACTTTGCATTAGCTTCATACACTGTGGTTTTGCTTTTGGTGTACCATTTCAGAAAGCTCTGTGTATCGTTACACAAAAGGTACATACCGCTTTCAACAGAGATGCAGTAGATACGGAAGTCGAGAAGTATGGTGATTTGGGGGAGAGAACCATTTAAATGCTGCAGTTAGGGAGAAGAAATGTCATTGGCAATCTCATTCTACCAATTATCTTTCGGTAAACATTTCACAATTATTAAGTTTTGATTTATATCATAGTCATCACCATTAGGACTGTACTACAGTTACAATACGATTGACGGCCCAAAAAAAAAAGCAGTTAGCCCAAGTATACCATTTTGGAATTTTACACAGGTGTTAAGAAATCATAAATTTCATTTTTCGACTGCCCACTGATGCTACTTCTTTACCCATTTGCTGAGTAATTCAATTGGCAGAGGGAAAATTATGGTGGAGTTTTTCTCTGCGGATATGGTGCCCAGGGTCTGTAGGTATCGGAGCTGCAAGGCTGATGGTGATTCAGCTATGACGTCAGCAGCTTCTTTCAGAGCACGTGAAGCATTCTGTTCACCTTCAGCCGCAATCACCTGTTTTATAGAAAGACCGAAAACGCATATTAAGACGGGATACGTTTCAAGACAGCGGACACCGTGGGATGTATGTATTTGCATTACAATGAATTAAATATAATAGCCTAATCACTGTACTTGAAGTGGAGAAACAAAGAAATGAAATGAAAACGAGGGCTAATTAAACAAGCTTTATATTTTGCAGGGAGGAATAATCTTAATGTAACGACATGTCCTGTAATATAACTGCAATAGATTTCCGTGATGTATCAAATCAACTTTTGGGTACTTCAGACAAAATTTTCAATTTTACTAACTACACCTAGACGAGGGAGGACTCTTCAAACAGCGGGGCATCCAGGGGATAGCATGGGCGCTTTCCCCCTAGAATTTTCGAGGCAAGTTGAAAACGTTTAGTGGTCAGATGTCTCTAAAGTAACAATATGTTCTGCTATTTTACACCCTCATTGTTCCAAACTGCTTACTTTGCAGTGACTGATCCAAGGAAAGGGGACATCGGGGACGTTTCCTTCCTATAATATTTTCAGGGCAATGTAAAAATGGTGCACTTCACTCGATCATAAGCTTATGGGACCATTTGGATTTGGGACATAAGTTTTTAGCCCAATCTGTGCCCATTTTAGCCAAATTTAACCTAAATGTCTACAAATTTTGCCCGAATTTCTACAAAATCCAAGACCTTGTCACTGTGTACACTCTTTCATTCCCACCGCGCCTTAGGTGCTAGACCGCAGTATATACCTTCAATATGGCAACTTCACTTCCATACTTCGGCCCCCGCGTTAGAAATATGTCCTCCTCCACTGACAAAAAGGACCACTGTGTAGACGCAAAACTTGTTGATTGTTTAACATTACATTCTCAAATTATCACTGATAAATCTCACCTTTGCTCGAGCCTCCCGGCTTGCTTCTGCTTCTGCAGCCATGGCTCTCTGGAGCTGTACTGGCAATTTGACATCTTTCCTGGAGTTGATCAAGGAAAATTAAAAGTGGGCAAAACAACAAAACAATGGCTTTTAGCTCAAAAATATTACATGAACATAAATTTGGGTATTGGAATATAAAATTAAAGTATAGTTTTAGAAGTTTCCAGATATTTAGCCGAATTACTACAATGCATACACTAGCCTGCAAACTGGCTGCATGCATAGCCTGTCCCTTTATCAGGGCTAATTCATTTAGTTCACTGAGAAAGTGACAGCCAACCATGCAGGAGTTGCCTTTGTTCGTCCACGAAGAATATTGTCAGTAAGTGAACCTGGCCCCTGGTACTACGAGTGGCGGGCATGCAGTTTCTCCTTTATGAAGGAATTTAATTATTACATATGTGATTGTCTGTGAAAGGAGCTGTCACGGATTTGTGCAGGGAGTTGTTATTTTACAAATAGCAACCCTGGATTTGTGCAAGTCTGGTCTGTATAAAATAGCAAACCTATCAGGCGCTTATAGTCAGGATTTTGTCGTATGGATGGCTTCGGGTTGCAAATGGCTCAAGGGCGCCTCGCGAGCCCGAAGTGCCTGAAGCCACGGTGAGTCCAGACGCCAGCCTTCGGGCCCCTGTTGGTGACCAGGGGCAAAGCCCTTGAGAAGTACCCGGAAGCTCTGTTTTGTGAATTTGTGAACCTCTAGAATGAAGTATTCACTCCTCTTTAAATGGCATTTGATATGCATAAAACACTGGTTGATCACAGCAATCACAATATGGGCACGTTTTTTTTAACTATATTAGAGACTAGTCGGTTGGTTTCATGATGCAGGTTTTGGTGGGATGGGTGGGGAGGATGGATGATGACAGGGTTGACCGCAACTTCACTCAATCTGTCTTATGTGGGAAATTGCAGGACCGTCTGACCGTAGGGTAGGTAAAATTTCTAGGGGGCAGTTCATGGCAGCGTCCAGTAGCGTACCTAGGACAGTTAGCTGGCAAGCGGACCCTTTCTTTGCATGTCTCCCTGTGCCGTTTTGAGGGAGGGGTCTATAAGGAAGACTTTACATTTATGTAAGGTCGCTTAGATGCAAAATGTCTCTGTCTTTGGGAAGCTTTGAACTGATTATATGTTTTAAATTGCATTATTTAGTGTCCTTTTTGCACAGGGGTAGGGGAGGTTCTAAGGGCCGAAGTGACACACTTACAATTTGAGAAGTTTCGGTGTATGCCATAAAAATGGCTAAAGTGCAAAATGGTGCTATCGCTGGGATTTCTCACTTTTTAGTGTGATCTTTTTCTGTTTTCATTTTGCTGGGTGTAAGGGAGGGGTGCTGTCCAAGGCCCCTCCCCTTGGAGAATTTTTGCCTTCGTTAAGTTGCTTGGACACAAAATGGTGCTTTCTTTGACAAAGCTTGGAATTGATTGCATATTCTAGAAATTCTCATTGTTTATGGTTTTTGGCCTGCCGCATGGCAGGGCGAGGATCTTCCTCCTCTATGAGTGCTCCTTGCAAGGACGGGCACCATCGATTGGTGCGTATAGCGTAGGTCTATTTGTGTGTTAAAATGCCTTTCAGATCGGCGGAGCTGGTACTCTCTACACATCAAAGTTGCATCTAAACATTTTTTAAGACTTCATGCGTTAAAAGCTATGACTTCAAGAAGAAAATTAAAACTTGACTACTTATTGAGAAAAATCACTTTCTAAGAGAAAAAAAAAGGATTAACAGGTATTTGACAAGCTCATTGATTTTTTAATGTAATTAAAAGTAATCATAGGTATTTTATATAAGCATGCTGTGTAACCGCGTGAGAAGCAATACTAAAGATCTTTAACGTATAGGCTTCAGCTGTGATGTGTGCATTATGTATGAGGAACTTCACTCGTTAGTGTGAACTACCCGCATAAGAGCCCTTCTGCGTCCCGGTACCGAGACGTCCCAGGGAAAATTTCGGGGTAACGAACTGTTATATGCGATTTGTTAGGTTCTGAGGGCCTTAAAAACATGATCAGGACAATGGCGTTTTTAGCATTCTCAGTATTATTACTTCTTATTTAGGGTTTGGAAATCTCGGGGAGGGGAACTTCCCCTGCCGTCCGCAGGCTATGGTGATGAATAATAATGAAGCAACTACTCATGTAGCTTTGAAAATATTTCAACTGCCACAAGCTGTTTTGTGACTAGCGAACTAGACCGACCCGTAACCAGCTTGTTAATTTTTGAGGGTCAGAATTTTTGTTCGGGTAGGGGGAGGGGGTAATTGCATGGATTCATTATTGCAGGTAACTGAAACCAAGGATTGGAAAATTATTAGGAGCATAATAAAACCTTGGGTGACATTGCCTTCGAATACCCCCTTGGTAACGGGCCCGGACCAGGGAGTTGCTATTTGACTAATAGCAACTCCCTGCCCGGACCACGGCCTTAAATATGCCAGGAATTCGCGATGGTTAGGAATGGTTCAACCTTATGAAGAAGATTTACTCCAACAGTACTGTCATAATGCTTTACTCGCAGCTCATACAAAGTCCTACAAGTATTGAGATCAAAGACAAAGTAGTAATGACAGTGATGGTGATGATCATGATCATGACTTTCATGATGACCGTGTGATATAATGAAAATAGCAAAAATCATTTCTTACACTTCCACGCGTTCCACTTTGACTCCCCATGGATCAGTTGCTTCATCAAGAATCAGCTGAAGGTTATGGCTGATGTTTTCCCTGTCAGATAAGATCTCCCCTAAGGATTTGGTCCCAAGGACATTTCTCAAGGTTGTCTGAGCGAGTAGCTGCGTGCTTCGCCGGTAATCTACCACGTTTACAACAGAAGTAGTTGGATTCTTTACACTGTAAAACACCACCGCATCCACAGCAACTGTTACACTGTCCTTGGACAGGATCTGTGTGTTATGAATAAATGTTGACAGTTTTCAAGAGTGATACACTGGAATAATAATTTCAACAAAGCCGGAAGACGGCATGAATTACCTCTCACTTAATCAGGGGTGGCGCCAGGTGAGGGGGGCAAGGGGACCATCCCTCCGTTGGGGAAATTTCTAATTTCGTCGGAAGCCTTAATCGGTAAAATAAAGCAGGTAGTCATTGCCTTTGTTGGGACGTCGTGTTGCTTCCCCCCGTCGGGGAGTTTATACCCCCCCCCCGCGTAGGGCAAATTCTGGGGCCGCCCTTGCACGTAATGCTGCATTACACTAACTAGCAATCCTCTTTTTCAGAGACAGTTCCGAGCAATAGAACACCAACAGAGCCTTTGATTTACAAAATAAGGTCTAGTATACAATTTCGGGTAACTGCTACAAAAGTTACGTTCGGGAAGTTTGTGCTATTCCATAAAACCCACACTACAATTGAGCACACTGGCTCATTTAACAATCAATTCTGGACTTTTATAGGAATACCCCAACAGCACTTTGATCTACTGGGGTGTGGAACCATGACACTTCAGCAAGAGTGTCACATGCATCACAACTAGCTAGACTATTAGAAGATAATGTGACTAACTAAATGAAAAAATATGGCACTGAAATTGACAGATTGCTGTGCATGGGCAGGTGAAACAGTGCAGATGCAGAAGGCATGCAACCCAATACGGATCTGTCTTTAAGCTCATGTGTATCAAACAAACAGAGCTGAGGATTATGGCCATATCAAGTACACCACACTATGCCCTTCTCCACTTATGCATGTGACACATATGCACGGCTGCTTGAAAACTGCCACTACATTTTTCGTATATTGCGAACCAGAAGAGGGTACTTGAGTGCCGCCACCAATTTCAGATTTGCGGTATACGGTTGTGTAATGGCATGTAATTGTTTTAAAACATTGTGCCATTAGCACTCCTTGTGGAAGTTGCCATGTAATGGCAGCCTCGTGGTGTCATTTTCAGGATATTGGGGAAACTGGTTCCCGGGTAAGGGGGACGAGCTTTTTACACTCTGCACTGGAGCATATGTGGCGGGGTCTGGGACGGAGCGACAGCTCCTTCCCTTCCAGGTATTGTTGATTTTCAGGGCAAACAAAGTCGACTTTAGAGCACTTTTCTTCAGGTTGAGCAAAACTCTTGTTATGAACTTATGAGTGCTTGCCAATTAGAAGTTGGGGGAAGAACCTCCTTGTGAAAATGTCTTCGGCCTTACATGACTTTGCTTCAAGTTTAAAAATTAAAGTCTACGCAGATAAGAGCAGTTCCAATGGCTACCCATAGGCCATGCTCTGTGCATGGAAGTACTACCTCCGAGATATAGTACTTCCATGCTCTGTGCGACGTGCTCAATGCTCATTAATACTTTCTACTCAGTTTTCCTGGTCAAGAAAGACCTTGCTTGACTTTAAGAAATAATCTTTGAAAGTGTATCAGTGACATCGACGATATAAGCGAATTGCAGTTATTAATGTTATCGACAAAACACTGCACCTTATGCGGTCGCACATCGAACGAAACGGTCCGCAGGTCCACCGTTTTGAAATCGTCTATACATGGCAGAATGAAGAATACTCCGGGTCCCTTGGCCCCTCCAGGGAGTAGACGACCCATCCTGAAGATGACCGCACGTTCATATTCCTGAACAACCTGTTTTTTATGGGAGATAACGTTTTAAACACTTAATTTACCACAAGATGTTACATGAAGGAATCTTTGAAGGTGTCATTCAGAAATTAAGTGTAATGTACTTAAAATACTTGAATAAGCCTATTTAACGTTTAAATATTGAGATAACAAGATAAGGGATGTCAATACATCAATATCATCCTGTCACTACAGTGAAATCCCGTAATTTAATACATAAATATTTTACCCTTAAATATTGAAATAAAGAGATGACGAATGTTGACATCTCCATGCCTAACTGGAAAAAATTCAGACAGTTACATAATATCAAAATACTGGCGTGACACCTTAGAAGCTCCAAATATATGTCCTCAAGATCTGGACTCAGTTTTTCTGGGGACGAAATATACCAAAATGTATTGAGGCAATAATAATTGTTACTTTTCTACGGTCGATTTTTTTCCAGGGCCCCTTGGCTACTGTCTTGATAATATTCGATGTATTTTATCTATCTTTAAAAATATTCAAATAAAAGTACTAGATGTCAGCTCCTGTTGGTCATTTCATCCCGAAACCGTGGCCAGTCAAAATCAGGGCTACGCCCCTGGGGCTAGTGCAGAAAATGTTTTTATATCAGGATTGCATGTGGACTTTGGCCCAACAGACTTAATAATAAAAGACGTTGTGTTATTAATGTAGGAAAACTATAAGTGTTTATTTACTTCCTTGAAATATTTACGTTGGAAACCAAAAATTGTGAATGTTTTCGTTCTTACCATAACTGAATTTTGTGCCTGAACCATGAAAATGGAGAAGAATATTCAAATTTCAAAATCAAATGCCAAAAAAAAGCTTATGTAAAAATGAGTAACTAGCTGAAGGACATTTTAGCTAACCCTGGCCCTGTTTTTTTATTTTTATTTTTTTGTCTCGGAATAATCTTGCTGTGTGTGAGGAAGTTTCAAGTGGTTCAAGAATAATATTTTGATCTGATATTGTTTGCACTTAACCAGAAAATACACAAAACCCACATGCAAACATAGGCGGAAATCCCAGGCGCATGGAAGATAAATTCCCCTCTTTCTGGCAAATGGGGGATGGCCTACAAACGCATCCCCCGATTTTTCAAACCTTTTACAAAATAATATGCTCTGTATATTTATTTTTGGTTATCAAATTGTTACTTTTGAATAAAGTTAAGCATTAATTTACATAAATGATTTCAAAAATCAAGGGCGTAGGAAGCGAGGGGCTGGGAGATAAAGCCCCAGTCAAAAATGTGGTGGGGAAGCAATTCAAGGACAAAACACCTTATTTATTCTCTCTGTAAAAATGTCAAATATTTGCAGTAATTATCCTTAATTTGCTCAAATATTACACCAAATTGCATCTAAGGACACCCCTTCCCTTAGGGGCCCCTCTCCAGGACGGCGGCCCCAAACAGAGTTCAGACCCCCCAGTCGAGGACAGCTTCCTACTCCTATGTCAAAAATTCTGTTTGGCTCGCAACCATCCTACATTGTTGCCATGACATTGCATGTGAGCTTGTATGAGATTTTTTATACAAAACTCCGTGCAACTCCTACCACCACCTATCCTCTCCAACCACAAACGTTAACTTATCTGTCGGGCATCGGAAAGCCTGTCACGATTTGGATGGAAAAGATGGACCAAATTACCCACTGCTGAAAGGGGAAAATGAATTCAAGAAGAAAAGGGAAGAAGACGAGCATTTTGATGTAACTTGCATAAAGCAGGATGAAGTAAATTATTCTGCACTCTTTTTTAAGGCGCGCTTCGCCCGCATCCATCGTAGATAGCTGCGTCATTCCTAAATTCCTTTTTGACAGCTTGCGTATTACCATAAATTAATTGTGAAGTTCCTAGTTCGATGTCTGTTTGGTATGAATTCAATATAATTTTCAGATAGTGAGTGATTCACACCCCCGGGAGAGCACAACGCGTCCCCGTGGCCACTTTTGAATGGTTGGATCATTTCAACTTGAGCCTGCCCCTGTGATAAAATACTGTAGATTAGGGGCCTTTGAAGATAAATTCCCTGCGACCTCTCTGAATGCCACGTATTCGAACCTGGTCAGTAAAGTGGTCATCGGTGAACAAAACCGCTTGCCCCCTGAGAAGTAAGCTATACTCACAACCACTTTGAACCACCAAATTGAGACTGTTTTCTATGACTTATCCCAGCAGGAGATATGGTAAAATTATGCATTTTATGGTCTATTTATAACTTTCCTTTGAAAATAGGTGTTATTGTCATTCTAAATGTTATGAGTCATCTTAATACCCAGGGGCTTCTAGGGACTTTTTCCCTGGGCCTCTTCTAGGGAGTTTCCTCCCGACCCTACTGACATAAGTAAATGGTCGAATTATAATTTCTGTGGTCTGTTTAGTGGGCATCCAGTTTCCTGTAGAAGTAGTTCTTTACTTTATTGCTAACAAGTTTGTAAATACGCCCCTGAAACCCCACCGGGCGTTGCCCCCTGGATCCCGACAGGGGCCCGTAGGGTTCCTGGATCCCATGCCGCCAGGGGGATTGTTCCGAAATCCCGAGGGGCCTTCGGCGCCTTTGACTTGTTCCACCCCAGGTTTCAGAATAAATCTCCGCTTATGCATAAAAGACACGCACCCCAGTGCGCCCGCAGAGCACAATACTGTGGTGTGCTTGCTGATAATATAATGACGCATATTTTAATAATTGTATTTTGCATTTTAAATGAAAGCTATCAGTAAATTTTGTTGAAAGGCCCAGCAAGGTTTGTTTTGTTGTCTCCGTGCACGTCGTCGTCGTCTGTCAATGCTGGTAGCTTTTAGCTGTACTATTCTCACTATCATTCAACCTAATGTGTCCATAAGCCTATATCACCCCGCAGGGGTACTTTAACTCATCCTAGCCCACACGTGTCCCTGCAAAGGTAAAAACTGTTTACCTTGACGATGAAAAAGAAAGAAAATGGAAAAGTTAACACCACTGCAATGTATGACAGGATCACCATTATAGTAACCAAGAATCCACTGGTACCATCTGGGAAGAGAAATAGACATGTTGTTAAACTTTGCAAAAGTAAGACTTGTTGAAGAAACGAATGCAGTAGGATTGATAATAGTTGATTAAATCTGTTGAAAAGAATCAAATTATAAAAGACAATCAATAACATTTCCGTCTTACGTTTGGAGCCAACGTCTCGATACGAGGGATAACCTAGGGAGTAGCAACATGTCAAAAAGTAGGGGCACGAAATCTGAACGGCAATCTTCAAAGTCCGTCCCGGATAGACAGATAGACAGACAAATAGATAGATAAATGTGTGTGAATGTATGAATATGTACATCATTTTCAAAAGGGGCAAGTTTTGCATATTCAGAAAGTAGGTGAAACGAGTCCCAGTGCCGCCCCCTCCCCCAGTTTTTGCACCTCTGGACAAAACACTCACAAACGCTAAAACCTCCAAAATTGAATCAATAAAAGGATTTCCATGTGGTAATAATTTCATATAGAATCCGGGTCGGAAATGTGGACCCCGCCAGGGCCCCCAAAGAGGACCTCAGGACCCTAAGGGTGCATACTAGTACCTCGTTTCTTTCTAGGCCTTTGATACACTTTTTTCCGTAGCCTTCCCCCTTCCCTCTCTTGAAATCTCCTGACTAAATTTTCCCCTGCAAATAAGAGAGACTTATTGCATACGTACGTTATCCTATGAACAGCGACCTTCTTGATCATTTTTATGAATGATGTAGTCCACGGTTTTTTTTTTTCGAATTATGACAATTTTTATTTTGATCATAAATTAACTAGCAAACCAAGACCACGTCAGAGTGACCTGCTTTTTCAGTTCCAACCTGCATTCTGTGGACCCTTCCACTTGCGCCTGGCGTAGGTGAAGACTGAAATAAAGCGTAAAAAAACGCCCGCAAGTAGGGTTTCCCTGACGTACAAAGATCAAGTAATGTAAGTATCGGTCATGCACTCATGACATGGTAATATATCTTTTTTACTCAAGTTGAAATGACATGTACGGGGAACTCATTAGACTATGAGATGGTAATGAAAAAGATTCATATGTGTTACTCTCGTCAGTACTATGCATGTCTTGTGACCATAGAAATTTAATTTCTATCCTTGTGATCCACTATCACTGCACCCTCAAAAAAATTATCAGAGACTGTCAATTCAAAACCTTTTCCACCCTTTTAGAAGAGTGATTCGCGCAACTGTATACCAGCTGGGCTTGGGAAGGGTTACCCGACTCTAGATCAGAGTCGTGACTCCTCAGGCCGAGGGTGGAGTCAGGTGGGGAGCGGGACGGGCCATGCCCCCCCCCCCCCGTTGGGGAGATTTTCCAGTTGATCGGGAGCATTAATGGCTACGATAAAGTACTGTAATCCGTGACGGAGAACAGTTGTTTTGGCTGTCTATGAAGCAAAATCCTTACTTACCAAAAGTTTCAAAGTTATTTCAATAACAGCCCAAAATTTTCAGTCTAACTTTAGCCCAAATCCTGAGTGTTCTTCATGAGAAGCCCGAAATTTGGGATTCGCCATTCTATCGGTAACTTATCGTCTTCCACTGGACCTCGGGTTTCTGAACCCCTTCCCCTCCCTCGTCAGGGTTTTTGGCTCCATGTCGGGAAAGCCCTTGTGCCATTGCATTCCTTATTCTAGCCGGGACTGTCGAGAAAAGACTCCACTTCCTTGGAATCGAATCACAACCTGGCGACTCCCGGGGAATCTTCAGTATTGTTAAAGATATGCACAAAATCGTATTTTGGAATTTACAATTGTGTTGACTATTTCTCAGGTTTCGATAAAGCATGATAACACAACTGGTTCTTTGGCCTCAGACTTAATCGCAAGTTTTCTTATCAGTTGGCCACTAAGATAATCCATTGGCAGCTGTTGAATATCTTGTAGTTTAGGCCTACTCTGGCCCGTCGCCAGGAATTCTGATATGGCGGGGGAGGGGGGGCACCGACACCGTATAGAGGGTTACCGAAGAAGATTATGTTTGTAGTCAATAGTGCCACCATATGATTACAGTTTGCGGGGGATAATACCTCAAGCTTACCACAGATAGCTTAACGGTATCGGTTAAACTACGTGTGTACATACGCACGAAGCGCGAAAATTTCACTCTTTTGATGGAAATTTCCCCTTCTTTTGCAATACAGAAACGTGGAAAGTCTCCACAAGTGAAGGGAACAAGACTATGATCACGATGATGATTCTTCAGCTTCGAAAGCTAATAATATAAGTTTAACAATTAAAAACACACTGGTGAATTAATACCGAATATATAGGTGCTGGTGCAATTCAAATCAGAACTTTATTTTAATTACCAAGGAAGTTTTTTAAGTCGTTGAAAATCGGAAATTCATAATTCAAATTAAACTTATAAATAACTTTAACTAATCTGGGTATTAGGGTTAATTAAGTTTCCTGCAAGTTATTCCTCAAAATGTCTGATTTTCTAAAAACAATATTCCGGACTCAATGTGAATTCCCGACATTGACCGTTTTGGGGAAATTTCGTTGAAAGTTGAAATACTGACTTTTTATAACATGAGTATTGACCTTGATAGATGTGTTATTGACGGATTTTTCTTGTAAAATAATCAGATTATTGTATTAGAGTATGATGCGGGCACGATTGTGTTTTCATGACATCAGATAAGCAGACGACAGGGTCTACTTTATTAAAGTCAGTTCATATCTATTTTATATGTTTTGCGGAACACTAACTCGATTTTGTGAGGGCCAAAAAGGCATTTGGCCCACCTACAAAAAATATTGAGGGGCAATGCCCCCTGCCCCCCCCCAGTTCCTACGCTACTGTTTAAATAGCTTTGGCTTGAAAAGTTCACTGGAATTTCTGTGCTAATAACGTTCATGGGTGATAAGTTCACTTGTGAGAATTGCGCGCTAAGCAGGAAATTATTTACCACGGTGAAACCTGCATAGAGACTCAGCAAGTGGTGGTAGAAAGATAAGCCCGACGAAGGTTCAAGCTCCCCTAAGTGGTCCAACAACCCGAAGCCCCCTCAGAAGTAATGGGTTACAGAAAGGATGCCAAACGCAAAATTTTGGGCGCCCGGCGAAAAATTTGGGGTTCTGTTGAAGAAAAACTGAAAACATTTGGGTCTTATTAAGGAAAGTTAGAAAATTTGGGTTTCTATGGAAGAAGTTACCCCTCCTCGTCCTAGACAGTTCCAATTCTTCTGATTAAGTTACTCCTTCCTAAACTGTCTTGAGCCCCTCCTTGTGCAGACACAAACTTAGTTTATTGCTTAAAGTCATATCCTGGTGGGCATTCAAGGCAATATGTGTAACCAGAACATTCTCCTCGCATGATGTGTATTGTGCATCTTTTGACTTTGATGTCAATCAAAGAGCATTCACCAATGACCAATGAGAATTTTGCTTTCTTCCAACCAAAATGTATTAGGGGCGATGATTGTCTGTCTTTTAAGAGCCAAAACAAGACGCCGGGCGACTGGTCGCGGGGGATGCCCCCTTCCACCACTCCTGGACATTGAGACACTTTACGTTTCTTACAAAGAATAGTTATCATGATGTTGAGTCTAAATTAAGAATCTTCCAGATCGTAAGAGAAAGCTGCGAAAATTTTTGTAATTTTAGAACAAAAATGTTACAGACAACAAAATACGTTAATTATTAAACTCCTTTTGGGATCATCAAAAGTCACCTGGTGTCATACCAGGGCCACCGTTTACATGTACTAAAATTTTATTTTCGATCGATTTTCGATTTCGATTTTATGGGGGGCACAGTGGTACGCACGGGGGGGGCACGGCCCCTCCGTGCCCCGGCTTGGCTACGGGCCTGGGCCTACATCTGTATTAACATCCATTTTTAGGCTAGTATTGGCAGCAAATAAAGTAGTCGAGGTAAATATTATTACGTCATTGTTAGAAGGTCGTGACTAAAAGGGCTCATGGAAACCGACTCCAAAATACTGGAGTCGCCTAAGCCTGAGACCAATGTGTTTCACCATGGAAGTACTACCTCGGAGGTAGTACTTCCATGGTTTCACCGATGCACTGGTTCGCATACTATTCAAAGTACGTGGATTTTCTCTGAACACTCCTGCTTTTCTACCACTAGGTCTGGCTTGGCATCTTTTTCACCCCAGGGGGCACGATTAGAGAGCTCAGAGTCAGTGGCGCAGCCAGGGTTTGGCGATTGGGGGGCACCACAGATAACGTCAAAATGTACCTATGTAAATTGTACCGATTTATGTGCAACTGCGATTGTATACAATAGTGTGGGAACCTTCCTTTGACACTAAAAGGTGCCGTCTTGGGGGAGAGGTCTAAGGAAGGGGGAAGGGAGATCTAAGTAAGGGGCCCCCTCCCCTTTGAGAAATTTTTGTTAAGTTAAGGTTGCTTAGATGCAAAATGGTGCCATCTTTGGGATATCTTCGGAAGTAATCATATATTGCTGGAAGATATCCATAATTTAGTGAATTCTAAGTAGTGGTTAGGTGAAAGACGAGAGTATGGTTAGATGAAAGAGGAGAGTATGCCTCCATGCGATAGTTTACATCAGTGATAATCCTTCCTTTGTCCCTTCGTAAAAGTGCCGTCCTGGGGTAGGGGTCTAAGGGGAGGGGTGTCCCCCTCCCCTTTGAGAAATATTTGTTAATTTAAGGTTGCTTAGATGCAAAATGGTGATATCTTTGGGATATTTTTGGAACTGATAATATATGGCTGGAAATATTCATAGTTTAGTGAATTCCAATTTTTGGTAAGGTGAAAGAGGAGAGAATGTTGTCTAAGAGAAGGGTATGTTGTCAACAAACCTCCTAAAGCCTCCCTTTTGGCTACTTTAATTAATGCCTTCTATTCGGGGAAGTTTTACGTAAAAATACCTGCGTGCAGTCCACAGAAACATTCTTGGGCTATTACGAAACTTTTCCTTGCTTCATTGTGCATTGTAAAAGGGTATCTAAGGCTGGCAGACAGCGGTAAAGGGCCTCCTGGAAGCTCTAGATTAATTATATAAAATGGGGCACTGACATGATGCTTATTACCTAACATCCAAATGATACTGTAGAGTGTGATGCCGAGCACTTTACAACTATTGTATATTTAATAAGTTTGAACGAAAATCCAGACGAACAGTTCCAGCGGGAGGTGGGAGGGAGAGTATAGGTGCAGGGAGGTGATATTAGACCTCCCTGACAGGTATAGCAAAAGAGGTTAAGGACTACAAAGCGCATTTCAAAATGCTTTTTCGCAAGTGTATTAACAATCACCATTTATACCGGTAATGGCTGCATTTGAAAAATGTATAACGGCAAATACGTACTTTCAACCTTCCACATCATGTTACAAATTAGACTGAAAGATCCCATAGGCGATGTACTTATGTTTCTCGGAAAATTGTTGTGATCCGAATAGTTGCATGTAATATAACCTTAATAATGGTCAGAAGATGGGGTGCAAACCGTGACGAATGCGTGCGAAGCGCGCCGAAATTTTTCATTAAATAAGATTACCATGACCAAACCTGCATTCATGATCCTCTGCATCGAGACACTTTCAATTCCTCAACAAACCTGTATGCCGATCACAAAGCCAATCTTTAACCTGAGAATTCGTAAACAACCTTCAACTTTTCTTACTGTGCTTCTGCCGGAGTTACTACCGGAAATTATTGACAATAAGGATATTACTGAGGTAAGGTTTGAAGGGCGCGGAGCACGGGAAAATTTTGATAGTTTGCAAGAGATTTGGGATAATTCTGGTAGTTTGAGAACCATTTGTGATAGAAAATGATTACCACAGATCCAGCACTCGGTTGAAAACACACCTCACCCTACCCCCTAAAGAAACCTATAGTTTAAACGCCTTTTGAGATCATTTTAAAATTTTCAACAAAAAATTCAATAGGGGGCACGCGCCCCCCATCCCCCCCCCCCGTGCCGGCGCCACTGCTCAGAATGAGACTTCCTAAACTGAGCACAACCATCAGTTTGCCAGTAGTGTGACAAGAATTTTTTGTCAAAAACGTCTACCCAGATGAAGTAAACGGCACGGCTTACTAAGTTCTTCATTCTGAGATCTCTAATTGCAGAAATTTACACTTCATGTGAAAATTAAACATTTGATTTTTTCTTATAGGTATCTGTTTTAAATTTCAAAATGGTATATGGCAGTGGCCTGAGTGGATGGCCGTGTAAGGGACGTGGGCGGTTTGAAGTGCGTTAACAAAGATGGTAAAGTCTCCGTAAAGAACGAAAGTAACAATAATGCGTTTACGGTTCCGAGGTGACGTTGGAGGGGAACACTTCCCGGAAGGCGTGGGGCCCAGAGTCCCGCAACAGGGCCCTGATGGAGTCCAGGGAGCGAAGACCGTGGAAGCTTTGAGAGTAAATACAAAATGAGGACAGTAACATTAACATGAAAATTTAGCTGTGTGATCTCCTTAATACTGGGAACACATCAGTTATGCACTTAAAAAGTATTTCTTATTAACAACCACGCAACATCAGGTCTGTGCTTGTCCGGACTTCCCTCCCACCTTCCAATCATGAGTCAAGCAGTGGTAACATCACCTGTAACAAACCCAGGTGCATGGTGTGCACTCATCTCGATCCCTCTTCTAACATTTTACACCAGGCCTCAGGTACCACTTTGAGACCTGGGAGGTTTAACTGCGACTCAGAAAATGTAGTCTATTTGCACTATTGTACTAAATGTCCCCAGGTCACTACATCGGCGAAACGAGTACAAAGTTTAGGCTTCGGTTCAACAACCATAAACTAAGCATTCGACAAAAAAGACAGGTTTCCCTGTTGCTGAACATTTTAATCTCCCAAATCATAGCCTTTCGGCAACTTCAAAACAGCCCAGGATAGAAGCAACCGGGAGCTCAATACTATCTTACGCTTGAACACTCATAACACTGGACTTAACAAAGATGTCGCTTTTGTGAGCTTTTATGCTCGGATGCATCCCGATAAGGTCTAGCCTCTTACATATGTTTCAGTACAACTGGTGAAGAGCTGTGTATACGACGCTCGAAATATTTTGTTAAATGCTTTACGTGTGGAGTAACAAAGTTGGAAATGAAAGTATCGTTTTTTCTCGTTTTTTGTTTCTTATATCATTTTTTTCCAACACACGCCAACTATCATGCCAACGTTTATGTGTCTTTTAGCATGTGTGTGTGTATATATATATATATATATATATATATATATATATATATATATATATATATATATATATTTAGAGTGACGTAGCGACTGTGTATTAATAAGTCAATCCACGCTATATTAAATAGTCGCACAGAGACCTTAGGCCATTTATTCTGAAAGAGGATATTTATTTGTGAATGGAAAACTTATCCTCAAGCAGGATTCGAACCAGCGACCTCCCGGCGGATGCTCTGACCACTGAGCCATTGAGGCCTATGTGGTAGAACACCGTCAAGTGAGCTTAAATACTGTTGGGTTAAGTTTTCCATTGTTACTTATATATATATATATATATATATATATATATATATATATATATATATATATATATATATATATATATGCAATGACTGGAGTAAAAACTCAATGCCTTTGCCTTTTACTCACAGTGTCACGCTAGTGCGTTCCTCAGGGGGTCGATATGATTATGTATTGGTACATTAGGAAATCTTCCCCTCCCTTCCCTGCCCCCTCGATCGCCACCCTTCTCCAGACCATTTGCTGTTTAAATTAACCCCAAACCTGCCCTAAACCTAACGGCCGGTGGCGATTGCCACATCAGTCGGTACACTCGCGTTTGTTCAAAGCCTACGACAAAAAAGACCATACTTTGGTGCTACTTAATGGTGATAATTATAAGATTAAAGCCTACCTGTCTGCGACTGCCGACTCATTGCATTTCTGTTCTGATTTTCTCTGTTTGTCGACATGTTACTGTAAAATTTTGAACAATTTAAAACTGCTGCTATTTTAATATGGCTGCAGTATCTACTGCAAGAAGAGTGACTTTTTAACTGTTGGTTGCGCCACAGGTCGTGTGACTGGAATTGCTTGGTATCGCCAAGTGCATGCTTACGTATAAGATTGTACGTGGTTTTGAATAACCCTTATAAAGTGATTACCTGTGTCCGATGCACTAGTGCATGACGCCATGATAATAACGTGAGGCTGTTCCTATTATATAGCCTATCCCATGATGCACATTCAGGCCATGATTTAGTGAGGTATTCTTTACAAAAATAAAATGGCATATTTCGCTAATAAAAAACTACAGAGAAAAACAATATACAGGGCCGTTTTAAAGAATTTCTATAGTAGAGGGACTGTTTCCCTCAAAATGATCACGTTGACACTATTTAAGCTAAGCGAAGTCACCAGTTCAGTCAACTGAAGCTTAGCCTACAAAGAATTGTTTGCCCCCAAATGTCTGCTAAACTGTGGGAAATGTAACTTCACAGTGCGCCAGACAAGGTGCTGGAGAGGGGCAAGATAGTTTCCAGGTGGGTGAAATATATCCGGGTCCGGGTCAGAAATATCTAAAAATATATAAAATCTATGGTAATTTTTTATTTTCTAAGGGACAAAAAGTTTGTAGGGAGCTCCACCTCCTGCGTTCCCCCTCCCCTGGCTACGGGTCTGCTTCCAAAGCCTTTTAACTAACATTCATACACACTCTTCCAGGGAAGGAGTTTAAAGTTCTATAGAGGAAGGAGCAAGACCAGGGAAAAAATCAAAGGCTCCCGGGGCTCTGCAGGAAGCAGGACACTCCATTGAAGGTGTGGGATCCAGTGGTCCGCCGTGAGGACCCCGATGGGGCCCAGGGGCAACGCCCAGGTCGAAGAGCAGGACCCTAGCAAAGGTGGAAGCTTTATGACGGATGCCCTGAAAAAAAATTTCCTCAACACCAAAGGTTTTTAACTATATAGGCCTAAGATATAATTGCAAATGCCAGGGTGGTTTCCTGTCCCCCCCCCCCCATTTCATGATGACCCCATCTTGACTCAAAACTGTGGATACGGGTCTGTGGGGGACCAGGGACCAGGCCCCCTTAGGAACACTGTTAGAATGAATTATTTGGCTCTCCTAATATTTCGTTGGGTGCACACTAAAAGGCATGGACGTGGATCATGGGGGGACGGGGGGGGGGGCGGGGGACGCGTCTCCCTCACTTTTTTGGAAGGGAGACATCTATAATAAGTCCCCACTTTTTCAAAAATAAAGACAACTAAAACTTTGATGAATTATAATATAACATAGATTACAAATTGACACTACCGGTGCATTTTAAAAGCTAAATTGCCCCCAAGTATGGCACCATTTGCCATATAAAGTCACCTAATTCTTTTTCAAAGGGGAGGGACACCTTAGACACTTAGACCCAGAACGGCGACTCGCAAATCCCCCCCCCCCCAACACCGTTGGAGATGGATCCACGCCCTTGCTAAAAGGAGCACAAGAAATAACAATTTGACCATGTTTTTTATTAATTAACGTTACTCGGACTATAACTTCGGGTCAGTAATAGGAGGATTTTTGAAAGGTACAATATTGTAATAGGGTTAGCAGGCTTCTATGCAACAATAAACCACTTAAGTTGTTCTTCACTAGTAATAAGACAGATATTTAGAACAGTCGTGAGAAAGCGCGCCGAAAAACGGCATTATTTTAAGACTCTTTTCTGTATTTCTTTTACTTCAATTATAATTACAAAAAAGTCTTATCCATTTCTTAAAATTCTCTCCAACTTTCTCCAGCCACATATTCTTTCTTTTACTTTTATTTTTTTGAAAATCTGGTGAAAAGTGCGAGACACTTCTTTTTTCAAGAAAGAAAAAATAAGTTAGTTACACTCAAAAATATTGGCTACAATAATATTCTGAGGACGACAAAGGTATGAGGGTTAAGTATTTTAAAAACCAATGAAATGTTATTGGTAACTCATACATAAACATGACCATGGACAATATACAAAAAAATTGCTGGGCAACCAAAATTCAATGGCAACTGCATCCTCATAAGATGTAACCGCAAAGCCTTTCATTGCGAGCCCCGAAAGCGCGAAGTCAGAGACGAGGATCTCAGGGTCCTTCTCGAGAATATTCCTTAAATTTGCGGAGTTTTTCGGTCATTCTGTAACATTTCTATAGAGAAAAGCCTGCTTCCCCAAGGTGTAATCTGAAATGCTAATGAAGTATTTGACTGGAGATGGTTACAAATTTCAAGTCAGGCGCGTAGCAAGGGGGGGGGGACGAAGGGGGCAGCCGCCTCCCCCCTTAGCAAAATTTTGGTACTTTTTTATGTCTTTTCTGCAATATTACTAGTGTTTACCCTATTTATATGCGGTAAATAGGCCTGGGAAGTGCTATTTCCAGCGATCTGGGAGGCATTTTGGACCAAAATTTTCTCGCGCTACGTGCCAACCCATGGGTTGGCACGGAGCACTGGCAGCATACTTGCCAACTCTATCGATACTGTAAGGGGACAAGTAGGCCTACCATATCAGGAACACATGGTATCTTAGTGGTAGGCCTATGTACAAAAAGCAACACCTTACACTTTTTTGAGGCTGTTATGTAATTCTGCATACTTGTAGAATGATAAATTATTTGCCAGCAATATGTGTGCATTCGATTTCTATATGGGTATTCCTACAAAATATTTCATAAAATAAAGTACTAGGTCTCATCAGTAGCAGTATGGTAAAGTCAGCGATAGAATGTCAACGAGTTGTCACGCAGAAATTTGGTAAACTAATCGTGAAATCTGAATTCTCGTAGTTTTCGGTAAGCTGGTGCATAGCTATAGCAATAGAGAAAAAAAATCGGTTGCATGATAACAACAAGACCCCCTCCCCAAAGCAGTACTTCACTTGATGGAATGATTTAAGAATGTTACGATTCAATGCTTCTTTTCGGGTACTGTATGTCGAGTTTGTGCCAGTAGAGGTTAGAAATATCACGGTTGAATGGATATTAACGTAGCACAAAACTGCGCCTATGAATGGTTTGCAAAGGATAAAATTGCGGCGAAAGAAGCAAGGATGTCACTGGATGGAAAATTATTTTTCCAAAATAAAGTAGAGCTAATTCTTTGTAGGTGTGGAAAGTTCCCTGAATTTACAGAAGGATATTTTTCTGTTTTAGGAAGTTTCAGGAGTGCAGATAGACCTTGATAGGTAATCTCCCTGGTAAAGTGAAAAACATTCTTTTGGGGTTTTTATATTAGCTTTGATAATACAAATGTCTCATCGGTATGACCAGAGAGGCGAAAAATACTCATGATGTGAGTTTCTTCAGATAAACAAAGCACACCTCCGATACGACTGATGTTCCGATGAAAATAGAAAAGGCCGTCATTCAGTGTATTTGTATTCGGAAGAAATTTGGTAAAGTTGCTGTGACACTTTAAATGAAATTGTTACAAACGCATAGTACGACCAGTGTTCCGATGGGCTGGAAGCGTTGTGCGCGTAAGGACTTACAATTCTGTGTTGTAAAAAGGTAAAAACTTTAGCAATAGTACAATCGCTATAGCTTACTGCTACGATAGTCAACCAACTACATAAAACCAAAGACCCTACACTGGTTTCCTGAACATTTACTCCTATACATCATGAGATATAGATTGACTATTTCTATATCAAATTATTTTATCCTATATGTCATTACTCTGGTCACGTCACTGAGTTCTGGAGAACCGACCATTTCTTCTAATTATGCCAGTGCTCAATCCATGGCTTTATTAACATTCTGAAGCCGAAACTATTGGCCATGTTCAGTTATGACGCTATTGAGTTTTAGTAATTTGTTTGACATTTTCTTATGACTGAGTTACACCGACACCCTCGAAAAAATCTGCAAAGGCTAGTGCCTACCCCTCGAGAAAGGCCTAACTACACCGACGTACTGACAACCTTTGATTTGCTTAGCATACTTTTTCTTATGACAGTTCAAGGCCGGATCCAGAATGCGTACGCCCCCTATTCTTTGCAGAACAATTTTTTTGTAATGGAACAAAAAAATGACTTCAAATGATGCTGAATGTTGCACCAGATTACATCTGAGGGTACTTAAATGTTCCAAAATTTCTCAAAAGGGGAGGGAGGTACCCCTCCCAGCCTCCTCCCCTTTGATCCCTCCCCTTTGATCCCTCCCCTTTGACCCCTCCCCTAGGCCGGCGATCAGGTCCTGTGGTTGGCCACCCCCAATCAAAAGTCCTGGCCAGGCCAATGATGGATACTGTATTACATGATAATAATTAGTACAGCAATGAGGTGAGGCTGGAAGTGTCCGAAAATTTTGATAGTTTGCGTAGGATTTGTGAAAGTTTTAGTTTCAGAACAATTTGTAACAGAAAATTATAAAAATATAGATACATAACTCACCGATACCGCTACTGACCTTTGAACAGGAGCAAAATGGGGATTGTGGGTGGTGGGGAAAAGGCCATGAATGGGGGAAATGCCCCATGCCCCCTTCTGGTGGCGCCACTGCCCCCGGTTCGAACTTGGCCCTCACGGAATTAGCCTCTCCTCCACACACCCATTTGAGATTCCTGTATCCACCTCTGGGAAATATTTTCGGTGAACGTCTGTAGGTTCCTTCGTGTTTCTTTCACAGTTTGGTTTCATCAGGGAGTTCTGTTGCAACTCTCTGGTTTCATAAAGCTAACTCCCGTCCATTGGCAGACCAAGACATACATAGTCTTGTTCAAGACTAACATTTCCGTCCACCACGTATCGGCTGTGAAACATATTTACCAGTGCGCCCTCCAAATCTACTTTTCAGAACTAGTTCTGGAGATGGAGAGTTCAATAGTAGATTTACAGGGCGTACGCATGCTTCACAGCGGATATGTGGTGGACGGAAATGAACTAGAGTCTTGAACAAGACTAATAGCTACTTAATTGTAGTACCCTGTATAGGTCGTGACTTCTATCCTCAATCTCATAGTTGTAACTAATTGTTGAACGGCAGCCTGCAGTGACGCTGCAGGGAAACCTATTCGTTTCGGAAATACTGTTGAATACAATAGTCAATAGGACACGTAATTCATCCACGTTAGAAGTCAGCCACCTGACGTGTAGTTGATCTACTAAGTAGGCTCTCATATGTCGGGACAGATTCTTCTTTGTGTCCCTAAATTGTTAAGAGAGGCGCTTCACGTCGGCTGTGCAACTTTACCTCACTTAGACCAGGGAGATGTTAGGATCCCCTACTTAGACCAACAGTGGCAAGTGGGGGCATGGGGGCGCGTTCCCCCCAATCGATTTCAGAATTTTTTTGAAAATTTTAAAATGATCCCAAAAGGCGTTTAAGCTACAGGTTTCTGTAGGGGGTGAGGTGAGTTTTCGACCGAGTAACCAGGTAACCATTTTCTACCACAGATGGTTCTCAAACTATCAGAATTATCGCAAATCCTTCGCAAACTATCAAATTTTCGCCCGCTCCGCGAGCTTCAAACCTTACCCCAGTATTGTTCTTATTATAAATAATTTCCGGTAGCAGAAGCACAGCAACAAAATTTGAAAGCTGTTTACGAATTTTCAGGTAAAAGATAGCTTTGTGATTGGCAAATAGGTTTGTTGGGGAATTGAAAGTGTCTAGATGCAGAGCATGAATGCAGGTTTTTATCATGGTTATCTTCCGCGCGCAGTAGTTACGGTTTTCACTCCATCTCATGACCATTATGAAAGGTTGTGTGACATGCCACCAAAAAGAATTGTTTCACTTGTCATTTAAAGAATTAAGTCCTCCAATCAAAGATCCGTTGGAATTATTTCAATATCTTTTACCATTCTCAAAATATACGTCTTCAACGTTTGATGGTTTCTGAAGAAACTAATTGCCTATGCAAAAATAATGATGTGGGGTGTTGCGCAGTGTGGAGATTTCTTTTGTTAACCCTGTATAAATTATCTCTTAATTACTGATCATACAGATTACAGTTTGGTGAGTGATATCAATATTTTTCAAGGAAAAAATTTTAACTTTCATAATAACCCCTCGGGGAATGACAATGCTACCAGTGTCCTTGAAATTAAGGTTGAAAAAACAAAGGCTAACACGTACCATATGTGGTATGTCCCTCTTTGGATGTCACATATTTGCATATTTAGCTCATGTTTATTCATGATACCAGTGTGAAAGAGAAATTTCCTGTAAAATGGTCAATATTTGATGGATTTTAATGGGAATTGTGGCTATTTTCTAGATTTTTAATGCTTTTTACATCAAATATCCAACTATGTTATTTTCATGTCACACAACCTTTAAAGTAATAATACATGCAACTATTCTGATCACAACACTTTCGGAAAAAACAGAAGCGCATTTCCAACCTCTGTAGGCATGGTAGGGGGCTATATGGGACCTTTCAATATAATTTGTAGCATGATGTGGGAGATTGAAACTATGTATTTGTCGTTATACATTCCCCGTTGCTGGAAGCTGTTCGTCTTCTGGATTTTCCTTCAAAATTAGTAAAAATACAATAGTTGCAAAGTGCTCGGCGTCTCACTCTATAGTATCATTTGAATGTCAGATAATAATCATCATATCAGTGCCCCATTTTATATAATTAATCCAGAGCTTCCAGGAGGCACTATACCAGTGTTTGCCAGCGGAGTCTTAGATACCCCTTACAACTTGCACAATGAAGCAAAGGAAAATTTTCGTAATAATCCAAGAATATTTCTGTTGACTCCACGCACGTATTTTTACGTAAAAACTTTCCCCGAATAGAAGGCATTAAAGTAGCCGGGGGGGGGGGGGGTGGGGGCTTCAGGAGGTTTGTTGACAGCATAGGCCTACCCTTCTATAAGACAACATACTCTCCTTTTTCACTTAACCAAAAAGTAGCAGTCACTAAATTATGGATATTTTCCAGCCATACAGATCAGTTCCAAAATATCCCAAGGATAGTACCATTTTGCATCAAAGCAACCTTAAATTAACAAAAATTGCTCCCCCCTCCCCCAGGACGCCACCTTCATGTAGTGACAAAGGAAGGATCCCACACTGCTTTATACAATCGCAGGGACGCACACTCTCGTCTTTCACCTAAACAAAAACTATAATTCACTGAATAAGGATATATTTTCAAGCCATATATGATCAGTTCAAAAAATACCCAAAAGATAGCACCATTTTGCGTCTAGACAACTCAAAATTAACAAAAATTTCTCAAAAAGGGAGGGGGTACCCCTCCCCCAGGACGGCACCTTTATGTAGTGAAAAGAATGATTTAACATTACTCTATAGCAATCGCGGGGCGCCCAAAAAAGGTACAACTTACGCAGACTTGGGGAGGGGGAAGGACTGAGGTGGCATTACGATCGACGTCATCAGTTCTGAGTGCTCCCCAATCACCAAAGCCTGGCGGCGCCACTGTAGACAAAGCACTATTATCGGCACTTTACTCGGTACATCAAGTTTGTACATTGTGCAAAATATTCTGTGACGTGGAGTGTAGTCATAATTTTCTTTCTTGTTCTTGCTTTGCCTGTGTAATATTCCTGACTCTTTGGAACCCCCGTGTACATTTTTGCCCCCTCGTAACTGTACCTTTTGCACTGACATCTCGATCCTTCACGAGGCTCCTTCGTCCTTGCGGCAGGGGTCTTCGGATTGGTGGCAGGGGTGGCCTCAGGATTTGCCCGACAGGGGGGAAAGCTCCCCGACAGGGGGCAGTAATCCAATGCCCTGAAAAAGGCGATGAGTTGCCAAAAGGACGACAAACGTAATATTCGGCGGGAAGCGAGCCGAAAAATTTCAAAAAATTGTAAAATTTGGGGTCTTCATTTAAAAATCTGCCCTTCCTATTAGCAAATTCTTCAGGCTATTTACTCCATCAGCTGCGCGTCTTGCAGATTGAGTCCTAATATTTATCAGTAATGCTCCTTTCAACCAACATTCATCACCTCTATATTCCTTCAAAGCAAAGTTCTCACCTTAGACGACATATACAACTGTCAGCTGGCAATCATTTTATAAAACATAGGAATAGTATTTTGCCTGCTGATTTTACCTCTTTCTTTCAAACAAGTAGCAATTTCCATTCATACTCTACTAGATTTAAAGACAGTCTCTCACATCCATAAACAAGGTCTTCTTTTGCTCATTCCCAGATAAGAATCACATGCAGGTGTACAAAAATGAACTACATTTCTGGAACTTTTTAAGTGATTCCATAAGCTTAGACAGGCTCTTAGTTTTAGTTCATTCAAGAAAAAGCTAATTAAAGCGTCATCTCCTTCAAAAATATCATAAAGAGTAATCCCATCACAATTTGCCATTGCTTATAATTTATTTTCTTCTGTTGTTATTACAACTGTTCTGTTTTTCTCCTTTCCTTTGTGACTTTTGCATAATTATTCAGCGAAACTACTTTTTTTTTATTTTAATAGGGATCAGACTCGAAAACTGAAAACTTCCTTCTGGTTCCTCCTTCCTTTGCATTTCACATATAGTCCCTCTCCTTGTTGTGCGTTGTGTATTGAATTTGTACTCATTTGTACTTATATTTATATGTATGCAACTTAAAGTTTCCCTTTGCAAAGGAGAGAAATAAAATGAAACTGAAACTATGTGAGCACGTTAGAACTAGCCTGCAAACCCATTCTCACCTTGAGTATATGCTAGTATAGGCAACGATGCAAAACGATGTGCACGAATGAGTTCTCACTGGAAGTCTGCCCACAATCCAATAACTCACATAAAAGGGCTTATTTTCTCCCAGATTTTCCTGCCATTCCTCGGATCGTTCCCTCATAGATGTTTGGTGGGTAACTAAATTCGAACGAAACGATATAATTACAGTCACCGATTTCTTCTTGCCCAGCATGAAACTCAGGTCTGGTTCAGCAGGTTTGTTGAATTAGAAGTGCGATGCAGTTTCCTCTTCAAAGATAAATATATACACGATATGAAGAGGTAATTAAATCAATGTAGGATTCCACCACACTGCGATTAATGATATCCTTGACAATGGTGAAAGTTTAGCTCGTCGAAGTTATAAAGTAAGATAACTCCGAATTCCAATAAAAGTCGAGTTCGTATGAACGTACGGTAATCCTAGTAGAATAGTTATCGAGACGGATAATAACGTTTTCCAATAACACTGAAAATACCCGATCGAAAGAATAAAGGCAAAAGAACGCGATTTATGTTGAAGCGATTTAAGTTGTTGCGTTGAGCGATTGAAGTCGAAGGTCGAAGTGTCAAGGAGTTCAGGCGAGCGACAAAGATAAAAGGTTACCATACAAAGGTAAACTGAGGGCGCTTTCCGATGACGAACATGGAAGTGGTGTTCAGTTACACCGCTACAGATGCACCGGCAAAGGTACGGTAATGATGAAAGGACACTTCCTCTCGGTGTCTCTCTTCTTCTTTTGGATAATGGTGAGACATCCAGTTAAGGACATTATAATACCACGTACGCGCCGATTGGTCAGTCAAACTCTCAGACAATTTGTAATAAATTCCACCGGTTTAGGGTGACTAATAGGCCCCTCGATAAGACTGTTAGGGAGGTTATTCCAATCCCTAGTTGTATTGGGAACGAAACTATATTTACAGCAGTTAGTTCTAGCAGAAGAGGGGCGGTAGTGTAAAGCATGCATGTTACGAGTGGTACGTGTTGGTTTACAAAGATCAGACAAAGGGAATTAGCTTGACCGTAAATACCTTTAGCAAATAACAAAAGTCTGCAACGCCTACGGCGGTCCGGGACAAAGTACTCGGGTCAAGATCTTTCAGGAGAGCAGTCATCGAGCCAACATCATAGGAGTACTCACAGGCTATGAACCTAGCAGATCTTCTTTGTACCCCCTCCAATCTTTCACGGAGTGAGATCTGATGTGCGGTTCCCAAACGTTACAAGCATATTCCAACAAGGGCCTAAGTAAGCCCTTGCAGAATAGTTGCATGTATTATTACCTTAATAATGTTCATGAGATGGAGTGAAAACCGTAACGAATGCGCGCGAAGCGCGCGGAACTTTTTCATTAAATAAGATAACCATGACAAAACCTGCATTCATGCTCTGCATCTAGACACTTAATTCCCCAACAAACCTATTTGCCAATCACAAAGCCAGTATTTTACCTGAGAATACATTAACAGCTTTCAACTTTTGCTGCTGTGCTTCTCCGGGAGTTGTTATCAGAAGATATTGATAATAAGAACACAGTGGTAAGGTTTGAAGCGCGCGGAGCGCGCGAAATTTTTGATAGTTTGCGAAGGATTTGCGAAAATTCTGATAGTTTGAGAAACATTTGTGATAGAAAATGATTAAATAGATCTATCACTTGGTTGAAGCACCCCTCACTCTACCCCCTGCAGAAATCTATAGCTTAATCGCCTTTTGGGATCATTTTAAAATTTTCAAAAAAAATTCTTTGGGGGGCACGAGCCCCCCATGCCCCCCAGGAAAAAATTCCCATTGAGTCCCATTAGATTTTTAATGGGATTTAATGGGACTCTTATGGGATGTTCCAAATTACATGTTGAATCAATAGGACAATGGGTTTTCCCATTGATTTAAAGGCATTGTCTGGTGGCATTTTGAAGGGGTCTTATAGGAAAGATAAAAATTTTTCACTACATGTCATCCAAATCCCATACCAAAACTCCATTCCTAACTCAAGATATCCCTTCCAAAAGACTGTTTACTTTTGACAAGAAATACCTCCAGATTTCCTCAAGGTCACAGAACATGAAGCCAAGTGGCAAATTGTCTCAGATTCCTTTTGTTATTCTTTATAATTGGATACCTTGTTTGTCCTTGAAATTTGATACCGTTGGAATGTTTAGATGCTTTTCCATGTAGATATAGTGTAAAACTGTGCCATATCGTACAGCAAAAAAAGTTATGAAATGATCTAGTGATATCAACATTATAAAGAAATACAAAAGCTACATCTAATCAATTTGTCCAGATGACATCATAGATTTCCCATCACGCACTGCGAAACATGAAAATAAAGCATTTCTTCCAAAATTCATATCTCCCAGATGCAAGATGGTATAGAGATGGAGTTTTCACTGCCTAACAGAAAATTTTTCTGCTTTTTTTGAAAACATCAAATTTGGTCACCAGAACATACTTTTAATGGGATTTTATGTTGTGACTGTCCAAATTAAATATCATTAAGTCCCATTAAATTCAATAGGAATTCAATGGGAATACAATGGGAATTTATGGGATCCCATAATGGATTCGATGGGACTTAATGGGAATTTTTCTTGAGCCGTGCCGGCGCCACTGGTTAAATGCCTCATTCTGATGGTCACAATATTTTGTGAATGCCTCAGAGCCTCTGTGGTTTCGCCCCTGGATCCCTACTGGGGAGTTGTCCTTGGAACCCACAAGGGGCCCTACATATGTGGGTCCATGGACCCCAATCCTTACATGGGAGCGCTTCACATCACCACGTCGCCCCTAGCGCTGCCCACTCTTTCACGCTGATGTGCCCCTTTGGTGAAAAGTTGTGCCTCAGTGCCACTTCAAAAAGTCTGTCGACGCCAGTGACCTCAGCCATGGATGGAGGCGATAAGATACCATGAGTAGCATCATGGGCGTCAATCCTGAGGGGGACGGGGGGACACGTCCCCCCCACATTTCGATGGTGGGGGGACACAATATCAAATGTCCCCCCCACATTTGCGTAAAAGAGTAGTGTCGTGGCTCTATTTGACTGGCTTTTTGAGTGGCATGTAGGTTTGTTGGGCAATTGTTAAGTGTCTCGATGCAGATTCTGAATGTAGATTTCGTCAGGGAAATCTAATTTGATGACAAAATTTCGGCGCGCTTTGCGCGCATGCGTCAGGGTTTGCACTCCTCATGACCATTTAAAAGGTAATTATACATAGAACTATTCTGATAACAACACTTTTTGAAAACAGACATACATCTCCAAACATCTGTGGGGCCTTGCATCAATATGGGATCATTCAATCAGTAGCGTAAGCAAAGGCGAGGGCCATTCGGCCATGCCCACCGTCACTGATTCCAATTGTTTTTTAAGTTTCTAAAAATGTGTAAATTTTTTAACACAAATTTACTTCAAAAGGTAGCATATTTGGCACCAGATTGCATCTAAGGACACCGAAGTTTTCAATTTTTTTTTAAAGGGGATGGGGACACCTCATTGGGCCATGCCCCCCTCAGCGATGCGTATTTTTTGAGTTCCTAAAAATACGTAAATTTTTTAACACAAATTTTACTTCAAAAGGTAACATCTGTGGCACCAGATTGCATGTAAGGCCACCTAATTTTTCAAAATATTTCAAAGGGGGAGGGGCACCCCCTCCCCTTAGACCCTCCCCAGACCAGCGGTCACACAACATACTGCATGGCCCCCCTCCCTTGTGGAAGGTTGAAAGTACGTTTTTTGCAGTTAAACACTTGTCAGAAATTTTTACCGAGCGCTTCGCCGAAGCTATTATCGGTATAGACGGTGCCCTCCCCCCCTCGCCACGAAAAAAACGAAAGGAGAAAAAGGAAAAAAAAAGAAAAAAAGAAAAGGAGAAAGAAAAATTGAGAGCAAAAAATGAATAAAAGTGTCTAAGAACGTATTCAAAGTATATATTCCTGTAGGGGTTGAGTGGAGCTATAGCTGGATTATCTCTTTAGATATCTTTCACAGTGGTTGGCGAAGAAAGGAGAGCTAGAATGTTCGAAAACAGGTGAATAGCTGAGTAATGATCCTTGACTTAAGATCTAAATAAGTAAACATCGTGATATATGCAGTGTGGGCCCTGCTAGCTGCACTGAAATTTAGAAACAATTTTGTGTTAAAGAGTGAAATTTTTTGTAATCGAGAGGGATTGAGAGGCAAAGTTTTCCCCATACAGACCTTGCAGAATGAATACAAAAGACAAGCTGTCAGGTGACGTGCTATTGTGTACAGTGGCATTAGCTGTTGCACGCAAAGTAGCGGCGTGCATACCCTATTCGATTTCGAAACTGTCTGAAAAGTGTTAAAATAAACTCAAAAGGCTTTTAAGCTGCAGACAGTGGCGTCTGCCCAGTGGGCAATGGGTGACGTGTGTCCCCCTCCCCCATCTATTCTTGAAAATTTTTAAAATGGTCCCAAAAGTCGTTTAAGCTACAGATTTCTGTAGAGGGTGGAGGGTGAGATGTATTTTTGATGATTGGTTTATTTGTTCTAACCATTTTCTTTCACAACCTATTTCGTTCTCAAACTATCATAAGTTTTGGAAATTCTTGACAAATTCTAAATTTTCGCACGCTCCGCTAGCGTCAAGCCTTGAGTCAGAGTTGTCCTTATTATCAATAGCTTTCGGTAACTACTCACGGGGGAACAAAGGAACAAAAGTGCTTTTTAAGAATTCTCAGTCAGAAGACTCGTTTCTGAATAGCATAGGTTGGTGGGAAAGTGACAATGTCCGATCAGGGAGTTGTCAGAGAAGGAGATCCAACGCTTAAGCCTTTTCTGACTTACACTTCTCAATGATTGTCTGCTCCTTTCAAACCTAGGTAATCCAGAAAGAAAGGTTATTGTTAACGCGTTACTTTTAAGTGCAGCCTCTTTGCCGACAAGGTCTAAGCTTTAATAAAAATTTTAAGTTAAACGACTGTCAATAAACGTTTAACTACTATAAATTCTTTGTGTTACTATGACTTTGATGGGTGGCTTACTTGACACATTGTTCAAGCCTACAAAAATAATCACAATTTTCGCAACTTTCCGCATTAGTATCAAGCATTGTCAACGAAGGAGGTTTTTAAAAGTTCTTGATGGATGTTAGTTGAAATGACTTTAATTGCGACGACGGACGACGAAAGCTTAAAATCTTTTAATTTTCCCTAACGACTGGCAATGTAATGCCAATTGGTGAAATCATCAAGATGAGTTTTTGAGATGTAGCAGACGACACAACCCATTGTCTTCAGTACCAAAATCTCTTTCACGTCCTAGAGAGGGTTCAAGAGCAAGACAATAGGCGGCTTAACGTCGGCAACTACCTAGTCTCAAAGGACATATAAATGTTGGATCTCCTTCCCTGACAACTCCCTGGTCCGATATATGCGATGCAGGTTCTGAATGCAGGTTTTGTCATGGACTAATATTTTATTCAAACTTTCGGCGCTCTTCGCGCGCATACGACAGGGTTTACACCCGATTTCATATACCATTGACAAAGCTAGAAATTATTCAAATGCAAACATTTTCCTAAAAAGTACATGTCCTTCTCTGTAGGGCTCTCATCATTATGGGATCTTTGACTAATCTAGTCTAGCACATGGTTTGAAAGATTAAAAGTACGTAAGTGCCGTTGCTTATTTTCCAAACATTTTACCGCGACGTTCAATAAGGACGAAAATCTTTTCTGAAACGAATTTTGCCTGTCCAACATCCCTCTTGCTATACCTAAAAAGACAAGGTAATATATCATATCTCCTCCCATATGAATGTCGGATAGTGAGAATCCCGTTGGTCCCTCTCTTGTATACTGTAACTAATTCAGAGCTCCCAGGAGGCAATACTGTTCTCTGTCAACCTTAGATATCCTTTTAATATGTAAATAAAATATTTCATTATAGTCCAAGAATGTTTCTGTGGACTCCACGCAGGTATAATTGCGTGTACAATTTTCCCATGGGCGTGGATCATGGGGGGACGGGGAGACGCGTCCCTCTCACTTTTTGGAAGGGGTACATCGTCAAAAAGTCCCCCTCACTTTTTCAAAAATGATGGAACAGACTGCAATTATGCCTAGGAAAACGAAATTTTAAGAAGAAATATAACCTAAAAATCGTAGACTTTTGTCACACCAAATCGCATCTGAGGGTATTTAGTTCTAGAAAAATTTCCCTTAGACCCTCTCCCCCATGCCGACGGTCACAAAACTTATTGCCTCCCTATGACGCAAATTCTGGCTACCAACACTGCTTCTTCTACCAGGACGGCGATTCACAAATGTGGAAAAGTTCCCCCCCCCCCACACACGCGCTTTTGGAGATGGATCCCAGGCCATGATTTTCCTGGGACTTAAGGAGGTTTGAAGACAATATATTAACCGTCTCTTACTCCCCTTTTTCACCCGAACGAAAGTTAGAATTCGCTAAATTGTAGACATTTTTTAAACATACAATAACTTTAGAATGACCCAAAGATATCACCATTTTGCATATAGGCTCCCTAAAATTAAGAAACATTTCTCAAAGAGGAAGGTAAACCTCTTCCTGGGATTACACTCTCATGTACTAATAAGAAAAGGCTCTCCTACTCTTGTACATAGCGTATGCAAAATCCCATTAGCCTAAAAAGGCACGGTTTAGCAGTTATCTCGGTTCCCCCAATCACCAACTCCCGCCGGCACCATCGCTCATAGATTTCTGAAGGGTATACCCTTCAGAAATCCATAAAGAAGGGGATATATCATCTCTCCTCCCAAATGGATGTCAGGTTGTTAGAGTCCTGTTGGTCCCCCTTTTCAGTGTACAATTAATGCAGAGCTCCCGGGAGGCTCAATACCGAAAATTTTCGGCGCGCTTTGCGCGCAATTGTTCTCGCTTACGGAGAGGGGTACGTTTTTATTGAGTGATGGATTTATTTTTATCACTTTTTACCAAAAATCATTTGAAATCTTTCACGATTTTTGCAAAGTCTTCTCGATATTTCTTGATTTTCGCTTGATCTGCGCACTTTTAGCCTTGAATTGCTCCTTTTACTATCAATAAGGTCCCAAAAGTATTCGCATTACTCATCGGTGGGGTTCTACCATAAGCCAATTATTCGTGTGTATAAACGTGATTTCAGAGGAGCCAGCGTTGTAAGGATGTAAAGCAACTGATGTTCATTTTTTCACCCTCCTCTTCTTATGAGAACTAAAAACTTAGTATCGAACCCAAATTCTAATTGATAGACACACATAAAGGGAATTGACACCGTTCGAAATAGCACAGGTTTTAAATGTAAATTCAAATTTTCGCGCGCAATTGTTTCATCTGACGTCCTATACCCAAATACCGCATAATGAAAATGAAACACTCATTATGGTAAAAATCATTTCAAGTTACCTACATGGGGTCATAATGTTGTCGTGTAAGTTTTAAGATGACTTAGATTCTCCGGAACTTCTGCAGGTACATATAGTAACTTATACTGAGCCATACACATCAAATTCCATGCATGCAACATGAAAAGGTATAAAATCTCACTGACATAAGAACTGGAGCCGATTTCTGTGCTCTTAAAATGCAATACTGCGAGAGCTTCCGGGGGCTTCGCCCCCTGGACCCCCGCCAGGGGCCCTAATGCGGGCCCTGGACACCACGCGTAGGAACTCGCGCTTCGCGCTCGTGGTGCACCTTCGGTGCACATAAGATTTTCCATCTTGGGCCCCCCCCCCCTCAAAATTTCTGGATCTGTGCCTGCAGATGGGTGATTGTTAATACACTTACGACTTCAAAGCATTCTGAAAACGTCCTTAATAATCCTTCACACCTTTACTATACTACGATCAGCTCCAAAAATATCCCAAAGATAGCACCATTTTGCATCTAAGTATCCTTAAGTTAACAAAAATTTCTCAAAGAGGAGGGCTACGCCCCTCCCCCTTAGACCCCTCCCCCAGGATGACACCTTTAATATAGTGACAAAGGAAGGATCCCCACGCTGTATACAAACGCAGGGTAAATGAAAAAAGGTGCAATTTACGCGCCTCCACTCTGCAGTTAGTAAAAACATCCAGCCAGTCGGAAAAATTAGAATTCACTAAATTATGGACATTTTCCAGTAATGTACGATCAGCTCCAAATATATCCCAAAGATAGCACTGTTTTGCACCTACGCAGCCTTAAATTAACAAAAATTTCTCAAAGGGGAAGGGGACGCCCCTCCCCTTAGACTCCTCACCCAGGACGACACATTTATGTAGTGACAAAGGAAGGATCCCCACTGCTGTATACAAAACGCAGAGCGCATCACAAAAGTGCAATTTAAACGCCTCCACTCAGTTGGAAAAAATAACCAGCCGGTCGGAATTTGGGACACCCCCAAATATATCACCCTAGCAACAGGCCTGATCGGGTCCATGATCTCCGACAATGATCCACGCTGCAAAGCGTTGTTTCAGCTATCCTGTGACATGATGAAAATAACATCTTGAAGTAATTCCGTGGACTCCAGGTATTTCAGCTGGCAGATCATCTATGATGGTCATGTTAACTTTGAAATGATAATTCTTATTAGAATAGGACAACGTCAGTCATCATATGGGGGGGGGGGGGAGGAAGTGCCTATAGGAAGACGCCCCCCTTCACAACCAGAGGGGTTGGTTTGTGCTGTCATGTATGTCCCCCGTCCCCCCCCCCCCCCCCCACGTTTGAATACGGATTGACGCCCCTGAGTAGCATCAAATTTCGGGGTGTTGTCAGGTCACAGTGAGCACGCCAAATATCAGATCTGAGGATGAAAATTGAAAGTTTCGATATGCTACCTTGAAGTCGGTGTTAGGTAATCGTTCATCATGGCAGGTTCCTTGAACAGACTGACGACATTGGGCACGAAAAAAACGTTGTTACAATTATTTTCCGCAAATTCGCGCAATTTATTTTTAAAAGCTCCAATTGGACAAAACTTTTCACCAAATTATAGAAGTTATTACACTTTTGTAACAATCAAAAGGTCAAAATTATTTTCCAGGAGGATTGGTACATTTGTCGCTTTAATTTGTACTGCTGGAGGCACAGGTATTAGTTACGCGAATACTTTAGGCTTCGGGTTTGGGACTGGGAGTTCGGCAGATCAGCACCCCCCAAAAGCCGAGGGCGTAAACGTTGAAAGTGCGAAGCGTGTCTTAACATATGAAGATGCTTCCCAGCTGAGACTAACTTTATATCAATACCAAGTTTGCCCATTTTGCTGCAAGGTGAGGTCATTCCTTGACTTCTACGGAGTGAAATATGACATTGTTGAAGTGGATCCAGTCATGCGAAGAGAGTTAAAATTTTCCGAGTACAGGAAGGTACCAATCCTGGTACAGAAAGATTCAAAGGGAAATGAAATCGTGAGTTTCTGTCAACACAATCCCTTTTTTTTCTACAGTCATGATATTTTTGTGGCACAACTGCTAACTAGTATCAGAGACTAGGGCCTATAATATGCAGACCTGCAGCATGGTACACACAGAATATATGTCCACTGATGTAGTAATATTTATCTGAATGGGGTCTGCAATGCAATCACTGATTGACAAATAGGCAGTGGTGTCATGGGAAAATTTGCACAGGGACAGGGTAGAATATATTTTGTTTACTCAAAAACATCAAAATGTTGTAAGCACTGACACTTCTTTAACCAACCATATTATGTTGTAAGATTTTCAACTAGCCTACCACTTCTTCTAAATTACATTTAAAATGCATGTAGGGCCTACTTTTCACCACCTGGAACAGTTTGCAGCACCCTTTGAAGAAGCTGTGTATTGTCATTATATACTCCACAACAGCCTTTGTGCAAAGTGTGCAAATTTTCTGCAGGCACATCTTGGCCACAATGTTCGGACTTCCACACTTTCAAATCAAAGATAGCCTTCGTATAATCTTACCAAACTTTGTCCATCATTCGTCATGCTAGCACCCATTTTTCTGCTTATGAAACTCGTTCATGGCAAATTTTGTCAGCAAAGTGTACTGTGTCAGTAGCAAAGTATGTTAAGTTCTACAAAAATCATTTGGGCTGCTTGTTCCGTACACATCAGTATTATTTACAGTTAATGGTTCATCAGCAATGTTTTTGTAATACATTACTGTACATGCATTTGACGTGTACATATTTGTGGACAAGACCAGTACGAGCATATATACTGCTGAGTGATGACACTCATCTTGAAAACATAGGGCTACTTTTCATGAATATCATTACAGTGACTTCCATCACTGTACATACAGAAGTACTGTATGTGTTGGCTATGTATGGACATAAATACTTGCATGTGTCACATATATGTTAGATGCATTTATTTACTGCAATTTCGACAATGACTATATCTCAGGTCAACAGAATTCTTAGGAGTTATAACATTTATTACTTCTGAAAGTGTTTGTGGCTTGCATGTCATTCAAAAATACAAACGAGTCTGTCTGAGACTGACAGTTCTGAGAATGTACAGTATATTATTATTTTTTGTTCTGGACAGCCTCAGGTCACAGCGTGTTAATGACTCTCTTTGACTGGGGTAAGGCGGTTGAGCCATTCAGTAGGTAACTGCATTTTCCTGCAGTAATTAACCTTGAGCTTAAATTTGAAAGCAAATAGACAGTCTTTGTTTGATGTTGCAGCAAAAGCCTTCATGGAAAAATTATCTGAAGTTTATTCTGTATACTGTACATGTGTGATGTGTCTCATGTTTGGTGGCATTCTTGATAAATGTATCCCTTTGTTATTTCCTTTGCACAGCAAATGAATGATTCATCTGTCATCATCAGTGCTCTTACCACATTTATGTCTACTGACCAGAAAGATTTGCAATTGATAACCACCTATTACCCAAAGGTTACTACTGAAAGTAAAAGCTTTTGGGGGAGGAAGACTGTGGAATATATGAATAGGTACAACATAATGCTTGGCAAACCTGGAAGATCCAAAGCAGAAAAGTAAGTGTGGCAACCCTCCACATGCCGCTATAATTCAATAGGCTCATTTTGCCAAAGTCCCCCGGGAAAAGGCCGTTTTCCCGGGTGAAAAATAAACAAGTATTAAGTCGCCTGATGGCTAAATCCTCCTATTGAATTCTAGCCTCATGATTTCAGTGGGCATTCAAACTTGGACATGATTTTACCAGTCATTGTAGAAACCTGTGCCAGTCTTTTTCCTTCTGCAGTACATGCACTCTTTTACAGGCTTTGACAAATTTCTTTTCTGGTACTTTCCGCAGGGCTGATTTTCTAAACCTTTGTTTGCCCACATGAATGTAAACTTGTCCAATCCAAACTAACATGGAAATTATGATTGCCTTAAATGCCATGTGCACATGTTCAAGGGCCATTTCTTTTTTCTTTTTCTGTTTTGGGGGGGGGGTGGGGGGAGGGGGGACAGTGTATGTATTGTTCATTAGCCTACCCTCAGGGTATGCTTATAGGGGCTAAGCAAATGTATTATAGGATAAGTTGATGAACAAAAACGACCAAAATCAATAGGGTTCTCTTACACTCCTTTATAGTATATGCTGTAGACATAGTGTTAGGGCTGATGCAGTAAAGTAATTTCAGAGCAATATAATCATATTTTTGCATGCAAACTGTAAGAATCTTACATTACTTTGATACAAATATAAATGTGCATTTTTGTGGCATTCCAACTATTAATGGTGGATGTTACTATTTTATAGCTGTTGTTTTCTCTTCAAAATTTATTTAGATGGGAAGGGGCACTTTATCCAGCAGGCTTGATATTGAGCCCTGCACTTGCCCGTGTGATTTTTTGCTTGCCCCAGGCTTGCAGGTGAGGGATTTGTCAAAGCCTGCCTTTTAATATCATAGTGGATACCACTTTTCTGTCGTTGGCTGGGTTAAACAAAGGAACATTTGATGGTCCATACCCACTTCCTTCTTGCTGCCACATCAGTTATATTTTTATTTTTATCCTTTGTATGCAGTACAAATTTTAATCTGGCTGTATGGTGGTTGAGAAGAAAGTATATCACAAAGGAAGTAAGCTCTTTCCCCACCTGAACAATAATGGTTGCAAATATGCAGAGAAGGAACCAAAAAGAAAGAACACCAGGAATTTGGTTTCCAAGCAATGCTAGCATCACATTACATTAGTTAAACCCTCTGCCTCATTTGGAAGCCATTTTGGATGAAAACTAAACATCCCCCTCTCCCTCCCCATTACCCCATTAATTTCCGAAAATCATGATTATCTGTTCGTCGCTTTTATCTTACTTGGCCTTATATTCTCATCCTAGGGTTTTTTCATGGGATGGGATGGATAATTATGTTGGATTTCAGTGTTGAGTAAAAGACTGAAGTGGAGGTTATAACATGGGTTAAAATAGTTTTTATAGGCAAGTGAAGGCAGTGAATATTTTTAGCAATGGTCGGCTTGTATGGGTCAAATAAAAAAAAAAAAACTGTTGGACTACCAAACATTGTCAAATCAAGTATTAAAGTAGCAGTGGTTTGGTAGTAGACAACCAAAAACTAAACTTAATATAGATTCCACCAATATATTTTCTGTAACCACTCTCTCCAGAGTAACTTTGTACATGTATCAGTCACAAGGTTGGGAAGAAATTGTCCAGTAAAACCATGACATCAAGTAGCGACCTCGTTCATTGCTATAGTATTGTAGTATGTTTGTACTCATACTGTACAAGGGTGATCATTCTCTGTCAAAAAGACGTTAATATATTTGCAGCCACATCCAAAATGCCAGCAGTGCTAGTAAATATTTGGAAGTTCCATTGACCTGTGGACAACCACCAGAAATTCCTCAGATTTATACTCTGGAATGACTAGATGGGATATACTGTAGTTATTAAGTCCACTAGAGTAATACTGTGAGCCCTTCACCCAATGTTAAGTTAATGTGCCTTTCTGTTGTATGTAGCAACCATTAAAATAACCATGGACAATATGTTTAGTAATGCCTGGTAATCTTAATTAAATAGTAGTGACCTACCTTATTTTGGCAATCATTATTGCACAGATATCACAGTGTATATTTATGTACTGTAGGTCAAGTGGGGGGGGGGGCAAATAAGTGATATAAAATACAAAAAATGAAATTATGAGTTATGTACTACAGTAGATTGCGTGAATATTCAGTATGTGGCTGAATACCTGACAGTTAAATCCATTGTTCCAATTAATAGTCTATTGCTGAAAAACAATGTACATACTGTATATTTGCTTTATACATTTGTTAATATATAAAGCTTTAACCAAAAGGAAGCATATTAAATTTCTCATCTTGCATGGTTTAATTTTCTGTCTCCATTTTGTTCATTGTAGGGAAGAAAAGAAATGGCGTGAATGGGTGGATGGAGTTTTAGTACACTATATACCACCCAATATTTATAGAACCCCCACAGAAGCAGTCCAAGCCTTTGACTACATTTCAGAGATGAGTCATTATGGCTCTGTTAAGAAGCTTTTTAGCAAGTACTTTGGAGCAGCTGGAATGTACTTTGTGTCCAAGGGACTGAAGAAGAAGTAAGTTAACCTCTTGAAGATTCGCATACTCAGCCTTCTATTCTTGTATTAAAAAGTTGTTAGTGTCTCGTGAGAATTTGCAGGAATTGGTTGAAGGACACCCAGTGATTTCACTGACTCGGGCACCCGGGTCAATGACGCAAAACTTTTCATTTTGACGCACAGACACAAAACCTCTGGGGTCAAACTGACGTACAGCTTTTTCACCCCAACAATCAGTAATGATAACGCAATTTTGCCAATACATTCATGGTGCAAATTAATTCACAAAATGTAGCACTTTCCAGTTCCCATTTTGATTATCAACAGATTGAATATCATGTCTTACAAGAAAAAGATAGTGGAAAAGCATCACAAATATAGAAAATAAACAAAAAACAGGAATAAAGTTTGTTGTATTAAACTCAAATTTATTTTGACCCCTTGTCTTTTAAATTTGACTCTTGTAAATTTATTTTGAAGGGTCTGTGACTCCTGAAAAAAAATGCTGAGTGAAAACCCTGACACCTTGGTTACCAAAAGAAATTTTAAGTCAATAAGTTTTTGCAATAGACCCTTTTCCAAATAGCAATTGCAATGGATTGTGGGATAGAGTTCTGGTAGGCGATGTTGTTGTCAATGGAATTTTGCTGTGGCAAAAAACGGTGCACACCAAAATTCTATCCCACAATCCTTTGTAATTCCTATTAGGAAAAGAGTCTATAGGCAGTATTGGTCCTGGATATCCTGTATACCCTCTCTTGATTCCTCTCATCTCATACTTGTGTCCAAGGCTTACAGGGTATTGAAAAAAAGGCTTTGTACATGTATAGTGAACCCTAGGTAACATAAGAGAAATCTGGGATCTTGTTGGGTGGGTGTAGTATTAATGAATGAAGAAGGATCATATTAGACATAGTTTCCCATTCCTGCTGTTGTGACTGCACTTGGGGTGGAGAAGCAACTCTTGTGGGGCTGCAGATCAGACTCAGAGAATTTTTATCAATTGCTTGTTTGCAAGTTACTTGTAGCAAATATCACCTATCCTGTGGTTGATTAATGCAGGTCAGTTATGACATTGGTAATATGGGTGAGTAAATAGCTTGATGGAAAATCCATGATAACATTTTTTTGAGGCTACAGTAATTATATGGTATGCTCTGATGCATTTGGTCATCCCCAGAAAGTGATGTAAACAGCGAAAATTGGCCGAGTCTCACAAAGTGGAGTTTGATATTAAACACAGCTTTAATAGTCTTGTGAGTGTATTCTTTTTCTTTTTCTGTAGGTATGAGCTAAAGGATGATGTCCGCCAGTCTCTGTATGATGCCAGTAGAGAGTGGATGGCAGCTGTCGGTGAAAGAGAGTTCATGGGAGGCTCTCAACCAAACTTGGCAGACCTAGTAAGGACTTAGTAATGTATTATGTTATTTGGCTGATTCTCACCATCCTAGACACTTCCAATTCTCCCTACTAAGAAACTTGTGGCTCCTCCCATAACTGTATAAATCTCCTCCTTGTGCAGTCACAAACCTATTTAATTGATTCTGGCCATGTCGTGGTGAGCATACAAGGTTATATTGTGTAATCCAAACACTCTCTCTGTATTTTGTGGAATGGGAGTTACTCTACTTCATTTGAATTTTCAAACTTTGATGTCAAAGAGCAGGAACCAAATGAGAATTTTGATACCCCACCAAAAATATAGTTTGGGGTGATGACTGTTTATCTTTATGTTTCTAGCAAGGATATTATTCAAACAGGGCATATGACAAGTCTTATACTGTACCTTTGTTATTGGCATGAACACCTAGTCAATTGTGTTTGCAGGTTTTAGGCAGTCCAGTGGGGAGACAAGGTGAGAAGGGGAGCAGAATAAAGTATAAGCAGCACCTTGAGTGTTGACAACACATCTTTTGAATAACTTACTATATTTTTTTCTAATTATTTCACTACTTTGGAAGAACTCCAAACGTTTCATCAGTTTTGTTTTTTTTTCGTTCTCAGGCAGTGTATGGCGTCCTCAGCTCCTTTGAGGGTCTTGATGCTTTCAATGATATGGTCCGGGAGACTACCATTGGTCCTTGGTATCAAAGAACAAAGCAAGCGGTGATATCGCACAAAGGATCAATGAATAATTAACGAATAGTTAATAATTATGTACAACATTTTACCTCTGCTGGAAGAAAAAAGAGCAAATGCTTTGCATTTGTGAATGCATGTTTCTCTTTTGAAGATATCTCTGTTTCAGTATTTTAACTGACTTTTATTATGCCTTAAATTCAAAATGTGAAGGACTGATTCAGGGTAGAGTGAGGCAGGTGCAATGTAGGCCAATGCTATTGTTGGATGTAGCTCCTTTGGGGAGCAGAACCCCTTTAATCTTTTGGCTTTTGCCTTCTGGCATTCAGCTGAAGGGACTTTTAAAGAAATAAAGCCAATGCTATTATTCATTAGTTACAGCCATTTGTAAGAAAAGTAAATTTGCCTTTTTTTTGGGGGAGGGGGGGGGGGGCATGACGTAATGTTGCAGGTATCCAGTCATTGATGATCTGTTAATACCTGGGACTGTTTATTATATGGTCTTCCATTTCCACTTGCTTCTATCGTGGAAAGTCCAAAAACAATTTAGATTGCAGGTCAGGAAGCAGATCTGAGTCTCATCAATTACGTTGTCAAAAGTAGAGTGATCTACCACTGGCAGAACATATTTGATGAAGGCATGTGAAGTGCTGTACCTATATAGTGCTGTCAAGTGGAGCCGTTCAAAATTTTTCAGTGTATGGGCAGGAGACGGCCCACATTAAAATTCTACCAAGGTGGGGACGAAGGTGAGAAAAATTTCAGATTTGGGGCTGCCTAAAGAGCAGGAATGCACTTGTAAGGCAGATTCTGCATATACTTTGCAGTGTGAGTCTGTGAGGTTTGAGGTGATTTCTGTAAGATGATATTAAAGGCACTTACCAATGGATTCAATGTGGAAATCTGTGAGACATGGCAGGTTGGTTCATGCTTTGACATTCTTGTGATCTGTACTTGTTCTCATTAGTGTGTATGTGGACTCACATTTTAGGGTTCAGAAACTTTTGTCAAAGAGAAAATGAAAGGGATTTTTGTGACTATCATGACTGAAGTTTTACTCAGTGTTGTGTACAGTACCATAAAAATTAAAATCCATTCCAAGAATTTGATGCAATGAAGTGCCATAAGACATATTTCTACACAGTTTGGTGTGATTGTGTTTGTGAATTTTTGGTATCACTAAGTCAATATTTATTTTTTGCTGTTACAGATTTTAAAACTGTATAACTCAGTCTTTTGAAATTGTAACATTAACACTAGTTAAAGGCAAACTTCTTTTCGTTTTGACATAGAAAAGGTTACATCAACTTAAATGAGGCACTGCTCCTTGACTCCAAATTTCCTTAAAAGAGGGAGCAAAAAAGATGGTAATTAAATCTGTTATACTGACAGACATGTAAGCATTATCAGGTAGGAGTTTAAAGAATCAGTGTTCCTGCAGTCTGTAGGACATTAGATAAACTGGCAGGTTCCACTAGATGGAAGGTTCACAAAATCAAGATCTTAACTCTACAACTTAATCCTAACTCTAGCCATAATCTTAAACCAAGTCCTCATCCTACCCCAAGTTAATCCTTATCCTAATCCTACACCCCAATCTGTATCTAACAAAAATCCTTAATACCCTACCTCTAATCAGAGGTGATATTTGGTCAAGCAGATATTTGATGTAGTGAACCTTTGATCTAGTGAACCTTCAGTCTAGCAAACACAACTGGACACTTGCAAAATCAAATTTGCAATTCCTACTAGATCCGTGGTTCTTAGAATACAAGCAAGGAATGAAATTAAGCAGACTACCTAACCGTTACCAGGCTTATAGGTTCCATGATTATTTGAATGAAGATTTGATGGAACTAAATACATTCATTGTCATGGTATGTTGCTTTTTCTTTTCCTTCCAAAGTCTTACTTTGTAATTGCAACAGTCGTTGATGATCACAAATTTAGAATGATTGGTTGTTGGGTATTAGACAGGTTACCTGATCTTCTCCTCATCCCATACCCCTACCTTCCCCTACCCCTCCCACAACAACAAAACTTGCAATCATTTGCTTTGACGATTTCATGGAACTGCAGGCGGAGCAGATTGAAAAGATTGATGAGTTAGGCAATCATTCATCTAAACTTCTAAAGTCAACAACAGACCATTTCAAACATATTCATCCTAATATGAATTATGTAATTAAAGTAATCACTGATTTATCACAAATTTAGAATGATATGTTGTTGCATATCAGACAGATATGTTGTTGCATATCAGACAGATTACCTGATCTTATCCCGACCCATCCCTCTATCTTCCCCTCTCCCCCCTCCCTTCCCCTCTTCTCCCCCTCCCCTCCCTCGCACAACAACAAAAGTTGTGATCATTTGCTTAAAAATATTCATGGAAATGCAGGCAGAGCAGATTGATGAGTCATTCATCTAAACTTCTAAAATCAACAACAGACCATTTCAAACAAATATTCATCCTAATGAATTACATTTTATTCACTGCCAGAATGTACCAGTAACATAAAAAGGAGAAGCTGGTTCAGTCTCGAGGTGGAAAAGAAAGTACATCATCCATTTGTGCTGATGAAGGATCAGTACTCTTCCTTCACCATAATGGTACACAAGTTTTAATATGATCACCTGCAGTCATGAAAAACTTATTTTAAAAGATTGATTATACCTGTCATAGCTTTCTCATTATGCTTTTATAAGAATAAAGCCAGTTACTGGCATATAGGGGCCAGGAATAGGCAAGTTACATTTTGCAAGGTTGGGGACCCCCAAATTGGCCTTTCTGGTTTCGATGAAAGAGAAACCTATGCGGTCATAATGGCGTATGTATGTATGTGTGTGTGTGTGTGTAAGTGTGTGTGTGTTTGTGACGCTTAGCTTGTGTGCATGATATCTCAAGAAGAGAAACTCCGACAGTTTTCAAACTTGGTACATAGATGCCCCATATTAAGACGAAGAACCCTATCATTTTTGGTGGAGGTCAAAGGTCATCTGGAGTCACCAGGGGTCAAACCCTGAAAACCTTGTTAACATGATATCTCAAGATAGGAAGCTTGGATGAATTTCATACTTAGTATGTAGATGTGCTATGGTAAGAGAAAGAACCCTATTGTTTTTGATGGAGTTCAAAGGTCATCTGGGGTCACCAGGGGTCAAACGCTAAAAACCTTGTTAACACGATATCTCAAGATAGGAAGCTTGGATAGATTTCATATGTAGTATGTAGATGCATTATGGTAAGGGAAAGAACCCTATTGTTTTTGATGGAGGTCAAAGGTCATCTGGGGTCACCGGGGGTCAAATGCTGAAAACTTTGTTAACATGATATCTCAAGATAAGAAGCTTGGATAGATTTCATACTTAGAATGTAGATTTGTTATGGTACGAGGAAGAACCTTATCATTTTTGGTGGAGGTCAAAGGTCATCTGGGGTCACTGCGGGTCAAACCCAGAAAACCTTGTTAACATGATATCGCAAGATAGGAGGCTTGGATAGATTTCATACATAGTATGTAGATGCGTTATGGTAAGGGAAAGAACCCTATTGTTTTTGGTGGAGGTCAAAGGTCATTTGGAGTCACCAGGATCAAACCTTGAAAACATTTGTTAAAATGATATTTCAAGCTAGAAAGCTTGGATATTGGTTTCATATGTAGTATGTAGATGCTTTATGGTGAGAAAATTAATGAACCTTATCATTTTTGGTGGAGGTCAAAGGTCATCTGGGGTCACTGTGGGTCAAACCCAGAAAACCTTGTTAGCATGATATCGCAAGATAGGATGCTTGGAAAGATTTCATACATAGTATGTAGATGCGTTATGGTAAGGGAAAGAACCCTATTGTTTTTGGTGGAGGTCAAAGGTCATTTGGAGTCACTGGGATCAAACCTTGAAAACATTTGTTAAAATGATATTTCAAGCTAGAAAGCTTGGATATTGGTTTCATATGTAGTATGTAGATGCTTTATGGTGAGAAAATTAATGAACCTTATCATTTTTGGTGGAGGTCAAAGGTCATCTGGGGTCACAGGTGTCAAACACTGAAAACCATGACAACACGATATCACCAGGTAGGAAGCTTGGATAGATTTCATACGTGGTATGTGGATACGTTGTAGTGAAAAGGTGAATGCTTTCTTTTTGGTGGAGGTCAAAGGACATCTGGGGTCACAGGGGTCAAAAAGCAAAATTTTAAGAATTCCCAAGATTGTCTCATGGGCTCACCAGAAGTCAAAATGCAAATTTTCCCAAGAATTCCCAAGATCAAATATGAACTTAAAATTATTTTTCCAACATGTTAAGATAGCACTTGACCAGTGACTGAAAGATATGGGACATCATGGCATTATTTGGAATAGAACATATATCACCAAAACCTTAATGCATTTTTGCATTCTGGTTAAACAAATTCTGCACAACACAACTGGGGCTCACCATAGGGTGACGGGGGGGCACTAGTGCCTCTCCTCAAAGTTTGCAAAGAATGGTTGCTGGTCTCAAAAAATAATAACATCCGAGATTTCTTAAATACCCATCTGGTTTTGCCCTACCAAACAAAATTTCTTAGCACTGCTATTGAACGAACTGCCCCATTAGTTCAAAGAAATGCACATTTCATCAAAGGGGCTGTGTCTTTTGAAACTGATTGTATGGCACATAAACTTACAGTAATTCAATTTCAATATGGTTAAAGCTGTAATTTATCAAATATTCACTGAAACCTCCCACCCTAAGTGCTAAGACATCAGATGTGTCTTTCAAGCATCCATTTATGTCCTAAACAATTATCTTTAATGTTTTAAGGGAAAATGCAATGCGGCCCCCTTTTGGAATTAGTGTAACTAACCCATCACCTTAATTCAATGATGGCTCCTATCTATCATGTGACAATATTGTTTTACTTTTTTTTAATTCATGCAACTTCTTGTCTTACCTGTAACATTCAATGCTTTTATACAGAAACATAATGAAAGATACTTGTGAGCAAACTAATTACTAGAGATTTGTAAGATTTGGCAGATTTTTGAAAATATAAAAGATAGGGCTACTGCTTTCTCCCTTTAAGAACATGATAAAATATTTCCTATTTAAGGTCAACCAGCAGACCAATTCAGTAAGGTATTTTTTCACATCATAAAAAATAAGCATACTCAAACTAGCACAGGATATTTTGAGTTTTTGACTAAAACTGTTGCTAGATGCTCCTTTCAAGTACTCGATTGAAACATTTTTTAGACGTATCAGAGTTGATGAAAATTGAATGAAAGTGTAGTTGATTGAAGAGTGGATGTAGCGTTTATATAAATCTACATAGAATGATCAACTTTTCAAGGGTATGGACTGAGAAAACCTATCCATTAATGCAGAAAGGACATACAAATACCAGTATTTAATAAGCAAACATTTTATTTATGTCCAAACATTACAGCTGGTTGTCACAATAAAGGGAAGAAACATCTGATTTAAAAAAGAAAAAAAAAAAACACTTGGAAAAGGTGATAAAATAATTTTGGCCAATGGGAGAGTAGCATGTGTCATTATTATTCAAGTGCAAAAGTAAAATTTGTGACATATTCTGCTGGCATTGTGTATAATTGCTTTGATTTGTATTATCAGTGAGTTCCAAAGTTGATATAAAAGATGACCTCAGGTACCATACAACAGTGATCCATGAACTGTTTAACCCACTATTAAACCAGAGAGTAACTGCTTGCACATGCAGACCTGTAAGAACTGGGAAGGGGAGGAGAACTGCAACCCTCAATCATTTTCAGTTTGAACTTTTCTTTGTCTTCAATGGTCCAAGACTACCTTAGAAAATGTCAGACTTGAGCATAGGATGGTTCAGCCCTACCCAACCCTCCCTCAATCAGAACCTTTCAATGGCACTGACATGAGGAGGGACTGGCCATCTTGACACATCTGATAATATCAGGAAGAACAAAACAGCTCTCTGTGAAAGTTTACTAGACATCTTACAAGGATGGTATATTAGTTTGTAGACATTCTTTATCTGTTAAAGTATTGTCCCCTTTCCCATGTTCACAAAATGAATTTCCACAGGATGTTTCAGTAATTTTAATGATATCCTTAATACTTCTCAGACCCACCACATACTTTTAAAGAACTGCACCTTTTGGTCACAATGCACAATTTGTTTACCGCTGTGATTTACTGTAGCAAACAAATTCCTACCAAATATCTGAGCCATTAGTACAAATAGGAGTCAGGTGAAAAAGAAGGCCATACCATCTCATTTTCCTGTTGTACCGCATAACACTGCCATAACTAACAAGCTTTTAGCATCAACAATTCCCTAATGGACAAGCTATAAATTAATAGCATCTATCACACTGTTACAATCCCAGATTAAAGCTCAGGGCCCTTAGAAGGCTTCTCAGGTAAGGAAGGGGCAGTAGGGGGTATTATGACCCTCCAGCTCCTTGATTTTGACATTTTTGAAGATAAATTTGGCACAGGCACAGAAAGTAATTTTGTAAAGAAAACTTCATATTGAAATGTATAACCGGACCCCTTTTCTGACTACCCTGTATCAAAGAAACAACCCTGCTAGATATTAATGTTGAAGAAGTTATCACATCTGGGACTGCCTTCTTTTCTGATGACGTATATTGTGATTTTACTTTTGCTAGTCAGAATTCAACTCTACTTCAGAATAGCAACTCCTATTTGATACCACATTGATAGCTATGTAATTTTTGTGGGCAGTGTCTCCATGACAAGTCTTTACACAGTGATAACCCATATAGCGTGCTTCTTTCTCAAACTAACAGAAGTAAATTTTGACAAAGTAAAATCTCACTCTGCCAATGACTAATACTGCCCATGTTTTACAGCTACATGTCAGAGATTTCATAGAGCATTAAAAATCAGAGCAAAAACTGCTCTGAGAATAATAATGCTTTTACTCCATTGTAAAAGTAGTAGTTTCAGTGAGCAGTAAAGGCTGTAAAAATTTATTGCGAAAGATGGTTGTGACATCATGTTATGACGTCATAAGGATTAAAATCTCCATCAAGAGACTCTGCTTGCAACTCCACAATACATGACTCCAAAATTACTGGACTCCAGCCTTATTTTCATCTAAACACTTAGTACAATACATGTAGAAGATCTTTATGCAAAGAAAAATTTTTGAAGTACTGATCATGGACAGGTGTCCATGACTACTGATATATACTGTCAAAATGTACTTAGTATACCTAAAACACCAAAGATTGCTCCAAGTTAAGCTGATTATTACAGTTAGGGATTTACATGTCAGAGATAGAGGTAAGTCTATTTTTATGAATAAAGTGAAGTCACAGCATCTAACCAGAGTCCCTAGATGGATAACACATATGAAGTATAATTACCTGGATAAATTATCCTTGACAACAAATATTTGAACACAGTGAATATATGATCATTAAAAACAATAACATTAAGTTTTCTTTCAATGTTGCAACAAGGAAATAAGACACAGAAGCAGAGTTCTTCTAAAAAAGCAATCATTAAAAATCCTGTGCACATTAAATTGTAATGATTGTCCATTGAAATGAGAGTGCCTAAATAGCAAAGGTTGACTTCAGAAAACACTGTGATTTGATTTCCTTTCCTTTTCCTTTTTTTTTTTTTTTTTTTGAAAGTATGCTGAAAAAGACTTTTAAATGTCTGATAACACCGACTGATAATTCTAATTATAAAGAGCATAAAACTTTTCTTACCTTTCTAGGCAAATCATTTCAATGAAAAATGTCCTTCCATTGACACTCCTTTGTCCTACTTAATGTAATTGGCAAGAATAAGACAGAAGTATGATACTTGGGGCAACAAATCTTTTAAAACCAATATATATTTATATTGAGTACTGCTTTTAAATAACTATTACACTTTATCAAATGGAAAGAAAATTAATACCACACATGAAACCTTTTGACCTTGAAAACATATGAAAAGCTTGTTCCAAAAGTGGTGTCCAAACCTGGAAAGACATTGCATTTTCATTTTAAATATATTCAATTAATTTATTTTACACCACTTCAAAATCTCATAAGATCATAATTTTCCACAAAAAGCCATACTAACGTAGTAAAAATACCTGTCACAGGATGTAAAGCTACTTAATTATGAAGGCACTCTATCGCAATAACACAACGTTATTGGCTACTCTGCTGAGGATAGCATCAATCTTCCCAGGAGGCAAATCTTCTGGGCAGTCACTCCACTTTTTATGAAAGATGGTACTAACTGATTCCTCCAGGACTTTTGGCTTTTGTCCTGGCTCCATTTTTGGATTTCCTGTCATTGTTAAAATGATTGCAACATCGGTGTATGGTGCATCTTCATTGTTGCAGTAGTTATGAAATGTAAGTACAGAGCATGATGGGAGATTGTCAAAGTCGTGAATAATCGCCACTTTCTTCCCGTCTTTAAAACCACGTTCAAGTTCTCCCGCAATATGCTTTTGGACACTCTCTGACTCCTGATCGACAAATTCTGTACCTTGAATTACAATATTGCCATCACTTTTTGAACCTGAAAGCACTGATGAGTAGACGTTGCTAATATCAAAGAGGATCTGGTGATTGGACGAGTTGACCCAATAAACCAGGATAACAATGGGCCGCACTGGTTTGGATTGTTGTGATACATGAGAGAAAGCAGCAGCATGTAGGGTCCTCCAAGAGTTACTTTCCTGATCTTTGTACTTCTCTGACAGTTTATGGATACTTTGGCTCAAGAACTGTCTACAGTCACCTTTGTGTGGATCGCATCTGTCTGAAGGTTTGTCTGGGGTGCCAACCTCCAACGTGTTTCTGAAGAAGGACCGCAAAATAATTGCAAACAGTACGCCCACTACAGCAGTAACAACTAAAATTCGACCCTGCCAAAAAAAAAAAAAAGCGAATTCAAATATAACATAGCACAGAGAATATAACTGTTTGATTTCCCTGTGTTCCCACTAGCTATATGAACATAGGACTAAAGGATTCCCACATCATTTTATGTGAACCATAGAAAATATTTCTGTCTAAACTACCCACTGTTTAGCCTCAATCAGTCCATTACACACAAGTAATTAATAAAACTAATCAGCCCAAAACTTTGGAAACCTGCTTTTAAACTTTTTTACCAGAATGCAAAAATGCATTAAGGTTTCGATGATATATGTTCTATTTCAAATAATGCCATGATGTCCCATATCTTTCAGTCACTGGTCAAGTGCTATCTTAACATGTTGGGAAATAATTTTAGATTCATATTTGATCTTGGGAATTCCTGGGAAATTTTGCATTTTGACATCTGATGACTCAAGATGATGATCTTGGGAATTCTTGGGAAAATTTGCTTTTTGACTCCTGGTGAACCTATGAGACGATCTTGGGAATTCGTAAAATTTTGCTTTTTGACCCCAGATGACCTTTGATCTCCACCAAAAACGAAAGCATTCATCTTTTCACCACAATGCATCTACATACTAAGTATGAAATTTATCCAAGATTCCTATCTTGAGATATCGTGTTAACAAGGTTTTCAGCATTTGACCCCGGTGACCTTTGACCTCCATCAAAAACGATAGGGTTCTTCCTCTTACCATAATGTATGTACATACTAAGTATGAAATTTATTCAAGCTTCCTATCTTGAGCTTTCGTGTTAAAAACACTTTCAGTGTTTGACCCCCGGTGACCCTACATGACTTTTGACCTCCACCAAACATGATAGCATTCATCTTCCTACCATAACACATCCACATACTACGTATGAAATCTATCCAAGCTTCATAACTGAAGATATCTTGTCAACATGGTTTTCAGTGTTTGACCCCCTGTGACCCCAAATGACCTTTGACCTCCACCAAAAAACAACAGCTTTCTTTCCCTTACCATAATGCATCTACATACTAAGTATGATTTTTATCCAAGCTCCCTAACTTGAGATATCATGTTAACAAGGTTTTCAGTATTTGACCCCGGTGACCCCAGATGACCTTTGACCTCCACCAAAAACGATAGGGTTCTTGCTTTTACCATAATGCATCTACATACTAAGTATGAAATTTATCCAAGCTTCCTATCTTGAGATATCGTGTTAACAAGGTTTTCAGAGTTTGACCTCGGTGACCCCAGATGACCTTTGACCTCCACCAAAACCATAGGGTTCTTCCTCTTACCATAACGCATCTACATACTAAGTACTATGAAGTTTATACAAGCTTCCTAACTTGAGATATCGTGTTAACAAGGTTTTCAGCATTTGACCCCGGTGACCCCAGATGACCTTTGACCTCCACCAAAAACGATAGGGTTCTTCTTTTACCATAACGCATCTACATACTAAGTATGAAATTTATCCAGGCTTCGTATCTTGAGATATCGTGTTATCAAGGTTTTCAGAGTTTGACCTCCGGTGACCCCAGATGACCTTTGACCTCCACCAAAAACGATAGGGTTCTTGCTTTTACCATAACGCATCTACATACTAAGTATGAAATTTATCCAAGCTTCCTATCTTGAGATATCGTGTTATCAAGGTTTTCAGAGTTTGACCTCCAGTGACCCCAGATGACCTTTGACCTCCACCAAAAACGATAGGGTTCTTCTTTTACCATAACGCATCTACATACTAAGTATGAAATTTATCCAGGCTTCCTATCTTGAGATATCGTGTTAACAAGGTTTTCAGAGTTTGACCTCCGGTGACCCCAGATGACCTTTGACCTCCACCAAAAACGATAGGGTTCTTCCTCTTACCATAACACATCTACATACTAAGTATGAAGTTTATCCAAGCTTCCTAACTTGAGATATCGTGTTAACAAGGTTTTCAGCATTCCACCCCCGGTGACCCCAGATGACCTTTGACCTCCATCAAAAACGATAGAGGGCATCTATGTACCAAGTTTGAGAACTGTCAGAGTTTCCCTTCTTGAGATATCGCGTTAACGAGCAGTGTCACAAACATACACACATACACACCCGTACGCGCACTCAATACCTTACAGGGTACTGGAAAAGGACCTCGCAAGGAATGCAAGGGAATTTCCCAGCAGCGAAGCTGCCCGCGAGGTGAGTAGGCGGACATGCTTGAGGGCGGACTGCGCTCCAAGGCAGACACGTGCAGCCGCGCGTCACTACTCTTTGCTATAGACCCCAGCAGAAGAAACATTCTAATGGAAAAATTTCCACTTTTTTTGTTTGTTTCTTTTTTCTTTTTGTTTGGGGATAGGGCATTTGAAAACAAACAAACAATCCAACATAAGACATGTTATCCCACCCTCATTTTTGTGCAAACATATCACCTTTCAATACTGGAGGCAAAAACTGTAACTTGGTATGACGTAATCAGTGCCGTCAACAAGGCAGGAAACCCGGTATACAACTTTCCTGGGTCCCGTCATCTTGGAGAGGCCCTCTCAAAATTGAAAATATTTTAACTTTTTTTCAAAAGCCTGACTAGGATAAGTTTTGCAAATATTCCCGGGCCTACCAGAACCTCTAAACAGTAATAAACGTAAATAGCCGACAAACCAATCTAAACATAGTAATTGCTTTGATACACCGGATTGTTGAATACAAAGTGGAAATGGGGCTAATTATTACAATGCAAGGCTCTTAAATGACCCACATGTGACCTTATCTCATATTCCAAACTAAATTTATATTCCCTCACTTAGTCAACCATTGCAAACACTTCGTGGAGGCACTTGTGAAGCGCTCCCCAATCAAAGTAGGGTCAAACTTGCTAATCAAATAGACTAAATTTTAGCAACTAAAGAAAAACAAAAACGTGTGATATTTATCCGTTACTCATATTTGACATGCGTGACGATACGTATAAGCTAATTTGAGTACTTGTAAAAGTCCGAATATTTAAGTCTCAAAATTCAGCCCATTTCATATGTCCACCCACTAGAACTTACTACTGGCATCGTACTGAATCCTGCGCACTTACACTGTGTCCTCTAAAAGTCCCATCCGTTTCCAGTAGGTGAAGAATTATAATAAATTAGCATGTCTAAAAGCTTCCAAAAAAGTCATGTGCAGTATTTTCATAAGGTCTACTTGTGTAGTTTTGCAAACAGAAGTTTAAATAACTTGCACTAGCTCATACGCTATCATATACATTCAGTGTTGAAGTCGAGTCCCATGGTTCCGAGTCCGAGTCCTCACCTGCCGACACGCCCACTGCAAGTACTGTTACATGTGGGCTGTTGGCCCTAGTTCTGTATCTAACCTCTATCCTAGCTCCAACCTTAAGTAGATTATGGGTTTAGCGGATCTTCAGTCTAGTGAACCTTCAGTCTAGTTGGATTCCCCCAGGTTAGAGCACAATTCTAGCTACTAAACCCTTACATAAAGCCAGCAAGTACAAGTGGCAGAATACGCATCCACAGTAGAAATTGAATAGTACCTAGACGAACATACTGTGTACAGTAGCATCGAAACAATGTCAGTCAAGGCCTGGTGACGAAGGATTAAATGAATGACAAAGTATTTGAGAGTCTTGATAATATTATTGCCAAATCACGAGTCAGGATTGTACGAGTCCGAGTTCAAATCCTTTTATTCAGTTCTGAGTCCTGAAACTTGTGACTCCAGACCGGTCACGAGCCCTACCGTAGTGATTACATGCAAGGACATAGTAATCGCCGACACCATTTCCCTGCCATCGTGTCTATGTACAGATGTAGGAACATTCCCCTCTGAGCAATAACTATCTATAACGCTGTTCACTACCTCAGCACTGAAAAGGTTACTATTTTCTGCAACCCTTCGCATGTAAAAATGTACTGAAAGAATTTTTTATTATTTAATATCCTTAACATAATCTTTATTATACCTTTGGAGAATCACTCTCATCTTCTGGTGATTTGGCTGCCTCTTCTTTGTCAGATGGTTGATTTTCTTCTTCCGAAGATGGTGTCCGTTCATTTACTGTTGTCTGCTCCTTTGGTGCAGTTTCCGTTTTATCCTGATCATTAACATGTAAAGAACAAAAAGAGCCACAGCTTAAGCCTCGTTCTGCTACAGCAGCGCACTATACCTTTTAATGTTTACAAAATAATTCTAATAGTCATAAAATATAAATACCTTCTCAGGAACCTCTTCGATCTTTGGTGTTTTGGCTTGCTCTTCTGTGTAAGATGGTTTATTTTCTTCTCCTTGAGATGGTGTCTGTTCATCTACTGAAGTCTGCTCCTCTGTTGCAGTTTCTGCTTGGTCCTGATTATTCATACGATGAAGAAAATAAAAGTATAAATGGGATTTAAAATCGCATTTGTGAGGAAGTTTAATTCCTTTTATGTCCACAAAATAATCCTAATATTTATCAAATGTAAAGTACCTTTGCAGAATCTCCCACAACTTCTAACGTCTCTTCTCTGACAGATGGTTTATTTTCTTCTTCTTCTTGAGATGATACCTGTTCATCTTCTGTAGTCTGCACCTCTGGTTCAGTCTCTGTTTTATCCTGCTCATTCAGGTGGAAAAATATAAAATTTTGTAAAACTTGTTTTTGCAAAAAAATATCATCTTTTAAGATCCTCAAAGTCATCATTTTCTTGGCAATTTACAAATAGGACTACCTTTTGCAAATCCCCTGTTTCCTCTGTTATCTCGAATGTCTCTTCTTTGTCAGACGGTCTAAGTCCTTCCATCTGAGACAGAGTCTGGTCATCTACAGTAGAAAGATCCTCTGGTGTAGTCTCTGGTTTGACCTGATCATTCAAAAAAGGAAATCATATCAGATGAGCATGTATAAGTAGAAGCATGGAATTGCCATCGCAACCATCTGGTAGAATTCGCTTTTTCTAAAGCGTTTATCGTTTGATGTCCATAGCATAAACTTGCATTCATTAGACGATACCTACCTGTTCAGAATCCTTTACATTCTCTAGCGTCTTTAATGGCTCTTCTTTTTCAGATGGTTTATCTTCTTCTCCCGGACATAATGTTTGTTCACTTTCTGCTGTATGCTCCTCTGGTGCAATCTCTACTTGATCCTGATCATTAAGATGAAATAAAGCGTAGAAATATGTAAAATTCGCTTTTAATAAATCCCTTAACACATTTTTATTTCAAAATAATTATTCTATTCATAAATTATGAGTACCTTTCGAGAATCCTCAGCATTCTCTATCGTCTGAGATGGCTCTTCTAAGAAAGATGATTTATTTTCTTCTCCTGGGGGTGGCGTCTGCTCATCTACTGTAGTTTGCTCCTCTGGTACAGTCTGTGCTTCATCCTGATCATTCACAAGAAAAAAATATCACCAAAGGATGTAAGACTATTTTGCAGAAGCATCTTATCTCTTTAATTCCTCAAGACAATCTTCTTCTTTACAAGTAATTTCAAGGCTTGACATGATCAAAGATAAAAAACAAAACTTCATTCCAAAACCCTGCATAATGAAGGACAATTAACGAAAACATTAAACTGCAAATACCTTTTGAGAATCCCTCGCAATTTCTAGTGTCTGGGATGGCTCCAATTCTTCAGATGATTTATTTTCTTCTTGCGACAGTTTCTGGTCATCTACTGTAGTCAGCTCCTCTGGTACAGTCTCTGTTTTGTCCTGATGATTCAAATAATATTTATATGAACATCATACAAGTAGAACATATAAATGTTCAATGCATCCTTTTGGAAGAATCGCCTTTTGTCTAAAATGTTGTATCATTTGATGCCCTTCAAATATTAATCATAACTACCTTTTCAGAGTCTTCTACATTCTCTGGTATCTTTGATAGCTCCTCTGTTTCAATTAAATTACTTTCCTCCCCTTGAGATAGTGTCTGGTCAGCTACTGAAGTCTGCTCCTCAGGTTCAGTCATTGCTTGGTCCTGATAATCCATACGAGAAAGCAAAGAACAATATGAAACAATGTAAAACTTGCCTTCGGTACAAACTTTGATCTTTAGATGTCCTCATAATAATCGCATTTGCACAAATTACAAGTACGTTTAAAGAATTCTTTACATCTTCTGGTGTGTGGGATGGCTGTAGTTCTTCAGATGGTTTATTTCCTTCCATTGGGACAGTGTCTGTTCATCTACTACAGTCGGATCCTCTGGTGCAGTCTTTGTATTGTCCAGAGCCTTATACTCAACCAAAAATAAGAAGACAATACCATTTTACATCTAAGCCACCTTACAGAACCACAAATTTCTCAGGGGGGGGGGGTTGTCACCCCTCCACTTACACAACACACCGTTCCTTTACACTCATCCAAACACAAAAATTCATTAAATTGTAAAACTTTTTCAATATATTTTCAGTTCGAAAAAAGATAGCACTATTTTTCACCTAGACGATTTTAATTGACCCCTCCCCCACGACGGCACCTGCTAAAGGTGAGAAAGGAAGGACCTGCCCCTGGTGCAAGGCTACGACAGGTGTGCAAATGCACAATTTACATCAACTTTCTGGGTTTATCTGGGTTGGATTTACAACACCTTTTGTGCTGCCCTTCAATTACCAACCTCTCGGCACCACTATTCCGATGCCCTCACAATCGTCCTTTTACAAATTGAAAAAAAAAAAAACAATTTAATAAAAACTTCTAAAGAATCCCCTACGTCTACTGGTGTCTGGGATGGTTTATTTTCTTCCATTTGAGGCTGTATCTGGTCATGTACTGCAGTTTGTTCCTCTGGGCTAGTCTCTATTTCGTCTTGATTCTTCACATGAAAATGGAGAGGAAAGAACAATGAAAGTAAAATTGTTCTTTGCTAAAGCATTTAATTCTTTGATGTTCTTCAAACAATCACACATAATATGCAAATATTATACAATACCTTCGGAGAATCCTCCACATCCTCTTGTGTCCTTGAATGCTCTTTATTACCAAACGTTTTGCTTTCTTCTCCTGGTGGTGGTGTCTGCTCCTCTCGTACGACTTCTTCTTGGACCTGATCATTCACATGAAACAGAAATGAACATTTCAAAGGATGTGAAATTCGCTTTACAAGAATTTTTTTCTTCAATATGTTTCAAAACAATCCTAATATTCCTAAAGTTTAAATACTCTTTCAGAATCCCTCACATACTACTCTAGTGTCTTAGATTGCTATAGTTGTCAGATGGGTTACTTTCTTCTCCTAGAAATGGTGTCTGTCCATCCACTGTAGCCTCCTCCCCTGGTGCAGTATCTGTTTGGTCCTGACCACTTGTATTAAATAAATGTATTACACAAGGACGTTAACTTTAGTTTTGCTAACATGTGTTTGTCGTTTCATGGTGTCAAGACATTGCTGCTAAGGATTTGCAAAAGTTTAACATTGGCAAATCGCCAACAACTTTTGGAAAACCAAGATTTTCATTTTGGTAGTGTGAAAGATCCTACTTAAAGTTATACTCTTTCATTCAACGATGTAATATACACAAAGTGTAGACAGAACAAACTTTCTAAGGTTTACAACAGACAACAATTCACATGGCGAGATCGTGTGCTCGAACTTATTAAACACAAGTGTATCCAAGAAAATAAGAACACTCAGTACAGTAAGCCACTACTTCCTACCAAGTTGTACACTGAGAACATTTTATAACACTTTAATCATCCCACATTTTAATTATACTTTACTTTTGCGGGCATTCTGAGAGATCCCATCTTAAGCATTTTATCGTACTTCAAAAACGTGTTATTCGTCCCATTTAAAATGCTCCATTCTGCGCTCACACAAAGCCCCTTTTTACATCATCATAGGCTACCAAACCTGAAGGATCTCTGTAATTACCAGCTCGGTATTTCCTTCTACAAACATTTCCAATCGTGTCTCTAACTACGGATTGCAGCCATTTCATCTGAACAAATAGTTACTTTCACTGCTACTCAAAGAGGAGTAAAGATAATTTCTCTAAACCCAGTTCACACATACTCAGTTTGCTCACTCACTAGTAAGAAGTACGGGTGTTGCTCTATGGAACTCTTTAAGTAGTAGCCTAACGTCTGGAATGCGATCAGGTTAAGTACTTTAAAAAAACAACTGATTCTCTACTGCTGGATGACTTTGTTTACAATATCTGATAAAGTCTGTCTGGTTTTCGATGTGTTCTTTTTACGAGTGAATGGCGAAGTAGTATAGCTGTCGTATTTCAGACTTACCACAGTCTTTACCATATGTTGACACGTCTCTTGTGTTATCGTATCCTATACTTGTTATGAAACCACCGTATAATGTTTAAATGGAATATTCCATGCAAGTTAAAAGTCAACTTACGTAACTTGTGACAATTTGAAGAAAAAAAAATTGCGTTCCTTGCACCTACGCGACTATAACTGGCAGTGTGAATGGCCTGTTATTGTTTTGAAAAAATATTGCTGTCTCAAGCACATTCCTCCCTTTCCATTAACTTAATACTGGATAAAGAACTGAACATTGATCTTGAACTAGAGCAGCAAGGCTACAGTGGTTCAACCCTTCTGAACGGCTTCATAACCGCGTGCACTGAAACATTCAGGTTTCAATATTCTATTCTGGAATTCCATGGAGGAGGGGGGTCTTGTGGATTTGCAGGCCCGTCTCCAGGGGGGTTCAGGGGGTTCGGACGACCCCCAGCATGACTTGGAGTTCCGCCCCGGACATTATGAGTTCCGCCCGAAGGCCCGAAAAAACGTCTTCACTTTGTCGGGGACTCTAAACGGGTCAAAAGCAAAAAAAAAAGAACAAGGTCTCCAGTTTTTGGACATACCAAATACCAGCTGAGAAGGGCAATGTACGCACGCCCAGCGCGCGGAAATTTTTTTGTTCCGCTTAGCGTAAAATCAAACCTCCCCACTGAAAAAGCTGCATACGGGCCTGATATGCATGATTGTTATGGGGCTTTTGTTTTCGGTATCCATCATTCATACTTCCACTGTTTGATTGACTGAAATCTAGTAAATGTGTGGTCATTCTGGTCAAATGTAAAATGATGAATGTTGGAGGGGTGGGGACAGAGGGGTGAGACATTTTAAGGCCCGACAGTATCTTATGAGAGATCTGTGTTGTAGTATTTGCTGGGCTTTATTCTCATAGCCTGTACAGTTAAAACTGATAAAGATTGTAGAACCATTATGAGTTTAACTGTACAAAACTTATAGTTAATATCATAGACTAAACCATGATCAGCTTAAACTGTACATAATTATGACAGTAAAATAGAAATAGACTATCAAGTTCAAAGAAACGTTATCCAGTTTTATCTAAATATGGTTTAATCTATGGTATCAACCATAAGTTTTATACAGTTTTTATTGGTAATGGTTCTTAACCATTTTCAGTTTTAACTGTACAGGCTATGAGAATCGGCTGGTTTGATCTCTACTTCGTAATGGATGATGTGGGACTATAGTTAGTATGTGGAGTGTCACTTAACATGTCAAAGAAAAGTCCAGTTAAAGAAAGTTTCCCAGTCAAGGGCGGTGTGCCAATGGTCTAAAAGTATTCTTTCTTGGCTTCTGAAGTCTCCCCCCCCCCCTCCGAAGGAATTCTTCAGAGGCTGACTACTTCCATCCTTATGTCGATGCTATCTGAAATATAAACTTTCACATGCAGTGACAACTACCCAGGATTAATATAACATTTTATCCTTGTCATGCCATGAAAATTTTTAAGCAGCGTCTGGATTTATTCAGTATTCCTTACTCATATTGAAGAACTGCTCATATTTATACTGTACCTAACACAACCTATATGGTATATTGAACATAACCAACACCTTAAAGGTAAAATGCAGTCACCCGAACCAGAGTGAGTATGCCCGGTCACTCTAGTTCATGACTGGCCTATTTTGATCATGTGACAATATTTTTGTCAGTAAATTTTGAAATTCAAGGAGAATTTCTCCTTGATTTACCTATCGTTTGTAATAACTATATTCAAAATGTCTTCAGAGTTGCTTGTAATGCAATGAGGGGAGATTTGCAAGAGTTTGCTGATTTTTCAAAGAAAAAAAGTAACTTGATTTGTACGTTATATATTCCAGTCCAGCAACTCTCCTGTTTCACACTCTGTCTACTCTGTGGCTGTCATGAAATTCAAGCTTCTACTTCGAAAAAAGAACTTACTCCCTCCAGATAAGGCTCACCCCAGATACAAGCACCAAATACTGTAAACACTGTACCGAAAGAGTCAGAGCTGTAAAAGGAAAATTGTCAAAATTACTTCAATGCCTACTCGCGCCCATTCCTTTTGTAGAAGAACAAACTGTGTTGCGATCCTTGTGAGGGTCCTCCCACTAAAAATTTCAAAGAAATCTGACACAATTTGTAGGAAATAAAAGCTTTTAAAGACAGAGGCAGACATTTCCACTCCACTCTCAGTACCACATAAGCTCTACCCACACTTCGTGGGTTGAGCTAACATCTAGTTCCAAAGGAAACAATACAAACATTAAAACTGTTAAAATGGAATGATATCAATTGCAGAAACAGGATATTCTCAGGAGAATTATGGGAAACTAGATTGTCCTACTGCAATGTATCTGAACATCACTTGCATATGCAACGTATGAGAGCTCACAGGCTCATAATGGAACTGCAGCGAACAGCATTTCCCTGCATGTCGTCACTGTTGCGGGTGTTACCGCTGAATATATATATGCACCAGCCACGTAATATAAGCCAGCGTTCTGCGTTTTTCATCATACCATGTTGCAGGCCGTCCCTACAAACTGTGTTGTTTCGCAGTCGCAAAAAGTGAGGTCTAAACTTTTGTACGATTTCAAATAAGAGAGAGAGCAGAATTAATCTTTCACGAGCATGACTCTTGGGATGGTACCTTTTTTGGCAATGCTAATTTAAATCATCTGAAAACTGACACGCGTGAAGGCTCCAATGAGTTTATGTAATTTTCCAACCCAACCTTAACCTATCAAGTCAGGTATTATGGTGGAGTGGAGAAATCGCACACGACTCTAATGCGAAAGGGAAACGATGGGTCCGAGATCCCTTCCCCGCTATTGCTATGATCGGTTTAACTTTTTTCCGTTCACTTCTTCTCAATCTTCTCTTTCCTGCTTTATCTTTATACAACAATCCATACGGGAGTGGGACTGTGTTTGGGCAAATATCCTACCTGGCGTAGGAAGCTGTAATCAGCTGGGGGAAGAACGTTGCTTCGGACCGCCGTCCTGGGAAGGGGTTTAATCTTTAAAGGGAGTGAGCCCCTTCCCTTTGGCAAATTTTTTAATATTTATGGGTCCTTTGATGATGCAATTTGGTGCAAAATAGTGTGCAACTTTTGAGGATAAGTACTGATATTCTGTCACACTTTATAAACTAGAGGGAATAAATAGAGAGTTTAAGGTGTGGGGGGGGGGTCGCTCCCTGCGCCTATGGCCAAATAAGTATCTTCTTTGTATCCACGTGGAATTAAAGTCCCAGTACGACTTTGTATACGAATTTGGGTAAGAGAAATGAGTGGTGCTTAAGGTTACTTAACACCAAAACATAACCAGAGAAATGATTTGTTGGAGAAAAAAGACATTTACGAAAGTGAAAGGTTGTTTTAAACAAATCGTGGTTGTAAATGTAACGGCTGTTTCAATATGCACAAGATTCATTACGGTGGGAAGTTCTAGATCATTATGAATATTCATTACTCAGCTGCTTCGAGAACACATCATGTCGAAGCTAGACTGTGCAGCACGATGTAGCCAACGGCGAATGCTAGGCTACGATGTGCTTGATGCACGAAGAATGTAGCTATAGGGTAGGGCCATAATACACAACTGAGCAGTCAACTTGCGTGACATTAACGGCCGGACTGCGGCTGTGCATGTTCGTACAGCCTGCCAGTATTTTGCTTCGCTGTGCCCACAGGCGTTCGAAACAAAACGTACATACACTACACACACTATATACACTATAATAAGACACGGATAAGTTGTACTGAGAAGTAGGCCCAGTCGCACTTCAATGCCAGTGCTTCCACACTGTAAATCATTTTTCCTGAAATTGCCGATTTCAGGTAATTTTAAATTCGATTTCAGGAAAAATGAATTTAGAGTGTGGAAGCACTGAGTGGCAGTGCAGCCACGTAATGTTTCGAACGCCTGTGGCTGTGCCAGGCAACGTTATCTTGCCTAGGATTTCAGGTGAGGTTTTCCTCCTTTTTCATGTTAGTTGTGCTGCATTTTTGTTGGCGTGGGTAATTATTTCTAACTAATTCAATTCTAAGCCTACACTTACCTGAGTATAGTCCTAGGCTTTTGGTGTAGTCCATCCGTTCGAATGTACAAGCAATTGCTGTGCACTGTTTACGTGCGTACATTTCACTACAGTTGAGCATGTAGGCAAGGCACCTATAGTTGTTTATTCATGAACAATCATAAACAAACAGACTTTCATTGGTTCATACTCCTGACTGATAAGCTCATTACGAGGAGAGAACTCGAATTTGAGTTAGCAAGCCGAATTCAACATCTGCATTTCGGACAAAGATTACTCCCGAAAGAAGCTAAGACATTTCTTCTAGGTATGTTAGAGCCTCTTAAACTGTTACTAACTTCATATATCTGGCTCTCGTGCTATGACGATTTTTGACGGTTTAAGTATTTCTTTATACAAAGTCGTACTGGGACTTTAAGGTATGCAGAAAGTAGTCCTACCGCACGTGACAACTGAACATACCCTTTACTGAATACACTTTGACACTCGCACCCAATGCCGTCCCAGCCTTCTTTTGTGACAATCGAAAAAATATTTTTTGTGTACATTTCTCTATTTCTCTCTACAATCGCGAGTGTGAATGTCTCAAATCCTGGTTTTTAGTACCACTACGGTCTGTGATGAGTCATTGTCTAAGTATTTGCAGGGACCATATGCATGCAAGAAAAGCTTTCTAACTCCTTTCTGACCCTCACCGTTCTCACTGCCACAGCTTTTTGAAAGTTCTTAAATTACTATGCTATGTGCACACTTGAACCAATTTTTGGCATACATTTTGTGATTGGAAGAAAGGTATAACCTGAAACTGAAAGATATTTTAATACAAATGTAAACAGTTTGCATATCTTAATCATGACATACAAGAATAAAATGATAGGCGATTAGAAAAGAGGTAGCTGAATAACTTTATTTTGAAGAAATAGAGTTCTCACTGATAGATATTGACCAGAATTTCAAATTGCTAAACGATGTAACATTCACATTCGTTATTATGCTGTTTTATTAGTTTGGGAAGTAAAAGCTATTGCCAGATTTTAATGGGTGAGAGTGACTGAATTCATGATGAAAGGTACTTCTAGTCTGTGTCATGTTGATCTAATGTAAACACATTGTTCACCTTTTACCAGTCATGACCAAAATCGCTTAATTAATACCACGTTACACCACCACGGTACATTAGCACACATATACCATACTGTTACCATGGTTAATGGGTAGTTAATGTGTAACAGGTGTAGTTAATGTGTAGGCCTACGTAGATGGGCAGTTAATGTGTGGTAATGTACCATGGTAAAAGAGTGGTGAAGTTTCCGCTGAACATAGGCCTACAGTACTAATTGTTGTGAACTTAAAAACTGGGAAGTTAATCAGTTCAGTAATAACTTCTCAAAAACCTTTCATACCTGTAATGAAGGTGATCATACTAGTGTAAGCTTTCAAAAAAAGTTTAAAGTTGAGTAGCAGCTACTCCAAGTATAATATGCGCAGTGACATCTATACATAGAGTTATACACTTTGAACTCTTTATCAGGAAATGAATTGTTTTTTTAGAGTAATACAAATACTGACACTTCATAACTATGACTGGTTTTCGTTTTAAGCCCCGTCTACACGATCATACATTTGTTCAGAACTTCATCATACATCTGTATGACAATGATGTTCATGAACAAATGTATGGTCGTGTAGACGGGCTGCCCAATAGAGTTGAACAACGGTTCAGCATGTATGAAAGTGTTCAAATTTTTAGCCGCAAGTTTCGTCTTACAGCAAATGTCCAAAACATTTGAGAACGTCTCAGTCTAGTCTCATCATTTGCTCATCATGTATGGTTGTAGTAAGAAAAATCATTGCCTAAACTTGCGTATTACTCGATTACAGGGATATATTCAGCAAAAATCAAGAATTTAGAGCACTTCAAGTGGGAGGAGTTTGGGACTACATTATATGGCGCACGAACATTGCGCATGTGGTACACGTTGCTACATAATCCAACTTTGAATCTGGAAAAATGACATACATTTGCATGACAATGTTCGTGGACAAATGCATGATTGTGTAGAAGGGGCTTAGGGAATTTTATAGTCGAATAGAGGAAGCATTTCCCGAAAAGGACCGTGGGCGTAGGTATATTTGTCGGACGGGGGCTGTGCGTTTTATACCGCCATCCTAGGGAGGGGTCTAAGGGTAGAGGGTAATCCCCTCTCCTTTGGAAAGAGTTTGAATATTTAAAGGTCCTTAGATGCAATTTGATGCTACGTTTTTGTGCACTTTTCACTGTACATTTATTGAAAAAAAAATGATAGATATCAAAGGGTGAACAAATAAGTGGTATTCTTCCTTAAATAGTTCGGGCGGAAGCCAACTTTAGCCCCCTACATTTTTTACTGGTGTGAGCTTAAGTCCCTTCCCCTCGCTTCCTACACCTATGAGATTGACCATCGAGATATCATGGAACTATTTAAGCGGAGAGCTTCCATCGGTTGCAGCATATCGTACTACCCACAAATGTTTGCCTTGAATGCCTCACCAGAAATGGCACTGTCTTGCCTCTCATGCCTTGTAAGTTAACTTTAACAATTGCAGATACACATGTTTTAGAAACTTATACCTCAACAAAAAACAAGGAGAAATTAGTACAAACGTACTCTTCAAGATCATTATGTAGGAGAAAAATTGGACTTGAAATTACTCTTTATAAGTTTAACATTATTCATTGTTTGTCGCAGGTATATAAATGAAAATTCATAATTATTTTGATAGTTAAAGGGAGAATGCAGTCACCCCAATAAAGAATTGTATAGTAGACTATCCTATTTCCTGAATGGCTCTTGAGAATCATGTGACAGTATTTTTCTCACTCAACTGTAAAATTTACAAGGAGCAACTGCTTGGTTTACCTTGAATATGCAATATTTATGTCCTAAAATATTATGAAAGATACTTGGAAGAGAAATAAGAAGAAATTTGTGACATTTAGCTATTGTTTCAAAATAAGTTTGGGACGACTGCTTTTGACCTTTAAGGAAAGATCCAGGGTAAGGTGAAAAAGTGAAAGTTGAGAGACGCATTCGTCTGGGAGAAGCGGCCACATAAGAGCACACAGCTGTGCTAATGGCGATTGGCCGTAATTGTCTCGGGGCTCCCACTAAAATTTTATGGAAAGGAAGAAACCATTATAAGCAATGTTCCAGGTTCTGATTACCTTACAAGATAATAAGCACAGTGCCAATTTTCAGTGGTTTTATCAGCAAAAAATGCAGGAGTTGCTAAGCAAACTCGATGGAAGGGCAGCATCCAAAGTCCAGACGGAGGCGACGGTAAGAATGGTAGGCTAGGGGTGGAGGATTATGGGAGGGCTTGAAGAAAGTCTTTTTACCATTCCAAGACATATTTTTCCACAGAGTTCCCATATGCATGATGTACAGATTAGTGGTTTGTCTTCCGGAAAATTTGACTTGTGGAACTGCCTAGTGTGCGAGCCAAAATTTTTAGATACGCAAAGAGTTCATACTCACTGAAAGCTAAATAAGAGTAATTATCGGGCGGCTTGCCCCTACCGGGGATAACATGCACTGAGTCGTATTCGCCCCATCTGTACGATGAAATAATAATAATAATAATAAGTCTTGTATAGCGCAGAATCCAGAGAATAAACACTGCTCAAAGCGCTTTACAGGTGCCGTAAAAAAAGAGCAGAGAAGTTAGAAACATTGAGAGAAAATGAAGGTTTTGAGGGACCGTTTAAACTGGTCGAGGGAGTCTAAAGACCTGAGCTTCAGCGGGAGCGAATTCCATAGGCAGGGCGCGGCGTGGTGGAAAGTTCGATCCCCAAAGGTCCTTGTACGAGAAGCCGGAACATTTAACTGGAAGAGGTAGCGCGATCGGGAGGATCTAATCCTGGTTGCTGGATGTAAGGCATTGGATAGATAGGCGGGGGTGCCAAGTTTAAAACCTCGAAAGGCTAGAAGGAGTAATTTGTAGTTCACGCGCTGTTTAACAGGTAACCAGTGTAATTCATTCAGAAGCGGGGTAATGTGAGAGTGACAATTTGCCCTAAGAACAATTCTAGCGGCCGTATTCTGGATAGTTTGAAGCCTAGATAAATTATTAGAACTAACACCAAGCAGTAGAGAGTTAGCATAATCAAGGCGACTGGAAATGACTGCGTGAATGAGTTTCTCGGTGGCTAACTTATCAAGATACTTACGAAGAAGACCTACTTGTCTAATGTGGTACATTGTAGTTTTACAAAGGTAATTTACATGGCTATCCATGGATAGATGACAATCCATATACACACCAAGATTACGTACGACAGACTTTGTGTTAACATAATTATCACCAGCACGCAGTGACACCGATTCAAAATCAGGGTTGACTACCGAAGGGCTTCTGAAAAAAATTACTTCAGTTTTGTCGTCATTTAGCTTAAGAAAATTTCTACACATCCACAACCTGACATCACGAATACACGCCTCCATCTAAGTAACGGCATACTTAAGGTCAGTAGGATGGAAAGTAATGTACAATTGTGTATCGTCGGCGTATAACATATAGTTAATATCGTGGGAACATATCAATTTACCAAGAGCCGAGGTATATAAAGTAAAAAGGACGGGGCCAGGATTGACCCTTGGGGTACCCCGTGACGGAGCACATGGGTACGGGAGCTAGTCTGAGATATGTGAATGGTCTGTGACCGTTGGTCTAAGTATGATTTAAACCAATCAAGCACTGTTCCACGCACATTAAACTCTGTGTCCAACTTGTATAGTAATAACTCATGGTCGACTGTGTCGAACGCTGCAGACAGATCAAGCAATACCAGTAAAACACATTTCCTATTGTCGAGAGCAGTGAGAATATCACTCTTTACCTTAAGCAGGGCTGACTCAGTACTAAAACCAGGGCGATAAGCGGATTGAAAAGGGTCTAAACAGTTATTACGTTCAATATGAGAAGAAAGTTGACTTAAAACTGCCCTTTCAATGACTTTTGATATAAAGGGTAGGTTAGAAACCGGTCTATAATTTTTTAAGTCGTTAACATTTAGGCTTTTCTTTTTAATAATTGGTTTGACTATGGCACATTTAAACAAACTTGGAAAAAACCCAGTGGATAAAGAAGTATTAACAATGTTAGTTATAAGAGTATCTAGCTCGGATTTACAACTTTTAAGTAACCAAGTAGGTAATGGGTCCAGACAACAGTGTTTTGTTGGCATCCCTGAGATAATCTTCCACACCTCATCTGTCGAAAGTTTGCAAAATTTAGAGAAGACCTCATGACATGCGTTAGGCGAAATGACAGTGTGGCCTGTAGTAGTGGATGACGTGATGCTTTCTCGAATGTCGACTACTTTCTTAGTAAAATAATCAGCGAATTTTTCAGGTAGCTCATCAGAAGGAACGTTATCAGGCAAGTATGCATTAGATGAAAAAGATTCCCCTGAGAGTTCTTTAATAACACCACAAATGGTCAACTTCCCGCCATGAGTCACTTCCGTACCATCTCTGGCAATTTTTAAGGTGTTTTGACACAAGATTCTTTGTTCCCTGCGCTAGTGGAGCTGGGATTGTTTGGGGGTCTGGGGCGGGGCTGGAGATTTTTGTGGAGGGGCTCCTGTTAACTGTCTATGCGGAGCACCACCATGAGTTGGTGCGAAGCGTATCAAGATAATGTGAGATTTGAATACATCCCAGGTCGTGGGAACTGGCACTTGCCAGGCTTGATAGCAGCCATCAAGATGTGCAATTTTTCATGAAAAAACAGTAAAGTTTGCTTTGATTTTATTCTCAATCCATTTCTGTGAGGACGGATTGGCTCAACTCGCCAGACTTGGGGTCCGAGGATTGCAAGTTTGAATCCCGTTTACTATCTATGCGAAGAGCCACCATAGGCAGATAGGTTGCAGCGGAGCGTACCAAGAAAATTTGAGATTTTAATACAACCCAGATAGCCGGAAATGGCACTTGCCAGGCTTGATAGCAGCCATCAAGATGTGCAATTTTGGTGAAAAAATGTAAAGTTTGATTTTATTTTGTTCTCAAACACATTAAGTTTGTCACAATCTATCCGAATTTATTCAAAAGTATTCAGAGTGGCGTTATCCCTATGGATTTCAGTGGATTGATTGGAATGGAGATTTTCCACCGCCAGTCAATCATTATCAAGTTGAGAAGCCCAGTCGAGTGAATTTTTTGGCCCAGATCGCCTGTAGGGGGCGCTTAGGGGACGCGACGATTTAGTGGGGTTGCCCCAAGCCCACCGTAGCTACGCCACTGCCCTACGCACTACTTCATGGTGGCACTCCCCTCGGTGTCGGCATCCATTTTTCTCCCGTCCATAAAGTCAGTTTCATATACGCTCTTGGACTCATCTTAAATGCAACCCTTACATGTAGCTGATGACATTTGGTGTTTACCTTAATATCTTCCATGCTGTTAGTGTTGCAGATGTATTATCGGCACAGGAAACCGCTCCTTGAACGTGCTGCAAGGGGGCAAAGTACAAAAATATACAGTTATTATGAAGCAACAGCCTATTGAATGTTCTTTATGTGTGTTTGCACACATTCACAAAGAGTCGTTTGTGTGGTAAACATGTATGTTGTTGGTTAATGTTACCATGGGTAAAATATTGCAGCGGAAGGGTACTTCGCCTTACAAGTACATGTGCAAATGAGCTTGAGGACAAGTCAGGTGCAGGCTGTACTTTATGTACAGGGGTAGCTAACGTTAGGTTCTGTACAGATGTAGGCACATTTTAAAAACAAGGGTATGGTTCAACTTTCATTATAAGCAGTACCAAAGAACCCAGCTAGCCGACATGTGATTTATTTATATGGAAACGAGGCCAGAAACCAAAATTGTATGGGAAGATATTTTTGAAGGGGCGGGAGATGTTTGCCCTGAAAACAAACATGAAATGAGTCCCCCCGAAAAAGTCATTTTATTGACCTGAAACTGGCATTTTTTCCTGGGTTCGTTAGGCGGCTGCCCACACAGACCCCCACCTCATTTTCCTAGCATCAGTTCAATGGTGGAAAACAGAATGTACCGATAGCAGCAGGGGCCCGCAGTAAGTAGTCCCAAATGGCCCCCATGTACGGATTTGATACATACGGAATAATCTTTTTCAATACAAGTCACTCTAGTAGAACACAAAAAGGAGTGGAAAGGGGGCACTTGACACATTTAAATATTAACTACCCTGTGTGTCTTTTCGAGCTGACATTGTAATTTGAGCGCAATGATGAGTAACATCACAAATTCTTGGCCAAAGTGAGCGTCTGAAAGTTTGGATATTTTTTCATGCCGGTACGTTTCCAAAACATATCCAACAGTCCCGACAGAAGTACGGGGTTCGGGAAGGATGACAACTGGGCATTAGGAGAGAGGCGGGGAGAACGTCGACGGCACGGGAGAAATAGGAAGAAATTTCTATACAACAATACACATACCATAGTACAGTAACAATATACATACCATTCTTGACATTAGGGATGCACCGGATATCCGGTTCGACAGGACTTTCCGGCCGGATAATGAAAAATTATCCGATTCCGGCTGCATCCTTGAAGAAATCCAGCCGGAATTTTCTCATATTCTAGCCAAAATTACCTCCATCATCAATGATAGGAGTCGCTTCACAGATGAATTCAACAGCTTTGCAAAAGATTTTCTTTTTCCCTGTCGGACCTACTATAACACTATCATGAAGTCAACCACCAGCTCCTGCCTTGAACCCCTCCCTCTTCCCCCCCCCGTACTATTTTTAATGTTTTTCTTTAAAAAAATCCGGTTCCGGCCGGAACCAAAAATTTGGATTCAGTGCATCCCTACTTAGCATACAGAATGTAGTACTACTGTTTAATAAGTGTGGTCTGTTTGATTAATATATGATATGTAGGAATCGAAAAGTGCACAAAACTATTGAGGTAATTGACTCTGCGTTTAACAGAACTGACTGCAAGTTGCGAGGAAAACTTGGTCAACAGTCAGGCAGCCGGCGCAGATCGGGCATAAAATGCATTATATTATATAATTTCCATCCTGTATGCTTTGATAAAGTGGTCAAAGCCTGTATACAACCGCCACCCAACTGCTTCTTTACACGACCACAACTTACCAGTTAGCGTGGGCTTCACCTATAGGCATACGGGGTCAATCTTCTTGTAAGGAGAAGACAATGGAAGGGGCCAAGGTGGGCGATTGCTCCTGCACAAAACCTCCAAAGTCTCTGCTGCAAATTTTTATCACCTGTCGTAAATTTTTTAATTTAAATTTCTTACAGCAAATGGAAGTCGATTTGGGGTGCAGGGCCCAGTGTTGTGTTTTGTGACCTGATGCCCAAAAATAAGGGTCATGAAAGAAACTATACGCAGGTCCTTAAAAAAGTGGAAATATAGCGGCAATTTGGGAATCCGAAAGCTAATAAAGTTTCTCCGGACGCTCTGTGCCGACTTATAAAAATATTATCTCATTATTACCGCTTTCTGAGGGACTAACTTGAGTGTATTTGTCTCATTATCACTTTTTGTAGGACAATTTGAGTAGAACTAATTGTTTCGAGCATAGGTGGAGGAGGCGGGGGGGGGGGGCGAAGGGCCCAAACCAAATATTTTTGTGAAAATTCGGACAATATGCTGAGAATTTTTCGGGTACTTACTGAAAGAAAAATAATACAATGATGTACTGTAGCTAAAGGTAATCAATAGTTTAAAAAACTTCCTTGGTAATTAAAATAAAGTTCTGATTTGAATTGCACCAGCACCTGTATATTTGGTATTAATTCACCAGAGTATTTTTTAGTGGTTAACTTATATATGATTATCAGTGGTGTATTTAGGGGGCCATTGGGCCATGCCCCTCACTGATGCCGATTTTTTTTTAGTACCTAAAATACGTAATTTTTTTTACACAAATTTTACTTCAAAGGTAGCATATGTGGCATCAGATTGCATGTAAGGACACCTAATTTTTCAAAAATTTTCAAAGGGGTGGGACACCCCTCCCCTTAGACCCCTTCCCAGCGATCCAGCGATCACACAACATAATGCATGCCCCCTCCCCCCATTCCCATCAGAGAAATCCTGGCCACGCCACTGATTATTATCATTACTATTGTAACGACTTCCCCCAAAATTGTAATCAATATGGGAGGGTAGTAACACGGCAAATGATTGTATATAATTGGCATGCGGTGTGATAAACCGATGCATGCCTATATAATATGTACATTAAAATGTTAAACGCGCGTGGAGCGGGCGGAAATTTTTGGTTATATTTTTCGGGCAACTCGTTACAGCCCCCCCCCCCCCCGCCGCAATCAACTTGGGCTCCTACGCCCATAGGCCCTTTTCCAAATAGCAATTATAAAGGATTGTGGGACACAGTTATGGTGTGCGTCGTTTTTTGCCACAGTTAAATGCCGTTGACAAAAACAACGCGTACCAGAACTCTATCCCACAATCCTTTGTAAATCCTATTTGGAAAAGGGTCTATGGTTTCGAGAACCATTACAACCCTCTCGCCATCCACCTAACCAGCACTACCCTCACCCTATAAGCGTACTGGACAACTTCCAGCTGGGGGTGGGGGTGTAACTCTTTGAGTGCATGTTTGGACGAAAATAGCATATATCTTACCCTTAAAATAGCAAATGTTCTGCCCGAATAGACGTGTTGGGAAATGTATCCACGCAATGCATTATGGTAATGAGTCAACGGTGAAGTGTACCACGCTTACAGTATCCCAGCTCGGGTGTTGCATGCTGAGCACGCAGAGCTAAACAGGTTGCCGTTGTCATGGTACACTTGACCTTGAGACCCGATCGGAAGTACCGAATTTCCCAACTCGTCTATAAGGGGATGCAACTCCCCAGCATTATCCTTCGCCACAAAAGCCCGTGCATTAGTCGACCGACCGGCGCTCTGGGTTATTATTTCAAAAGGGATAAATTATGATTTTTGCGCCGTGCTAATAGCGATTCTTATGTCGTGCACACAATAAAAATTTCATTCTTATGCCCTGTCTTACACAAGTAAAATGGAACCCAGATCGCAAGCTGGTGGGGGAGGGGCGTCTATAGCACTACAGTACCGCCTTTACAAAGTGCTATGAAAATTTGCGGTCAACACCTATTTGCAATCAATGTCAGCCAAAATATTCCCTTATTTTACGCCTGAAGGACGCATGATTTGTTTCTCTACTGTTCCAGAACAGCTAAGAAAGTAATCTAATTCATACCTTAAGGATCGGGACCCCACCTCTTGCATGGCGCCTTTGGCTCTCGAGGTGAAATCTAACAGGATCGAAGTAGTATATTTTTCTTTCACGTGAGGCTTTCTTGTAGCCTCCGCCCTCCTCTAGTGTAACCAGAAAGCCAAAAGGCTTGCCTTTGATAACGTTGTTATGTACTTTCACTCTCTGGGATTTAAAATTGACATGGTTTAATTAAGAAGTGAAATTCTAAGAAAACTCCGTTGAACGTCTCATACTGCAGACGAAAATCTGACACGATTCTCTAAAAAGGGTAATAAAACCCTAAATGGGCACTAGGCTTAACAAGAGTCCATCGAAAAGTCTTGCCGTAAAGTGAACAAAAACTGACGTGATTTGCTTTGGCAGAGCGCAATCAATCGAGCAAGACTTGTTTGGAGCAGCTTCATGAAAGCAGAGGAAAGTTGGCTATTAAGCGTGTCCAACTGAGTACTCCAGAAAATCAGACCGACATACAGCCAATTTCATCAGCTGGGCAACAAAACTACTGAGTGGGAGTAGGGCCAAAGTATTTGGAGGAAAGACTATGTACAGTTCACTGTTGTTTCACGAGGGAGCATCATACATAACATGTAGCCTAATATAAAAGTGAACCGCTAAAGCTTGTAATAAATTTTACTTCCGAGTTTCTTGAAACCCTGTCAATGTTTTTTTTTCTCCTTACGTCCCTAAGGCTAAATGCCTAAGGGGGGAACCAAACGGTACCAGTGGTACGTACCTCCTTCGGGAGCAGAATTTCTTGGGGTGGTACTGTACCACCCCAAGAAATTCTGCTTCCGAAGGAGGTACGCCTCATGATGGCACACTATGACTGAATATGACCATTTTCTCAGCCGTCAGACCACTTTATAGTAGGTCTACTACGCACAGCCTCGTTCCAGACTGGCTGAAAGAACCAAATGCCACAGACATCTTGAACAGAACGAGCAAGACCTGTGTTGATCGGCATCAAGATGGATCCGATTGAAATATCTTCTTTTTCTAAAAGTCCCTTCAGCTGGATACCGGAAGGGACAGCCAAAATGTATCCCACATGTGGTTTCACGCCCATCCCCTTCCGAGAGAGCTAGGTCCCCTGATGGGACTCTATGACTTTATGTGACCATCCTCTTAGCCGTCAAACCCTTACATCATATGTCTGTTATGTGTGGCACAGTTCTAGAAGGACTGAAAAGGACAGATGCCACGCATGATCAACCAATATTGTACAGTGTGAACAAGACCTGTCTTGGTCGGCTTCAAGAATGCCAGTCTAAATTGTCACTTACTTTTAGACCTCTAGGCAATACTTTGTAAAGTTCGTAGGCTCCTGAATTGTTAACACCAATTTCAGAATCTAATTGTAGTAAACTTTGTCAACTTCCATTAAATATTTCATCCACACAATCTAGATAAGCCCCTAAGCATATTATTACTGAAGGTTCGTACCAACTTCAAAAGCTGGAATATCAGATAAAATGATCCCATCTAATTTTCTCAGTCATTTTTATTTCCCCCGCCTCCAAAAAGAAAAACGGCCAGTGTGCCTTTAAACCAACTGAAAGTTCTTGCAGAATGACAGTCGTGTCTTCAGACCCGCAGCCAGACAAGGTGCTCAAGGGGGTCATATTTTTGGGGGGAGTGCGAGATATACTAAAATGCATTTAAGGCAATGGTAATTATTTCTAGGGGGCGAAAATATTTCTAGGAGGGGAGCCGCCACCCACTCTCCCCGGTCCCCTTGGCTACGAGCTTGCGTGGCTCAAAACTTGCGACTCTCCCTATTATCCATGAGAAATTATTTAAGCAACCTATTACCGATGATGAATCTTGCATGCAAGGCATCCGGACCGTACCAATACAGGCCATGAGAAAAATCTTGCAGAAACAAAATCCTTGTGTAGAAGCCAACAGAAAATCGTGGGGCACGGAATCGATGTCTATTAACCAAGAGAAAATCTTGCGGGCACAAATCCGTGTCAATGACATCTAACTGCCAATTATCAGTCATCAAGCTTCCCTTACTGAGATTAGGCATATGTCTAGCTCTGGTTAAAGCTTCCCTTCTTAAGATTATGTTTTTAGCTCTGGTTATAAAAAATGACATTTAACCTCCACCAAAACTATATGCTTATTTAACTCAATGTGAAGCATGAACATGTTAAGTATGAGAATCCTCAAAGCTAGTCTCTAAAGATATCATGTTTCACGAGATTTAAAGTTTTACTTCTGGTGACCTCACTTTGACCCCCATAAAAACAATGGGTTCTTGTTAATAACTTGGGCCATTCACGTATTAGATACGGTTATCTTTCGTGACATATCGGGTTTACGAGGTTTTCACAATTTGACCTCTTTTAACATCAAAACCTTTGACTGCCATCAAAATCAATAGACCTTTTGAACTCAGTGTGGAGCATCCTTGGTGTTAGGTCCTTCAAGGTTACCTTTAAAGGAGAATTTTCATCATCCCAGACAGTTCCAATTCTCCCAACCATGCAACTTCTAGCTCCTCCCATAACTGTATGAAGCTACTCCTTGTGCAGGAATAAACCTGCTTTATTGCTTAAGGTCATGTCCTGGTGAGCATACAAGGTATAAAATGTAATAAAAGCACTCTCTCTGCCTTGTGTGGAATGTGAGCTACTCTGCATCTTTCAAATTTTCAAACTTTGATAATCAAAGAGCAGTCACCAACTAAGAATTTTCATACCCCTACACTAAAAATATAAATTTGGGGTGATGACTCTCTGTCTTTAAAGAGATATCATGTGTACATGGCTTTCACCAATTATGATCTTAAAGTGACCAAATGAACTTCGACGTGCACTAATAACAAGAGGATTTTCTAATCACCAACCACCACATGCTCAGTGTGATATCCTTCAATGCCCCTTCTTCAACTATTTTGTTAAAAAGCACTTCACAAGGCTTTCTTATTTTCAAGTCCCGGTGACCTCAGATAATCTTTAACCATTGCCAAAACAAAAGGGTATTTTACTTGACTACAGCGCGGCATCTGTATATACCAATTTAGCTACGAAGTCACCATTGCTCCTATCTCGTAAAATCGTGTTTAAATTGCATGGTTATCGGGTTTGTGACCCCTGGTGACCTAAAATAACCTTTGACCTCCATCAAAACAACAGAGTCCTTTCTCTCAATAAGATTAACCTATAAACTTCAAGACCCATCATTTATCTTGGAATGACTGTGTCACAAGGTAAGCGTCACAAATACACACACGTGTATACCCAATTAATACACGCTTTTGCGACTACGAAAATTCCGTTCACCTTCGTCAAGGAATCGAGAAACAGTATTTAGAATATCATCGGACGGCAAGACCTGTTGTCAGTAAAATTCTGGGTACACTACATTGGGTATGATTTGGGGCTCCTGTAAACTGCCAGCAGTCTGCAGTGTTTTAATGGAGTTCTAGCTCATGAATTGTGAGTTTAAAGGAAAAATCCGGGAGTCACCCCATCTTGAACTACCTGGGTATCCTATTTCATGAATGATCGACTCTTTTTAATCATGCAGCAAAAATTTTGTTACCGAATTGTTAAATTCATCCAGAATAACTCCTTATTCTACCTTACATATTCAATGTTTATGTCTGAAATCATCATTAAAGGCATTTGAAATTGATAAAGAGGAGATTTACAAGATTTAGCTGATGTTTCAAAGTAAGTTTGGGGCGACTGTTATCAGATCTCTAGAATGAATTTGAGGTGACGAGTATCTAGATTTAAAGCTTCTGAAACCCAAGCTGTTTCAGATCGACTCGTTGCAAGGTTCAAACAGGCGAATAGGAATACCATGGAACTAGGCTATGTTTGCAATTCAAAAAAGCTATGGCCTACCTCATCAGCAAACACGGACGGAAATGTTTCCACGGAGTCTTGATGTCGACAGTATCCTCACTGGCCGTTTAGAACTGCAGTTTACTATCTAAACGACAACGGGCATCTAGAGTGTTACACGTGCTATAGTCTACTAATGTATTACTAATGTATTTGTCTTTCAAAAGTCCAAACAGCCACGGCCTAGAAAAGGTAAATACTTTGAAGGCTATACATGCACGTATTAACAACATGCTCAACTGCAGTCAATACGGAAATGACTGTGTCAAAGAAGAGATGTGTGATTAGCAGTATCATATAGTAAATTGCTTTCACAGTTATGCACGTCCACCAAATAATTACGGAAGCTTGTACACCACCAAGATTAAATTCAGTGGTTTCATGATCAAACAGCTTCATAGTTTCACTAGGGAGTTGCTATTTGACTGCTTGAACAAAGCTGGAAGAATTTAAAGTTTCACTTTCATTTCTGGGGACCCCGATAACGCGATGGGAGAGTGATGTCTTCCTCTCGGTTAAGTTAACATGTATGGGTGATTACCGAATGTGGACCAGAAAAGCGAACCCCAAAACATTTGAGGCCGGGATTTTCAAAATTGTTGAAAGCATTTGATTATTTATAAACGCATTGAATGAACACTAAATAAGAAATGATGAAAGCTGACTGTCCATTTGATAAATGAATGCAGCTGTTGGTGAAGAATAGAAGGCAGTGGGAACCCAGAAGAAAATTCCCATAAAATCCCATAAAAAAAATTAATGGGATGTAATAAAAACACCAATAGAATTTAATGGGATCCCATAGAAGGAATGGGATCCCATACAAAATGTTCCTATTTCCAGACCTTAGCTTTGGATTTCTATGGGATCCATACGACTTTTAGGTCCCATTGATTTTTTGATTTCCCATTCATTTTATGGGATCCCATTAAATTCTATTGGATCCCATACAAAGTGTCCAAATTCCAGACTTTAGCTTTGAATTTTAATGGGTTTGAATGGGATCCCATTAATTTTTTATGGGATCCCATTAAGTTTTTATGGGGTCCTATTTATTTTTTTTCCAATGGGATTTATGGGAATTTTTCGGAGGGGGGGGGGGAGGTCACGTCAGTAAACTCCCAGCTGGCTTTTTTTTAATTTTGTAAGGAGCCTTGGTTACGATAGAGTGTCATAACAAGAGCTAAATTTTGAGAACCAGACCTTAGTCAGTCATTTCAACTGATCCCGACTGTTAACCTGTTTTTGTCCTCAATAAGTACATCACCAAATCGACGGATTTCATCCGCGTTAAAATATTGTCTGTCAAATTTAGTTCCTTAAAATTGGGACGGGTGAGGGAGGGGAGTCATGTTTACAATGCTGATGAAAAATGTGCTCGATCTGTGATGTGGATGTTGTAGGAAGTTATTTGAGGTAATCATCGTGCAAAAAGACGTAAATTGGAGATATTTTAGCCTTTTCTATGTAACCATTCCGTTCACGGTAAAATAAAAAGGTATTATGAGTGAAATGGCAAAGGGAAAGCCCGTGCATGAGAAAAGTTCTCCTAGTTCAAATCTTCAATTGCCATGGTATATAAGTTTAAATTTAACAACATTGTGAAACACAAGCTTTCATATAAGGCTTAGCTTAATTGTGCCTGTTGTGCACTTCAACGAGGGTCTTGAGCGAAACAGACCAAATTTAGTCTGCAAGTCAATGCGGAAAAAATAATTTGTAGTGCAATACCTCAAGGAGCTCAGATTCTTCAATAGAAATTCAAAATTCTCCTCGCGGTTCTCCTTGTCCATGCTTTCGTGGCCTTTCTCTCTCTCTCTTCTAGCTTTTTTTTATACAGCCTAAATAGTTGGACCCCGTCCCCTTTACCAAGTAACTTGGACACAGATTGTCAATGCATTTTTTTGTCAAGGTCGGAGGATTTCTTTCTAGGTGACTCATTATAGGTACAACTTATTCCCTAAATTAGTAACTCGTTTTAGTCTGTGTGGCACGAATGAAAAACACCATCAGCTGGAGTTTAGCGAGCGTTCTCAAGAAAACTTAGCCAAGAAATGCCCCCAGATTGCCGAAAGTGGCATTTCATACGCAGTTCAGGGGTGCCGCCAGGATTTCAAAAGTAGGGGCAAGTAGGGGAAACCAAAAAGTTTGGGGGGGGGGGAATGTTGTGAGTGCGCATTGCTTATTTAAACTGTATACCTTTGCACAGGAGGGGACTTGGGGGAAAGTGTGGAGGTTAAGGCATTGTCGGTGGGGAAGGCCTGATGTCCCCCTCTTGGCGGCGCCACTGTTATCCTCCTACTGTCTTTTAATCGCTCCATCTCAGACTTCTGTATTTTGAGACGTCAGGTCTTAGAAATAATAACTATTAGAAAGAGTTACATTTGACAAGTTTATTTGGTAAAATCACTTTGGAGGTGAAGAATAGAATTCCTCGTTCTTTTCTTAGCTGAAACACAAAAACTTAGCAGTTGTCATTTTCAGTTAAATGCGGTCAATGTCATAATGTCAACAATTTTAGACTTACTCGCAAGATTAATATAGGTAGGCTATAGGCTACTCACGGTGTAAAGCTGTTCACTGACGGATCGTTCGAATCTGAAGGTAACAGTTCGGATGGGTGCACAAGACCTGTTTATTGGAGAGAACGATTTAATCAACTTGGACTAAGGACGTTATTTCACACCGTATTAGGTAAAAAATGGCCAGGTTTATTACTAAAGTTGTCGCAAAAGCAAATGAAGGTACACTCATGCACATCCATAAACTGCACCAAATCAGAAGCTGATGTGTCCACAAAAATGGGCAAGAAATGACTGTTTTTCATTGATTCTCTAAACAATGACTGCTGGTATTTAATTAGGCTATACAAATACATCAAATTTACAAACGTTCTTTTTGGAATAATGGGTTTTATGTACCTTAAAGGTCAAAACTTATTGCAATGGCTAAAGTATAACAATGTACCGAACGAAAGGCCTTTTGAGTCAATCTTGAACTGCACTTGCTGTCATGAGGAAAAATTTCTCAGACTGAAAATATGTACATAATCGTAAAATTATTTTAAAATATCGGGCACTTTTTTGCTATAAAGTGTCTTTATTTTCTTTTTTTTTTGTAACGTTTTTAGTATCGAAGAAAGTGGGGTTCAAATTGACTAAAATTTATCTTTTCATGATAGTGAATTATTTGGAAATATGAATTCTGCACCAAAATCCTGAAAATCATGTTTTTGCTACAAATTGACCAAAAATGGGCTACAAATTAATTTTCAAAAGTGCCAGGCCTCCTTACATTAACCCTATGTAGATAAGATCTAGCATAGATAGCTTGTTTGTACTAAAAATACCCACATAACTATTTTCTGCCAATGGCTGGCCCTCTGTTAGACAGTCTCAACCATACTGTTAGAGTTTTGTGTATAATATTGAAAAGAATTGTTGACTGCGTGTTGTGTAATATCAGGTCAAAGTTAAACCATTCAGTGTACAGCATTCTCCATAACGGATAGCACCTAACTGAAAATCGCGATCAAACCCTTCATTGTCACAAAAAAATTTATGATTCCACACTTTCGTCGAACGAAAATCTTGTAAACAATGGCCGGGCATTTTATCCCTTCGTGTGATCGTGAACCAACCCTTTGCCATCGTAAAAAGTTTATGATTCCGTGCTTCTAATGATGATCAAAAACAACAAAGAACACTCAGCTATTTTATATCCTTCGTATGCTCCACTGAAGTCGAAATAAATCATTATTAAAGGAGGACAGTAACCAGTGCATTTCATAATGTACAAACATGGAAGTAATACTTCGGAAATCGTATACTTTCATGGTATAGGCAAAAAAACAACAAAATCTTGGATCAATTTAGATTCCATATATTCATGGTCTATCCTCAGTGTTTTTCAATGGTATCAGCATGTAAACATTGACATACGGATAAAACTTGAAGCAAGTCCATATGGCAAATTCTGGTTAGTGACAATAAGTTCGAGACTGTCATAGCTTTTGCGGGTTTGGGAAACCCATGTTAAAATTGTTCCCTCCATCAGAACGAAAACAGCATCAAGTTTTCAGCAAACAATTTTTCGTGATTGTTTTCTCCAACAATTCTTAAATCATTTCATTATTGCAAGCCTGTCATTTAACGTAGTTTTAAGTTAAAGTATACACCACCGTCATATAAAGGAATAGATTATTCAAAAATTCCAGGAAATAGTGACTTGAAGTAAGAGAGCTACTGCGTTATATCAGACTTGTTATAGGTCAGTGTCGTTGTAAATGAAAGCTTGTTTGTGACACAAAGCTCTAAAACGGAGATTTTTGATAAGCAAATCAATCAGATAATTTTTCATTGCATGAGGTTTTTAGTTGGGCTGCACGGTATGGATGTCATAAAACAGGTTTCCTGTCCGCAAGCCTGTGGTAACGTGTATGGCAAGCCAAATGCCTAATAATTCGAAAAACTTGGTTTATCAATCGATAAACCAGGGGTGGCCGCACAGAAACGTTGATAGTGACAGTCTTGATAGCGCTATCAACTCTCTATCAAACCTGCTACTATCAGCAGGTGCAAAACGACCGCACAGAAGACGCTGATAGAGGTGCTCTCTGATAAGGCGCTTATAGGCTCATTAACATATTATAGATCGGGGATTTCCCACTTAGTTTGGCTTGTAATCGCCATTGAAGTGTTTTATTCAGGTATGCTACCTCTAATACGGGAAGAAACAGGTAGAATTTGTCCATAGAACGCGTCACTTAGACCTACATTTGATGCACATCCTTTGTGTTGATAAAAGCCAAGTATTTGCATCCTCGGCTCTTTTGAATTTAGACAATGTGTGAGGTTGTGCGTTATGAATACTGTGTAAAGGTACTTAATTTAGGACGAACAAATTCCAACTGATGGCCGTAGCCTCTAGGGGCAGAGGAAAGTTGCCCCTTGAGATTTCCAAATCGTAAATAAAAGTTAACCTTCTTGAGAAAAAAATACGTATAATTGCTAAAACTTTCGCTGTCCAAATTATGATTTCTAGGACCCCCAAACGTGGGAAATTTTATAATAAAGTTTCCTTTTCCCCAATTTTTCCCCGGGGTCCCTCGACGTGGATGTGTTCTTAATACGGGTTTCTCCTCACGAATAAACCATTGTGTTCCTCCTACAAGATACACAGCTTGAATACCTTCACCAGCATATACGTTGGTGAGAGATAAGTAGCATATGGTTACCTTTAATCATTAGCTAAACCTCACGAGCTGGTAAATAAACCGAATATAAGAGGCATAAGCAGAGGCTGCAAACTTATTTTGAAACACAGCTAAATCTTATAGATGTCCTATTGCGTCACTTCAAGTATCTTTCGTGATGTATTAGATTAAAAAAATATTGCATATTCAAGGTAAACCAAGGAGTAACTCTATACGGGGCTTTTACAACTCAGAAAAGTATTGCAACATGATCCTTAAAAAGCCATTCATGAAATAGGATTCCTGGGTACACTCATTCAAATTGGGGTGACTGAATTTTTCCTTTAAATCAAATCTAATTTTTCTTTTTGAAATCTAAATTTGTTACAGAATAACTTAGCATGAATCTAAAAGGTAAGAATGTTTAGGTACAAATTTAAGGTCTAAAACGTGTCATTTGCCCCATCTGGGACACATTTGACCGAAACTTTCCTTGCATTCCTACGCTATGGCTACTCGCCAACCGTTGGTGGATTCCCCAGTGACAGCACTAAGAGCGCTAGGGAGAAGCCCGAACCGGGTACCAGACTTGTAGAGGTGCCATGCCACCGTCGAAAAATTCAGTAAATAATTAAAATTTCAGGTCATGTCTTCACTAAATAAAGATAACACCACTTTTTAGATCTAGGAAAACTTAGAACACGAAAACTTTCGCAAAGAGTAGAGGTGTCATCTCTGTCCTGAAGCAGCATCCCCTTCAATTACACCCTAACAAAAGAGAAACAAATCACTAAAAATGTTGATTCCTAAACACAATATCAATTCAACACTTAACGAAGCTTTACCAAAGATTGCACCACTTTGCATTCAAGCCACCTCACAAAAAGTGGGCATTTTGCAAAGCTTAGTCAGTCTGCAGCCAGTTCCCCCTACTGCAAGTTACTCAGTTCAGTTGGGGACAATTTCCCACCGATGTCCCTTGCTACTAAGCCTTTATCACAGAAACATATTTGTAACTCAAAATACCGTTTTTCTAATTCAATTCCTACAATATCGATAAGGAGAAGAAAAATTGTTTGAAAAGTCGTTTTATAAGCAACCTCATTCACTGGTTCTGTTTTAGGTTTGCATATCTTTGCCTTTTCGGAACGTTCCGTCATCTACGGAGTCGATGTCGACCGCTGTGCGCTACATTTGCCTCCATTAGGAATTAAATTTTGTGCTATCAAAGTCACTATCGGTGCCTTGGTCACTGTTAGTGAGTTGATATAACATTACCAGTAGTGATAGTTTCTGTGCGGCCTTTTACTGATAGCCTATCAGCGCTGATAGCTAATCCCCCTATCAGTAAGCTTCTGTGCGCCCAAAATTTTCTATCAGCGCTGTTAAGGTGTTGATAGCGCTATCAACGCTTCTGTGCGGCCACCCCAGGTTTATCGGTCGATAAACCAAGTTTATCGACCGATAAGCCAAGTTTTTTTTGATAAACCAAGTTTATCGGTTGATAAACCAGGTTTATCGAATTTCTCACTTAAAAAGTCGATAAACCAAGTTTATCGATTTGATAAACCTGGTTTATCAATTCGATAAACTTGGATTTTCGAATTATTGAGCATTCGGCGTCGATAAACTTGGTGTTTCGACTGATAAACTTGGTTTATCGGTTGCTAAACCTGGATTTTCGATTCTATAAACCTGGTTTATCACTTTACTGATGATAAACTTGGTTTATCAAATCGATAAACTTGGTTTATCGAATTGATAGACCTGGTTTATCGATTTTATAAACCAAGTTTATCAAAAAACTTGGCTTATCGGTCGATAAACTTGGTTTATCGACGCCAAATGCCCAATAATTCGATAAACTTGGTTTATCGACCGATAAACCAGGTTTATCGGTCGATAAACCAAGTTTATCGGTCGATAAACCAAGTTTATCGTCGATAAACCAGGTTTATCGACCGATAAACCTGGTTTATCGATTGATAAACCAAGTTTTTCGAATTATTGGGCATTTGGCTTGCCATAAACGTGAGGTTTTCTTGCTGTTTTTCTATTTAGTGGTCATCAATTATACTCGACATCTGCATGACCAGCGAGTAATGTGCAGTTAACTACGGAAACCTGGAGGCAAAAGTGCTAACGTCACATAGTGTTGAACCAGTTTAAAGTTTTTGGGGGCTTGTGCTAGCCGCTGAAGTGTTCCGCATGCAGATTGTTTTTTGCACTTGGGCTATGAGCTGTAACAAAATTAGTATTCCTCCTCACAAAGTTAAGACGTACTTAAGGCCCGTAGCCAGCCCATGTGGAGGGGTGAGTCTTTTTTCCAAGATGTGGACCTTTTTCCAAATATGGAGGCGAATATGTTATATAGTGTCAACTAGATAAAAAGGTAAAATACAAATACGGTTTCAAATACAGTACGGTTCAAGTTCAAGTTTGGTTTCAAATACAGCTAAATACGGTGCAAGTCCTTCCCTTAAGACGCCTCTTACGACGGGCGGGAAATACCGTGGACATATTCTACAACCACAACCCACAGAGAGCGTGATTTGAAGGGATCATAATCCGAGAAACAAGAGATGCATTTCCAGGATTACCCGGATTAAGTACTTGTTGAGGCAGGAAAAGTTATTGCTCTTATTAGAGGTCTAAGGAAACGACTTTTAAAATAGGATTACCTTTTAAGCAGAATGTTCAATTCACAGACATTTTAAGAATATAGGTCGACAATTCAAGATATTAAAGAACAATCTTGGATTTTCGATCTGTATTGAAAGATTCTCTTCGGTTAAGCTAAGGTTATCATCGATGGCAACTCAGGTTTATTAAGAGATAATCCAAGACTAGACAAAAATAGTAATTTCTACTTTCGACCGATAATCTAATATTATCTACCAATAATCTAGGACTATCAAATAAATTCGATATATTAGTAGAAAATCTTAAATCATCCACTTACTGAAGTGTATGTCCCTTCATAAACCTGGATAATCAATCGATAATCCATTATTATAAAAGTAATTATGACAAACCCGTTTTATCGGGCAATATCCAAGATTATCAAACGGTAGTTCAAGATTATTAGCGATAATCCAAAATTGTTGATTGATAACCAGATTATGGTTGATAATAGAAAACTGTTTTTCGAAAATCCAAAATTATCCACCGATAATTAATGATTTTTGGTTGATGAGCCAACGTTATCAAGCGATAACCCAAGATTATCAACGATAATACAAATTCTAAGTTAATATAAACTGTAGTTTATGACTGATAAACTTTGGTTCTCTTGTGATGGATGTAGATTATTAGCGATGATCTTTGGTAATCGACCGATAATGTTAGATTTTCAAATTTATTGGACATTTGAGTTGCCTTATACGATCAAACGGCAGTTTTTCATCGTCATTAACTCCCATGCGACTTTCACAACTGTGGGTTAAATTCAGGGCTGCATATAAGGCATACTTGTTTTCACAACAAATGGCGTAGACGTAGGAAGCTGTTTGAGACTGGAAGGTGTTCCCTTCCCTCCCCTTTGAAAAACTATTTTGAGGGTCCTTAGAATTTTAATGAAAATTAATGCAAATTTTTGACATTTCTACAGAGGAAACAAATAAGAGGTTTTCGTTCTTGGATGGGGTCGGAGCCCCCTCCCCTCTTCCTACGCCTATGACAAATGGTGTATGGTGTGCGGACATTATACCTCTCTATGGGATCAGGTTAACGAAGACAAAAGAAGACTGTGTTTGGACTCTATGTTTGTTCCAAGAATGGTCACACTGCTTTCAATTACGAAAGAAAAAGTAAAGCTTAACAAGTTAGGGTGCAAATGTCGGTGAAGGACCATGAGAACTGTACTTCAAATCGCCAATGTCTTGTACAGCAAATATACATGGAAGGTGTACGAAGGGCTTATATTATCTTTGTATAGGCCTACCAGAATAGGTAATAAGCTAGTCTTCAGCTATTATTTGATCATGTTTTGACGACTACGGTAGTTAGCGATCAAATATAGCGAACAAGCAGGCACGTAGCCAGACAAGGTGCTGAAGGGGAGCGAAAAATTTTCCAGAGGGGGCGAAACATACTAAAATGCATTACGGCAATGCTAATTTTTTATCTTCGGGGGGGGGGGGCAAAAATTTTCCAAGGGGGGCCTTGCCCCCCCCCTTAACTACGGGCCTGCGAACAAGAGACACTTGAGATGATGTTTTTAAACTCGTACCGAATTTTCCATTCCAACCCTACCAGTATTTATCTACGAGTAGAGTAACATATTCGTAACAACCTTGAAAAATTACTACTTGAGAATGATTTTTAAATGGCAGGTAGTTCATGATACCAAAAATGACCGAAAAAGATTTGTCTACTATGTTCTTGAGGATTGGTTGGGAAACGGACTTGCATTCAGGTAAGTGTCGTTAATTCGACACTATGTAATTTGTCAACTATTTGTTGAGCTTGGTGATGGTATGCAGGCGCGGATCCAGACATTTCGAAAAGGGGGAGGGGGGTCTGAAAGCCCCCTTGAATATTCTCCTACATTAACATTATACTAATTTTTGTGTATTTGTTATTAGTGATGAGGCGAAAAGGGGGGCTGAGGCCGGAAAAGCCCCCCCCCCTTGGATCAGCGCCTGGTATGTCTAACTTTTTAACTGAAGTCCTGGAAAATATCTCACCAATTTTTTATTGATCTTGAACAGACAGTTATATTTTGCTTTTTTGTCTTGCACGGGACCAGGGGGCTTCGTCAGTTTGTCATGACATGGACTTTAAAAATCCGTAACTTACCTGTAGCATTCCTAAATGAAAATGGACATCATTCTCCTTTGAGAAGCGCTTCACAGGATCTTCTTATCCAATAGAGAAAATGAAAAAGTGACAAATCCTCACCAAACCTGTAAATGTGGATAGTTTTCTGCAAAAACTTTGAGCACTTGATCACAAGTGAAATCAACTTGACTGCTGTGTCACGTATGTGAGTGCTGTGTATGTGAGTTGACTGGTATATGTGTGTGGCGTTTCATCTTTCAAGGTGCAGAATGTGTAAATGTGTAGAGAGCCCTCTATACACTAAAGGCGTAAGTAGTGAGGCTGATTACAAGCTCTGCCACCGTCGTGAATGATAATCTTCTCCCCGACATCCAGTGGGTATATAGGGGATACACACGTCTCAAGTGAAACACAGGGCTCTTCTCACATTCTACATCTTGAGACAACACTAAAACACACAGCAGTCAGCAACCAACTGTTGACAGTTACTATAAAGTGGCTGGAGTTGTTGCACGAATTTGTCCATTTAAAGCTTGTCAAAATGAACTTTTCTACGTTACTCGTTTAAATGTTAATGGTAGAACAGCAATAAATGTTGAGAATCACATGAACTTTTCTGGTGGTAAGCATTCATTCTTAAATCCTTTTGACAAGCTATTTATTATCTGTGACAAAGTTAACAGAGCCATCAGAGCCGAGGAGTTGGGGCTACAGGCCCCCAACAATATTAACTTTGAAAAAACACAAAGTATGTTGCAGAGAATTAAGTAAATATTGTAAATATTGTATATATGGTGAAAGCATTCTGAATGGAAACGTGTTCAGGCTTTATTGATGTTTTTCTGTTTCAGAATTTGTGAAATTGTATGCCAATGACTCATAATTCAGGTTAATGAGAAGCCAGCCAATGAACTTCAAAAACATTTCCATGAAGTAAACAATTCTTGATGTATTTTATTTTGTCAGATTTAAGAGCTGTTTACTCGTCATATAGGTGAATAAAAAGGGTAGTTTACGGGTGAACTACTTTCAACACGCTACACTCCTTGGCAGCAGGACTATTTCAATGGCATTAACCTAACTGATTGCACAAGGACAGCACATGGTGTTGGGTTAAAGCGGCTTAAGGGTTCAAAGACTACAAGAGACATTGACGCAGGCGCAGTAAATTATTTCTGCCAATAGCGAATAAGGTACTCTACACCGAATCATTTAGTGCACATTTGAGACACATTTTGTATGTGTTCCTAACAGCGAAGGGACCGACTATAACCCTTACGTGGTGGTGGGTCAGGAATTTATCGTAAGTGTGATTCCTTAAAAGGGAGACATTCCGGACCAAAGCCGATCTCAGTCCGATTGAGGTTAGGACTGAGGTCAGAAAATGTGGCATTCCGAATGTCCTAGGTTGCAGGAGACCCCACTCTATACAGCACAACTGCCTGGAACGTGTCTAGTCTCAAGCGTGTGTCAGTATGAGAGAATGTTCGGCATCATAAACGCCTTAGATTGTAGAAAACTACGGTACATTCTAAGCTACTAAAAGACGAATTTGTTACTAAAGTTTCGCTAGTGACATTCTTCCATCTGTGTGTAGCCTACAAGGCTGTCATCGCCAACTACCGGGAGAAAATCTGGCATACCCATATCCCAATATTGCAGGAAACTGCTTTCTAAATTTCTGAACACAAACTTGTAGCTTCAACTGTGCATCTATCTGGACTCTGCAGAGTGTGTCCAGAGAATTTCATTTTACTCCCTTTTTAATAAGGTTTTAACTTGTTGCTGTTCCATCATGATAAAATTGTTCAATCCGAGGGCGGCCGTTGAATTAGGGCGGTACAGACTCAAATTAGGGGCCGCTAGCAAATTCAGGGACAAAAAGGAGCAATAAATTCGCTGAGAAGACTGTCATGCACAGAACGCAGTATGCTGGTATGGATACCTGGCATCCTAAACACGCCATAATAGGCTACATGAGATCGCACTCTCCACCATCTTCAAAACTTGCTCACTGCAGTCGTGCTTTGTTTCATCCTGTAGCCTGCCTACCCTGACTATATAAACTGCTATTACAGTCTACCGAAACCCGCACGAAGCGCAAAAGAAAATTAATAGTACTTGGATCACGTGCAGGATATCGATACTGACTGATGATTTACGGGCGGGGACGAGGAACTTTACTTGCTCGGTGCTGTACGGCAAAGTTGAGAATTAACTATAAAATAATATAACTCGGTTAGATACTTCTAAGTTTTGGGTACTCCTTCTGTTTCTCATAAAAAACCCCTCTGTATCTTCAATTTCTCTCTTCCCCTTTGCCTAAAATCCCCCGACTGAGTAATCTTCCCCCTACTGGCCACGGAGGAGGGTGTGTGCCTCCCCCGCCAGCCTCCTCTTTTAAAGACGTTACTGGGAGCTTAGGGCAAAACAGAGAAAGCAAATCCCATATAATACATTTTTTGTATCTCAGCACAGAAACTTTCTGTGAAGATCGTGAGCAGCACCCGTGAGTTTTGCTTTCAACCATTGCAACATATATTTTTGAAAGATTAGATGTTATTTACCCTTTAAGTGTGAATAGAGGTACATCACTAATAATGATCTTTAGTTAACCCTACTTGTGTATGTAGGTACATCACTTATAATGAATTATGATAAACATCTTCCCCGTTCTACTCTTAATAAATGAGTTGATTTCAATCAAGACAACCTTCATCTGTAGGCTCATAAATTTTTATGTCATATGAGGGTAAGTTTTATACATATTACTTACACCGAGTGAAATATAACCTTATAAACAAATGGGACATCTATTAGATATCTATGGGAAATTTGTCAAGTTTAAATTATTACATTTTGTACACAACGGGTACGGCCAGTAGGTCTCACATTACCACATACAGGCTTTTGGAGAAGGGTTAGTTGGGTTTATTGTAATATGTAAAAGGTGCGAGTCGGCTTGACTTAGGAAAAACAGGAAAACGAAAAGAAGAGTAAGAAAGGTCCGTCCGGTGCGTCTCAGCCGAAGTGCAGACTCCGAAAAGTTGTAACGGAGTCATTTTTTCTGAAGCCAAGACAAGTCAAGTCAAGTTGCAAGTCACTTTCCTTCAGGTCAAGTCGAGTCACAAGTCAATTTCGCTCAAGTCAAGTCACGAGTCATAATATTTAAATAAGAAGTACAATAAGCATGTAAACCCGATTTTAGATCCTATATACAGTCTTAATAGGGAGACGGAGCTGGTAGGCCTTGATAAACTTTTATCAAAAGAAGTCGCAGGATGGCCTTTTTCTTTTCTTTCTGGAAGTTTTGAGAAATATTTTATGTCCATACTGAAGAAAATCCATTCAATTCAATTCAAATTTATTTCTCATATGAACAACGACACACAGTAAAAGGTTACATAAACAAGTATTAAGGACATATGAAGGACACTAGAAAAACAGAAAACTGTCAACAAGCTAGCAGGCTAGTGACCATTGAAAAGTACAAAACAAACTATAAACGCAAAAAGGGAAGAAAATGATCCCCAAAGAAATTTACAAAAGAGAAGGCAAGGAAAGGAAAGAAGGAAAAAAGAGAGAAAGAACGAGAAAAGCTAAGAATTTACAAAAGAAGAATACGTAGGAGATTTAGAGCATATATAATAAAAGTAAATGTACATGACATCTAGGATAAATTACGTATAATTACTGATAAGTTCAGCTTTAACGCTGCCAAGGAATGAATTACATTCAATCATAGGTTTTATCATAAGGGGGAGGGACTGCCAGATACGATATGAATAATTATTTAAAATGAATTTTCCATTGTAACTTTTATGATAGGTAACAGTAAAAAGATTGCTTAAACGAGTACTTGGTTGACAGTCAGGTCTTGGTGGGCATATAGCATTAGAAATAATATCAGGTAAGATATTGTTATAGTGTTTGTAAATCAAATCACAAATACAATAGAAATGAATATCTTTAATCATAAGGAGTTTATTCTCACTATATAATAAATGAGTTGAATAAAGCCAAGGTTTACCTGTAAGCACTTTGAGTAACTTATTCTGAAGGATCTGAAGTGGTCTTAGGACAGACTGTGTAGCTGTACCGTAAATCTCTATTGCGTATCTTAACTTAGAATAAATAAACGAGTAATAAATCTGTAAAGCGATGCCTACTGGAAGAAAGTTTCTTAAGTGGTAGAATATACCAACATATTTTACCAAAGTGTTACAAAGATCAGTGATATGAGCTTCCCAGGACAGTCTATCGTCTATTATTAAACCTAAGTACTTAATACTAGAAGATTTGATGATAGTTGTACCGTTAAATACGATTTCATTACAACAAGAATGGGCTTTAGCAGACAGTGGCGGATCCAGGATTTGGCAGAAGGGGGGCCCAGGTCATAGTGGTTTGTATAAAAGTTCGTCCTGGGGGAGGGATGTCAGGGGGGAGGCGGTGCGCCAGGGGTGGTGCCAGGGTATTTTGATAGGAGGTAAAGTATGTGATGAGTGATCACCGTCCTGGGGGAGGGGTCTAAGGGGAGGGGGTGTCCCCCTCTCCTTTGAGAAATTTTTGTTAATTTAAGGTTGCTCAGATGCAAAATGGTGATGTCTTTGATATATTTTTGGACTGATCATACATGGCTGGAAAGTATTCATAATTGAGGCAATTTTAATTTTTGGTTGGGTGGAAGATACTTTTCTGGGGAGGGGTGTCCCCTCCCCGTTAAGAAAATTTTTGTTAATTTAAGATTGCTTAGATGCAAAATGGTGATGTCTTTAATATATTTTTGAAACTGATCATATATGGCTGGAAAATGCTCATAATTTAGTGAAATTTAAACTTTGGTTGGTTGAAAGAGGAGAGTAAGTAGCCTTTGTTGTCCACATATTATGATGGCAGTTTCCCGAATTGAAGTCTTCTTTTCCCTTATATTACCCTAAATTCGAAGTATATTTCATTAAAGTAAATTACAAAGCTTAAAGAAGATGCTAATGTTGCAGCAAGTTATAGTTAAAAGCCTGAGGTTGTTGAAAATGTTCCTCTAAATATTAAAGAATTCTGAAATTCCCTTGAAAGTAGAAGCAGTGTTCCCAATGATATGGGCCCGGCCGCGTAGCCTTTTTCCCAGGACGAGTCAGGGAAAATCTGGCCAATGGACCAATCAGCTTCTTGGAAATAGGCCACACCTCTAATTCCAAAATGAAAGCTTTTGGACCCTTTTTTTGTAATTCTGACGCCGGATTATGAAAGAACGGGCCAAATAACCCCCATCCACGTAACCCTAACCTGAATATTACCCCTAACCATCATTTTGAAACAAATTTAAATTTTTTTGAAAATTCGATTTGCCCACGTTCGTCCTGGGAAAAAAAATAATGCGGCCCGGCCGGTGATAGACTGAAGTTGGCAGTCCAATGCAGCACTCATGGGTAACCCCTTGCAATGCCCGGGAAAAGTTATTGTGACCAATATAAGCCAAAATGTTATCAGCCGGAGGTCAGTAACAGAATTATTAACATAAGACTGATTTTCTGAGGTAGAAATTTAAATAATGAACAAATTTGAATTTCACTCTGACACATCACAAAGGCCTATTTAATTGGAATAGGGCCTAGTCATTTGTTTTATGACATTGACAAAACTTCAAAAATTTTTGGAAGGGGGGGGGCCCGGGCCCCCTAGGCCCCCCCCCCCCTAAATCCGCCCATGCAGCAGAGGCATGAAAAATATTAAAATAAGTTTTACCAAGATGTAAGGTGAGCTTGTTGGAGTCAAACCATTCTTTAAGCAGGACAATCACTGTTCAGGACAATCACTGGATCACATAAGCTTAAAGCACTTAGGCCTACTGTAGACTGAATAGCTTCCAATATTGTAAATAAGAAAATATAAGTTCTTTTGCATTCATATTTTGAGGGCATTGGCGGAGTGCGTTTGCTCAACACACCATTCGGTGCAAGAGGCTGCGATGATCCGAAAAGGGTTGGAAATCACTGATCGATGTACACTAACCAAACGTAATGTGTGCTTGCAGTTTGGTAATAATGTCCGTTAAATGGTTGATTAAATCAGTGCTACACTACAGTTTTACTTTTTCTCGACCCCTGCGGACTCTGTCTTTAGGCTGTAGCAGTTCTACTTTGTCTTAAATCCATTGACTCTCTGGCGAAGAGCCGAGGGCGAAACCAAACGTTACTTCAGAAGGAGTTCTGCTCCCTAAAGGAGTTACGTCCCGATACGATACTTAAAGGGAAAATGCAGTCCCCCCCCCCCCCCCAAATTGAACGTCTCTCGTAGTCTGATCAATTTTCTGATTGCATGACGGTTTTGTTGACGTCACACATGATTGACAGTTGGACTCGTTTCAATTCGAACTCAAGGCAATCCCGATTGGTGGAAATTGATCACATGATATTGTTTACAATTTCACACACACACACACACACACACACCCACACACACAGTATATATGAACAATCAACAGTATCGCTGCATACACACACATAATGTCCATTGACTTAGTGTTGCATTGAACGCCATAGAACGTGTACTGCATGTGAAAGTATCACAATAAAATATCGCGGCAGGGAGAATTGTACCAAAATGGATAGTGTCTCAGCATCGGGAGCTCAAACGCAACGAGGGCAGAAGAGTCTCACACTCTCTTAGAGACCCTGTAGTGGGAGAGATTGGCCAACTTATTTCATGGGCGCCATTTTGGAGCCAAATGGTAACTATGGCCAGATATCATATGCACTGTGTGCGTACAGTTTTCCGTACAAAATGTAAAACAAAGTGAGTTACAGGGTTCTGTTCTCTTGTGACAATCATTCGTATTGGTTGACTCTGGCTGGCACTGTCTGCCGAATCCTTTACTTTGTCACCCGGTGCAAGAAAAGTCGTCCTGGGAGGGGTCTAAAGAGAGGGGATAACACCCTCCATTTTGAGTAACTTTTGCTAATAGAAAGTGACAAAAATGCAGAATGGTGTATGCTATTTTGACAGTTTTAAAAGTGATTTTATTTTAAAAAAATCTCATTTTAGTGTGCCTTATTTTGTGCTTGTAAGAGAGAGGGAGGGGGTGGGTCTATTCTAGGCTGGGTCTAACCCTCCTTTCTAAGAAAACTACTAGTACGTTAATGCAGGATGGCATACATGCAAAATGGTGCTTTTTATGGAAAGTTCAAGCAAGTTTAACTAATCATTTAAGATTTTTCATTATTTAGTGAAAGATTCAGGAGAGGGCTGGGGGAAGGGGTAAATACAGGGGAGCACTTCGTAGTGAGACTTTTATTTTATGGAAAGGCCTAGGCATGGGCGTCAATCTTTACTCGAGTGTGGGGGACATGGCCACTTCTGTCAAAAATTTACTGTGTAAAAATCTTAAGTCTATGGTTTTTTTTTTCAAAATGTGTGGGGGGACGTGTCCCCCTATCCCCCCAGGATTGACTCCCATGGGCCTAGGCCTAGGTTTTATAAAATTGTTACTATACCAGGATGTATTCCATGTAAAAACCTACATCAAAGTCAAAGGTACGCAAATGTTTCAGTTTTCTCATGTTACTAATAGATCCAGGAGCAATGTTTGATCTGTTATTGTGTCCCCCTCCCCTATGAAAATTTTTGAAAAATTGGATGTCCTTACATGCAATCTTGTGCCACATAGGCCACATTTGCAGTAAAATTTGTGTTAAAAAATTGACATATTTTTAGGAACTAAAGCAAAAATATCGGCATAAGTGAGGGGAACCATGGCCCAATGCAGTGCCCCCTCCCCTTTGAAAATTTTTGAAAAATTAGGTGTCCTTACATGCAATCTGGTGCCACCATTTGCAGTAAAATTTGTGTTTAGAACTTAACGTATCTTTAGGAAGTAAAAAAAAATTGGCATCAGTGAGGGGGTGAGGGTATGGCTCAATGCTCCCCTAAATACGCCACTGCTCCTACACCTATGACTGGGGACTGCAGCTCTGGTATTCCCAACGTCTCTGTGGGGATGTTCCGACAACTCTCCAATAGGGTTAGTATTAGGGTTAGCCGGTTAGGCCAAAGGGTTCATTAGGAGTTGTATTTGGGTTTATGTGTTGGAATATCAAGCAGTCGGAATATAGAGATGGAACCGCCGTATACGGTATAGGCTAGGCCTTGCACAGAACGTCGTAATCTAACTCTAAGGCTAAGCTGAACAGACCAAATAAAGCATACCCTCACGCAGGGTTACCCTGACTAAGGCTAAGCCTGCTCTAACGTTAGGCCTACATGTACTACTAAGTTGTATACTGTAAAGTAACGTCGCATAAGCGATCGCTATTTGAAGGATTCCAATTGAACCTTCTAACTTTTACAGCCCACCGAAGCCTTCTTTTTGTACAGGATGGGATTCTATACAACTTTTAACCCTTTTCTGATCTGTTCGTGCATCCAAATGCAGCACAACCTGGCTGCAATCTTGAAAACAAAACATGTCTATCTTACATAGGATGCGTACGTCCGGTCGTACGTACGTACAGTACAGCCTGCACAACTTCTCAAATGTACATAGGCTACACATATGATCTGGTAAGCTCGTACTTTGGCTCCAAAATGGTGCTCATACATTTCGTCCAATCAGAATGCGTATCTGAGAACAATGGTTGGCCAATCTCTCCTACTACAGGGTCTCTAACACTCTCTGCTCGAAAGAGGCGTAAAAAGGCAAGTGATAAAAAGTACAGGTTGACGAAAGTTGCACTCTCAGAATCGTTCGACGCGTGGAAGGACCTAATAAAAAGAAAGCGGTGGTTGACCAACCTCTTGACCTTCAGACCCTGTACATCATGAGTCTGTCATGTTTGGCTCCATTCTCGACTAGCTGAAAAGAACAGATACGACACATGATCTTAGTCAAAAGGTCATAGCCTCCCAGTAAAAAATTCATGGCACTCTCAGCGACAAACATTGCCAATATCGCCCGCCAAGTCATTTTCCTTCAAGTCAGGTCAAGTCGCAAGTCAAGAAAATGTACGACTCGAGTCGGACTCGAGTGCAAGTCAGCGACTCGAGTCAACAAGTCTGCTTTTTTTGTGTATTCAACTTACTGTGCTTTTACCTCAACTCATGATATGCAAATAAACAGGCAAGAGGGGCGATTTGTTCTCAGTATTGGGGGGAGATTTTCCAACATTTTACTGTGTGAAAAATCAAAGTCAATGGGCCATTTCTGTCCCCCTGTCCTCCCCCCCCCCCATCGCCGCCCATGTGAACAGGTGTAACATAACGAAGTGTACATAAATTTAAATAACCAGGTAAAATTGATTCTTGCATAAATTAGTGTGACAGGAAATCACATCAATGTCGCCTTCTAGCAAACAAGGAAGATCATTTATTGATTCCTTGCCGAAGGCAGGGAAGGAATCTATGCGATGGTGATGTCGTGTGTGTGTGTGTGTGTGTATGTGTGTGTGTGTAAGTATGTGTGTATGGGACGCCGAGCTTGTAAACACGATATCTCAAGATAGCAATGACTGACACTTTTCATATTTGGTATACAGATTTGCCATGTCAAGAGGAAGAAGCCTATTGTTTTTGGTAGAGGTCAAAGGTCATCTGAGGTCACCAGAGGTTAAACTGCCAAAACCTCGTAAACAAGATATATCAAGATAGCAATGACCGACACTTTTCATATTTGGTATACAGATTTGTCATGTCAAGAGAAAGAAGCCTATTGTTTTTGGGAGAGGTCAAAGGTCATCTGAGGTCACCAGAGGTTAATCTGCAAACCTCGTAAACGGCTTGTAAACACGATATCTCAAGATAGCAATGACTGACACTTTTCATATCTGGTATACAGATTTGTCATGTCAAGAGGAAGAAGCCTATTGTTTTTGGTAGAGGTCAAAGGTCATCTGAGGTCACCAGAGGTTAAACTGCAAAAACCTCGTAAACAAGATATATCAAGATAGCAATGACCGACACTTTTCATATTTGGTATACTGGTTTGTCATGTCAAGAGAAAGAAGCCTATTGTTTTTGGTAGAGGTCAAAGGTCATCTGAGGTCACAGGAGGTTAATCTGCAAAAACCTCGTAAACGGCTTGTAAACACGATATCTCAAGTTAGCAATGACCGACACTTTTCATATTTGGTATACAGATTTGTCATGTCAAGAGGAAGAAGCCTATTGTTTTGGTAGAGGTCAAAGGTCATCTGAGGTCACCAGAGGTTAAATTGCGAAAACCTCGTAAATGGCTTGTAAACACGATATCTCAAGATAGCAATGACTGACACTTTTCACATTTTGTATAGAGATTTGTCATGTCGAGGGAAAGACCCCTTTTTTTGGTGGAGGTCAAAGGTCATTTGAGACCACTGCAGGTTAAAAGCCGAAAAGGCTCATAATCACGATATCTCAAGACAGGAATGACCGACACTTTTCATATTTGGTATGTAGATTTATCACGTAAAGAGGAAGAACCCTATTGTTTTTGGTGGAGGTCAGAGGTCATTTGAGGTCACCATAGGTAAAAGCCGAAAAGGCTCGTAATCACTATATCTCAAGATAGGAATGACCAACTCTTTTCATATTTGGTATATAGATATGTCATATTGAGAGAAAGAACCCTATTGTTTTGGTGGAGGTCAAATGTCATTTGAGGTCACCAGAGTTCAAAGACCGAAAACCTTGAAATTGGGATGTGTCAAGATGGGAATAGCGGATATAGATTTGTCATGTTGAGAGAAAGAACGCTATTGTTTTTGGTAGAGGTCAAAGGTCATCTGAGGTCATCAGAGGTTGAACTACAGAAAAATTGTAAATGGCTTGTAATCACGATATCTCAAGATAGCAATGACAGCCACTTTTCATATTTGGTATATAAATTTGCCATGTTGAGAGGAAGAACCCTATCAATTTTGGTGGAGGTCAAGGTCATCTGGGGTTACCAGAGGTCAAAAAACAAAATTTCCCAAGAATTCCCAAGATTGTCATCTGGGGTCACTGGGGTCAAAAGCAACATTTCCCAAGAATTTTAAAGGTTGTTAATGGGGCTTCCAGAGGTCAGAAAGCAAAATTTCCCAAGAATTCTCAAGATTGTCATACGGGGTCACTATATGTCAGAAAGCAAAGTTTCCCTTGAATTCCCAAGATCATCATATGGGGTCATCAGAGGGCAAAAAGCAAAATATCCCAAGTATTCCCAAGACTGTCCTCTGCGGTCACCAGAGGTCAGAAAGCAAATTTCCCAAGAATTCCCAAGATCATTCTGAGGTCACCAAGGGTCAAGAAGCAAAATTTCCCAAGAATTTCCAAGATTGTTATATGGGGTGGCCAGAGGTCAAAAAGCAAACTTCCCCAAGAATTCCCAAGATAGTCATCAGGGGTCACCAGAGGTCAAAAAGCAAAATTTCCCAAGAATTTTCAAGGTCCAGGATCCATTGGAGGTGAATTTCTTTCAAGACACTTTCGTTTTTCTTTTTTGTTATATCTGGTGGGGTTCAAAGTTCATGTGAGGTCAGCAGAGGTCAAATTATTAAAATATCGTAAAATGATGTAGTCAAGAAAGATAAATTTGAGGGATAAACGTCAGTACAACAAATCATCCCCATTCGGCAAGGAATCACTAAGCCCTTAGGCTTTCTGGTTTTAACTTACTCCAATGACTGAAGAAGGAAAGAAACGTTCTCTTTCTGCTGACATGCATTCGAATTTTAAAGAAAAGTCCCGGAGGCATCTTTACACCTAAGGCAAAACATGACACTATCTATAGTAAAAGATTGTGAGAGATGTTGTAAATACATAACAGGAACGGAAATAAGATATTTTAGTCGGAGATGCTCACTTTTAGATAAGTAAGGAATATAAATTAACCTGGAAAAACAAAGCGAGCTTTCTTCATAGATCTAAATTATTTCGGGCATGTTTCCTCCCCATCCCAGTCTTCTCACCCTGTATAATGTACTAAGAATTTACCACTATCAAATGATTTTAATTTCCAATTTTCTTCTTTATTTTCTCTATTTTTATTTTTATTTCTATTTTGATTTCTATATTCATTTTTGTATTTACATTTTTAATCCATTTATATTTCGGTTTCTTTTTGTTAGTACACTCTAAGGACAGTTGGATAAACATTTAACCATGTTGGGTATTTATACGCTGATGAAGAACTACCCTAGTTAGTTGAAAAATTGCTATTTTGCTTGATTAAAATTTTACCCAGCATGGGTACTTTTGACCAATTTTGGGTAGTTGTTTACCCAAAAGGTCAGGCGGTGACATACCCAACTTAGATAAATGTTGACAAAACTGTTTTTAGAGCGTAACATTTAGTCTTTTGCTATATTGCAAAAATAATCCTTACAAGTGGAAAACGTGACAATCATACATAAGAAGGATATTTTTTCTTTGGGTTGAGCAGTTTTTGTCAGAGAAAAACCTGTAAACAAAATTGCCAGAGATTTTCCAAAAATCTGCCCAAAAAATACGTTTTATCCGAACTCAGGTTGTGTACCTCTACTATAGTCACTGGCTTGTACACTGCGAAAAAGTTTCTGTAAAACACAGAAATCGATTGGAAAGAAGTTTCCAACCGATTTCTGTTATTTTTACAGTCCAACTGTTAAAATGAAATAACAGAACTAAAATGTCTTTCTTTTGCATTTTGTTCCTGTAAATTATTTTACAAAGATCTACTGTAAATCGAATAACAGAACTTCCCTGTTTGAGTAACTTTACTATTATCTTAATTTACAACCGACTGTGTTTCTACATCCAAAATTTGTGTTTAAATTGATGGGTGCATTTTGTATGGTTTGTTTTAATTATTACTTCGTCCGATGCTTTAATCATCTAGATCAGATATTCACACTACAACTCAGAGTGTCTTCACGAGGTATACTTTGTCCACGAGGTGCTCTCTCTAAAGTCCCTGCACTCTCTGTCGAAGAGCCGAAGGGCGAAAACTAAACGTTCACTCCCGAAGGCGTTCTGCTCCCCCAAAGGAGCTACGAGCCCAAGAGAAAACTTTGAATGAACATGACCAACCTCTTGACCTTCAGACCTCTACACGATAGGTCTGTCATCAGTGGCCCCGTTCAGTCTATGACCTTGGTCGAAAGGTCGTATTTTTTTGCAAAATCCCCTGCACTCTCTGTCGAAGAGCCGAAGGGCGAAGCCAAACGTTACCCTCAAGAAAGTTCTACTCCCCAAAGGAGCTAAGTACCCCAAAAGGACACACGACTTACCATGACCAACCTCTCGACTTTTAGACCTTTACATCATGGGTCATCATGCGTGCTCTTGTTCTAAACTGGCTGAAAAAGAACTGATACTATACATAAACTTAACCAAAAGACCGAGAAGCAATCTCAGCCGAAGGTCGTATACTTTTTCCAAAGTCCCTTGGACTCTCTGGCAAAGAGCCGAAGGGTGAAACCAAACATTATTGCGGAATGAGTTTTGCTCCACAAAGGAGCTATGTCCCCGAATGGACAACAAACTAAATGTGACCAACCTCTCGACCCTCAGACCGAGAGGTCGTAATTTTTCAAAAGTCCCTCGACTCTCTGGCAAAGAGCCCATTGAAGTATAATGTTGCATTACATTATAAAGCTGTAAACTTACAGACTTATTTACAATGAATTTTTGAGATGTTTGATTAGCCCCAGTTATATGTGCATATGCACCTTTGGTGATAATCTAACATTAGTACCTTATCAAAGCTTTGAAATTAGCAACTAATAGATTTTCTAAATGTGTGACAAGACATCATTTCTGTGATTTTAATTACTAAAAACAGATGTTTTACAAAAGAAATGTAAATTAACATAATTGTCAAATAGGGTTGTAAATTTGTCAACAATTGTGCTAAAAACTGAAACTTTATAGAGCAATATATCTTTTATTTTTGAAAACACCGAAACTTTGTCAGTTTATGTAGTTTAAAAATGAATGTTGGTTACATGGCAGTATATTTATGTAAAACACAAAAATACTGTAAAAATGTTTGTAAATTTACAGATATTTTACAGTGCAGTCAAGTTTGGGTAATAAAACCAGAAAACGTTCTCAGATAAACAAAAAAAAACTTGTGAACAACATTTTTAACGTAGCAATACAAGTTGTCTGTAAAAAACAGCAAATTTCTGCTACAAACAAGCAGAAAATTTGTCAAAAAGTATGCAACTGGCAGATATTTTAACAGTTCAGTCCTGTGATGACGACCTCCAAAAATGCAGTGGCGTAGCTAGATATTTTTGGTCGGGGGTAAAAGCAAAAAATTTCCGACAGAATGCTACCTTGAAGTGGTACCATCATCTGGCAGTTGTGCGATTCGAAGTTCTGGAGACCTTTTTTTTCTTTTTTTCTTTTTTGCTTTCAGGGCAATTTGAGACCGACTTTTGATTTTCACGGTGACATTTCGATGTGTAATTCTGCTCAAAAACGTAAGAAGTGTTGTAAGTGTTTCAAATGGATTGTTTTTCTTTATTTCCGACAGAGACTAGAAATTCCCGACAGAGGCCTTCGGAGGCTTTGTGGGGGGGGGCCACCGTCCCCCTGCCCCCCCCCCTCTAGCTACGCCACTGCAAAAATGACAAGTTCTAAGAACGTAAGTATGGATTCTCAGCTACATCATGGTACATTTTCCGTGCCATATTTTGAACCTTTCTTGAAATATACCAATAGGCTCATTACTACCACGAAGAGGCCATTTAATATACTGATGAGTCCCAAAGCGATAAAGATAGCTTGAAATCCGACAGAAGAATCTCTAAGAAGACCTGAAAGAGAGAAAGAAATGTATTTCAGTCACTTGTTTTTTCTTTAAGACCTTCATTTCATTGTCAGCAAAAATCGCAAGTTTATGTTTCAATCGTTGTATTCAGGACTCGTAAAGCAGTTATTTTATTATGATAACTGACCTCACATAAAGAGAGACCTGTATAGATTGACCTCGTCACCAACGAAGAGACAGCCCTCCACAGGGGGAGATAGCCCTCCACATGACATGCTGCATTACCTGGTGTTCAAAAGCGTGCACATGCGTGTACTCTTCGGTTTTTATGATATTGATTGTTACGTCAGGAGCACAAGGTGTATGGGTGTGAAGTAATAATAATTCAGGCCTTGAAGGACAGTTTTTTACCACGCTAAGCGACCACAAATGTGGGAGAAGCCTATATGGCTTGTGAATGAATTACAACTTCAAGTCGGGTAGCTAACCAACTCAACAATTTAGGTCAAATCTGGTTTCTTTTGAAAAGCCCGTTCAGATGGGAAAACCGTCGATTGTTCTTGTATGAAAAAACCCACCTTACTTTCACCCGGCCGGGGATCGAACACCGAACCTCCCGGTTGGCAAGCTTCATCGCTTCAAATGCCACCGCTTTTATCCACTCGGCCACAGTTCCCGTGCAACCTCATACCAGGTGGTTTTCCAGATAAACATTTAAATTAGCTCAAATTGGTTAATGGAGATTATATCAGGAACGCCTACCTTATAACGAACATAATGGTGATCGTCACTTACTCTGGCGCTCGAAGGCGTACGGAATATCTTTTCTTCATCCTAAAGGAAAGAGGGGGTGAGCAGTTTTTCCCAAGAAAATCTTGTGCTACCCTAGTAAATCGCCCAAGATTGCAGAAGTCTGCCTCCAAAATAGGTTAACCCGAACTTCGGGGACTGTAACCTCCCCCCTCCCCTGGCTTTTAGGCCTGTGCGGAGAGTTTCCCTCCCGACCCTACTTACATAAGTAAATGGTCGAATTATAATTTTGTGGTCTTGTTAGTGGGCATCCAGTGTCCTGTAGAAGTAGTTCTTTACTTTAATATTAACAAGTTTGTAAATACGCCCCCTGAAACCCCACCGGGCGTTGCCCCTGGATCCCGACAGGGGTCCTTAGGGTCCTTGGATTCCACGCTGTCAGGGGAGTGTTCCGAAATCCCGCGGGGCCTTCGGCGCCTTTGACTTGTTCCACGACCAGGTTTCAGAATAAATCTCCGCTTATACATAAAAGACACGCACCCCAGTGCGCCCGCAGAGCACAATACTATGGTGTGCTTGCTGATAATATAATGACACATATTTTAATAATTGTATTTTGCATTTTAAATGAAATCTATCAGTAAATTTTGTTAAAAAACCCAGCAAGGTTCGTTTTGTTGTCTCCATGCACGTCGTCGTTGTCGTCTGTCAATGGTGGTAGCATTTAGCTGTACTATATATTCTCCCTATCATAAAACCTAATGTGTCCATAAGCCTGTCACCGCGCATGGGTTCTTAAACTTATCCTTATCCCTGCACGTGTATGGCAAGCCAAATGCCCAATAATTCGAAAAACTTGGTTTATCAATCGATAAACCACGTTTATCGGTCGATAAACCAAGTTTATCGACCGATAAGCCAAGTTTTTTTTGATAAACCAAGTTAATCGGTTGAAAACCAGGTTTATCGAATTTCTCACTTAAAAAATCGATAAACCAAGTTTATCGATTTGATAAACCTGGTTTATCAATTCGATAAACTTGGATTTTCGAATTATTGAGCATTCGGCGTCGATAAACTTGGTTTTTCGACTGATAAACTTGGTTTATCGGTTGATAAACCTGGTTTTTCGATTCGATAAACCTGGTTTATCACTTTTCTGATGATAAACTTGGTTTATCAAATCGATAAACTTGGTTTATCGAATCGATAAACCTGGTTTATCAATTTGATAAACCAAGTTTATCAAAAAACTTGGCTTATCGGTTGATAAACTTGGTTTATCGACGCCAAATGCCCAATATTTCGATAAACTTGGTTTATCGACCGATAAACCAAGTTTCTCGATTTATTGGGCATTTGGCTTGCGCACGCCAAATGCTCAATAATTCCAAAAACTTGGCTTATCAATCGATAAACCAGGTTTATCGGTCGATAAACCAAGTTTATCGACCGATAAGCCAAGTTTTTTTTTGATAAACCAAGTTTATCGACCGATAAACCTGGTTTATCGAATCGATAAACCAAGTTTTTCGAATTATTGGGCATTCGGCTTGCCTATGGCAAGCCAAATGCCCAATAAATCGAGAAACTCGGTTTATCGGTTCGATAAACTTGGATTTTCGAATTATTGAGCATTCGGCGTCGATAAACTTGGTTTTTCGACTGATAAACTTGGTTTATCGGTTGATAAACCTGGTTTTTCGATTCGATAAACCTGGTTTATCACTTTTCTGATGATAAACTTGGTTTATCAAATCGATAAACTTGGTTTATCGAATTGATAAACCAGGTTTATCGGTCGATAAACCAAGTTTTTCGGTCAATAAACCAGGTTTATCGGTCGATAAACCAAGTTTATCGGTCGATAAACCAGGTTTATCGACCGATAAACCTGGTTTATCGATTGATAAACCAAGTTTTTCGAATTATTGGGCATTTGGCTTGCCATACACGTGTCCCTGGAAAGGTAAAAACTGTTTACCTTGACGATGAAAAAGAAAGAAAATGGAAAAGTTAACACCACTGTAATGTATGACAGGATCACCAGTACAGTAACCAAGAATCCACTGGTACCATCTGTTGCAAAGGAAGAAATTTAGACATGTTGTTAAAATTACCAAAAGTAAGATTTGTTGAAGAAACGAGTGCAGTAGGATTGATAATAGTTGATTAAATCTGTTGAAAAGGATCAAATTATAAAAGACAATCAATAAAGACTACATTTCTGTCATTACGTTTGGAGCCAACGTCTCGATACGAGGGACAACCTAGGGAGTAGCAACATGTCAAAAAGTAGGGGCACGACATCTGAACGGCAATCTTCAAAGTCCGTCCCGGATAGACAGATAGACAGACAAATAGATAGATAAATGTGTGTGAATGTATGAATATGTACATCATTTTCAAAAGGGGCAAGTTTTGCATTTTCAGAAAGTAGGGGAAACGAGTCCCAGTGCCGCATCCCCCCCCCCCCCCAGTTTTTGCACCTCTGGACAAAACACTCACAAACGCTAAAACCTCCAAAATTGAATCAATAAAAGGATTTCCATGTGGTAATAATTTCATATAGAATCCGGGTCGGAAATGTGGACCCCGCCAGGGCCCCCAAAGAGGACCTCAGGACCCTAAGGGTGCATACTAGTACCTCGTTTCTTTCTGGGCCTTTGATACACTTTTTTTCCGTAGCCTGCCCCCTTCCCTCTCTTGAAATCAGGGGCGTAGATTTCTTTTCAACTTTGGGGGGGGGTGGGGTGAACAATCGCAACTGTGGAAGATGTGCACGCGAAGCGTGCACGGCGAGCGCGGAGCGCGAGCCCATGACGGGCGGGGTCCAGGGCCCGCCTTAGGCCCCTTGGTGGGGTCCAGGGGGCGAAGCCCCCGGAAGCTCCTGGGTTTTAATGTCTCAGAAGTGCCAGGAATAAGGGGTTAATTTCAGTGGTAATGTTCTTTGGTAGGCTACTGGTATATTCATACATTTAGGAACTGCTATTTTGAGCACAAAACTCGTCGATAAGCTGTACCGGATTGAAATTGTACAAGAGCAACAATGTCCTGTTAAGCTTAAAAAGGCAGGGATCAAAATATAGGGTCATCCCAGACAACTGGAGTTTGAATTCGGAGATCATTACAAGACCTGCAAGTTGGCTTGAGATCAGTGGCGTCGCCAGGTTTTTTTTTTTTTTTTTTTTTTTTTGTGATTGGGGGCACCATAGATGATGTCGTAATAATACCTCAGTTCCCCCAAGTCTGCGTAAATTACACCTTTATTTTTCATGCGTTCCTGCATTTGCATGCAGCAGTTTTGATCTTTCGTTTGTCACTACATAAAGGTGTCGTCCTGGGGAAGAGGTTCCCCCTCCCCTTTAAGAGTTTTTTAAATTAATTTAAGGTCTTTTAGATGCAAAATGGTGCTATCTTTGGGATGTTTTTGAAACTGATTATATATGGCCGGAAAATGTCCATAATTTAATGAATTCAAAATTTTGGTTATGTAAAAGAGAATATGTTGTCTATTAAGAGACAGATACGTTGTCAACAAATCTCCTGAAGCCCCCTCCCTTCTGTCTATTTTACTGCCTTCTATTTCGGGAAAGTTTTTACACAAAAAAGTGTGCGTGGAGTCCACAGAAACTTTCTTGAGTCACTACGAAATATGTCCATTTCTTCATTGTGCATTATGGAAGGGCATCTACAAGGCTAGCAGATACCTGAATAGGACCTCCTGGAAGCTCTGCATTAATCATAATAATTGGGGCGGGGGGGGGGGGGGGCAATGACATAATGCGTACACTACCTGACATCCAAATGATAATAGAGTTCGCCGCCGAACACTTTACAACTATCGTATTTTTACTTTTGAACTAAAATCCGGACGAACAGCTGCCAGCAATGGAAAATGAAAGGGAAGGAGAGTATAGGTACAGGGAGGTGATATTAAACCTCCCTGATAGGTGTAGCAAAAGGGGTAAAGCACTAATAAGAGTGTAACAGAGTGCTGTTTTCGTCATAAGTGTATTAACAATCACCATCTATACCGATAATGGCTCAGCGCGAACTGGCGAAGCTCTGGTAAAAATTTGTGGAAAAATGTATAACGGCAGATACGTTCTTTCAACCTTCTACATCATGCTATATATTAGATTGAAAGATCCCATACTGATGCGAGGCCCCCACAGATGTTTGGAGATGTATCTCTGTTCTTCGGAAAGTTCCGTGATCAGAACAATTTCGTGTATTATTACCTTAATAATGGTCATGACATGGAGTGTAAACAGTGACGAATAATATTTCCATTACAAAACCTGCATTCAGACTCTACATCGAGACACTTTCAATTGCCCAACAAACCTACATGCCACTGCCATAAGCCAGTCTTTTACCTATTAATTCGTAAACTTTCAACTTTTTGCTGCTATGCTTTTCCGAAAGTTGCTATCGGAAGATATTGATAATATAAGTGACACTGACGTAAGGTTGGAAGCGCGCGGAGCGCGCGAAAATTTTGATAGATTGCCAACGATTTGCTAAAATTCTGATAGTTTGAGAAACATTTGTGATAGAAAGTGAAGCGAGATTGAAAAACATTCTTACGAAAATGAAGAATAAAATATACTTTCCACCATACACGTATCTGTAGACTGAAACATTGGGGGTGATTACATGGGCCATTCCCCCTAGTCAAATGTTGGGGGGATATATCCCCCATCCCCCCCCCCGGGATTTACGCCCATGCTTGAAATCTCCTGAATAAATTTTCCCCTGCAAATAAGAGAGACTTATTGCATACGTTTCCTATGAACAGCGACCTTCTTGATCATTTTTATGAATGATGTAGTCCACGGTTTTTTTTTTCGAATTATGACAATTTTTATTTTGATCATTACTTAACTGTCAAACCAAGACCATGTCAGGGTGACCTGCTTTTTTCAGTTCTAACCTGCATTCTGTGGACCCTTCCACTTGCCCCTGGCGCAGGTGAAGACTGAAATAAAGCGTAAAAAACGCCCGCACGTAGGGTTTCCCTGACGTACAAAGATCAAGTAATGTAAGTATCGGTCATGCACTCATGACATGGTAAGATATCTTTTTTACTCAAGTTGAAATGACATGTAGCCTACGGGGAACTCATTAGACTATGAGATGGTAACGAAAAAGATTCATATGTGTTACTCTCGTCAGTACTATGTATATCTTGTGACCATAGAAATTTAATTTCTATCCTTGTGACCCACTATCACTGCACCCTCAAAAAAATTATCAGAGACTGCCAATTCAAAACCTTTCTCCACCCTTTCTCTAGAAGAGTGATTCGCGCAACTGTATACCAACTGGGCTTGGGGAGGGTTACCCGACTCTAGATCAGAGTAGTAACTCCGCAGGCCAAGGGTGGAGCCAGGTGGGGAGCGGGACGGGCCATGCCCCCCCCCCCCTTGTCGGTGAGATTTTCCAGTTGATCCGGGAGTATTAATGGCTACGATAAAGTACTGTAATCCGTGACGGAGAACAGTTGTTTTGGCTGTCTATGAAGCAAAATCCTTACTTACCAAATGTTTTAAAGTTATTTCAATAAAAGCCCAAAATTTTCAGATTACTTTAGCACAAATCCTGAGTGTTCTTCATGAGAAGCCGGAAATTTGGGATTCGCCATTCTATCGGTAACTTACCGTCTTCCACTGGACCTCGGGTTTCTGAACCCCTTCCCCTCCCTCGTCAGGGTTTTTGGCTCCATGTCGGGAAAGCCCTTGTGCCACTGCATTCCTGATTCTAGTCGGGACTGTCGAGAAAAGACTCCACCTTCCTTGGAATCGAATCACAACCTGGCGACTCCCGGGGAATCTTCAGTATTGTCAAAGATATGCACAAAATCGTATTTTGGAATTTACAATTGTGTTGACTATTTCTCAGGTTTCGATAAAGCATGATAACACAACTGGTTCTTTGGCCTCAGTCTTAATCACAAGTTTTCTTATCAGTTGGCCACTAAGATAATCCATTGGCAGCTGTTGAATATCCTGTAGTTTAGGCCTACTCTGGCCCGTAGCGAGGAATTCTGATATGGGGGTCGGGGCACCGACACCGCACAGAGGGCACCGAAGAAGATTATGTTTGTAGTCAATAGTGCCACCATATGATTACAGTTTGCGGGGGATGATACCTCAAGCTTACCACAGATAGCTTAACGGTATCGGTTAAACTACGTGTGTACATCCGCGCGAAGAGCGCGAAAATTTCACTCTTTTGATGGAAATTTCCCCTTCTTTTGCAATACAGAAACGTGGAAAGTCTCCACAAGTGAAGGGAACAAGACTATGATCACGATGATGATTCTTCAGCTTCGAAAGCTAATAATATAAGTTTAACAATTAAAAACACTAGTGAATTAATACCGAATATATAGGTGCTGGTGCAATTCAAATCAGAACTTTATTTTAATTACCGAGGAATTTTTTTAAGTCGTTGAAAATCGAAAATTTATAATTCAAATTAAACTTATAAATAACTTTAACTAATCTGGGTATTAGGGTTAAGTTTCCTGCAAGTTATTTCTCAAAATGTCTGATTTCCTAAAACTATTAATATCCCGGACTCAATGTGAATTCCCGAAATCGACCGTTTGGGGGAAATTCGTTGAAAGTTGAAATACTGACTTTTTATAGCATCAGTATTGACCTTGATAGATATGTTATTGATGTTTTTTTCTTGTAGAATAATCAGATGATTGTATTAGAGTATGATGCGGGCACGATTGTGTTTTCATGACGTCAGATATGCAGACGACAGGGTCTACTTTATTAAAGTCTGTACATATCCATTCTATATGTTTTGAACACTATCGCGATTTTGTGGGGACCAAAAAGGCATTTGGCCCAATTACAAAAAAAAATATTGAGGGGGCAATGCCACCCCTGCCCCCCCCCCCCGGTTCTTACGCCACTGTTCAAATAGCTTTGGCTTGAAAAGTTCACTGGAATTTCTGTGCTAATAATGTTCATGGATGATAAGTTCACTTGTGAGAATTGCGCGCTAAGCAGGAAATTATTTACCACGGTGAAACCTGCTTACAGACTCAGCAAGGGGTGGTGGAAAGATAAGCCCGACAAAGGGACCAAGCTCCCCTAAGGGGTTCAGCAACCAGAAGCCCCGTCAGAAGTAATGGGTTACAGAAAGGATGCCGAACGCAAAATTTTGGGCGCCCGGCGAAAATTTAGGGTTCTGTTGAAGAAAAACTGAAAATAGTTGGTTCTTATTAAGGAAAGTTAGAAAATTTGTGTTTCTGTGGAAGAATTTGCCACTCCTCGTCCTAGACAGTTCCAATTCTTCCGACTAAGTTACTCCTTCCAAAACTGTCTTGAGCCCCTCTTTGTGCAGACACAAACTTAGTTTATTGCTTAAAGTCATATCCTGGTGGGCATTCAAGGCCATAATATGTAACCAGAACATTCTCCTCACATGCTGTGTATTGTGAGCTACTCCGCATCTTTTGACTTTGATGTCAATCAAAGAGCATTCAACAATGACCAATTGAGAATTTTGCTTTCTCCCAACCAAAATGTATTTGGAGAGATGATTGTCTGTCTTTAAGAGCCAAACCAAGACGACGGGCGACTGGCCGGGGATTCCCCCTTCCACCACCCCTGGACATTGAGACACTTTACGTTTCTTACAAAGAATGTTTATCATGATGTTGAGTCTGCATTAAGAATCTTCCAGATCGTAAGAGAAAGCCGCGAAAAGTTTTGTAATTTTAGAACAAAAATGTTACAGACAACAAAATACGATCATTATTAAACTCCTTTTGGGATCATTTTTGGTCAAAAGTCACCTGGTGTCGTACCAGGGCCACCGTTTACATGTACTAAAATTTCAGTTTCGATCCACTTTCGATTTCGATTTTATGGGGGGCACAGCGTGGTCCGCAGGGGGGTACGGCCCCTCCGTGCCCCAGCTTGGCTACGGGCCTGGGCCTACTTCTGTGTTAACACCCATTTTTAGGCTAGTATTGGCAGCGAATAAAGTAGTCGAGGTAAATATCATGACGTCATTGTTAGAAGGTCGCGACTAAAAGGTCCCCTGGAACCCGACTCCAAAATACTGGAGTCGCCCAAGCCTGGGACCAATGTGTCTCACCAATGCATTGGTTCGCATACTATTCAAAGTACGTGGATTTTCTATGAACACTCCTGTTTTTCTACCACTAGGTCTGGATTGGCATCTTTTTCACCCCAGGGGGCACGATTAGAGAGCTCAGAGTGAGACTTCCTAAACTGAGCACAACCATCAGTTTGCTAGTAGTGTGACAAGAAATTTTTGTCAAAAATGTCTACTCAGATGGAGTAAACGGCACGGCTTACTAAGTTCTTCATTTTGAGATCTCGAATTGCAGAAATTTACACTTCATGTGTAAATTAAACATTTGATTTTATCTAATAGGTATCTGTTTTAAATTTCAAAATGGTATGTGGCAATGGCCTGAGTGAATGGCATTGTAAGGGACGTGGGCGGTTTGAAGTGCGTTAACAAAGATGGTAAAGTCTCCGCAAAGAAAGAGTAACAAGAATGCGTTTACGGTTCCGCAGGTGACGTTGGAGGGGGAACATTCCCCGGAAGACCGTGGAAGCTTTGAGAGTAAATACAAAATGAGAACAGTAACATGAAGCTTTAGCTGTGTGATCTCCTTAATACTGGGAACACATCAGTTATGCACTTTAAAAGTATTTCTTATTAATTTTGAGCTGGAATTTAGACCAACGGCTAGAAACAAGGGAGGTATAGGCGAGAAAGGAGTAGTTACAACTAAAGAGATGGAAGATTAGCCCGTGTTTCAGAATGCTCTTTCTTCTCAAATGTATTAATGAAAGAGACATCGTGTACCTAAATTATATGCGCCGAAAAGATGTTTGAAAAGTATATATGTCAAGAGTTAGAAACTTCAAATTACGTACAGCAGACTTCAATTGATATTAGATTGTTTCAATACGCACTTTTGATGCCCGGTCCATGGGTATTAACAGCTTCTCAAAAGTGTGTGTGGGGGGGGGGGGGGTGCGGGGTTTGCTGGGGGCTGCAAACTTGAGAAGAACTAATACGAACGTGGGGGTTGGACCCTATGCTTTGTAGTGTAATTCTAGGAAACTTTCCACATCCTTATTTAGTAGGCATTCGTTTGAATGGTTTATTCTCCTTCAGTTTCAATCAGCTATTGTAAGTCGTGGAATCGTGCAGATATATGAGCAAGAGAGATTATATATATATATGTGATCGCCATACAGAGTGCGTGAAACTCAGAGTAGCAAAAAGCTGTAATTACATCGTGTGTACTATATTGTACTAGCTCTTCTTCGGTATTGAGCTCTATTGTAGTCAGTAGTGACCAACCTTGCGTTATATATATATATATATATATATATATATATATATATAATATATATATATATATATATATATATATATATAATATATATATATATATATATATATATATATGCAATGATTGGAGTAAAACTCAATGCCTTTTACTCACAGTGTCACGCTAGTGCATTGATCATGGGGTCGATATAAGTATGTATTGGTACATTAGGAAATCGTCACCCTCCCTTCCCTGCCCCCTCGATTGTCACCCTTCTACAGACCATTTGCTGTTTAAATTAACCCCAAACCTGCCCCTAAACCTAACGGCCGGTTGCGATTGCCACATCAGTCGGTACACTCGCGTTTGTTTAAAGCCTTACGACAAAAAGACCATACTTTGGTGCTACTTAATGGTGATAATTATAAGATTAAAGCCTACCTGTGTGCGCTTGCCGACTCATTGCATTTCTGTTCTGATTTTCTCTGTTTGTCGACATGTTACTGTAAAATTTTGAACAATTAAAAACTGCTACTATTTTAATATGGCTGTAGTATCTACTGCAAGAAGAGTGACTTTTTAACTGTTGGTTGCGCCACAGGTCGTGTGACTGGAATTGCTTGGTATCGCCAAGTGCATGTTTACGTATAAGGTTGTACGTGGTTTTGAATAACCTATATAAAGTGATTACCTGTTTCCGATGCACTAGTGCATGACGCCATGATAATAACGTGAGGCTGTTCCTATTATATAGCCTATCCCATGATTCAAATTCAGGCCATGATTTAGTGAGGTATTCTTTACAAAAATAAAATGGCACATTTCGCTAATAAAAAACTACAGAAAAACAATATACAGGGCTGTTTTAAAGAAATTCTATAGTAGAGGGAGTGTTTCCCCCAAAATGATCACTTTGACACTATTTAAGCTAAGCGAAGTCACCAGTTCAGTCAACTGAAGCTTAGCCTACAAAGAATTGTTTGCCCCCAAATGTCTGCTAGACTGTGGGAAATGTAACTTCACAGTGGGCCTGCAGACAAGGTGCTGGAGGAGGGCAAGATAGTTTCCAGGTGGGCGAAATATATCCGGGTCCGGGTGCGAAATATCTAAAAATATATAAAAGCTATGGTATTTTTTTATTTTCTAAGGGCAAAAAGTTTGTAGGGGGCTCCACCTCCTGCGTTCCCCCTCCCCTTGGCTACGGGTCTGCTTCCCAAGCCTTTTAACTAACATTCATATACACTCCTCCAGGGAAGGAGTTTAAAGTTCTAGAGGAAGGAGCAAGACCAGGGAAAAAATCAAAGGCTCCCGGGGCTCTGCAGGAAGCAGGACACTCCCTTGAAGGTGTGGAATCCAGTGGTCCGCCGTGAGGATCCTGATGGGGCCCAGGGGCAACGCCCAGGTCGAAGAGCAGGACCCTAGCAAAGGTGGAAGCTTTATGACGGATGCCCTGAAAAAAATTCCTCAACACCAAAGGTTTATAACTATATAGGCCTAAGATGTAATTGCAAATGCCAGGGTGGTTTCCCCTTCCCCCCATTTCATGATGACCCCACCTTGACTCAAAACTGTGGATACGGGTCTGTGGGGGACCAGGGACCAGGCCCCCTTAAGAACACTGTTAGAATGAATTATTTGGCTCTCCTAGTATTTCATTGGGTGCACACTAAAAGGCATGGGCGTGGATCATGGGGGGGGGGAGGGGACGCGTCTCCCTCACTTTTTTGGAAGGGGTACATCTTTAATAAGTCCCCCCCCCCCCACTTTTTCAAAAATAAAGCCAACTAAAACTTTGATGAATTATAATATAACATAGATTACGAATTGACACTACCGGTGCATTTTAAAAGCTAAATTGCCCCCAAATATGGCACCATTTGCCCAAAGTCACCTAATTTTTTTCAAAGGGGAGGGACACCTTAGACCCTTCCCTTAGACCCCTCCCCCAGAATGGCGACTCGCAAATGGTTCCCCCCACCGTTGGAGATGGATCCACGCCTTTGCTAAAAGGAGCACAAGAAATAACAATTTGACCATTTTTTTATTAACGTTACTCGGACTATAACTTCGGGTTAGTAATATACGGATTGTTGATAGGTACAATATTGTAATAGGGTTAGCAGGCTTCTATGCAACAATAAACCACTTAAGTTGTTCTTCACTAGTAATAAGACAGATATTTAGAACAGTCGTGAGAAAGCGAGCCGAAAAACGGCATTATTTTAAGACCCTTTTCTGTATTTCTTTTACTTCAATTTTAATTACAAAAAAAATCTTATCCATTTCTTAAAATTCTCTCCAACTTTCTCCAGCCACCTATTCTTTCTTTTACTTTTATTTTTTTCGAAAATCTGGTGAAAAAGTGCGAGGCAGTTCTTTTTTCAAGAAAGAAAAAATACTTAGTTTCACTCAAAAATATTGGCTAAATATTCTGAGGACGATCAAGATATGAGTGTTAAGTATTTTAAAAATCAATGAAATTTTATGGGTAACTCATATATAAACATAACCATGGACACATACAGAAAAATTGCTGGGCAACCAAAATTCAATGGAGACTGTAACGAGTTACTTTTAGGTAACGAAGTCAAGTAACGAGTTATATTTGAAATCATGTAACGGAGCAAATAACTAGTTACAATTCAGTGCAAAAGTAACTGTATAACGGCGTTACATTTTGGTCTCGTTACTTCTTCGTTACAAATAGCCACAGCGGACACAAAGAACATTTATTTTGAGGATCGCTGGACTTTTGATGCGATGAAAGAGTCTGAATTTGAGTTTCAGTCACTTGGGAAAACAAAGTTAAATGTTGTTATTAGATCGTAGTTTAGTATGTGTATACAGTTTCCAAAGTCGGCACTTGCAGGTTTATAATTTAGATTCTGACGACTAATACTAAATTTCCCTGCCAAGGAAACCTCCTGTATTTCCTATATGCAGTGTGGTAAAGTAAGTTACAAAATATCACTTCATTTTGTCACTGCAGTCACAACCATCCTCTTCCTTATTTTCTACCAAGCTCTCTCCTGAGATAAGATCGTAACAATATCCATATTCTGAAACTGCATCGACTCCTGCAGTTTTCTGTACAACCAAAGCTCGATGCCAGATAATTGCATCTAACAATTTTTTATTTCAAATTTTCCATGAAGGAGGACCTGCAGGTCCCGTCCGCGATGCTTCGCAACCATGAGCGGTTTTGTAACTTGCAGTATAGAATTGAAGGCCAACGCAAAAATGAAATTGTCTGCTACGAAGCACTCCTCTCCCCACAGTGTCGTAACTAGTGGGGGGGGGGGAGGCGGCCGTTCCCTCGACTCCCTTCTTCAGACCAAGAACCCCAAGCTTTCTCAAAAGATGCTGACTTTGTACATCACCCGATCTGGGGCATCAGGGGTCCACTCTTATTCAACTCAATAGAAAACGGGCCCAACCTTTCTTTAATCTTCATTAAGAAATTGTTTAGTTCCACTACTGAATTCTGAAATGTCTTAAAACTTCCTTTTTCCGGGCGTTCTGCGCACACTCACCACGGGTATATAAGAACACATCACATAAAAAGGACAATAGAAAACCGGTTTAAGCTTGTGTACTAGTATACTGCCTTCAGGAGCCCATGATTATTCAACTGAAGTGAAAAGGGCCTAACTCCAGGCGCACACGTCGCAGATACATTTTCTCTAATTGGCCTTCTACCAGTATGACAGTTTATGTGAAATTCTTGTTCCACAGCCCAATGCAACCCTAATCATCATTCATCCTACCCGCCCACAACCCCATGCATGCGAATTTTATGGTCGTTTTGTCCACATTTAATGTGATTTGAAGGTAGTCAAATGCTTCATTCTAATGTTCACACTTATAAAACACTTATAAAATTATTCCAGGACCTCATGGAGTTTCGCTCTCTAGGGCCCACCAGGCAATGCCCCTGGATCCTACTTTAGCTTGGAGTCCAACGGCGGTCCCATGAATATACCACCCCTCAGGAGCGGTGCTTTCTGCGCCGTTGTTCAATCATTTCACTTTTTCCATTGCTTCATCTTAGAAGAGGGTGGGACCCCTTGGGATCGTCTTCTCCCCTCTCACTCACAAGGCTAGTTACGCCACTGTCCCCGATTGATACGTAGATGTATTCAAGTTGAGGTAACTAGTTACTTTAGAGTTGTAACTAGTTACTTGTCAGTCAAAAGTAACTGTAACTAGTTACATTTTCTACATTGTAACTAGTAACTGTAACGAGTTCCATTTTTAGAGAAATAACTGTAACTATAACGAGTTACTTTCAAAGTGTAACTGGAACAACCCTGATGGTATCTAGTGGTAAGCCTGTGTACAAAAAGCAACACCTTACACTTGTTTGAAGCTGTTATGTGATTCTGCATGCTTGCAGAATGATAAATCATTTGCCAGCAATATGTGTATTTGATTTCTATATGGTTATTCCTACAAAATATTTCATAAAATAAAGTACTAGGTCTCATAAGTAGCGGTAACGTAAAGTCAGCGATAGAATGCCAAAGAGTTGTCACGTAGAAATTTGGTGAACCAATCGTGAAATCTGAATTCTCGTAGTTTTCGATAATCTGGTGCATAGCTATAGCAATAGAGAAAAAAATCGGTTGCATGATAACAACAAGATCCCCTCCCCAAAGCAGTACTTTACTTGATGAAATTATTTAAGAGTGTTACGATTCAATGCTTCTTTTCGGGTACTGTATGTCGAGTTTGTGCCAGTAGCGGTTAAAAATATCACGGGTGAATGGATATTAACGTAGCACAAAACTGCGCCTATGAATGGTTTACAAAGGATAAAATTGCGGTAAAAGAAAGCAAGGATGTAACTGGATGGAAAATTATTTTTCCAAAATAAAGTAGAGCTAATTCTTTGTAGGTGTGGAAAGTTTCCTGAATCTACGGAAGGATATGTTTCTGTTTTAGGAAGTTTCTCGAGTGCAGATAAACCTTGATAGGTTATCTTCCCGGTAAAGTGAAAAACATTCTTTTGGGGTTTTTATATTAGCTTTGATAATACAAATGTCTTATCGGTATGACCAGAGAGGCGAAAAATACTCATGATGTGAGTTTCTTCAGATAAACAAAGCACACCTCCGATACGACTGATGTTCCGATGAAAATAGAAAAGGCCGTTATTCAGTGAATTTGTATTCGGAAGAAATTCGTTAAAGTTGCTGTGACACTTTAAATGAAATTGTTTCAAACGCATAGTACGACCAGTGTTCCGATGGGCTGGAAGCGTCGTGCGCGAAAGGACTTACAATTCTGTCTGTTGTAAAAAGGTAAAAACTTTAGCAATCGCTATAGCTTATTGCTACGTATAGTCAACCAACTACATAAAACCAGACCCTACACTAGCTGGTTTCCTGAAAATCTACTCCTATACACCATGAGATATAGATTGACTATTTCTATATCAAATTATTTTATCCCGATGTATCACTACTTTGGTCACGTCACTGAGTTCTGGAGAGCCGACCATTTCCTCTAATTATGCCAGTGCTCAACCCATGGCTTTATTAACATTCTGAAGCCGAAACTATTGGTCATGTTCAGTTATAAAGCTAATGAGTGTTGCAGGCGCGGTTCTAGATTGAGACTTTTGGGGGGGGGGGGGCTTAGGGGGGCTTGAAACGGAAGAAATTTTCTCTCAGATATGTAAATCGGCCACGCGCACGCTGAAACCAATGATAACAAAAACAGTACCATATCCAGGGACGGCGCAAGGTTATTTTGATAGGGGACATGGGTTGAGTGATCGCCGTCGTGGGGGAGGGGTGTAAGGGGAGGGTTGTAAGGGGAGGGTTGTCCCCTTCCTCTGAGAAATTTTTGCTAATTTAAGGTTGCTAAGATGCAAAATGGTGCGTTCTTTGGGTAATTTTTTGACTATACGACTGGAAAATGTTCATAACTTTATGAATTCTAATTTTTGGTTGGGGGAAAGAGGGCCTTCTTAGGGAAGAGGTCTAAGGGGAAGGGTGTTCCCCTCCCTTTGAGAAATTTTTGCTAATTTAAGGTTGCTAAGATGCAAAATGGTGCGTTCTTTGGGTAATTTTTTGACTATACGACTGGAAAATGTTCATAACTTTGTGAATTCTAATTTTTGGTTGGGGGAAAGCGGGCCTTCTTAGGGGAGAGGTCTAAGGGGAAAGGTGTTCCCCTCCCTTTGAGAAATTTTTGCTAATTTAAGGTTGCTTAGATGCAAAAATGGTGCATTCTTGGGTAATTTTTTGACTATACGACTGGAAATGTTCATAACTTTGTGAATTCTAATTTTTGTTTGGTGGAAAGAGGGCCTTCTAGGGGAGAGGTCTAAGGGGAAGGGTGTTCCCCTCCCTTTGAGAAATTTTTGCTGTTTTAAGGTTGCTAAGATGCAAATGGTGCATTCTTTGGGTTATTTTTGACTGATATATGTGGCTGGAAAATTTTCATATTTTGTGAATTCTAATTTTTGGTTGGGGAAAGAGGGCGGTCCTAGGGAGAGGTCTAAAGGGAGGGGTGTTCCCTCTCCTGTAAACATTTTGGTTACTTTAAGGTGCTAGATGCAAAATGGTGCTATCTTAGGGATATTTTTGGAACTGATATATGGCTGGAAAATGTTCATAACTTCGTGAATTCTAATTTTTGGTTGCGTAAAAGAGGGCTGTTCTAGGGGATAGGTCTAAGGGGAGGAGCCCCTCCCCTTCGAGAAATTTTGGTTACTCGAAGGTTGCTTAGATGCAGAAATTGTGTCGTCTTTGGGATATTTTCGGACCCGATCATATGGGTTCAAAACATTCTTAATATTTTGGTCAGGTGAAAGAGGAGCATTTTTTATCTAAGGGTGTGTATCAACAAACCTCCTGAAGGGGGCCTTTTGGACACATTACTGCCTTCTCGTCGGGGAAAGTTTTACGCAAAAATACGTGCGTGGAGTCCACAGAAATATTCTCAAACTTTTAAGAAAATTTGCCTTGCTCTATTTTTGCATTATAAAATCGTATCTAAAGGCTGGTAGAAACCGGAATATGGCCTCTTGGAAGCTCTGGATTAACTATATGGATCAGATATAGGCCTACCTCGCCCTCCTCTTTTCTTCTCCTTTACGTCTTCTTTTCCTACTCCTCCCTTCCCCCTGAGTGACACCGCCCCTTGGCCATGACATAGATGTAACGTATATACATACATATATTTTTTTATTTGGAAGAATGTAGCAAACGTTACTGCGAGATACGAGCAACTGGACCTGTTCACTTTAATGGGAATAACGATTCGGCCTGTAGATTTGACTTAAAAGGACTGCTAGTATAGCTTGACGAGATCAGCGACGAAATGACTCGTTTTGAACTTCCAACAGATGATTAATCCGTTAACTTGATTTACATGTACGTACAGTCACTGTACGTGCATGTAAATCGTACATACTATCATAGATGTTACTTATCTGACCCAACTTCCATTGTATGAAATCATGAACCTAATATAAGATTTCGAGATACAGACGACAGTTTCCCTTGACAAACTAAATCAACTGGACCAAGATGTGCACAAGTGTATTGGGCAATTTTGTTTTTCTCAGTACACGCAAATATAGCATAACACAACCTCTGAAAATTTTTTTTTTGGGGGGGGGGGGGCTTGAGCGAACTTTGGGAGGGCTTGAGCCCCCAAAGCCCCCCCGTAAAACCGCGCCTGGAGTGTTGGTACTTTGTTTGACATTTTCTTATGACTGAGTTACACTGACACCCTCGAAAAAAATCTGCATAGGCTAGTGCCTACCCCTCGAGAAAGGCCTAACTACACAGACGTATATACCGACAACCTTTGATTTGCTTAGCATAATTTTTCTTATGACAGTTCAAGCCCCCCCCCCCCCCATTCTTTGCAGAACAATTTTTTGTAATGGAACAAAAAATGACTTCAAATGATGCTGAATGTTGCACCAGATTGCATCTGAGGGTACTTGTTCAAAAATTTCTCAAAGAAGAGGGAGGCACCCCTCCCCTTTGACCCCTCCCCTATAGGCCGGCGATCAGGTCCTGCGGTTGGCCACCCCCAATCAAAAGTCCTGGCTACGCCAATGATGGAGACTGTATTACATGATAATAATTAGTACAACAATGAGGTGAGGCTGGAAGTGTCCGAAAATTTTGATAGTTTGTGTAGGATTTGTGAAAGTTTTAATAGTTTCAGAACAATTTGTAATAGAAAATTATAAAAATATAGATGCATAACTCACCGATACCGCTACTGACTTTTGAACAGGAGCGAACTGGGGATTGTGGGTGGTAGGGAGAAGGCCATGAGTGGGGGAAATACCACATATGCCCCCTTCCTGGTGGCGCCACTGCCCCCGGTTCGAACTTGGCCCTCACGGAATTAGCCTCACATTTAAGAATCCTGTATCCACCTCTGGGAACCCCAATATTTTTGGTTAACGCCTGTAGGGTTCCTTCGTGTTTCTTTCACAGTTTGGTTTCATCAGGGAGTTCTGTTGCAACTCTCTGGTTTCATAAAGCTAACTCCCGTCCATTGGCATACCAAGACATACATAGTCTTTTTCAAGACTAGCATTTCCGTCCACCACATATCGGCTGTGAAACATAATTACCAGTGCGCCCTGCAAATCTACTCTTTAGAACTAGTTCTGGAGATCAGATCGAGAGTTCAATCAGTGGCGTAGCTAGAGGGGGGGGGGGGCAGGGGGCGGTCGCCCCCCACAAAGCCTCCAAAGGCCTCTGTCGGAAATTTCTAGTCTCTGTCGGAAATAAATAAAATCAATTCATTTGAAACACTCACAACACTTCTTATGTTTTTAAGCAGAATTACACGTCGATATGCCAACGTGAAAGCCAAAAGTCGGTCTCAAAATTGCCGGAAAGCAAGAAAAAAAAAAAAAAAAAAAAGGTCCCCAGAATTTTGAATCGTACAACTATCAAGATAATCTGTCGGAATTCTTTTGCTTCCGCCCCCCCCCCCCCGAACAATGTCTAGCTACGCCACTGAGTTCAATAGTAGATTTACAGGGCGTACGCATGCTTCACAGCGGATATGTGGTGGACGGAAATGAACTAGAGTCTTGAACAAGACTAATAGCTACTTGTAGTACCCTGTATAGGTCGTGACTTCTATCCTCAATCTAATAGTTGTAAATAATTGTTGAACGGCAGCCTGCAGTGACGCTGGAAACCTATTCGTTTAGGAAATACTGTTGAATACAATAGTCAATAGGACACATAATTCATCCACGTTAGAAGTCAGCCGCCCGACGTGTAGTTGATCTACTAAGTAGGCTCTCATATGTCGGGACAGATTCTTCTTTGTGTCCCTAAATTGTTAACAGAGGCGCTTCACGTCGGCTGTGCAACTTTACCTCACTTAGACCATATCGGGGATAACATACATATTATCGAAACACTTGGACTACCCAATGAAACAGCCAAACTTTGGTCCGTGAGTCGCTCACAAACTGACCGTACCGCATGACACACATTAGAGAACAGTAACTAGGCTTAGCGATATGCGATGAAATTTTCGACCTCCACATGGACAGTGTTCTCTGCCTTCATGTTTCGTGGTAAGGTTGGCAGGACATGTGCTTTCTAGCAATGTGGAATGGAACTGCTCAAGATCCTGGAGTAACTATACAGCGCTTCTAGCGCGCCGAAAAATTTGGGTTCTTATTAGAGAAATTGTCCTCTCTCAGGCGCCGTCGGGACTGCCTGCATACTCTATCGTATCGATTCAGACTCCCCGATGGGGCTCCCCGCCCCCACCTGGCGCCATCCCTGTTGAGTGCTCAGTGTCTCTTCAATCTCGGTTTTTCTTTTCCCCTAACCCTTAAAATCCCCCGACTAAGAGATTTCCCCCGACTGGCTTCAGAGGTGGGGGGACCAGTGCCCCCCGGCCCCCCTTTGAACACGCTACTGATTACCACTAACAACAACTGACTGAGTGCGGTCGGAAAGAAAGAACGTGTCATACCTGGAGGCCGTTAAATGCTTCATTCTGATGGTCACAATATTTTGTGAATACCTCAGAACCTCCGTGGTTTCGCCCCCTGGATCCCTACTGGGGAGTTGTCCCTGACCCCACAAGGGGCCCTACATATGTGGGCCCATGGACCCCAATCCATGGGACCGCTTCACATCACCATGCCCCCCCTATAGCGCTGCCCACTCCTTCACGTTGATGGGCCCCTTTGGTGAAAAGTTGTGCCTCAGTTCCCCCTCCCCCACTTCGAAAAATCTGTCGACGCTAGTGACCTCAGCCATGGACGGGGCGATAAGGTACCATGAGTAGCATCAATTTTCGGGTGTTGTCAGGTCCAAGCATAGACCAGGATCCAGGTCACAGTGAGCACGCCTATCAGATCTGAGGATGAAAATTGAAAGTTTCGATATGCTACCTTGAAGTCGGTGTTATGTAATCGTTCATCATGGCAGGTTCCTTGAACAGACTGACGACAATGGGCACGAGAAAAACGTTGATACAATTATTTTCTGGAAATTCGCGCAATTTATTTTTAAAAGCTCCAATTGGACAGACCTTTTCACCAAATTATAAAAGTTATTACACTTTTGTAACCATCAAAAGGTCAAAATTATTTTCCAGGAGGATTGGTACATTTGTCGCTTTAATTTGTACTGCTGGAGGCACAGGTATTAGTTACGCGAATAGTTTAGGCTTCGGGTTTGGGACTGGGAGTTCGGCAGATCAGCAACCCCCAAAAGCCGAGAGCGTAAACGTTGAAAGTGCAAAGCGTGTCTTAACAGATGAAGATGCTTCCCAGCTGAAACTAACTTTGTTTCAATACCAAGTTTGCCCATTTTGCTGCAAGGTGAGGTCCTTCCTTGACTTCTACGGAGTGAAATATGACATTGTTGAAGTGGATCCAGTCATGCGAAGAGAATTAAAATTTTCTGAGTACAGGAAGGTACCAATCCTGGTACAGAAAGATTCTAAGGGAAATGAAATCGTGAGTTTCTGTCAACACTATCCTAGTCTTGCTTCGTACGGTCATGATATTTTTGTGGCACAACTGTTAGTATTAGGAAAAGTCTAAAAGACTGTATGCAGACCTACTGTACAGGTACACATACAGTATTGTGGGGTGACCGTCGAATGCGCACTTAAGAAATCTGTCATTCCAAGATTGTGACATGGAATGTTAGGCTGGATGTGCACTTGATGGGCCCCCGTAGGCAACGGTTGCCCCATTTACATGTGCCACTGTTGTAGTCATATCTCAATAGGGTCTGCAATTTTACACCCCCCTTACTTTCTGATCCTAAAATATGGTGCTACTGAAAATGAAGCTATGAGAGTTGTAGGAAAAGAATGCCTTCAGTTACCAAGTTGATTACTTGTTGATTGATACAGTAAAGTGATGGTGGCCTCAGCTGGCTGTAACACGTAGCCGGGAAGTCCACATTACTAATTAGTGTTTAAATTTAAGTATTATGCACCTGTTGACAAATAGATGGTGGTGCCATGGGAGAATTTGCACAGGGACAGGGTAGAGTATATTTTGTTACTTGAAACATATCGCAGCATTCTAAACCAGGTGGCCCCAGGAATTGCCTGACAGGGGGGCCAGCAACCCAGAGCCCCGACGAAAGCAATGAGTTGACAAAAAGGATGAGTAACGAGAAGATCGCTGAAAAATAATTGGCAATATTACATTTTTACAAAAATATGAAAATTTTGGAGTTTTGCTGAAGAAATTTGAAAAACTTGGATTTTCATGGAAGAAAATTTTAAAAATTTGAGTAAATTTTAAAAATTTGAGTTATTTTTAAGGAAAATTGGAAAATTTGGGGTCTTTATTGAAGAATATTCCGTTCCTGTGAGCAAAATCAAGCATATTGTCGGGGTGACTGAAGGTCATCAGGATTTCATATTTTATCGTACGGATTAAGGCTCCCGACAAAATTGGAAAATTCCCTGACAGGGGCATGCCCCCCCCCCCCGCTGGTGCCACCCTTGTTCTAAGCACTGACACTTCTTTAACCAACCATATTATGTTGTCTGATTTTCACCTACCACTTCTTAATGACATTTACTGTATTTTCTGCATGCACATCTTAGCCACAATGTTCAGACTTCCATGCTTTCAAATCATAGATACTGTATACATAATCTTAACACACTTTGTCCATCAGTTCTCTTTTTTTTCTGCTAATGAAACTCTTACATAGCAAACCTTGTCAACAAAGTGTACTGTGTTAGTGGCAAAGCTTGTAGCTCTACAAAAATCATTTGCTCCATACAGATCAGTATTATTTACAGTTAATGGTTCATCAGCAATGTTTTTGTATACAGTATGCATCTGACATGTACATATTGGTGGACAAGACCAATATGTGCAAATACTGCTGAGTGATGTCACTCATGATGTCACTCATCTTGACAACATAGGGCTACTTTTCATGAACATCATAACAGTGACTTCCATCACTGTACATATATGTGTTGGCTATGTAAGGACATAAATACTGTACTTGCATCTGTCACCCTAATGTTAGATGCATTTATTTACTCCCAAAAGTATTTGTGACTTGCATGTCAGTTAAAAATACAAATGAGTCTAATGGGGGGGGGGGTGGGGGGGGGGGGGGGTGGGGGGGGGGGGGGGTGGGGGGGGGGGGGGGTGGGGGGGGGGGACATAAAGAACCAAAGTACAAGACATTTCTGTTGCAATTATTCCATGATTTATTCTCGTGATTAGTGTCGTCGCAATTCAAGTGTTTACAGATGATTGGTACATCGTGATGAATTATACTTAACTTACTGGCCGGCCATACAAAAAAGATTTAAGGAGCTACATGCTCCTAAATTAAAAGTGACTACATGCTTCTTCTGAGAGGTCTGCTGCACGAGTGAGAGCTTGCGGGCTGGGAGCCCTTCTTGTGCTTCCAAGCCACGAGGGTTGTGGGAAGATCAAGGAACTATAATGAAGTCTCCTGATTGGCTGAAAGTACCATGCCATCAAGAAAGACCAATCACAGGGGAGGGGGAAACCAGACAGACTAGGTGTCGTGTGCATTGTCTCAAACTTATGTAAATGAGGTATTGCACCATAATCTGCAATCTTACTGAGAAACAGCAAAATGGCGGTCAGCATCAATTTATACTGAAGGGCCTATATAAACATACTACATGACATTAAATCTTCCTAGGTCGCAAATATTTACTGCAAGATATTTTTTTGTTACTTGTAATTTGTCAACTGAAATATTGAGATTTCTCAAATTCCACAATATCCAGCCTATGTTGTCTCTGAGGAAGGAAGTTGAGGGAACCATACTTATAAGGACACTCTGCATGTTGCATTTGCATATGGCCGAGTGTTCAAGTGTCACATCCCCAGGGCTCCTGTCCGTAAACTTGACCAGTGTTGTTATCTGTGGTCCTGTCACTAGCCTAATGAACCCAATGCACTATGAAGGAGACTCAAAACGTCACAATGCTTCCAAATATTAAAATCTAAATTCCTGAAGTGAGCAAAAAGATTTCCTTCTGTTTTTGTTTGAAAGTTTTCCAAAACTAAAATTTAAGCCCATGTAATACCAAAGTTTCCACTAAAAACTGAAGAAGTCAGCACTTGACACCAATTTTCCTAAATCATTTGTTGAATTTCCAAAATTGCCTATGCAGGAAATTTTCTTAAAGTGGAAGGAATCAAGGGAAAAACTTCTTCATGAGTCAGCAAGCTCATGCGAGTGAGGCCTCCCTTTTCCCCGTTTCCTCATTAAATGGTTAACATAACAGAGCATGGCGAAATGTATGGCGCTAGATGGCTATAAGAAAATAAGATGAAAGATGCCATGAACCAAACAAATTGTCTCAAAATTTGAGAACAGGCACTCAACTAGTTTTCTGAAACACTAACCGCAGGACTACCTACACAACCACTATTAGGAATGCTGCTTGTGCACTCTTTTGAAAAGTATACAAATTGATGTTTCTGTAAATTTGACTGCATAATGGTGTGAAAACTTTGTGCCACAGCACTAGAATTTGTGCAATGTGCCGTAACCTTTCTGAGTTCCCCCGGTATACAGGTCCTGAGAGGCCCTAGGCCACGCTTATACACTAGTACCAAATGCCGGTGGCCTAGGTACAGTATCCTAGGCTAGGTGTAGCATACAGTTACAGTAAGCCAAAATGAGATGTCCATTGAATTTGGCGATTACTCCATACAGCAAAAACAGCTTAGAGCACATTTTCAAAAACCATAGATCTGTGTGAAAATTGATGAACCTTCCAGTATGGGTATGGACCAGGCACTCACTATTCAAAACGAACCTTTACCAAAATGTCCCGGTACCAAAACGTCCCGCACTAAAATGCCCCTTAGTTGAATCTTTGGTAGTTTTATGAAAGTTCTGTAAATAGTTGATATTCCTTGTAATAATGTTTTTATCAATAGTCTAGTTTTCTGTAACTTCAAGGAAAATGAAGAACAAATCACAACTTACAGTTTACTTTTTATGCAGTGATACATGTAGTGAAGTACACTACATGCAGGTAGTACAGTCATGTTAAGAAATTAGGTCTACAATGTTCAATTGTTTACTATAGTTAGCAGCACTACCTGTTTTTCTTCATGTCAAGATATAACTGTTCTGAAAAGAAACCTACAAACCGGTAGCAATCTGATACTTATAAACAACCAAAACATTCTCTGATTTCTTAACATCTGTGACAAATTAATTATACTGGATTATTCTAACCATCCATTACACTTGAAGGGGTATCCCTAGATGCCTTCTTATTCTCTTCACATTTCCTAAGTTACAACTGGTTGCTTATTTTATGTTCACATAGCATAATGGGAGGATGTCTCTGTATTACTGTACATGTATTTAGTACCACAGGGATGTTTTGGTAAAAAGAGGGAGCATTTTGGTAGCTAAAACGCTGAGAAGTTTTAGTAAAGGGGCAGACAGTAGCCTATGATTGCAACTGCTTTGGTTAGGGTAGCCATACGTCCAACTTTTGGGTAGTCTATCCTCTGTCCAGCATTACTTGTCACCAGAAAATGATTTGCCCTTTTCAAAGGTCTGCGAGGTCAATCAACAATGACAAACCTTACTGTACAAATTTAGAATAGAAATATTATTCAGTTTTATCGCGTGCAATAATTCGACGTGAAAAAAAAACTCAGGATATACCTCAAAACATAAGCAGGACCCACCACTCATCCAAATATTCCCAGAGACTGTACTGTAGCTTCATTATAATCCTGAACAAGCAGTCAGTTGTGTAGCCCGTTGAGCAGTCAAAACGTCCCTTTACCAAAACGTCCCTACTTTTTAGCTACCAAAACATACCTGCTTTTTACCAAAACATCCTCGTGGTATTACATACAGTATGTAATATAAAAACGTCCCCCCTTATGAATGATACGTACACATGAAACATCTTTTTCATTTTAATAAAGAGAAGTTTAATTCTAATTGATATGTTGTAGATATTAATTATGGAAATCAATGGGAAATCAATGATGTGTTTTTGGTTTTCAGAACAGTAATACCATGACACCAAGAAAAGTACAAAGCTCCAAGCTAACCGTAGCTAACCTGTGCCCACGGCAATATATATGTAGGCTAGCCTAAATACAACATGTGAAACTGCAAAAAGTATGATCACAGTTGTAAATTGTAATCTGTATTTTCATTTTCCTTTGAAGAAACAGAAAAACTAGTCCAGTAAAGTTAATAAAACATTACAAGAAGCTGACCAGTTAAAAAACTATCATGAAACTACCAAAGATTCAACCCGAGGATGTTTGGTACAGGCATTTTGGCACAGGGAGTCGGGGACATTTTGACCAATAGCGGGGACGTTTTGGTACGGGATGTTTGGTAACTTAGGGATGTTATGACTAATAAGCCTGAAGATGGTCATGTCCTCCTTTTTGGGAATTTGGAAATGGTCACCATAACCTAGGGCCTAGTTTTGGTCCAAAGAACTGCAGTACTACATGTATGGGACCCCTATAACCAATCTGAAAAGAACACCATCAAAAACGTCCAGAGGCATGCTGCCAGATTAACCTTATAGTCATCTACAGGCCAAAAAATTCCCCTGGATGTCTCCACGGCAATTTCTTTAAAAAAATGCTGTGGAGACAGCAGCTCTCCACGGCATTTTATGGGATCTCCACAGCATTTTCAGATTTCCCTCACATGGCCACGGCAAGAGTATCTGTTGTTTCACACCATAAAAAGTGGGTGGGTGACTCTACTCATCATGCAGAAATCCTTCTTTTGCAACTCCAGAAGATGGAAATTTTATATTACTCATTGCAAAGAATTTGATATTTTACTTGTAAGCATATTGTAGGAAGTACCTGACCCTGTAAGTATGAGGAGAAATAAGTGAAGTCTACCACGACACTGCACTGTTCATGTGATGTCCCACAGTGCATTTCATCCGAGGTCCGTACTACTTACAACAATGAGATTTAGTGGGCGCACGTATAAAACAGCCCAAAACATACTGTGAAATTAGGCATGCAATGGTAATACGGTCCCGCGTGTAATTTCCAAGTCATGACGGACAGTAAAACCCCGTTAATTCGAACACATTGGGACCAAAGGTAGAACGTCCTGCAATGGAAAATTCGGGGTATCAAGTTTTTGCCTCAAGAACGTTACACCGTTAGGGTCCATAAGAGTGTGAACACAAATTCACAAAATAATTCCGCAAAAAGCTGGCAAAATATTGTAGACAAAAATTCCTCAACAAATATTTGGTTACAGTTTGTGAACCGGATGATATGCCAAATTAAATTTTTTCAGACATCTAAAACACAGAGATGTATTCACCAAAGTTCAAGCCTACGCTCTTCTGAATGACCAGTGCTTTCTACACACTAAATGAGTATATGTGCTGAAGAGAATCTCTAACGATCTTGGGGGGTATCTAGAGTATAAATTAGGCATAAATTCCCAAAAATATTAGAGACACATGTGTAGGAGAACTCTCAACAAGCAATTCGCAATGTTTTTGTAAGCGTCTACTCTCGTTATTTGTACGTTAGGTATGAAGCTCATTACGAAACTAACTTTTCAGATTTCAGTGAAAGTAGGACTTACGCTAGCCTAACGCTTTTGAGTGTGAGGGGATATTGAGCATATACCGAATCATGGCTCCTAGCAAGAATTTCAAAACAAATACGTACGAGTTTTTTTTCCAAATTTGACAAAGAGATACCCGATTGTTTGCTATGACCACTGGGGGCCGGCTGTTTAAGTCATCACAACATCTTACCGTTACTTTTAAAGTCCCGTGAAACATTAGTAAATTTCTGCAGAAATTTACCTTGGATTTTGCCTTTTAAAAATTGGGATAGTGATTTGCGAATGTAGAAATTGATCGACTGGCAATGTTGAGATTGATCGACGGCAAAAAAGTGCCGCCGCTACTTGGGATAATCGGCGGCAAAACCAGCTGCTACCGCGGCTTTTGCCGTCGATGCCGTCGATTATTTTTTCCTCTGATCTAGTGCTTCTGAGATGATTAAACAACTTAAACGGGACACCCTTGAGACTACACAACTTAGGGCTCATCTCCATGTCATCTATAAAGCAACTCCCAGTTTGTTACCAAATAATATAGCTGATCATCTTATTGACCGTTTACATTTTGCTCCACCTGCTACTTGTTGCACTAGAGGTAGATACTTGTATCATCACCTCTCCACAAATAAACTTTGCTACCAAAAAACTCTCTACCCACAGACTGCCAGTGAGCTACAACTAGAAAAAAGGCCATGGCCGGCCCGACTTTTAACCAATTGGTGAGAAACTGAGCTTAAAGCCTCATCTATCTCTACCCACGGACTATGCCTAGCTGGAACCTGTTTCCTGAACAAGTTCGCTGTGCCCCTTCAGTGAACAGTTTTAAAAGTCAACTCTTGACCCTTCACCTAAATCATTGTAGTTAGTCACTTTATGTTAGCCCTAACGAAAAGTAAAACTGTACAGGAGAGCGTTGACAGGCATTTGTACAGTAACCAAAAGAAGTAGTAGGCCTAACTAAGGCAACTGTAACCTAGTACTTCCTCTTGTTTATCAAGTGTTTGCATTATGGAAGACCTTGTTTGCACCAGAAGAATATTAGGAAGCAATTAAATTTACAAGTATCTCCGTGTATGGTGAATCTGAAGTGAATAAACCTCATAAGGCCACGTACAAATTTCCTGCACCAATCAAACCAACAATATGCATCAATAACTGTCACAATCAGCGCGTCAATACCTGATGCAGCACGCTTAGGCTACCACAAGCTCCCTGGACCTGGCAAATGTGTGTAAACCGTCATATGTTTCAAGCACACACATGCAACTTGGTAAGGTGGAAAGGACTTGCGCTATCTAGCGATGTAGAATGGAACTAGCCCATTGAAGAAAGTTGAGTAGCTCTTCTGCGTGTGTAAAATTTTGCACTCTTATTAGAGAAATTGTCCTCTTGCAAGCAAAAACGGGTAAAACAAAACTGTAAACTGTCGCAACATTGGGGGGGGGGCCAAAATGACATTTGGCCCCACCCCCCACAAGTCATACTGGGGGCCATGGCTCCCTTGCCCCCCACCCGGTTCTTGCCCCCCCCCCCCCCGGGTTCCTACGCCACTGCTACAACAAATTCTTAGGGAAAGATTTATTGCTCCCAAATAAGTCCGCCAAAAGATTTGCAGGTACAAACAGATTCACATTCATTTTTCTCGTTTTACAAAAATGAAAACTTTCTTAGAGTGCCCAGGTTATTTATATCGGTGGGGCCTATTCGCACATCGACTAGCCGCCGTGCGGACAAGATGCGTTGATTGCTTATTCGCACGGGACGAAGTAGCCTTGCCATACTTTAGCTTTACATACGACTTACGTTGATATTTTTGTGTTGTAGGTAGGTAGCACGCATGGTGATACATACGCATGTAGTTGAGCCTATGTGTCATGTTTTGTAGGCATTGACCAACACAAAGCACCGACTGATGCAAGTCAAGCTACACTATTCTGTATTTTTTAGAAGTTTGAAAGACACATGCTTAGCCTATTTGCTGTTCCCTCTGTTGTCAAATCCCTCCAAACAAAACGGCTTTATCTTCATTCACCTCCATATTATTTCACTGCTTGCGATATGCATTTCAGCAGCGCAGAAATCATGCCTTTTAGTATGCATGTGCGTAAACTATTGCAACCGCTACCGATTTGTACATGCTGTGTCCCTCAATCTTACGCGTACGTATGTGCTGGTCAGTGGGCCATGCGAGTAAGCAGTCACTGCATCTTGTCTGCACGGCGGCTAGTCGACGTGCGGGAATAGTCTCGACGACTTACATCACCACCATACATAAATTTCGCAAAACTAGTCCTTGTACAACTTGGAGAAGTAAGAACTGCATTATTTTTTCAACGTTAATTTCAGGCCTATTAAACGTTAGGCCTAACAGTTAAGGGTCTGGTAAATTCTCACCCTACGAGTTCCATCTTCAGATTTATGTATTCGTCGAATATTTGGGCCAAAAACGAACTTCATGAAACGCACCATACTGAATTTCAAAGCTCTATAATAACAGCAATTGACAAAAAAATCTTATACTTAATAACTTAGCAGGATATTGCACAATTTATCAAGGATGTTTCGCTGAAACCTCCGTTTGCTTTTGGTTCACATGTCTGCAGCGCATGTAAGCACGCAGCAGACACATAGCACGTATGCACACGTTCACCACCAAGTAGCACAAAATAAAGCTACTATGTAGCTAACCTCTACGTATTGATACCACTGATCTCTGTATATAACTGGATAGCCCCTTGCTGTCTTGCCTATCAAGCCCTGCAAAGTGCACAACCAAATTGAAGCCACTACGAACACTTGCTGGCAAGTCACATCACTCCCATATATACGGAAGTCGAGAACATCGCGGTGGTGTGAAATCTGACATGCCAATTTTCCCACCCCTTTCTTCGGTAAACATGGGAAGGAGAAATCAAGATACGATTTCTCCTTACCATTATCCACCAATAATGTGGAGTGGAGAAACCAAAGGTAGTGAGGGGGTACTTCAAGAAAGGACCATAACACACAGTGTCTATTTTCGAACCCATTATTGGCAGGGACGACGCTAGAGGGGGTGTGAACCCCCCCCCCCTAAGATTCACAGTCGACAAAATCCTGCACTAGTTGGCAAAATGAAGGAGAGAGGGAAGTGCAAACGAAGGAAAGTTGGAAGAAGAAAAGGGGAAAAAAGAGAAAGAGAGAAGAGGAAGAGAGAAAGACCGAGCGAACAGAGAAAAGAACAGGGGAGGGAGGGACAAAGCAGGGCAAGAGAAAGGGGCTGGTGCAGACGGAAGACAGGAGACTGGAATGCATTTGTAGACAACGTTTATTACAAAATTTTCAAAGCCCGCAAGCAACACTTTTTGAAACTTAAAACATATTCTGTCGGCAAAAAGCTACATAGGGCTTTTCAGTATAATTGTATACTAAAGGAGTTCGTCGTTCATGTGGTTTCTGGCACTGAGTCGGTAAATTCTGCACCAGTATAGGCAAAATGAAGGAAACATGAGGAAAAAAGAGGAAAAGAAGTAGTGGAAGAAAGAGGACAATTTCTGTAATTAGAAACCAAAATTTTCGACGCAACTACGCGCGCTATAATGTCACCCCAGTTTCTTCAGTAGTTCTATTCCACATAGCTAGATAGCATAAGTCCTGTCAACCTTACCAAGTAACATCTAGGCAGGGTACACAGGTTATGTAGAGGTCGTAAATTTCATCCCATATCGCAAAGCCTAATTGCCTTGTTTGTCTTGCGGTACGGTCAGTTAGTGAGCGACTCACGGAGCAAAGTTTGGCTATTTCATCGGGTAGTCCAGGTGCTTTCGACACAATGTATGTTGTCCCCGATACAGTCTACAACCCTAAAAGTTTTTATGTTTTTCTTTTTGTTCTTAATGATAACATGTTTTTTGTGTCAGCCAAAATTTTCGCGCCCTTTGCGATTTCACGATTCAGACTCAAAAGAACAGTATCAGTGCGTAATTCGGCTTTTGACATATTAAGTGATATAATGCTAAATATACGGTCCTCTGCTATGGCATGGGATAGTTAGGCTCCTTCATATCCCTTTTTCACCCCCTCACTCGACATGCTGTCGGAACTTGGGTTCGGTGGCATGGCCCGGCTCCATGTCGGGAAAATTCTGTCGCTACCCATGGTCGGTTTACTTATTTTAGCTTCTTTTTAGTGTAACTTTACCCAAACATTTCTCGCGCTACGCGCGATTTGCAATGTCACAGTTAAGATTTCGGGAAAACCTTCAATCGGGCGGAACTATTTTCCTCAGTATATACAAAATTTTATGCAATATATGCCCCGCAATGGCATGGTATAGTACACAGGTTTTCTTCAAATCTCCCCTCACCAACGGCATCGGGGCTGTCGAGGCTTCGGGTCGCCCCCCCCCCCCGTTGGGCAAATCCTGGCCCCACCCCTGCTGGACCACTACCGGTTGGACTAACGGTTGTCAGCTTTAACTGCATCTCTTATCAACACTTTCAGTCGGCTTTTGTTTCTTCTCAGTCGGCAAATACGGCACCCCCTCCCCATGATAAATGCTCTGGCGACGCCCCTGATTATTGGTGGATGATGGTAAGTAAAAATCGTATCTTGATTTTTCCTTCCCATATTTACCGAAGAAGGGGGTGGGAAAACTGGCATGTCAGATTTCACACCACCGCGATGTTCTCGGCTTCCGTATATTTGCGCGGGCCATAACAAGGCAGTGCGTATGTAAGGGCGCATTTTGAGTGATTATGATTGCCTTTGGCTATCAAAGCAATCGCTCAGGAACCTAATTAGGAGAAAGATAACTGGGACATTTGCCTCACCGGCAATATGATTTTTTTTTAATTGTTGGCGTTGGAATAAAACATTCAACTATCTTTAAATGGCATTAGAAGGGCACCAAACCGTGCGCAAAAATGCAGTGGAAACTCATCACAACACCCGAGATACGGAATCTGTCGGAGTGGGTCACGGGCCTCCCTCTGTAAAATTTAAACATACAAAAGGAAAGCATGGGAAATAATTTTAACAGAGTCACTGACAAGACATGCAATCTGAGGATGGCTGGTTCGGCAAGATTGGCAAAACCCAGTGGACTGTATGTAAACCGGCATAAAGTTAAGTTGGCTGGCCCAACTACGACCAGACATACCAACATTGAGTCCACATCAAACCCGTAGCCAAGGGGAGCCCAGGAGCCACCTCCCCACGAGAAAATTGCCCCCTCTGAAAAATTTAAAAGTATGATTGCCTTAATGCATTTTAGTATGTTTCGCCCCTTCTAAGAAACTATTTCACTCCTGCATGGAACTTAGTTTCTCGCCCCCTTCCCCTCCATTGATTACATTGTCTAGCTACAGGCCTGTCCCACCGTTGGGCTATTTTTGTGGGAATTTTGTATTTTTCATTGACATGTGGATTAAAATGTGCAGTTAAAACTGGGCCCAATTGGGGGGTAAAATGCTGGCTTTGTTTGGGCAGATGGTCATGGGTAAACGGATGGAATGAAGGGGCCCTTGTAGGCTCACGGTGCATTTTCACAGGGTATGTTCCTCCATTTTTGGCCAAGAGGGGCCAAATCTTTATAGATCCCACATGTACATTCCGTTCTTCCTATGTGGGTCCAGCAATTAGAGGATAGTAAGTTAATTTTAGCAGTCTGTTGATTGTTTGGGTTTCGTATGGCTGAAAACGGGTTCACACCATACTTCAGATGTAAACGTGCAGACAGGTATGGGTGCGTGTTAGAAAACTGGAGGCCACTAAATGGGTATTGTCCGTTCTGACCCATGGGGACTCTGTGCGAGGGTTACCTGGGCCACATTAGTTGGATGTAGCAAGGGCTGGCCCATATGGTTCATGTGGATCCGGCGAATCTTGAGCATTTTAGCAGTTTAAAATACATATTTTGCTTGTCATAATTTATTAAGTAAAGCAAAGTATTTTTCCAGAGTTCATAAGTGGGTGGTCTGGGTGTCAAAATTACAATTCCAAGACACCCCACTTATGGAAACCTGGAAAAATACTTTTGCTTTACTTAATAAAATTATGACAAGCAAAATATGTATTTAACTGCTAAAATCGCTCAAGATTCGCCGGATCCACATGAACCATAGGGGCCAGCCCTTGATACATCCAAACTAATGTGGCTCCAGGTAACCTCGCACAGGAGTCCCCATGGGTCAGAACGGACACTAATCCATTTAGTGCCTCCAGTTTTCTAAACACTCACCCATAACCTGTTCTGCACGTTACACACTGAAAGTATGGTGTGAACCCGTTTTCAGCCATACAGAAACCCAAACAATCAACAGACTGCTTAAAATTAACTTACTATCCCTAATGTGCTGGACCCACCTAGGAAGAACGGAATGTACATGTGGATCTATAAGATTTGGCCCTCTTGGCCAAAAAAGGAGGCGAGGAAACATACCCTTGAAAATGCACCGTGAGCTACAAGGGCCCTCCATTCCATCCGTTTACCCATGACACATCTGCCCAAACAAAGCCAGCATTTTACCCACCAATTGGCCCAGTTTTAACTGCACACATTTAATCCACATGTCAATGAAAAATACCAAAATTCCCACAAAAATAGCCCAACGGTGGGACAGGCCTGTAGCTAGACAATGTAATAAGGAGGGGAAGGGGGCGAGAAGAAAAACTAAGTCCAGCAGGAGTGAAATAGTTTCGTCAGAAAGGGGCGAAACATACGAAATGCATAAGGCAAAATCATACTTTTAAATTTTTCAGAGGGGGCAATTTTCTCGTGGGGAGGTGGCCTCCGGTCCCTGGCTACGGCGTTTGATGGGACCCCAATGTTGTAGTCTGGTGTAGTTGGGCAGCCAACTTAACTTTATGCCGGTTTTAATACAGTCCATGGGTTTTGCCATCTTGCCGAACCAGCCATCCTCAGGATTGGCCATGTCTTTGTCAGTGACTCTGTTAAAATTTATTTCCCATGCTTTCCTTTTGATATGTTTAAATTTTAAGAGGGAGGCCCGGGACCCACTCCGACAGAATTCCGTATATAGGGTTTGTGATGACGTTTCCACTGACATTTTTGCGCACGGTTTGGTGCCCTTCTAATGCCATTAAGATAGTTGAATGTTTTATTCCAACGCCAAACAATTAAAAAAAAAATCATATTGCCGGTGAGGCAACTGTTCCAGTTATTTTCTCCTAATTAGGGTTCCTGAGCGATTGCTTTGATAGCCAAAGGCAATCATAATCACTCAAAATGCGCCCTTACATACGCACTGCCTTGTTATGGCCCGCGCAAATATACGGAAGCCGAGAACATCGCGGTGGTGTGAAATCTGACATGCCAGTTTTCCCACCCCCTTCTTCGGTAAATATGGGAAGGAGAAATCAAGAAACGATTTTTACTTACCATCATCCACCAATAACAGGGCGCGTCGCCAGAGCATTTATCATGGGTGAAGGGGGTGCCGTATTTAGCCGACTGAGAAAGAACAAAAAGCCGAATGAAAGGGTTGAGTAAGAGATTGAAGTTAAAGCTGACAACCGTTAGTCCAACTATCCCGGTAGTGCGCTCCAGCAGGGGTGGGGACCAGGATTTGCCCAACGGGGGGGGGGGGCGACCCGAAGGCATCACAGCCCCGATGCCGTTGGTGAGGGAGATTTGAGAAAAACTGTGTACTATACCATGCCATTGCGGGGCATATATTGCATAAAAATTTGTATAATGAGGAAAAATAGTTCCGCACGATTGAGTTTCCCGAAATTATTAACTGTGACATTGCAAAATCGCGCGTAGATTAGCGCGAAGAAATGTTTGGGTAGAAGTTACACTAAAAAGAGCAAAAGAAGTAACAGACCATGGGTAGCGGACAGAATTTTCACCGACAGGAGCCGGGCCATGCCACCGAACCCAAGTTTTCCGAAGCATGGTCGAGTGAGGGGGTGGAAAAAAAGGGATATGAAGGAGCCTAACTATCCCATGCCATAGAGAGGAACGTATAGTTAGCATTAATCACGTAATATGTCAAAGCCGAAATTACGCACTGATACTGTTCTTTGAGTCTGAATCGTGAAATCGCAAAGGGCGGCGAAAATTTGGCGACACAAAAAACCATGTACCATTAAGAACAAAACGAAAAACATAAAAAATGTTAGGGTTGTAGACTGTATCGGGAGACAACATACATTGTGTCGAAAGCACTGGACTACCGATGAACTAGCAAAACTTGCTCTCGTGAGTCGATCACTAACGACCGTACCGCAAGACAAACAAGGCAATTAGGCTTTGCGATATGGGATGAAAATTACGACCTCTACGATAACCTGTGTACCCTGCCTAGATGTACTTGGTAAGGTTGACAGGCCTATGCTATCTAGCATGTGGAATAGAAATACTGACGAAGAAACTTGGGGCTGACATTATAGCGCGCGTAGTTGCGTACGAACATTTGGTTCTAATTACAGAAATTGTCTCTTTCTTCCACGACTTCTTTCCTCTTTTGTCCTCATGTTTCTTCATTTTTTTTGCCTATACTGGTGGAGAATTACCGAATCAGTGCCAGACAACCACATGAACGACGAACTCCTTTAGTATACAATTATCACTGAAAAGCCCTATGTAGCTTTTGCCGACAGAATATGTTTTAAGTTCAAAAAGTGTGCTGCGGGGCTTGAAAAATTTTGTCTAAAGTTGTCTACAACGGCATTCCAGTCTCCTGTCTTCCGTTTTTCGCCACCAGCCCTTTTCTTGCCTGCTTTGGTCCCTCCCTCTCCTGTCTTTTCTCTGTTCGCTCGGTATTTCTCTCTTCTCTTCTCTCTTTCTCTTTTTCCCTTTCTTCTTCCAACTTTCCTTCGTTTGCACTCCCTCTTCCTTCATTTGCCAACTAGTGCAGGATTTTGTCGACGGTGAATCTTCGGGGGGGGGGGTTCACACCCCCTCTAGCGTCGTCCCTGCCAATAATGGGTTCGAAAATAGACACTGTGTGTTATGGTCCTTTCTTGAAGTACCCCCTCACTACCTTTGGTTTCTCCACTCCACATTATTGGTGGATAATGGTAAGGAGAAATCGTAGTTGATTCTCCTTCCCCACGTTTACCGAGAACGGGGTGGAAAAATGGCATGTTCAGATTTCCAACCACCGCGATGTTCTCGACTTCTCGTTATATATGGGAGTGAGTGACTTGCCAGAACGTGTTCGTAGTGCTTCAATTTGGTTGTGCATTTGCAGGGGCTTGATAGCAAGACAGCAAGGGGCTATTACATTATATACAGAGATCAGTTGATCAATACGAGCGGTTAGCTACATAGTAGCTTATTTTGTGCTACATTGGTGGTGAACGTGTGCATACGTGTATGGTCTGCGGCGGCTTACATGCGCTGCAGGCCCTGTGAAACCAAAAGCAAACGGAGGTTTCATGCGAAACATCCTGAGATAAATTGTGCAATATCCTGCTAAGTATTAAGTATAAGATTTTTTGTCAATTGCGTTATTATAGGATTTGAAATTCAGTATGTGCGTTTCATGAAGTTCGTTTTTGGCCCACTATTCGACGAATACACTAAATCTGAAGATGGACTCGTAGGGTGAGAATTACCAGACCCTAAATGTTAGGCCTAACGTTGAATAGGCTGAAATTAACGTTGCAAAAAATAATGCTAGGGTCTTAACTTCTCCAAGGTGTACAAGGAATAGTTTGCGACAATTTATGTATGGTGGTGATGTAAGTCGTCGAAGACTATTCCAGCACGTCGCTAGCCGCCGTGCAGACAAGATGAAGTGCTGCTTACCTCGCATGGCCCAATGACCAGCACATACGTACGCGTAAATTGAGGGACACAGCATGTCCAAAGCGGTAACTAGCGGTTGCAATAGTTACGCACAGCATACTAGAAAGGCATGATTTCTGCGCCTGCTGACAATGCAATCGCAAGCAGTGAAAATAATATGGAGGTGAATGAAGATAAAGCCGTTTGTTGGAGGATTTGAATACAGAGGGAACAGCATAGGCCAGCATGTGTCTTTCAAAACTTCTAAAAAATTACGAAAGGTAGCTTGACTTGCATCAGTCGTGGGGGCTTTGTGTTTGTCAATGCCTACAAAAAATGACACCATAGGCTCAACTAATGCGTAGTATCACATGCGTGCTACCTACCTAAAACACAAAAATATCACGTGTCGTATGTAGTAAAGTATGGCAGCTAGAGACGTGACGAATAGCAATCAACGCATTTGCCGGCACGGCGGCTAGTCGATGTGCGAATAGGCCCCACCGATAATAAAAATAACCTGGGCACTCTAAGAAAGTTTCATTTTGTAAACGAGAAAAATGAATGTGAATCTGTTTGTACTGCACATCTTTTGGCGGAAGTATTTGGAGAATAAATCTTTCCTAAGAATTTGTTGTAGCAGTGGCGTTAGGAAACCGGGGGGGGGGGGGCAAGAACGGGGGGGTGCAAGGGAGCATGGCCCCCAGTATGACTTGTGGGGGGTGGCCAAATGTCATTTTGGCCCCCCCCCCCAACCCCAATGTTGCGGACAGTTGACAGTTTTGTTTTACCGTTTTGCTTGCAAGAGGACAATCTCTAAATAAGAGTGCAAAATTTACACACGCAGAAGGAGCTACTAAGTGTTCTTCAATGGGTAGTCCATCTACATGCTAGTAGCTGAAGTCCTTTCACCTTACCAAGTGCATGTGTGTGCTTGAAACATATGACGGTTTACACAAATTTGCAGGTCCAGGGAGCTTGTGGTAGCCTAAGCGTGCTGCATCAGGTATTGACGCGTGATGTGAAGTTATTCGATGCATAATTGTTGGGTTGTTGGTGCAGGAAATTTGTAAGTGGCCTTATGAGGTTTATTCACTTCAGACTTCACCATACACGGAGATACTTGTAAATTTAATTGATTCCTAATAATTCTTCTCGGTGCAAAAAAGGTCGTTCCATATGCAAACACTTGATAAACAAGAGGATCGTTACTAGTTAGATTTGCCTTATTAGGCCTAACTATTCTTTGGTTACTGTACAAATGCCTGTCAACGCTCCCTGTACATTTTCCTTTTCGTTAGGGCTAACATAAGTGACTAAATACAATGATTAGGTGAAGGGGCAAGAGTTGACTTTAAAACTGTTCACTGAAGGGGCCAAAGGAACTTGTTCAGGAAAACAGGTTCAGATAGGCATAGTCCGTGGGGTAGAGATAGATGAGGCTTTAAGCTCAGTTTCTCACCAATTGGTTAAAAGTCGGGCCGGCCCTGGCCTTTTTTCTAGTTGTAGCTCACTGGCAGTCTGTGGGTCGAGAGTTTTTTGGTAGCAAAGTTTATTTGTGGAGAGGTGATGGGGGGGGGGGTGGGGGGGGGGGGGGGTGGGGGGGGGGGGGGGTGGGGGGGGGGGGGGGTGGGGGGGGGGGGGGGTGGGGGGGGGGGGGGGTGGGGGGGGGGGGGGGTGGGGGGGGGGGGGGGTGGGGGGGGGGGGGGGTGGGGGGGGGGGGGGGTGGGGGGGGGGGGGGGTGGGGGGGGGGGGGGGTGGGGGGGGGGGGGGGTGGGGGGGGGGGGGGGTGGGGGGGGGGGGGGGTGGGGGGGGGGGGGGGTGGGGGGGGGGGGGGGTGGGGGGGGGGGGGGGTGGGGGGGGGGGGGGGTGGGGGGGGGGGGGGGTGGGGGGGGGGGGGGGTGGGGGGGGGGGGGGGTGGGGGGGGGGGGGGGTGGGGGGGGGGGGGGGTGGGGGGGGGGGGGGGTGGGGGGGGGGGGGGGTGGGGGGGGGGGGGGGTGGGGGGGGGGGGGGGTGGGGGGGGGGGGGGGTGGGGGGGGGGGGGGGTGGAGGGGGGGGGGGGTGGGGGGGGTTTCCCCAAAGACGGAAAGAGCCTAAATTAGAATTGCTATTAGTATGTACAGAAACCGCTGAAGATAGGCTGTGACACGCCCTGACGTTACAAAAGAACCGGCCCAAATAGATGATTCTTTCATGACGACGGATAGGCAGAATTAAATCACTTAACAATATAAGTAACTAATGTGCCTATGATGAGGCCCATCACTTTCACTACTTTCTGTTTTACCTGATATAAACATTGAAGATGTGGTTAGCCTATGTCTTAGTCTATTGTTGACTGAGTACTAGTAGCACTCCCGTAAGTGGTGGTTTAACACCACTAGGTCTCGATGCTTGTTGTACGTAGGCCAAATGACATGGTTAGGCTAGCTATCAGTAGCAAAGGAGACCACTGCTGGTAGATTTGCTTTCCTCCAGTCTGAGAAACGTTTCTTTTCTCGAACTCGTCGCTCATATAAGGAGTTACCCCAGATTGTTTTCAAAATCTCTAATCTTACATACAAGCTTACGATCTCTGCATACATTTTTTCATAACGTATCCGTATTAGCAAAAAACATTTAATATCGAAAGTAATACAGGAGTATTCTGCATAAATTTAGCCAGTAAGTAACAAATATTTTCACAGGATTGAAATGAGCCATTCCTGGGATAGGATGACACGGCTTGGGGACACTTCAATTGACAAATGGGACGATTTTGGAAATTCAGGTGTTTTTTTATCTTCCTTTTTCATCCTTTGCTATTGGACCTTTGGACTGCTTTTGGATGATTTTTTCAAGGTTACAAGAAAGGAATGTATCTTTGTGTAATTGGGCCGGCAGCTCAATTTGGGGATTTTCTACCTCATTATTGCTGCTTATGGCTGAAAGACAAACATACTGTATCGTTCCATAAGACAAAGAAACCTTGTAAGGTTTACGACCCTGCTTTTTTACAGTGGAATAGACCAGCAGCGATACCCCAATGCATAATTGTCCTTGACGATTTTTTAATTAAATTGCAGGACGATTCTGGACAATTGTCCGAAAGTGGTAAATTTTCCGTCTCATTTTGCACTGGGCTAATTCAAATTGGGGAGGGGGGCTGCATTTCCCCTTAAATGGCAATAGGTATGCATGTTTCCCCAAAATTCTTCTTGAAAAAAAATCTGCAACTCTTGCAATCTTCTCTATTTGCCTACTCTACTATAGAGATATTTTTTAACATTACTAAAGGCCACGAAAGAGTTATTCTCTATTTTTTAACAATTAAAGACAAAATATTGTCACACATCACATTCGAATCATTTCAAGAAGAGGTTGTGACTTGCATGTGTAGATACGAATGAGAGGGTGGACAGGGTGTAAAATATCCTTACATAGTAAATAAAGAAATGACGCATTGCTGGTGATGTGGGATTCACATGGCTCGTGAGGATCTGCCAGGGGCTCCTCCTAGACCCAGGCCGTCTTAAGAGATTCACCGGGCCCTGGGCCCGGCATTGAGCGGGCCCCTCATAAGTGTGTCGAAAAAAAGTTGGGGGGCGTGCAAAATTGACATCCTTGCCATCGCTCAAGCATAGACATGCCTGCATTTACCCCGCCCCCCCCCGCATGTCGCGCATAAAGCATGGAAAGTGGGAACACTCATGATCCGTTATGACTCTTGTCAAGATATATAAAATTATTTCCACACAAAAATCTTTTACGTAAGGGGAATATGAGTTTTGCGGCAGAGGGTCATTGTGCGGACCCCGTGACATCGCGGGGCCTGCACCCTCGGCCCAGTGGGGGCCTCTGCGTTAAGACGGCCCTGTCCGTAGACCAGTGGATCACACAACCTAATGCATGCCCCACTGCCTTGAAGAATCCTGGCTTATGCTCCTGCAATTGATCGTTATTAATTGTAATCACTCCCCCCTCCCTCCCCCGGGCACCAATTATACTCAATTATGGCAGGGTATTAACACGTCAAAAAGATTGTAATGTACAGTAATTGGCGATGTGTGATAACCGGATGCATGCCTGTATATATGTATTGTTGTTTCCTTTTTCTTTGAATATTTTTATTTTTTTTTGCTCAATTAAAATCGGGGGAAAATTCCTCACAAATGAGTCAATATATGTTTTTGTTTGTGTGAGGGGGGTCAAGGTCGAGAAATTGCATCATGGTCTGGACCACCCCCGAGTGTCAAAGATATATTTCCTGACGCTGCTGTTGAAGTGAATTGAAAAGTGCTTATTGTCCTAGTTACTAAATGTAAACACATGTTACAGGTAGCGTGACAATTGCTAGTTACATAAAGATGTAGTCGACCTAATTCATTCGCTACTTTTGCAAAATTGCTGAGAATATGATCTAAGGTATCTCAATCATTTAAAATGCCATTTTTTGTGGGAGGGTCATGAAGCACCCAATTAGGCTAACATAAGTAATAAACTTGGTAAAATGTTTGATATCCGGCAAAGAGGGCACTTTGGTATATTTACTGAATGTGGAAAAGAGCCCTATTTAAAGAAAATATTGCCTTCATGTTGCACAAAATTGTCTAATTTTTTGCACCAATATATTTAAAGATCAGAATGATAGACATTAACAGAAAAATCAGCATCGGTAGCTCTCTTTCTCAGTGAGAATAAGGTTCTTGCAGCAAAATCAGTCTTTGCTTCTCAAAATAATTTGTTAGCCAAAAACGTATGAAAATTTCAAAATAGTGCACATCCATGAACTATAATGCATAGCTTGAGCTTATTTGTGAGGCTGAATGGTTTAGTAATATAAAGCTATTTCCTTGTACGCGCCAGATTGGTACATTATTATGCAATATTTCCCTCCAAAAAATAAGTAACTGCCTACCTGTACAATATACACCCTGTTTCAAGCGGGGAAGGCCTTAATATTACACAATGTCTGCCTCAGAGCCGCTTGATATAGAGGTCTGTCAACTGATGCACAACTTGAGATTTCTCGTCAGTGCTTCCCACCTGCAACTTACATAGCTGCTAGTGTCCCATATCCTATAGGTTCTTGACAAAACTAGCGTAATACATGAGATCTAGCTACTTTTGTGGTACATAGAGAGGTGTGGTACTGTAAGGTTTGCTCCTTGTTGCAAACTGCTGAATTTCGTGTGAGGTTATAATTTTTATCATTGGTGTTGCCTGCACTGTGCTGTACTGCAAAGTTCCAGGTTCCACAAAAAACCTACATGGGCTGGTTTCATGAATGAGAGTAAAGAATTTGTTCCTCATTTGCATTTTCAACCTTATTTGTGTTTCTTCTAAGACAAACTAAATTTCAACTTATTGGTACAAAATGTTTTTTTTTTTTTTATTGTCCACAAGTGTGTTTTGTCACAAGCTAGCATAAAGATCAAGACCTCGAGTGAGCCCAAACCGAAGGATGCCAACCCTCAAATAAACCACACTCACACTCATCTCGCAATAGATGCCATGTGCCTATTTATTACATGACGTAGATACAAGACTTAATGATGCAACAATTCTTGAGCAACTTGAAGCAAAGTTCCCTTGAACTTGAACCATAAACCTTTCATCTTATGATATAAAACCAAATGAAAACAAAAAATTCTTGAAAGCAAAGTTCCCTCTCTTCAAACAACGCGTAAATACTATCCAGAACCCCGTCTGTACCCTTTGACCTCCAGGGTTCTGTTCCACCATGCACAACAGCTAACTTCCCAAATAAATTTCTGCTAGTATAAGTAGTAGTGACTTTGTTCTGGTTTACTATGCAACAGCAATCACCGTCCTCAGTGACCTTTTCCTCCAGGTTTCGGCCAGCCCCTTGCCCTCAAAGACTTTTCATGGGTCTTCTGCGCGCCCCTTGGCCAGACTCTTCGAGCCCTTCACAGCCTCACATTGAGTGTTACAGATGTATTGCCCTGTCTACACCCTGAATACTCAGTTTATCTCGCCGTTCTCTTATGTTTGCTTCACCTCGTATCGGTTTTTTTTTTTTTTGGTCTTTTCTTTGATACCTCCTTGGTAAATTTCTCCCTTCTGAAGGTATTTTGCTGTTGCCTTTATGCTTTAAGCCAGGTCACTAAAGGAATTCCTTATTTTCCTGTAGCCGGCATCTCCAAACATAAATGCACATAATTTGCTCAAAACCACACTACTTTCCCTCAATCATCCCATCCTTCCCTCAGTGTTAAAGCATGTGCCACGACTAGCCCACTACCTCTCTCACGCCAGCAATTATTACTACATTTCCTTCACACTTATTCAACCCACAGGAAAAATCCCTTGCACTCGTATTCTTCGCGAGCCAGAAAGTCGCTCCTACTTTTGCATACAGTACTCTAAATACCCAGCTGTCAGTTGCCTACAATACCTGCTAATTTTCCGCTTACAAACACTTGATATTATGACTGTTTTTAAGATTAAAACTTTTGTGAACTTTTTTTAACATGGTGCTGTAAAGTCAATTTTGTCTCAAGTGACATCACACTAGAACTTTTGGTCACAAGTGAGGAAAATAAAAAATGTAGGGAGATGCTTACACATGTGAAAGGTATTTCCTGGAAGTCCCATTATGTCCACACACAAGTTAATTCTACATTGTATCATCCTGTAATGGAGGATTATATTGTGCTCAAGCAAGCACATGCTCACATGTGTTTTGCTTATTTTTTCCTCCATTTTACTAAAAATTGCATTGGTCATGGCTAGTCATGGAATCTGAGATGTAACAGTATACTCTAACGCTTATTGTTACGAGAAATAGAAGCTATTGTTGCCCTAGTCTGTATAGCTCTTTGAAGAATTTGTAAGTGTAAAGATTGTGTTTCAAAGAAGCTATGACTGGAGACTGTGGGAGTATTGGAGAACCTGATGTTACAGAAATGCATGCACCAGTGCTAAGTAAGGTTGAAATGGGGCATAATTAGGTCACACCTTTTCATTGATTACAAACATAGAAGTTACTTCTGAGCGAAGTTTGTTTATTTGAATCTTGCCACTTTTAAATAATTTTTCTTCAAGCTGGCTGTATACACTTACGTAGTTTCTCTGGCATTTTTGTCCATAAATGAGGATACCTCACTGATTGGGATTTGCCATGTTGCAAGCCATACTTCTTTTAAGTGAAAGATTAATTCAAGAACATTTCTGGCTGTATTTTTCATTTTGGTGTTCTGCCAACTTTGGGGGTGCACAACCTAGCAAATGTGTCTGCTGTCAAATTTGTCAAGTGCGTCATACATCATTTAAAACCCTACTTCTCTAAATTTTAACCCACATCTTTATGTCAAATTGACAGATTCAGTCACAGGTTTGAAGCTTTTTGTTACAGCTAGAAGGTATTGCATTTCTGTATCAGTGATGGTGCTAATGGGGATGCATGGCTTAATGCGATCTGGGGTTTAAGCCGCCCATGGCCCAAAAGTGAAAGAATACTGCCCCACATCCCTATATTTTCTTGGAAAAATATTCAGTATGACTCCTTTCTAATATAATTGAATACTTTTGCATGTATGAAGTAGAATACAAATCATTTTAATAATGTTTTGGAAGCAATTGTAATGCAATCTCAGGCATTTGCATCTGCTGGATATGTCACTGTAACTAGTACTTTTGAAGAGTAGTTCATGAAACCTTTTTGCAGTTTTTTTTGTTTCCATTTGAAGAGCGAATAAATCAGATGATGACTAACTGTAGTCTCCTACCATTTTTTCAAGTAAAAAAGGTTTTCATTACTAAAATGGCTTCCTGTTTCACAGTGGGAGTTACAGTTTTCTGCGGAAGCTTTGAGTGAATCGTCTTCGTTTATAAAATGGGAGCAGCAATCAGTTCTTCGGAATCTGCTATAGTATACCAAGCTTGTCTTCTCAGACGGTCCCGCTAGAAATATCCAAAACACTACTGCCAGAGGCTTGGTCAGTCCACTGATAGAGATTGCCATCTTCAACAGGCACCTTGTATGAGGTTAACTTATATGGATTACTTCAGTCAAACTGATAGCAGTCACTTTGTTGTCATACAGTTAGAGTTTGAATGCATTTTATCATAAAAATGATTTAATTTTTACTGTTTTCTATGAAATCTCGTTTCATCAACAGGCGTACTGCAAAAACTTATTATCCCTATGTAATTTTCTCAAAAATTCTTATTCTACAGTACGGTACATTACTTTGCGAGTTTCTCTAGCTGGAGCTTTTATTTGAAGCGGACTTGAAAAATGTCATGAGTGAAAATCTGAATTAAGTTCATACTTTAGGAGTGCCTAGAATTTTCTCATTGGATAATGTTTATTTCCATGCTAAAAGTTTTCTTGTCCTTCAAAAGGGCATGTATACAGTTTATGGAAAGGGCAGTAGTTTCAAACAAAATGGGCACCAGAGAGTTTTAAGTGTGAGTTAACCTGCTTGATTGATTCGCATGGAACTACGTGACTTCTTTGCCACAGGAAGCTTTTTTTGAAATATTATGTAGACAATTTGAATTCTGGCTTTTTGTTTTCTGCAGGATGATATTAGCGTATAACATTTGCTCAGTTAAGGAACATTTTTTATTTCTCAAATAAGAGTTTTCTAGTGTTGCAAGTAGGGTAGTATATCATATGTGAATAGCAAGGGTTACAAAGAATTTATGAGAATTTCAGTCCTGATTTTTTCCTACTTACCATCCTATTTTACCCATGTCTACCGATAATTGTGAACCTCCATTTAACTGTCTGCCAACTTAAATACAACCCTTTACCATAGGAGGGGGCGTCCCCCAAAGGACCAGACAGTAGAAGAAGAACTTTGGCAAGATATTATTCAAGAAGGAACAATAATAAGATGTGGAATAACTAGTAAGTTTCAGTAGTTCAGCTCATGGTGAAAGGAGTGATTGCACAAGCAAAAATCCTCAAAAAGGGAGTCTACAGATTCTTTCAAAGAGTTCGACATACTAATGACCAGAGGGAGATGCTTGAATGATGAAGTTCCAACAGGCTGTATGATGAGAAAATGTGGTCCAAATAGAAAGAGAAATTCAGCAGTTTTCACCGAATGTAATAAATGCCTCTTAACATATTGGACAAAGGCAAAAATGGAGAAAATGATAAGGATTCCACAGTGCTATTAGTACTTGTAATAGGATGTACATCAGAGCTCATAGACTACCGACCAGGATGTTCAAAAACCATATATTTTTCCTAAGAATGTAAACATTAAAAAGTTGGATGTGGCTGACGCCAGCTTAAGCAACCATGTCAAAATGTCCGGCTGCAGCGGTCCATGCTTTGTTGTTATACACATTACATAGTAGAATTTACTTAATACTGCTGTTGAATGTGTACGGAACAAAACATGGATACAGCTACTGAAGCTTGCTGAGGGAGCTCAGCTTAGCTATTTTGACATGGTGCCTCCACTGTTTTGTCATTGAATACAGTTCCTTTTACCACAATTATAAACATTGTATAAAAATGTGTGTTTTCTGGGTTTTGTGAAAGGCGAAGGTTTAACGTCCATTTCTGTTCCGCCTTCCTTTAAATTGGTTGAATTTACATATTGAATGTAATATAAGCGTAAACAGGTGTGAATATTACAAAAAATTGGTGTCAATTGAAACAATTCTTCGTCTTCTCTACTTTTTGCAGATAGAAGGTGGCCAAGATGATCTTATTATTTTAATCAAGAAAGAAGAGAAGCTGGTAATTTTTCTTTTTACTTTTTCCAATGTTTCAAAATTTTGTTTTTTTTAATTTTTTTTGCGGGACTTTTTTCGGTTCGGGAGGTGGCTTTTTAATGCATACATATCATTGAACCATGATTTCCTTTTACAGCTTTACCTCTACTCTAGCCTTTGGCTTTTTTTTTGCATGAACAACTACCATTCTCAGGCATGACTTACTGAATGTTTCCGTTTGCACGTCTTAACATTGCAACACTCTTTGTGTATTTGTGTAGTCACTTGTTGTACTATATTAACATGTCTACAGATGCACAGAAAAAGAAGTTTAACGAAAAGTAGAAGTACTGAGAAGCATGCTTTCATACTTCAAACAATATTTCTCAGGGAACTTTGCATGGTAAGATTTCTTTTCATTTTCCCTTGGGCCTTCTCTGCTCATCGTATGGCATGAAACTTAAGTAGTGTAGACATAATAGGAATTTTAAAAAATAGGGAAAAGGCAATTTTAGGATTTTAAGGTCTAAAGGTGGACTAGTAGTACGTCACTTCACAAAAACTTCTGTTTATATAGTCATGTGTATAATACTTCGGTTCATCCTAATATGCATGCCATAGGGGGGCTCTGCAACACCCTTTGGAGTGTTACTATGTTCACCGTGTGTAACCCAAAGAAATTATCTACGGTACACCTTGCAGTGTTCATGCTGGAATACAATTTATCTAAGTTACTTTAGTATACACCAGGAAAAAGTTGCTTGGATGCATTGGTCTTAGACTTTAAAGCTTATCCGTTTAATTTCACTGATTATTCCTGAGGGCCAAGGACGTAAAATACACTCATAAATTTAAAGTATTCATTAAGAGTAATACTGCAAATTTTGTAGTAAAACCAGTTTCAATGTAATTAATAACTTCTAAACTCCCTGCATAAGAATCTTCCCTTTTGTACTTTGTGTTACATAATAATAGCAAGAATTCTTTTGGCAACAGTGAGCAATGGGGTGACTACAGACTCAGACAGGACAACTGTGGAAGAATCACCGAGAACAAGATCGCACACAAGGGGCATCTACATGAAAGCACTTCCTCCTTCACAACCTGGGAACCTTCCACACCAGCTACTCATTACACAATGTCACAACAATGGCATTGACAACCATTGATCTCAATAACAAAATGAACGAGAACAGAAGTTATCCTACTGTCCTTCAGGGGGCAACTAGCAATTTATTCTCTAAAAGAATTTCCAGCACTGGAGTTTCATCTTCAGTACATTCACACCTACTATAGAAGAAACAACCAACATCAGAGTTATCAACAAGAATAGAAACAAGTTCTAAATGATTTAACTGCTTCCCATAGAAGAGAGTACAACATTTTCTTCATCAGGCAGTTCTGCAGGGATGACAACAGAGGATCATTTGAAATCAGCCATTGCAGAAGAAGCACTGAAGATAAAACCTCAACAGTCTATCAACTACTGGTAGTTGAATCTAGTGATTGGTATATTTTACCACAAGGTGACCACACCTGAATGCAACTGATATTTTCACAACAAGTACTCAAGTACAGCCGCATTTCCTCTATATTCCTCAGTTTGAAAGCACAGAGGAACTTTTCCACATACAGCTTCCAACCATGGTCACCAATAGACAGGCAACACTCCAGGAGAGCAACCACAGTGATTACATCACTGTAGAGATGAGCAGGTTCTGACCCAAGCTCAACGGAATTATCACCCCTTCTTTTTTTACATCTCTGGAGGCATCACTTCCAAGAGACAAAACAACTTTTGAAACTGTCAACACAGTGTTGGTAGGGCAATTTCAGAGGGTGAAACTACTGATCCGGATGAGTCAACAAGTCATGTTTTTTCCACTCCAGGTCTCCAGTACAATTGGATCAACGTCAGAAGGTATTTTCCAGTAAAGCATCACTACAGTGATGACTTCCTTCATATGGAAGCACAAGCAGAGAATCCACATCTGGTGCATCAACGAGATTTATCCACCAGGAAAAGGAACAACAACAACTGCTTCTTCCACATTCTCTCCAGATGAAACCACAACAGTTTCAACATTGCTCAGTAACTGCATAGGTGACCACATCTGACAGCTCCACAACACAAAGTCAAAACAGAGGTCAGTACTACCTCAAGTACTGAAGAGTATTACAACAGAGATCGAACGAGCTTTGCCAGTTTTGAAGTCGCTACTGAAGGTAAAACTTCAACAGTCTTGTCAACTACTGGTAGTGAATCTACTGATTTGTATATTCCACCACAAGAGTGACCCCACCTGAACTGACAACGATATCTCAACAAGTGAAATCAAGTACAAACCTAGGCATTTCCTCTAAAATTCCAGTCAAAGCACAAGGAACTGTCCCCACAGAAGCTTCCACCATGGTTACATCTGAGCAGACAACACTGGGAGACAACCACCGAAGTGGCAACAACGGTAAGAGATGAGCGCATTTCGAACAAGCTCAACTGAATTAGCAACCCTTCTTACATCTCGGAGGATCAACCTTCCAAAGAGCAACAACTTTTGAACTGTCAACATGTTGGAGTACAACTTCAAGAGGGTGAAACTACTGATCTGATGAGTCCACAAGTCTGGTTTTTCCACTCCAGTCTATCAGTACATTGGAATCAACGTCGAAGGTATTTTTCCAGTAAAGCATCAACTACAGTGATGAATTCTTCATATGGAAGCACAAGCAGAGCAATCCACATCAGGTTGCATCAACAGATTTAGCCCCGGAAACAGAACAACAGCAACATGCTTCTTCCACATTCTCTCAGTGCAACCCACCAACAGTTTCAAACATTGCTCAGTACTGCAGAGGTGAGCCACTCTGACTAGCTTCCACAACAACAGAATCAACAGAGTCAACTACTACCTCTCAATCCTGAGGATTACAACAGTAAGAATCAACTGAGCTTATACAGTTTTGAGTCACTACTGAAGGTAAAACTTCACATTCTTGTAAGCTACTGGTCGTGAATCTACTGAATTTGTTATATTCCACCACAGAGTGACCACAAATAACTGAAATCGCCCACTGATTGTTCAACAGTGAATCAGTACAAGCTAGCATTTTTCTCTTTTAAAATTCGCAGTTGAAAGCACAGAGGACTGTCGACCAAAGCTTCCTCCATGGTTTACATCTTGGACAGACCACCTGATGAACAACCACCGAAGTTGCAACACGGTAGAGATGATCATTTTCTGAACCAAGCTCAACTGAATATCACCCCTACTGTTTTACAATCTCTGGAGAGTAAAAACATCACTTCCAAAGATAGCAAACAACTTTGGAACTGTTCAACAATGTTGGAGACAGATACAGAGATGAAAAACTACTGCACCAGATGAGTCACAGTCCTGTTTATTCCACTCATTTCAAGTACATTGGAATCACGTCTAAGGTATTTCTATTAAAGCATCAACTACAGTGATGACTCTCATATGGAAGCACAATCATAGATCCACTCAGGTGGCTCAACAATGTATCCACAGGAACAGGAACAACAGCAACTGCTTCTTCCACTTCTCTCCCAGATGAAACCCAGAATTTTCAACATTGCTCAGTACTGCAGATGCCACATCTGACAGCTCCACACACAGAAGTCAAACACAGAGTCAAGTACTACCTCAAGTACTGAAGAGATAACAACAGAATGATCAACTGAGCTTACCAGTTTTGTGGAATTCAATACTGAAGTAAAAATTCACAGTCTTGTCAACTATTGGTAGTAATCTACTGAATTCATATATTCCCCACAAGGAGTGACCACACTGAATTGAGCAACTGATATCTCAACAAGTGAATCAAAGTACAGCTAGCAATTCCTCTTTAATTCCAGTTGAAAAGCACAGAGGAACTGTCCACAGAAGCTTCCCCCATGGTTACATCTGGACAGACAACATGAGAGACACCACCGAAGTTGCAACAACGTAGAATGAGCAGTTCTGACCGAAGTTTCAACTGATTATCAACCCCTACTTTTACATCTCTGGAGCATCAACTTCGCAAAGAGCAAACAACTTTGAAACTGTCCCAACAATGTTGGATTACAACTCAGAGGGTGAAACACTAACCGGATGAGTCAACCAGTCCTGTTTATTTCGCACTTCAGAGTCTCCAGTACATTGGAATCAATGTCAGAATGGTATTTCCAGTAAAGCATCAACTACGTGATGACATTTCTTCATTGTGAAGCACAAGCATAGAATCCACATCTGGGCAGCAACAGATTTATATCCAGAGGAAAAGGAACAACAGCAACGGCTTCGTCGCACATTCTCGACTTCCCATGAAACGCACAACATTTTCAATCATTGCTCAGTACTGCAGAGGGATCCACATCTAGCACTCCACAAACAACATAGTCAAAACAGAGTCAAGTATCTCACCTCAAGTTATTGAAGAGATTACCACAGAAGAATCATCTGAGGCTTACCATTTTGAAGTCACTACTGACAGTAAAACTTCAACGTCTTGTAACTCACTGGTAGTGAATCTACTGAATTTGTATATTTCCACCAAAGAGTGACCACACCTGAACTTACAAAACGGGACTTCTCACCAAGTAATCAAGTAAAAGCTAGCATTTCCTCTTTGAAAATCCAGTTGAATAGCACATAGGAACTGTCGCACAGAAGCTTCCACCATGGTTACATCTGGACAGACACACTGAGAGACAACCAGCGAGTTCAACAACGGTCAGAGATGAGCAGTTCTGAACCAAGCTCAACTGAATTATCAACGCCCTTCGTTTACATCTCTGGAGGCATCAACTTCAAGACAAACAATTTGAACTGTCACAATGTGGAGACAACTCAGAGGTGAAACTACTGAGCCGGATGAGTCAACCAAGTCATGTTTTTTTTCACTCCAGTCTCCAGTAACCTCTGGAATCAATCTCAGAAGGTATTTCCAGTAAAGCATCACTACAGTGGATGACTTCTTCATATGGAAGCACAAGCGAGGAATCCACATCAGGTGGGCATCAACAGATTTAATCCACGGAAAGGACAACGCAACTGCGTTTTTCCCATTCTCTCCATATGAAACCACAACTTTTCAACATTGCTCAGTATGGCAGAGTGACCACATCTGACAGCTCCACAACAACGAAGTCAAAACAGAGTCAGTACTACCTCAAGTACTGGAAGAGATTACAACAGAAGAATCACTGAGGCTTACCCAGTTGTTTTGAGATCACTACTGAAGTGTAAAACTTCACAGTCTTGTCAGCTACTGGTAGTGAATCTACTGAATTTGTATATTCCCCACAATAGTGACCACACCTGAACTGACAACTGATATCTCAACAAGTGAATCAAGTACACTAGCATTTCCTCTAAAATATAAACCAGTTGAAAGCACAGGGAACTGTCCACAGAAGCTTCCACCTGGTTACTCTGGACAGACAACAACTGCGGAGAAACCAGGCGAAGTTGCATACGACGGTATAGATGAGCAGTTCTGAACCAAGCTCAACTGAATTATCAACCCCTTCTTTTACATCTCTGGAGGCATCAACTTCCAAAGAGCACACAACTTTGAACTGTCAACATGTGGGGACAACTTCATAGGTGCAACACTGATCCCGGATGATACAACAAGTCCTGTTTTTTTTCCACTCCAGTCTCCAGTACATTGGAACAACGTCAGAGTATTTCCAGTAAAGCATCAACTACAGTGATGACTTTCTTCATATGGAAGCACAAGCAGAGAATCACATCAGGTTCATCAACAGATTATCCACATGACAGTAAAAGGAACAACAGCAACTGCTTCTTCACATTCTCGTTCCAGATGAAACCCAAACTTTTCAACATTGCTCAGCTGACTAGCAGAGGTGACCACATCTGGCCGCAGCATCCACAACAACCTAAGTCAAAACAGAAAGTCAAGTTACTACCGTCAAGTACTGAAGAGATTACACGAAGAATCAACTGAGTCTTACCAGTTTTGAAGTCACTACTGAAGGTAAATTCACAGTCAAATATAGTACCGAATCTTGGTAGTGAATCTACTGAATTCCATATATTTTCCACCACAAGAGTGACCACACCTGAATGAACAACTGATAACTCACAAGTGAATCAAGTACAGCTAGCAATTCCTCTTTAATTCCGAGGTTGAAAGAGCACAGAGGAACTGTCGGCAACAAGAAGCTTCCTCCGCCATGGTTACAATCTGACAGACACAACTGAGGGAAAAGACAACACCGAAGTGCAACACGGTAGAGATGAGCAGTTCCTGAAACCAAGTTCAACTGAGTTATCAACCCTTTCTTTTACATCTCTGGAGGCATCAACTTCCAAAGAGCAAACCAACTTTGAAACTGTCACATGTTGGAGACAACTGGCAGAGGGGTGAACTACTGTCCGTGAGAGTCACAAGTCCCTGTTTATTCCACTTCAGTCCCGAGTCATTGAATCAAGAACGTCAGAAGGTTAATTTCCGTAAAGCTCACTACAGTGATGCTTCTTCATATGGAAGCCAAGCAGAGAATCCACATCTGGTGCAATCAACAGATTTTATCCCGGAAAGACAACAGCAACTGCTTCTTTCCACATTCTCTCCAGATTGGAAAACCGACAAATTTTCAACATTGCTCGTACTGCAGAGGTGACCACATCTGAACAGCTCCACAACAACAGAAGTCAAACGAGTCAAGTACTTACCTTCAAGTATTCTGAAAGATTTACAACGAAAATCAAACTGAGTCTACCAGTTTTGAAGTCACTACTGAAGTTAAACCTTCAACAGTCTTGTCAACTACTGGTAGATTCACTACCAGTAGTTGACAAGACTGTTGAAGTTTTACCTTCAGTAGTGACTTCAAACTGGTAAGCTCAGTTGAATTCTTGTTGTAATCTCTTCAGTACTTGAGGTAGTACTTGACTCTGTTTTGACTTCTGGTGTTGTGGAGCTGTCAGATGTGGTCACCTCTGCAGTACTGAGCAATGTTGAAAATGTTGTGGTTTCATCTGGAGAGAAGAATGTGGAAAGAAGCAGTTGCTGTTGTTCCTTTTCCTGTGGATACATCTGTTGATGCACCTGATGTGGATTCTATGCTTGTGCTTCCATATGAAGAAGTCATCACTGTAGTTGATGCTTTACTGGAAATACCTTCTGACGTTGATTCCAATGTACTGGAGACTGAAGTGGAATAAACAGGACTTGTTGACTCATCCGGATCAGTAGTTTCACCCTCTGCAGTTGTCTCCAACATTGTTGACAGTTTCAAAGTTGTTTGCTCTTTGGAAGTTGATGCCTCCAGAGATGTAAAAGAAGGGGTTGATAATTCAGTTGAACTTGGTTCAGAACTGCTCATCTCTACCGTTGTTGCAACTTCGGTGGTTGTCTCCTCAGTTGTTGTCTGTCCAGATGTAACCATGGCGGAAGCTTCTGTGGACAGTTCCTCTGTGCTTTCAACTGGAATTAAAGAGGAATTGCTAGCTGTACTTGATTCACTTGTTGAGATATCAGTTGTCAATTCAGGTGTGGTCACTCTTGTGGTGGAATATATGAATTCAGTAGATTCACTACCAATAGTTGACAAGACTGTTGAAGTTTTACCTTCAGTAGTGACTTCAAAACTGGTAAGCTCAGTTGATTCTTCTGTTGTAATCTCTTCAGTACTTGAGGTAGTACTTGACTCTGTTTTGACTTCTGTTGTTGTGGAGCTGTCAGATGTGGTCACCTCTGCAGTACTGAGCAATGTTGAAAATGTTGTGGTTTCATCTGGAGAGAATGTGGAAGAAGCAGTTGCTGTTGTTCCTTTTACTGTGGATAAATCTGTTGATGCACCTGATGTGGATTCTCTGCTTGTGCTTCCATATGAAGAAGTCATCACTGTAGTTGATGCTTTACTGGAAATACCTTCTGACGTTGATTCCAATGTACTGGAGACTGGAGTGGAAAAAACAGGACTTGTTGACTCATCCGGATCAGTAGTTTCACCCTCTGAAGTTGTCTCCAACATTGTTGACAGTTCAAAAGTTGTTTGCTCTTTGGAAGTTGATGCCTCCAGAGATGTAAAAGAAGGGGTTGATAATTCAGTTGAGCTTGGTTCAGAACTGCTCATCTCTACCGTTGTTGCAACTTCGCTGGTTGTCTCCTCAGTTGTTGTCTGTCCAGATGTAACCATGGTGGAAGCTTCTGTGGACAGTTCCTCTGTGCTTTCAACTGGAATTTTAGAGGAAATGCTAGTTGTACTTGATTCACTTGTTGAGATATCAGTTGTCAGTTCAGGTGTGGTCACTCTTGTGGTGGAATATACAAATTCAGTAGATTCACTACCAGTAGTTGACAAGACTGTTGAAGTTTACTTCAGTAGTGACTTCAAAACTGGTAAGCTCAGTTGATCTTCTGTTGTAATCTCTTCAGTACTTGAGGTAGTACTTGACTCTGTTTTGACTTCTGTTGTTGTGGAGCTGTCAGATGTGGTCACCTCTGCAGTACTGAGCAATGTTGAAAATGTTGTGGTTTCATCTGGAGAGAATGTGGAAGAAGCAGTTGCTGTTGTTCCTTTTCCTGTGGATAAATCTGTTGATGCACCTGATGTGGATTCTCTGCTTGTGCTTCCATATGAAGAAGTCATCACTGTAGTTGATGCTTTACTGGAAATACCTTCTGACGTTGATTCCAATGTACTGGAGACTGGAGTGGAAAAAACAGGACTTGTTGACTCATCCGGATCAGTAGTTTCACCCTCTGAAGTTGTCTCCAACATTGTTGACAGTTCAAAAGTTGTTTGCTCTTTGGAAGTTGATGCCTCCAGAGATGTAAAAGAAGGGGTTGATAATTCAGTTGAGCTTGGTTCAGAACTGCTCATCTCTACCGTTGTTGCAACTTCGCTGGTTGTCTCCTCAGTTGTTGTCTGTCCAGATGTAACCATGGTGGAAGCTTCTGTGGACAGTTCCTCTGTGCTTTCAACTGGAATTAAAGAGGAAATGCTAGCTGTACTTGATTCACTTGTTGAGATATCAGTTGTCAGTTCAGGTGTGGTCACTCTTGTGGTGGAATATACAAATTCAGTAGATTCACTACCAGTAGTTGACAAGACTGTTGAAGTTTTACCTTCAGTAGTGACTTCAAAACTGGTAAGCTCAGATGATTCTTCTGTTGTAATCTCTTCAGTACTTGAGGTAGTACTTGACTCTGTTTTGACTTCTGTTGTTGTGGAGCTGTCAGATGTGGTCACCTCTGCAGTACTGAGCAATGTTGAAAATGTTGTGGTTTCATCTGGAGAGAATGTGGAAGAAGCAGTTGCTGTTGTTCCTTTTCCTGTGGATAAATCTGTTGATGCACCAGATGTGGATTCTCTGCTTGTGCTTCCATATGAAGAAGTCATCACTGTAGTTGATGCTTTACTGGAAATACCTTCTGACATTGATTCCAATGTACTGGAGACTGAAGTGGAATAAACAGGACTTGTTGACTCATCCGGTTCAGTAGTTTCACCCTCTGTAGTTGTCTCCAACATTGTTGACAGTTTCAAAGTTGTTTGCTCTTTGGAAGTTGATGCCTCCAGAGATGTAAAAGTAGGGGTTGATAATTCAGTTGAACTTGGTTCAGAACTGCTCATCTCTACCGTTGTTGCAACTTCGGTGGTTGTCTCCTCAGTTGTTGTCTGTCCAGATGTAACCATGGCGGAAGCTTCTGTGGACAGTTCCTCTGTGCTTTCAACTGGAATTAAAGAGGAAATGCTAGCTGTACTTGATTCACTTGTTGAGATATCAGTTGTCAATTCAGGTGTGGTCACTCTTGTGGTGGAATATATGAATTCAGTAGATTCACTACCAATAGTTGACAAGACTGTTGAAGTTTTACCTTCAGTAGTGACTTCAAAACTGGTAAGCTCAGTTGATCCTTCTGTTGTTATCTCTTCAGTACTTGAGGTAGTACTTGACTCTGTTTTGACTTCTGTTGTTGTGGAGCTGTCAGATGTGGTCACTTCTGCAGTACTGAGCAATGTTGAAAATGTTGTGGTTTCATCTGGAGAGAATTTGGAAGAAGCAGTTGCTGTTGTTCCTTTTCCTGTGGATACATCTGTTGATGCACCTGATGTGGATTCTATGCTTGTGCTTCCATATGAAGAAGTCATCACTGTAGTTGATGCTTTACTGGAAATACCTTCTGACGTTGATTCCAATGTACTTGACACTGAAGTGGAATAAACAGGACTTGTTGACTCATCTGGTGCAGTAGTTTCACTCTCTGTAGTTGTCTCCAACATTGTTGACAGTTCCAAAGTTGTTTGCTCTTTGGAAGTTGATGCCTCCAGAGATGTAAAAGTAGGGGTTGATAATTCAGTTGAGCTTGGTTCAGAACTGCTCATCTCTACCGTTGTTGCAACTTCGGTGGTTGTCTCCTCAGTTGTTGTCTGTCCAGATGTAACCATGGCGGAAGCTTCTGTGGACAGTTCCTCTGTGCTTTCAACTGGAATTAAAGAGAAAATGCTAGCTGTACTTGATTCACTTGTTGAAATATCAGTTGTCAGTTCAGGTGTGGTCACTCTTGTGGTGGAATATACAAATTCAGTAGATTCACTACCAGTAGTTGACAAGACTGTTGAAGTTTTACCTTCAGTAGTGACTTCAAAACTGGTAAGCTCAGTTGATTCTTCTGTTGTAATCTCTTCAGTACTTGAGGTAGTAGTTGACTCTGTTTTGACTTCTGTTGTTGTGGAGCTGTCAGATGTGGTCACCTCTGCAGTACTGAGCAATGTTGAAAATGTTGTGGTTTCATCTGGAGAGAATGTGGAAGAAGCAGTTGCTGTTGTTCCTTTTCCTGTGGATAAATCTGTTGATGCACCTGATGTGGATTCTCTGCTTGTGCTTCCATATGAAGAAGTCATCACTGTAGTTGATGCTTTACTGGAAATACCTTCTGACGTTGATTCCAATGTACTGGAGACTGGAGTGGAAAAACCAGGACTTGTTGACTCATCAGGATCAGTAGTTTCACCCTCTGAAGTTGTCTCCAACATTGTTGACAGTTCAAAAGTTGTTTGCTCTTTGGAAGTTGATGCCTCCAGAGATGTAAAAGAAGGGGTTGATAATTCAGTTGAGCTTGGTTCAGAACTGCTCATCTCTACCGTTGTTGCAACTTCGGTGGTTGTCTCCTCAGTTGTTGTCTGTCCAGATGTAACCATGGTGGAAGCTTCTGTGGACAGTTCCTCTGTGCTTTCAACTGGAATTTTAGAGGAAATGCTAGTTGTACTTGATTCACTTGTTGAGATATCAGTTGTCAGTTCAGGTGTGGTCACTCTTGTGGTGGAATATACAAATTCAGTAGATTCACTACCAGTAGTTGACAAGACTGTTGAAGTTTTACCTTCAGTAGTGACTTCAAAACTGGTAAGCTCAGTTGATTCTTCTGTTGTAATCTCTTCAGTACTTGAGGTAGTACTTGACTCTGTTTTGACTTCTGTTGTTGTGGAGCTGTCAGATGTGGTCACCTCTGCAGTACTGAGCAATGTTGAAAATGTTGTGGTTTCATCTGGAGAGAATGTGGAAGAAGCAGTTGTTGTTGTTCCTTTTCCTGTGGATAAATCTGTTGATGCACCAGATGTGGATTCTCTGCTTGTGCTTCCATATGAAGAAGTCATCACTGTAGTTGATGCTTTACTGGAAATACCTTCTGACGTTGATTCCAATGTACTGGAGACTGGAGTGGAAAAAACAGGACTTGTTGACTCATCCGGATCAGTAGTTTCACCCTCTGAAATTGTCTCCAACATTGTTGACAGTTCAAAAGTTGTTTGCTCTTTGGAAGTTGATGCCTCCAGAGATGTAAAAGAAGGGGTTGATAATTCAGTTGAGCTTGGTTCAGAACTGCTCATCTCTACAGTTGATGTAATCACTGTGGTTGCCTCCTTGGTTGTTGCCTGTCTAATTGTGACCATGGTGGAAGCTTCTGTGGAAAGTTCCTCTGTGCTTTCAACTGGAATTATAGAGGAAATGCTGGCTGTACTTGATTTACTTGTTGAAATATCAGTTGTCAGTTCAGGTGTGGTCACTCTTGTGGTAAAATATACCAATTCACTAGATTCACTACCAGTAGTTGATAAGACTGTTGAGGTTTTATCTTCAGTGCTTCTTTCTGCACTGGTGATTTCAAATGATCCTTCTGTTGTCATCCCTGCAGAACTGACTGATGAAGAAAATGTTGTACTCTCTTCTATAGGGAATGCAGTTAAATCATTAGCCCTTGTTTCTATTCTTGTTGATAACTCTGATGTGGTTGTTTCTTCTGTAGTAGGCTGTGAATGTACTGAAGATGAAACTCCAGTGCTGGAAATCTTTGTAGAGAATAAATCTGTAGTTGCCCCTGAAGTGACAGTAGATATACTTTCTGTTCTCTGTTCATTTGTTGAGATCAATGGTGTCAATGCATTTGTTGTGACATGTGTGTAATGCGTAGATGTTGTGGAAGTTTTCCCAGTTGTTGAAGGAGAAGTGCTTTCCATGTAGATGCCCCTTGTGGTGCTATCTTGTTCTGTTGATTCTTCCACAGTTGTCCTGTCTGAGTCTGTCGTCACCCATGTCTCATCTGTTGCAAAAGAATTCTCTGCTATTTTATGTAAACAAAAGTACAAAGGGAAGATTTTATTCAGGAGGTTAGAAGTTATTAATTACATTGAAACTGGTTTAAAAAATTTGAGTATACTCTTAATGAATACTTTAAAATTTATGAGGTATTTTAAGTCCTTGGCCCTTCAGAATAATCAGTGAAATAACGGATAAGCTTTAAAGTCTAAGACAATGCATCCAAGCAACTTTTTCTGGTGTATACTAAATGTAACTTAGCTAACTTGTATTCCAGCATGAACACTGCAAGGTGTACAGTAGATAATTTCTTTGGGTTAAAAGGAGAAATAGAAAATCAGCTATGGCATGCATATGAGGATGATTAACTGAAGTCATTATACACATGACTATTATAAAAGAAGTTTTCTGAAGTGACGTAACTACTAGTCCAACCTTTAGACCTAAAATCCTAAAATTGCCTTTTTCCCTATTTTTTCAAAATCCTATTATGTCTACACTACTTAAGTTTCATGCCATACATGAGCAGAGAAGGCCCAAGGAAAATGAAAAGAAATCTTACCCATGCAAAGTTCCCTGAGAAATATTGTTTGAAGTATGAAGCATGCTTCTCAGTACTTCTAACTTTTCGTAACTTTCTTTTTCTGTGCATCTGTAGACATGTCTAATCATAGTTACAACAAAGTGCTACACAAATTACACAAGAGTGTGCAATGTTAAGACGTGCAAAAGAAACATTCAGTAAGTCATGCTGAGAATGGTTAGTTGTTCATGCAAAAAAGCAAAGTGCTAGAGTAGAGGTAAAGCTGTAAAAGGAATATCATGTTTCAATGATATGTCATGCATTTAAAAAGCCCACCTCCCTAACCGAAAAAAAGTCCCTGCAAAAAACTAAAAACACAAGAATTTTGAAACATTGGAAAAAAGTAAAAAGAAAAACTTACCAGCTTCTCTTCTCTTTCTTGATAAAATAATAAGATCATCTTGGCAACCTTCTATCCATGCAAAAGTAGAGAAGACAGAAGAATTGTTTCAATTGCACAATTTTTTGTAATCTTCACACCTGTTTAAGCTTATATACATTCAATATGTAATTCAACCAATTTTCAAGGAAGGAGGAACAGAAATGGAGTTAAACTTGCCTTCTCACAAACCCAGAAACACATTTTATACAATGTTTATAATTTGGTAAAAGAACTGTATTCAATTGACAAAACAGTGAGGCACCATGTCAAAATAGCTAAGCTGCAGCTCCCTCAGCAAAGCTTCAGTAGCTGTATCCATGTTTTGTTCCGTACACATTACAACAGCAGTATTTAAGTAATTCTACTATTGTAATGTGTATAACAACAAAGCATGACAGCTGCAGCCTGACATTTTGACATGGTGCTTAAGCTGGTCAAGCCACATCCAACTTTTTAATGTTTACATTTCTTAGGAAAATATATGGGTTTCTTGACACATCCTGGTCTGGTAGTCTATGAGCTCTGATGTACATCCTATTTACAGTACTAATAGCACTGTGGAATCCCTTATCCTTTCTCCATTTTTGCTTTGTCTATGTAAGATGCATTTTATTTACATTCGGTGAAAACTGCTGAATTTTTCATCTTTCTATTTGGACCACATTTTTCTCATCACTACAGCCTGTTGGAACTTCATCTTCAAGCATCTCCTTCTTGGTCATTAGTATGTCGAACTCTTTAGAAAGAATTTTAGACTCCCTTTTTGAGGATTTTTGCCTTGTGCAATCCTCCTTTCACCATTAGCTGAATACTGAAACTACTAGTCTTCCCATCTTTATTATTGTTCCTTCTTGCATCATATCTTGCCAAAGTTCTTCCTTCTACTGTCTGGTCCTTTGGGTGGACCTCCCCTCCTTATGGTAAGGGTTGTATTTAAGTTGGCAGACAGTTAATGGAGGCCAATTATGGTATACATGGGTAAAATAGGAGGTAAGTAGGAAAAAATCAGGCTGAAATTCTCATAAATTCTTTGTAACCCTTGCTCTTCCCATATGATATACTTACCCTACTTTGCAACACTAGAAACTTATATTTGGAAATAAAAACTGTTCCCTTAACGAGCAAATTTTTATAATCTAATATCATTCCTGCAGAAAACAAAAAGCAGAATTCAAATTGTACATAATATTTCAAAAAAAGGCTTCCTGTGGCAAGAAGTCACAGTTCCATGCGAATCAATTCAAGCAGGTTAACTCACACTTAACTCTCTGTTGCCCATTTTGTTTGAAACTACTGCCCTTTCCATAACTGTATACATGCCCTTTTTTTGAAGTGACAAGAAACTTTTAGCATGGAAATAAACATTATTCCACTGAGAAAATTTAGCACTCCTAAAGTATGGAAATTAATTCAGATTTTCACTCATGACATTTTTCAAGTCTGCTTCAAATAAAAGCTCCAGTAGAGAAACTTCCGAAAGTACTGTACAGTACTGTAGAATAAGAATTTTGAGCAAATTACATAGGGATATCAGTTTGCAGTTACGCCTGTGATGCAACCATTTCATAGAAAACAGTAAAATTAAATCATTTTTATGACTAAAATGCATTCAACTTACCTGTATTTACATACAAAGTGACTGCTATCAGTTTTGACTGAAGTAATCCATATAAGTTAACCTCATACAAGGTGCCTGTTTGAAGATTGGCAATATCTACAGGACTGACCAAGCCTCTGGCAGTAGTGTTTTGGATATTTTCTAGCGGACCGTCTGAGAAGACAGCTTGGTATACTATAGCAGCTTCCTGAAGAACTGGATTGCTGCTCCATTTTATAACTAAAGACGATTCACTCAAAGCTTCAGCAGAAACTGTAACTCCCTCTGTGAACAGGAAAGATTTTATTAATGAAAACTTTTTTACCTTGAAAAAATTGTAGGAGACTACAGTTAGTCATCATATTATTGTTATTAGTCATCTTCAAAATGGAAACAAAAAACCTGCAAAAGGTTTTCATGAACTACTCTTAAAAGTATATAGTTACAGTGACATATCCAGCAGATGCAAATGTCCCTGAGCTTGCATTACAATTTGCTTCCAAAGAATATTAAAATGATTTGGTATTTCTACTTCATACAATTCAAAAGTATTCCATATATTAGAAAGGAGTCATACTGAATATTTTTCCAAGAAATATAGGTGATGTGGGGCAGTATTCTTTCACTTTTGGGCCATGGGAGGCTTAAACCCCAGATCCGCATTAGCCATGCACCTCATTAGCACCATCACTGTACAAGAAATGCAATACCTTCTAGCTGTAACAAAAGCTTCAAACCTCGTGACTGAATCTGTCAATTTGACATAAAGATGTGTTAAAATTTAGAGAATTAGTGTTTTAAATGATGTATGACCACTTGACAAATTTGACATGCAGACACATTTGCTAGGTTTGTGCACACCAAAGTTGGCAGAACAACAAAACTGAAAAATACAGCAGAAATGTTCTTGAATTAATCTTTCACTTAAAAGAATTATGTGCTTGCAACAATGTGCACATCCCAATTCAGTGAGGTATCCTCATTATGACAAACATGCCAGAGAAACTACTTTAAGTGTATATCAGCCAGCTTGAAGAAATTATTTAAAAGTGGCAATGATTCAAATAAACAAACTTCGCTTCAGGAAGTAACTTCTAGTTTATAATTCAATGAAAAGGTGTGACATTATTATGCCCCATTTCAACCTTACTTAGCACTGGTGCATGCCATTTCTGTAACATCAGGTTCTCCAATCTCCCATCAGTCTCCAGTCTAGCTTCTTTGAAACACAACTTTACACTTACAAATTCTCAAAGAGCTATACAAACTAGGGCAAAATAGCTTATTTCTGTAACAATAAGTTTATGAGTATACATGTTTACATCTCAGATTCCATGACTATGCCATGCCAATTTTTTAGTAAAATGGAGGACAAAAATAATGAAAACACATGTGAGCATGTGCTTGCTTCTGAGCACAATATAATCATCCATTACAGATGATACAATGTAGAATTAACTTGTGTGTGACATAATGGGACTTCCAGGAAATACCTTTCACATGTGTAAGCATCTCCCTAATTTTTTATTTTCCTCACTTGCTGACCAAAAGTTCTAGTGTGATGTCACTTTGAGACAAATTGACTTTACCGAGCACCATTAAAAGTTCACAAAAGTTTTAATTTAAAATACATGTCATAATATCAAAAGGTTTGTAAGGGAAAATTATGCAGGTATTGTAGGCTAACTGACAGCTGGGTATTTAGAGTACTGTATTGCAAAAGTAGGAGCGACTTTCTGGCTCGCGAAGAATACGATGCAAGGGATTTTCCTGTGGTTGAATAAGTGAAGGAATGTAGTAATTGCTGGCGTGAGAAGCGGTTAGTGGGCAGTCGTGGCACATGCTGTTTAACACTGAGGGAAAGGATGGGCTGATTGAGGGAAAGTGTTTGGTTTTGAGCAAATTTATGTTGCATTTATGTTTGGAGATGCCGGCACAGGAAAATAAGGAATTCTTTGTGACCTGGCTAAAGCATAAAGGCAACAGCAAAATACCTTAGAAGGGAGAAATTTACCAAGGAGGTATCAAAGAAAAGACAAAAAAAAAAAAAACCGATACCAAGGTGAAGTCAAACAAAGAGAACGGGCTAGATAAACTGAGTATTTCAGGGTAGCAGGGGCAATCCATTCTGTACACTCATTGTGAGGAGTGAAGGGCTCGACGAGTCTGGCCAAGGGGCGCGCAGAAGACCCATGAAAAGTCTTTGAGGGCAAGGGGCTGGCCGAACACCTGGAGAAAAGGTCACTGAGGACCGTGATTGCTGTTGCATAGTAACCAGAGACAAAGTCACTACTACTTATACTAGCAGATAATTCTATTTGGGAATGTTAGCTGTGTGCATGGTGGAACATAACCTGGGAGGTCAAAGGGTACAGACGGGTTCTGGATAGTATACGGTTGTTTGAAGAGAGGGAACTTTGCTTTCAAGAATTTTTTGTGTTCATTTGGTTCTTATATTCATAAGATGAAGGTTTATGGTTCAAGGTCAAGGGAACTTTGCTTTCAAGTTGCTTCAAGAATTGTTTGATTTCATTAAGTTCTTGTATTCATACGTCATGTAAATAAATAGGCACATGCATATTGCAGATGAGGTGTTAGTGTGGTTTATTTGAGGTGTGGCATCCTCGGTTGTGGGCTCACTCGAGGTCTTGATCTTTATGCTAGCTTGTGACAAAACACACTTGTGACAATACACATTTGTACCAATAAGTTGAAATTTTATGTTTGTCTCTAGAAGAACACAAATTAAGGTTGAAATGCATGAGGAACAAATTCTTTATCTCCTCATTCAATGAACCATCCCCATGTAGGTTTTTTGTGGAAACTGGACCTTTGCAGTACAGCACAGTGCAGGCAACACCAATGATTAAAATTATAACCCACACGAAATTCAGCAGTTTGCAACAAGGCAAACCTACAGTACACACCTCTCTATGTCACCACAAAGTAGCCTAGATCTCATGTATTACGCTAGTTTTGCAAGCACCTATAGGATATGAGACACTAGCAGCTACTGTAGTTGCAGTGGGAAGCACTGACCGAGAATCTCAAGTTGTGCATCAGTTGACAGACCTCTATATCAAGCTGGCCTCTGAGGCAGACATTGTGTAATATTAAGGCCTCCCCGCTTGAACAGGGTGGTATATTGTACAGGTAGGCAGGTACTATTTTTTGGAGGGAAATATTGCATAATAATGTACCAATTTGGCGTACAAAGAAAATAGCTTTATCATTACTAAACCATTCAGCCTCACCAATAAGCTCCAGCTATGCATTATTAGTTATGGATGTTGCACTATTTGAAATTTTCATAGTTTTGGGCTAACAAATTATTCTTGAGAAGCAAATGACTGATTTTTCTGCAAGAACCTTATTTCTCACTTGAGAAGAGAGCTACCATGCTGATTTTTCTGTAATGTCTATCATTCTGTATCTTTAAATATATTGGTGCTAAAAATTAGACAATTTTCTGTGCAACATGAAGGCAATATTTTCCTTTAAATAGGGCTCTTTTCCACATTCAGTAAATACTACCCAAGTGCCCTCTTTGCCGAGAATATCAAACATTTACCCAAGTTTATACTTATGTTAGCCTAATTGGGTGCTTCACTGCACAAAATTGCATTTTAAATGATCTTGAGATTACCTTTAGAGTCATATTCATCAGCAATTTTGCAAAAGTAGAGAATGCAATAGGTAGACCTACAGTATATGTACCTAGAATTGTCACGCTACCTGTAACTGTGTTTACAATTATTCAGTAACTAGGACAATTAAGTACTTTTCAATTCACTCAACAGCAGCGTAGGAATATATTTGACACTGGGGGTGGTCCAGACCAGATGCAATTTCTCGACCTTGACCCCCCTCACCAAACCAAAACATATTTGATCAATTTGATTTTTCCGATTTTAATTTGAGCAACAAAAAATAAAAATATTCAAAGAAAAAGGAAACAACAATACATATTATACAGGCATGCATCGGTTATCACACATGCCAATTACTGTACATACAATCTTTTGCCGTGTTACTACCCTTCCATATTGAGTATAATTGGGCCGGGGGAGGGAGGGGGGAGTGATTACAATAATAACGATAATTGTCAGTGGCATAGCCAGGATTTCTCTCAAGGCAGTGGGGGCATGCATTATGTTGTGTGATCACTGGTCTAGGACAGGGCCGTCTTAACGCATGGGCCCACTGGGCCCAGGTGCAGGGCCCCGCGATGTCAGGGGTCCCGCAAATTGACCTCTGCGCAAAAAATCATATCTCCCCTTACGTAAAAGATTTTTGTGTGGAAATACTTTTATATACTCTTGAACAAGATTCATAACGGATTCTGAGTGTTCCACTTTCCATGCTTTATGCGCGACATGGGGGGGGGGGGGGTAAATGCAGGCATGTCTATGCTTGAGCGATGGTCAAGGATGTCAATTTTGCACGCAACTTTTTTCGAACACACTTGATTGAGGGGCCCCGCTCCAATGCCGGGCCCAGGGCCCGGTGATCTCTTAAGACGGCCCTGGTCTAGGAGGAGCCCACTGGCTTATCCTCACAGAGCCATGTGAATCCACATCACCAGCAATGAGTCATTCTTTATTTACTATTGTAAGTATATTTTACACCCTTTACACATGCAGTCACAATCTCTTCTTGAATGATTCGATATGTGATTGTGTGACAATATTTTTGTCTTTTAATTGTTAAAAATAGAGAATAACTCCTTTCGTTGCCTTTAGTAATGTTAAAAAATATCTCTATAGGTACGCGTAGGCAAATAAGAGAAGATTTGCAAGAGTTTGCAGATTTTTCAAAGAAATTTTGGGGCAACTGCATACCTATTGCCTTTAAGGTGAAAATGCAGCCCCCCTCCCCAATTTGAATTAGCCCAGTGCAAAATGAGACGAAAATTTACCACTTTCGGACAATTTGTCCAGAATCGTCCTGCAATTAAAAATCGTCAAGGACAATTATGCATTGGGGTATCGCTGCCTGGTCTATTCCACTGTAAAAAAGCAGGGTCGTAAACCTTCAAGGTTTCTTTGTCTTATGGAAGATACAGTTATGTTTGTCTTTCAGCCATAAGCAGCAATAATTGAGGTAGAAAATCCCCAAATTGGAGCTGCCGGCCAATTACACAATGATACATTCCTTTCTTAGTAACCTTGAAAAAATCATCCAAAAGCAGTCCAAAGGTCCAATAGGCAAAGGATGAAAATGGAAGATGAAAAAACACCCTGAATCTTCCAAAATCGTCCCATTTTTCACTGGAAGTGTACCCCAGCCGTCATCCTAATCCAGGAATGGCTCCTTTCAATCCTGTGAAAATATTTGTTACTTACTTGCTAAATTTATGCAGAATAACTCCTTGGTTTACTTTCGATATTAAATGTTTTTTGCTAATACGGATACGTTATGAAAAATATGGTATGCAGAGATCTGTAACTTGTATTGTAAGATTTAGCAGATTTTGAAAACAATCTTGGGGTAACTCCTTTATATAGCCTAAGAAAGTTTCTCAGACTGAGAAAGCAATACCACAGTGTTACTGCTACTGAAGCTAGCCTAAACACATGTCATTTGGCCTACGTACAACAAGCATAGCCCTAGTGGTGTTAACCTACCACTTACCAGGGAGTTGCTACTAGTACTAGTAACATACTAAGACATAGGCTAACCACATCTTCTCATGTTTATATCAGGTAAAAGCAGAAAGTTAGTGAAAGTGATGGGCCTCCTCAAGGCACATTAGTTACTTATAATTTGTTAAGTGATTATTCTGTATCCGTCTTCATGAAAGAATCATCTATTTTGGGCCGGTTCTTGTAACGTCAGGGGTTGTCACAGCCTATCTTCAGCGGTTCTGTACATACTAAATAGCAATTCTAAGTTAGGCTCTTTCCGTCTTTGGTACGACGCCAGTGGAATCCAGGGGCTAACGTTAGGCCTAACTTATTTCCGACTCCTAAGCTAGATTTCACAAAGTAAATGTCTACATTTCCTTAGGCTTACTTCATAACTGAGAATTGGGTAAAACATCAAAACTCCGCCGATAACTCTCACTACATTCCTCGCATGCGATGATGCCACGGCCAGGAGCAACTGATCGTCGTCATGATCGAGTCATCCCCTGCAAGGTTTCCGCCAAAGGGGGGAAAGGGGGGGATTTGTCCCCCCCTTTCCAGAAGAAGGTGGGTAAAATCCCCCCCTTTTCATTTCCATAAAAATTAAAAAAATTGTCCATATCTTGGTTTCTTACTTAAGAAGAGGACACCTTTGCAGCAATGTTTGGACTTTCATAAGTAAATGGCCTTTAATACCCTTCAAAATGCACCTTATAGGGGTCTTGAAGCAAGCTTTTGTACCCCTGAACCCACTTGTAACTTTAGCCAGGGACAGCATCAATTTGGACTAGGGGTTTAGGAGCAATTAATCCCCCCCCCCTTTTTTGCATTTCTGGCGGAATCCCTGCCCTGGCAGTGCATGCCATCCGGCCCCTGGCAGTGCATGCTATGAGAAGGTAGAATGAATGTACACAATGTGGGCCAAAATGCCGTAACACAGGTAAAGCCGCTGCCAGGGTATTTCCCTTCGCGGTTTTTTTTTTCTTTTTTTTTTCGTTAACAGTCACGGAATTTTTCCTTGCGTACAACTCAGCTAGCTAATTGCTTTCTCAGTTTAGTTCAGTTTGCTTCTGAAGGTAAAATGCTTAAAAGACCGACGGCCTTTGTCGATTGGAGATGTAGGAGCTATAGTCGGTACTGAGTGGAAAGTATGGATGTTTTAGGGGTTTAAGCAGTTTAATTCCGGGAACAAGAATTCCACCAAAGTGGCTCTGACACGAAGTGACAAATTAGGGGCAAGTACAGGCAATATACGATATAGTCGGGTAGATTTGTGACAAAATATACCTTAACCCCAAAAAAATTCCTACAAGTGAGATTTCGGTGGTTTTTGGTAGATTTGGATGTGGGGAACAACATATTAAAAATCCACCAAAATCGGTTCACAAGATCTTTATTTAAATGGGTCATTTCCAAAATGGCCGTTTTTACGTCATTGTAGCGGTAAACGCACCTAAAATAACACTTTTTGCTGATTACAGGAAGTTTTGCTGTACTCAAATTTTGTTTGACATGATGGTTTCACGATTAAATTGACCAACAGTACTACTGTAGACCTGAAGCTTTCATAATTCATCTATGATCTTACACTTACGTCACAAAAACCACCCAAAACGACTGTTCTTTGCCTACTACTAGAATTCATGCAAAATAAAAAAAAGTCTTCTTGATTTCTTGCATTTAGGTTTCCAGGGGTAGTATTTTTACTTAAGCATTTTTACAATGTAGTAAGCTAGCAAGCAGCAGAGAGAAACAAATTGTGGTTTGGTCCTTCAGCAGGTTTGTCCAGGGGTGCATGGCCCCAGGATTTGCTCTACAGTGGCCTAAACTCTTTGGCGGGAGGGGCGGTCTGAAGACTTGAAAAGGGCGATGGGTTGCCGGGAGGATATTGAAAGCAAAATTTTTTGCTCCCGAAGCGAGCCGAAATAATTTGGTTTCTTTTGAAAGACATTGAAAGTTTGGGGTTTCAGGAAAGGAAATCTGAAAAATTGGGGGAGGGGGACTATCGTACAACCTGCTGTACATGAGAGGAAATTCAAGTAAGTTGTCGGGGGTGGGGAGGGGGCTGGACGTCTTCAGGATTACATATTTTATCGTACCTATAAAGGCTCCCTGACAAAATTGGGAAAGTTCCTCGAAGTCAGCTTTCCCCGATGGGGCAATGCCCCCTGCTCCCATCTGGTACCACCCATTGTTTGTCCGTGTCTGTTTTCAAGAATGTTACAACCAGAACTATGTAATGTTCAATCCAACATGGCAGTGACTGCTTAGTAACCTGATTTAGGGTTGTTAATTGTTGGATATTCGGATGTTCCCATTTTCACACGATTGTCACATGAGGCTAGAATTCAATTGGAGGATTTAGTCATCAGGCGACTCAATACTTCTTTACTTTTCACCCGGGAAAATGGCCTTTTCCCTGGGAACTTTGGCTAAACGAGCCTATTGAATTATAGCGGCATGATGAAGCTGTGCTTTTCCACTGAAATAAGTCTCTGGTCAGTTCAAGTGGTAGCATCGCTGTTTGTGGTGTATAAGTTATGAGCCTATCCCCGTAGAGTTTACCCTTGGCTCTAACAATAGGCTATCACATGTGCAATTAATGGGCAAAGCAGTCATGTTAAGTGCAGTAAAGCTTTATTAAAAGATACTCTGTAGCCTACAGGTTAAGCTCTTCATCGGTTTGGTTGCACCCTTTTATAATCAAATTAGCAGAGTGTAACCTACACAACGCAGTCACATTTAATAGTTGAGCTCTAAAATTGCAGTACCTGCCATAAAGAGTTTCTAAGATTGGTGGCTGGACAATTCACTCCTGAATTTTGACATACATTAAAGGTTGGCTGCTATTTTGGCCCTGAATTAAGCTGGTGAAGTTATACGGTATTTTTCTTTGAGTAGTGAAATATTTGAGTGTGCCATCTCAACGCATACTCTACATGTGCAATTGCTAGAGTGGTGGATTCGCTCTTTGCTCCTTTCACACTGAACGTTACTGAGGTAGCCTTGTACCTACTTGGGTGGATTTGAGACAAAATGTACCCACCCAGCCCCCACCCTCCCAATTTATGTAGCAAGGATTTCAGTCAGTTTTGACAGGGTTGGACATGAGAGCAACACATTGACAGTCAAATAAACTTCTTGAGTGCCGAATAAGTTAGTGTCACTGCTGACGAAACCTTGGCAAACTCTATGTCCGTAAGGGTTTATTCATTGAAGCCCTTTCCAATTATATCAAAAGTCTATCAAAATGTGTTCAAGAAAATTGATTATAATGAATCATTTGCAAAATTGCTGATGTCATGGTGGACATTTTAATACACAGATCTATTCAAGTTGCACAGTTTGCTGATCACAGGAAATTTCTTCCACTCATGTTCGATTGATAAAATGTTGTTACATTTGAATTTTAAAGCAGTAGTACAGTTGACCTGTGGCCTATTGCCTTCTCTACAGAAAATATGTAAAGTAAACTTGGTCTTCGTATGTTTTGGCATTTAGGTGGCAAGGTAAGTGGGATAAAACTTTTAGCGGGTAATGCATGATAGGAATTGGTTTTGGTAACTGGACCTAAAAAGTACTGGGTTTTGCTTACGACTTGTTTGTTTAAACACAAGAAAAGCAGCATTTGAGGACGAACTTAGAACAGTCATATTTACGTGGTATGCCACAGCTAACAGCGCCGCTGCCAGGATTTCAAAAGTGTGGGAAAGAGACAGGACACATTATGTGTACATCCCGGCGTTACAGCTTATTGAAGACAGACACCTATTGGTGATCCTGTCACGTGACACCCGAGTAAAGCTGCTTTTAGTCAGGGATAGTCATCAACACATTTAATGGGTTTGTACACTTAATGGTCGTGGTCGGCAAGCAGAAATGGGGGAAGTATTTTGGCACATTGCTCCTGTAAACTGTATTTCTTTAAGCAGGAACGGACGGGGGGCAAGTAAGTAGCGTACCCCTCCTCATCCTTGGTGGGCCCCTGCAAGCAAGTGACCAAACGATGGCTCATTTATTTCGGTAAAACTTGCCAAGGTTAAATCAGAAAAGTGAAGTAGGGTATCAACTAGTGCAAACATTGTAGTGAAAATGACACATATAGATGTCTAGTTTCAGAATATGCTGGATGCTCTGTAGTTTGGCAATTTTGGATTTTTAACCACGAGATAACTCACAGATAAGATTTTAAGTATAAGCTATAGTGTTTGCCATCGAAATGGAGCTATTATCATGTAGAATCAGATTGGATAAAAAGGGGGCACATCAGTTGCAGGCCATTTACTGTCAAATGAGGTCCAAATTCTATAACACGCCCCTGACGTACAAGGCCAGCATCACACATGAATACACTACAGCCACAGTCTTTGATATTAACACAGGTCCACAATGTTTATGCACCTGGATGATAGCAGTGACATACTTTTCAAGTCTAGGTCCTCCAGGGAGTATAGTCCTCAGAAAAGTATGGAGCATTCACTTTCATTTTGAAAGCTGTCTGCAAAGTATTTAGTAATTTTGCAGGATGATATCATTTTACAGGAATAAGATACATAACTGAAAATTCAAAAGTGAAGAGATTTACTACTATATTAACAGAATTTTGAGTCAAACCTGCAATAATTCACTCAAGCGTGAATAAACGGGTCTTTGAAGTTGTAATTTTTCACTCCTAAAATATGTTTTTCTAAATTTCCGATCCATTCCATGGCCCTAGACCAAATGTCAGAGGGCCTTCGTAATATAGCCACCTATTGCTACTGTAGGTTTATATAGACCTGTAAGCGTGGGGAAGATCATTCACCTTACAACATTTCCAGTGATTGTTAAGTAGCCCGAGTTCAACATAGGTATCAATATAGGTAGCATAGGGTATATGGGAAGGGAACAAAAAAAAAATCAAAATGTCGTATAATCGATTCTTTTAGTCAAGTAATGCCTTAAAAAACATTTTTAACTTCTAATGTCATAACTTTGCCTATAATGTTCACAATTTTGACTTACAACCTCAATATCTTGACAGTTATCTTACAATTTTTACTTTCAAATTCCACCTTGTAACCTTGACTGTCATTATTTAATCTAAAATCTCATAAAGTTGACCAATAATGTCATACTTTTACTTTTGGAGTACAGAATGTGACTTAAAATCTCACCCTTACTGTTATCAATTTGACTTGAAAAAGTCAAACTATTGTCCTAAATCATATTGTCTTGACTTTTAATTTCATTATTTTGACTATTAGGGTCACATGTATTTGCCTCTTTTATTCCATTATAAGGACTTCTGACCTCATAATGTTGACTTTAAAATGAAATATTAAGTTTCAGTTACATAATTTTGACCTTTTAATTACCATTTTTATTTTATCAGTTTGACTCAACTTTTTGTTTGGAAATGTAAAGCGGAAGTTTTAGCTTTAAACGGTAGAAAGTGCCTTGACAAGTCATAATTGTGATTTTTAAGTGAACATTTTGCTGATAAAAATGTCACTTTAATCGAATGAAAAGTCTAAATAATGACTCTAAAAATTATCAGTCAAATAGTCATGAAAATGAGATTTAAGAAACAGTTATGGCCTAAAGAAATTAATAACACTACGAGAGGACTTTAAGGGATTAAAAGTTAATATTTAGACTAAAACAGTTAAAAATATGAAACTTATACTCTTTTATATTGCTTTTCAAGTAGGAATACTAAGATCTGAACAAATAGTTTGGTATCTGAACGTCATAAGAGGATTTCAAATCCGAAAAAAAACTACTAAAATTTTTACTTTAATAATTAAAATACTTGGGTTCCATCAGGAATAGGTTAACTTTAAAGGTCACGTTCAGGATTTTGTAGTCCTTTTTGCCCTTCCCATGTCCCTTTGCTGAAATATTTTAAGGCAACCAGTTTGGACCTCAGCACTTAATAATTAAAGGCAGTGAATGGTTATGCTTTCTCTCTCTTATAGACCTGGAATAATGTTAAAGTTATATAAATTATGAGGGCCATCTAACAACTAATAAAAGGCCTGCAAATTCATAAAATTTAAAAAAATTACATTTAGAAGTAAAAAATTACATTTTGAAGTGCCCAGGTTTTCAAAAATGAGATGAGTAATGCCACTTTGACATCAAATTCTTTTTATATAGCTATACATCATACCACATACAAATTTTCAGCCATTGATCTAATTCCTGTGAAAAGATATCAGCTTTCAAAATATGATGAAATGGCGCTTGCACCTTTGTTCCTGAGAACATGGTATTGCGCAATACTTTTCTGAGGGCTTTAAATTCTGAACACTCTAAGCTTCAGCACTAAAAATTTCACAAGGGTTATTCAATTTTACAAACCCTTTAAAGTACGCAAGTTACATGTTTCTTTTCTGCAGTTTTTATAATAAAACCATTATACGAAGGCATTCAAACCTTCAATGGAAAGTTTTTATCAACGTCATTGTGACGTCATCATTGTGTTTTTGCAAGGGAACTTGAAACATTCAGTCGGAGATAGTCATAACAACATTTTTACGCATAAAATTGCCAATAAAACCCACATTACATACACCTTTTTGACATTAAGTAGGAAAAAAAGGGTTTAAAAAGCCGCCATTTTGGAGTTGACCTAATTTCGGCCCTTTCCATGGGTGGATTTTGGTGGATTTTTTCCTGGGTAAATTATACACCTCAGCTAATACCAAACTGCATAAAACTCACTTGTAGGAATTTTTTTAGGGTCAGACCCTATATCTACCCGACTAATAGGTGCGCGTCTCGGACGGCGAGCCGAACAAGAGCGTCAACAGCTTCTCAAAAGTACTGGGAAGGAGACGGGGGAATGAACTTGAGCAGAACTACTTCAAGGGTGAATCTACCTCCCAGGTAACATTCCCGCATGAGTTCCTTAGGGGCCATATGGGCCAGCCCATATGACCCATATGGGATAGTTCTGGGGCCCATGGGCAACTGTCCCACATGGGCCCCAGAACTATCCCATATGGGTCATATGAGAATATGGGCTGGCCCACTAGACCCCTTTTGAATTTTGGGTGCAAAATTTAATGGGCCCATATGGGGGCCTTTGGGGCCCATAGGAATCCGGGGGTCACTCATAGGAGCCTTGAGGAATGGGGGGGGGGGGGTGGGGGGTCAACAGGGTCTTTAGTGGGCCAGCCCATATTTCTCATATGACCCATATGGGATAGTTCTGGGGCCCATGTGGGACAGTTGCCCATGGGCCCCAGAACTATCCCATATGGGTCATATGGGCTGGCCCATATGGCCCCTAAGGAACCCATGCGGGAATGTTACCTGGGAGGTAGATTCACCCTTGAAGTAGTTCTGCTCAAGTTCATTCCCCCGTCTCCTTCCCAGTACTTTTGAGAAGCTGTTGACGCTCTTGTTCGGCTCGCCGTCCGAGACGCGCACCTATCGTATATTGCCTGTACTTGCCCCTAATTTGTCACTTCGTGTCAGAGCCACTTTGGTGGAATTCTTGTTCCCGGAATTAAACTGCTTAAACCCCTAAAACATCCATACTTTCCACTCAGTACCGACTATAGCTCCTACATCTCCAATCGACAAAGGCCGTCGGTCTTTTAAGCATTTTACCTTCAGAAGCAAACTGAACTAAACTGAGAAAGCAATTAGCTAGCTGAGTTGTACGCAAGAAAAAATTCCGTGACTGTTAACGAAAAAAAAAGAAAAAAAAAAAAAAACCGCGAAGGGAAATACCCTGGCAGCGGCTTTACCTGTGTTACGGCATTTTGGCCCACATTGTGTACATTCATTCTACCTTCTCATAGCATGCACTGCCAGGGGATGGCATGCACTGCCAGGGGATGACTCGATCATGACGACGATCAGTTGCTCCTGGCCGTGGCATCATCGCATGCGAGGAATGTAGTGAGAGTTATCGGCGGAGTTTTGATGTTTTACCCAATTCTCAGTTATGAAGTAAGCCTAAGGAAATGTAGACATTTACTTTGTGAAATCTAGCTTAGGAGTCGGAAATAAGTTAGGCCTAACGTTAGCCCCTGGATTCCACTGGCGTCGTAGCAAAGACGGAAAGAGCCTAACTTAGAATTGCTATTTAGTATGTACAGAACCGCTGAAGATAGGCTGTGACAACCCCTGACGTTACAAGAACCGGCCCAAAATAGATGATTCTTTCATGAAGACGGATACAGAATAATCACTTAACAAATTATAAGTAACTAATGTGCCTTGAGGAGGCCCATCACTTTCACTAACTTTCTGCTTTTACCTGATATGATACATGAGAAGTTGTGGGTTGCCTAGGCTTACGTATGTTACTAGTACTAGTAGCAACTCCTCTGGTTACAGTGGTAGGTTAACACCACTAGGGCTATGCTTGTTGTACGTAGGCCAAATGCATGTGTTTAGGCTAGCTTGTCTTCCAGTAGCAGTAACACTGTGGTATTGCTTTCTCAGTCTGAGAAACTTTCTTAGGCTATATAAAGGAGTTACCCCAAGATTGTTTTCAAAATCTGCTAAATCTACAATACAAGTTACAGATCTCTGCATACCATATTTTTCAATCGTATCCGTATTAGCAAAAAACATTTAATATCGAAAGTAAACCAAGGAGTTATTCTGCATAAATTTAGCAAGTAAGTAACAAATATTTTCACAGGATTGAAAGGAGCCATTCCTGGATTAGGATGACGGCTGGGGTACACTTCCAGTGAAAAATGGGACGATTTTGGAAGATTCAGGGTGTTTTTTCATCTTCCATTTTCATCCTTTGCCTATTGGACCTTTGGACTGCTTTTGGATGATTTTTTCAAGGTTACTAAGAAAGGAATGTATCATTGTGTAATTGGCCGGCAGCTCCAATTTGGGGATTTTCTACCTCAATTATTGCTGCTTATGGCTGAAAGACAAACGTAACTGTATCTTCCATAAGACAAAGAAACCTTGAAGGTTTACGACCCTGCTTTTTTACAGTGGAATAGACCAGGCAGCGATACCCCAATGCATAATTGTCCTTGACGATTTTTAATTGCAGGACGATTCTGGACAAATTGTCCGAAAGTGGTAAATTTTCGTCTCATTTTGCACTGGCTAATTCAATTGGGGAGGGGGCTGCATTTTCACCTTAAAGGCAATAGGTATGCAGTTGCCCCAAAATTTCTTTGAAAAATCTGCAAACTCTTGCAAATCTTCTCTTATTTGCCTACGCGTACCTATAGAGATATTTTTTAACATTACTAAAGGCAACGAAAGGAGTTATTCTCTATTTTTAACAATTAAAAGACAAAAATATTGTCACACAATCACATATCGAATCATTCAAGAAGAGATTGTGACTGCATGTGTAAAGGGTGTAAAATATACTTACAATAGTAAATAGAGAATGACTCATTGCTGGTGATGTGGATTCACATGGCTCTGTGAGGATAAGCCAGTGGGCTCCTCCTAGACCAGGGCCGTCTTAAGAGATCACCGGGCCCTGGGCCCGGCATTGGAGCGGGGCCCCTCAATCAAGTGTGTTCGAAAAAGTTGCGTGAAAAATTGACATCCTTGACCATCGCTCAAGCATAGACATGCCTGCATTTACCCCCCCCCCCCCCCATGTCGCGCATAAAGCATGGAAAGTGGAACACTCAGAATCCGTTATGAATCTTGTTCAAGAGTATATAAAAGTATTTCCACACAAAAATCTTTTACGTAAGGGGAGATATGATTTTTTTGCGCAGAGGTCAATTTGCCGGGGCCCCTGAACATCGCGTGGGCCCTGCACCTGGGCCCAGTGGGCCCATGCGTTAAGACGGCCCTGTCCTAGACCAGTGTTCACACAACATATTGCATGCCTGCACTGCCTTGAGAGAAATCCTGGCTATGCCACTGACAATTATCGTTATTATTGTAATCACTCCCCCCGCCCGCCCCCGGCCCAATTATACTCAATATGGAAGGGTAGTAACACGGCAAAAGATTGTATGTACAGTAATTGGCATGTGTGATAACCGATGCATGCCTGTATAATATGTATTGTTGTTTCCTTTTTCTTTGAATATTTTTATTTTTTGTTGCTCAAATTAAAATCGGAAAAATCAAATTGATCAAATATGTTTTGGTTTGGTGAGGGGGGTCAAGGTCGAGAAATTGCATCTGGTCTGGACCACCCCCAGTGTCAAATATATTCCTACGCTGCTGTTGAGTGAATTGAAAAGTACTTAATTGTCCTAGTTACTGAATAATTGTAAACACAGTTACAGGTAGCGTGACAATTCTAGGTACATATACTGTAGGTCTACCTAGTGCATTCTCTACTTTTGCAAAATTGCTGATGAATATGACTCTAAAGGTAATCTCAAGATCATTTAAAATGCAATTTTGTGCAGTGAAGCACCCAATTAGGCTAACATAAGTATAAACTTGGGTAAATGTTTGATATTCTCGGCAAAGAGGGCACTTGGGTAGTATTTACTGAATGTGGAAAAGAGCCCTATTTAAAGGAAAATATTGCCTTCATGTTGCACAGAAAATTGTCTAATTTTTAGCACCAATATATTTAAAGATACAGAATGATAGACATTACAGAAAAATCAGCATGGTAGCTCTCTTCTCAAGTGAGAAATAAGGTTCTTGCAGAAAAATCAGTCATTTGCTTCTCAAGAATAATTTGTTAGCCCAAAAACTATGAAAATTTCAAATAGTGCAACATCCATAACTAATAATGCATAGCTGGAGCTTATTGGTGAGGCTGAATGGTTTAGTAATGATAAAGCTATTTTCTTTGTACGCCAAATTGGTACATTATTATGCAATATTTCCCTCCAAAAAATAGTACCTGCCTACCTGTACAATATACCACCCTGTTCAAGCGGGGAGGCCTTAATATTACACAATGTCTGCCTCAGAGGCCAGCTTGATATAGAGGTCTGTCAACTGATGCACAACTTGAGATTTCTCGGTCAGTGCTTCCCACTGCAACTACAGTAGCTGCTAGTGTCTCATATCCTATAGGTGCTTGCAAAACTAGCATAATACATGAGATCTAGGCTACTTTGTGGTGACATAGAGAGGTGTGTACTGTAGGTTTGCCTTGTTGCAAACTGCTGAATTTCGTGTGGGTTATAATTTTAATCATTGGTGTTGCCTGCACTGTGCTGTACTGCAAAGGTCCAGTTTCCACAAAAAACCTACATGGGGATGGTTCATTGAATGAGGAGATAAAGAATTTGTTCCTCATGCATTTCAACCTTAATTTGTGTTCTTCTAGAGACAAACATAAAATTTCAACTTATTGGTACAAATGTGTATTGTCACAAGTGTGTTTTGTCACAAGCTAGCATAAAGATCAAGACCTCGAGTGAGCCCACAACCGAGGATGCCACACCTCAAATAAACCACACTAACACCTCATCTGCAATATGCATGTGCCTATTTATTTACATGACGTATGAATACAAGAACTTAATGAAATCAAACAATTCTTGAAGCAACTTGAAAGCAAAGTTCCCTTGACCTTGAACCATAAACCTTCATCTTATGAATATAAGAACCAAATGAACACAAAAAATTCTTGAAAGCAAAGTTCCCTCTCTTCAAACAACCGTATACTATCCAGAACCCGTCTGTACCCTTTGACCTCCCAGGTTATGTTCCACCATGCACACAGCTAACATTAACGTTTCACGGTATACCGGTATTTTTATGAGTACCTGTATGTACCGGTACCGATACGGTACGGTACCACCAATTACAAGGTACCGAAGTACCGCGGAGAACAGTACCCGACAATACGTCAAAACAAAAATCTAAAAATACTGCAATTGAATGGAATATAACTGAAATATAAATACTATAATCCATATGATAACTGCCTTGTGTTCCTTTAAATATAAAAATGTAACCATGAAACGTTCATTCTGTAACCATTTTGCATCATTTCTGTCACAAATTTCCCCTTGTAATTTCGGAAATTGCCCTTAACTGTTATGTATGTAAATTACCACGTGTAACGGGAAATTTCGCCCAACCAATACTTCCCACACTAACTTGTAGCTTGCTTTCTTTCGACATTGTGTGCAGTTTTCGAACGATCGTTCGTTATCAGCACATACATTTGTATTATGTACTAATAGCAGTTGGTATCATTCACTTTGCCTATGCTTACACAAGGCATCGTATCATTAAGAAATTCGTTGTAAGCTTACGAAGAATCATTGATTGCATTGCTGGCTCTGACATGAACGTTGTTTCAACGATTTCAAACACAGTAAGATAATGGGACTTCTCCATTGACATAACTGTGTGTGAGAGAAATCTTCGGAAGAACGTTCTTTCAACAGTTTGTACAGTGAGTCAATGGGACTTGTCCATTGACTTAACTGTATGTGAGACAAACTACACAGTAAAATCCCATTGAACGTTGTCGTGGTGGTCGCGTGAATTCAGACTTGCTTAAGTCGATTTAGATTTTTAAGACACTCATTAGTACGGCGTTCTCATATTTTCGTGCAGTCCCAAAGATCGTACAGAACGTACCTATATCGTTAGGCCTACCGTACCTCTACGTGAAGCTGGCCCATCTGCACGAAAATAGGAGTCCCCATCCTACGAGTGTTACATCAGTAAATGATTTACGCGGGTAAAAGCTAGCTAGATTGCGGCGCTATCATACTGTTAGGCATCTTGAACTCAAAACATGAAATGTTACAAAAAATGTTTTGATAGTGATAATTGCGGTCGGAAATAGGCTTGATGAACCAATATTTTATGGGAATAATTTGGAAAAGTTCCACCTAAAAACTGCAGGTGATAATTTACGAAGGCGATTTTCATCATTTTTAGAAATTATTTTCGTAACTGTAAGTACAGTTTTGAGTGTTCTTTTGGGACTTTCGGGTTCAAAATCGCACTCCGCTCCCCGTGTTTTTCGGACGCTGGCTTTCGGCGGGTTTCACTTTTTGTTTACCAATGTGTTGAGTGTACTTAATCCATTAACAGTGTAGCGGAAGGCAGGGATGATCAGAACACGGCACGTACGTTAATACCTGTTGTTTTTCCGGGTATTTTCTTGTTTTTAAAGTCAGACTATTTTCTCTTTTGGTACCGGTACTACGGTATTACCGGTACCATTTGTAGCGGTATTGACGGTACCAAATTTTTGCGGTACCGTGAAACCTTAGCTAACATTCCCAAATAGAATTATCTGCTAGTATAAGTAGTAGTGACTTTGTCTCTGGTTACTATGCAACAGCAATCACGGTCCTCAGTGACCTTTTCTCCAGGTGTTCGGCCAGCCCCTTGCCCTCAAAGACTTTTCATGGGTCTTCTGCGCGCCCCTTGGCCAGACTCGTCGAGCCCTTCACTCCTCACAATGAGTGTACAGAATGGATTGCCCCTGCTACCCTGAAATACTCAGTTTATCTAGCCCGTTCTCTTTGTTTGACTTCACCTTGGTATCGGTTTTTTTTTTTTTTTTGTCTTTTCTTTGATACCTCCTTGGTAAATTTCTCCCTTCTAAGGTATTTTGCTGTTGCCTTTATGCTTTAGCCAGGTCACAAAGAATTCCTTATTTTCCTGTGCCGGCATCTCCAAACATAAATGCAACATAAATTTGCTCAAAACCAAACACTTTCCCTCAATCAGCCCATCCTTTCCCTCAGTGTTAAACAGCATGTGCCACGACTGCCCACTAACCACTTCTCACGCCAGCAATTACTACATTCCTTCACTTATTCAACCACAGGAAAATCCCTTGCATCGTATTCTTCGCGAGCCAGAAAGTCGCTCCTACTTTTGCAATACAGTACTCTAAATACCCAGCTGTCAGTTAGCCTACAATACCTGCATAATTTTCCCTTACAAACCTTTGATATTATGACATGTATTTTAAATTAAAACTTTTGTGAACTTTTAATGGTGCTCGGTAAAGTCAATTTTGTCTCAAAGTGACATCACACTAGAACTTTTGGTCAGCAAGTGAGGAAAATAAAAAATTAGGGAGATGCTTACACATGTGAAAGGTATTTCCTGGAAGTCCCATTATGTCACACACAAGTTAATTCTACATTGTATCATCTGTAATGGATGATTATATTGTGCTCAGAAGCAAGCACATGCTCACATGTGTTTTCATTATTTTTGTCCTCCATTTTACTAAAAAATTGGCATGGCATAGTCATGGAATCTGAGATGTAAACATGTATACTCATAAACTTATTGTTACAGAAATAAGCTATTTTGCCCTAGTTTGTATAGCTCTTTGAGAATTTGTAAGTGTAAAGTTGTGTTTCAAAGAAGCTAGACTGGAGACTGATGGGAGATTGGAGAACCTGATGTTACAGAAATGGCATGCACCAGTGCTAAGTAAGGTTGAAATGGGGCATAATAATGTCACACCTTTTCATTGAATTATAAACTAGAAGTTACTTCCTGAAGCGAAGTTTGTTTATTTGAATCATTGCCACTTTTAAATAATTTCTTCAAGCTGGCTGATATACACTTAAAGTAGTTTCTCTGGCATGTTTGTCATAATGAGGATACCTCACTGAATTGGGATGTGCACATTGTTGCAAGCACATAATTCTTTTAAGTGAAAGATTAATTCAAGAACATTTCTGCTGTATTTTTCAGTTTTGTTGTTCTGCCAACTTTGGTGTGCACAAACTTAGCAAATGTGTCTGCATGTCAGATTTGTCAAGTGGTCATACATCATTTAAAACATTAATTCTCTAAATTTTAACACATCTTTATGTCAAATTGACAGATTCAGTCACGAGGTTTGAAGCTTTTGTTACAGCTAGAAGGTATTGCATTTCTTGTACAGTGATAGTGCTAATGAGGTGCATGGCTAATGCGGATCTGGGGTTTAAGCCTCCCATGGCCCAAAAGTGAAAAAATATTGCCCCACATCACCTATATATTTCTTGGAAAAATATTCAGTATGACTCCTTTCTAATATATGGAATACTTTTGAATTGTATGAAGTAAAAATTCCAGATCATTTTAATATTCTTTGGAAGCAAATTGTAATGCAAGCTCGGGGACATTTGCTTCTGCTGGATATGTCACTGTAACTATATACTTTTAAGAGGAGTAGTTCATGAAAACCTTTTGCAGGCTTTTTGTTTCCATTTTGAAGATGACTTATAACAATAATATGATGACTAACTGTAGTCTCCTACAATTTTTTCAAGGTAAAAAAGTTTTCATTAATAAAATCTTTCCTGTTCACAGAGGGAGTTACAGTTTCTGCTGAAGCTTTGAGTGAATCGTCTTTAGTTATAAAATGGAGCAGCAATCCAGTTCTTCAGGAAGCTGCTATAGTATACCAAGCTGTCTTCTCAGACGGTCCGCTAGAGAATATCCAAAACACTACTGCCAGAGGCTTGGTCAGTCCTGTAAATATTGCCAATCTTCAAACAGGCACCTTGTATGAGGTTAACTTATATGGATTACTTCAGTCAAAACTGATAGCAGTCACTTTGTATGTAAATACAGGTAAGTTGAATGCATTTTAGTCATAAAAATGATTTAATTTTACTGCAAACTGATATCCCTATGTAATTTGCTCAAAATTCTTATTCTACAGTACTGTACAGTACTTTCGGAAGTTTCTCTACTGGAGCTTTTATTTGAAGCAGACTTGAAAAATGTCATGAGTGAAAATCTGAATTAGTTTCCATACTTTAGGAGTGCTAAATTTTCTCAGTGGAATAATGTTTATTTCCATGCTAAAAGTTTCTTGTCACTTCAAAAAAGGGCATGTATACAGTTATGGAAAGGGCGGTAGTTTCAAACAAAATGGGCAACAGAGTTAAGTGTGAGTTAACCTGCTTGAATTGATTCGCATGGAACTGTGACTTCTTGCCACAGGAAGCCTTTTTTTTTGAAATATTATGTACAATTTGAATTCTGCTTTTTGTTTTCTGCAGGAATGATATTAGATTATAAAAATTTGCTCCTTAAGGGAACAGTTTTTATTTCCAAATGTAAGTTTCTAGTGTTGCAAAGTAGGGTAAGTATATCATATGGGAAGAGCAAGGGTTACAAAGAATTAATGAGAATTTCAGCCTGATTTTTTCCTACTTACCTCCTATTTTACCCATGTATACCATAATTGGCCTCCATTAACTGTCTGCCAACTTAAATACAACCCTTACCATAAGGAGGGGAGGTCCACCCAAAGGACCAGACAGTAGAAGGAAGAACTCTGGCAAGAGATGATGCAAGAAGGAACAATAATAAAGATGGGAAGACTAGTAGTTTCAGTATTCAGCTGATGGTGAAAGGAGGATTGCACAAGGCAAAAATCCTCAAAAAGGGAGTCTAAAATTCTTTCTAAAGAGTTCGACATACTAATGACCAAGAAGGAGATGCTTGAAGATGAAGTTCCAACAGGCTGTAGTGATGAGAAAAATGTGGTCCAAATAGAAAGATGAAAAATTCAGCAGTTTTCACCGAATGTAAATAAAATGCATCTTACATAGACAAAGCAAAAATGGAGAAAGGATAAGGGATTCCACAGTGCTATTAGTACTGTAAATAGGATGTACATCAGAGCTCATAGACTACCAGACCAGGATGTGTCAAGAAACCCATATATTTTCCTAAGAAATGTAAACATTAAAAAGTTGGATGTGGCTTGACCAGCTTAAGCACCATGTTAAAATGTCAGGCTGCAGCTGTCATGCTTTGTTGTTATACACATTACAGTAGTAGAATTACTTAAATACTGCTGTTGTAATGTGTACGGAACAAAACATGGATACAGCTACTGAAGCTTTGCTGAGGGAGCTGCAGCTTAGCTATTTTGACATGGTGCCTCACTGTTTTGTCAAATGAATACAGTTCTCTTACCAAATTATAAAAATTGTATAAAATGTGTTTCTGGGTTTGTGAGAAGGCAAGTTTAACTCCATTTCTGTTCCTCCTTCCTTGAAAATTGGTTGAATTACATATTGAATGTATATAAGCTTAAACAGGTGTGAAGATTACAAAAAATTGTGCAATTGAAACAATTCTTCTGTCTTCTCTACTTTTGCATGGACAGAAGGTTGCCAAGATGATCTTATTATTTTATCAAGAAAGAGAAGAGAAGCTGGTAAGTTTTTCTTTTTACTTTTTTCCAATGTTTCAAAATTCTTGTGTTTTTAGTTTTTTGCAGGGACTTTTTTTCGGTTAGGGAGGTGGGCTTTTTAAATGCATGACATATCATTGAAACATGATATTCCTTTTACAGCTTTACCTCTACTCTAGCACTTTGCTTTTTTGCATGAACAACTAACCATTCTCAGCATGACTTACTGAATGTTTCTTTTGCACGTCTTAACATTGCACACTCTTGTGTAATTTGTGTAGCACTTTGTTGTAACTATGATTAGACATGTCTACAGATGCACAGAAAAAGAAAGTTACGAAAAGTCTGAGAAGCATGGTTCAGACTTCAAACAATATTTCTCAGGGAACTTTGCATGGGTAAGATTTCTTTTCATTTTCCTTGGGCCTTCTCTGCTCATGTATGGCATGAAACTTAAGTAGTGTAGACATAATAGGATTTTGAAAAAAATAGGGAAAAAGGCAATTTTAGGATTCTAGGTCTAAAGGTTGGACTAGTAGTTACATCACTTCAGAAAACTTCTATTATAATAGTCATGTGTATAATGACTTCAGTTAACCATCCTCATATGCATGCCATAGCTGATTTTCTATTTCTCCTTTTAACCCAAAGAAATTATCCACTGTTCACCTTGCAGTGTTCATGCTGGAATACAAGATAGCTAAGTTACATTTAGTATACACCAGAAAAAGTGCTTGGATGCATTGTCTTAGACTTTAAAGCTTATCGGTTATTTCACTGATTATTCTGAAGGACCAGGGACTTAAAATATCTCATAAATTTTAAAGTATTCATTAAGAGTATACTCAAATTTTTTAAACCAGTTTCAATGTAATTAATAACTTCTAACCTTCTGAATAAAATCTTCCCTTTGTACTTTTGTTTACATAAAATAGCAGAGAATTCTTTTGCAACAGATGAGACATGGGTGACAACAGACTCAGACAGGACAACTGTGGAAGAATCAACAGAACAAGATAGCACCACAAGGGGCATCTACATGGAAAGCACTTCTCCTTCAACAACTGGGAAAACTTCCACAACATCTACACATTACACACATATCACAACAAATGCATTGACACCATTGATCTCAACAAATGAACAGAGAACAGAAAGTATATCTACTGTCACTTCAGGGGCAACTACAGATTTATTCTCTACAAAGATTTCCAGCCCTGGAGTTTCATCTTCAGTACATTCACAGCCTACTACAGAAGAAACAACCACATCAGAGTTATCAACAAGAATAGAAACAAGGGCTAATGATTTAACTGCATTCCCTATAGAAGAGAGTACAACATTTTCTTCATCAGTCAGTTCTGCAGGGATGACAACAGAAGGATCATTTGAAATCACCAGTGCAGAAAGAAGCACTGAAGATAAAACCTCAACAGTCTTATCAACTACTGGTAGTGAATCTAGTGAATTGGTATATTTTACCACAAGAGTGACCACACCTGAACTGACAACTGATATTTCAACAAGTAAATCAAGTACAGCCAGCATTTCCTCTATAATTCCAGTTGAAAGCACAGAGGAACTTTCCACAGAAGCTTCCACCATGGTCACAATTAGACAGGCAACAACCAAGGAGGCAACCACAGTGATTACATCAACTGTAGAGATGAGCAGTTCTGAACCAAGCTCAACTGAATTATCAACCCCTACTTTTACATCTCTGGAGGCATCAACGTCTAAAGAGCAAACAACTTTAGAACTGCCAACAATGTTGGAGACAACTACACAGAGGGAAACTACTGCACCAGATGAGTCAACAAGTCCTGTTTATTCCACTTCAGTCTCAGGTACATTGGAATCAACGTCAGAAGGTATTTCCAGTAAAGCAACAACTACAGTGATGACTTCTTCATTTGGAAGCACAAGCAGAGAATCCACATCAGGTGCATTGACAGATTTATCCACAGTAAAAGGAACAACAGCAACTGCTTCTTCCACATTTTTTCCAGATGAAACCACAACATTTTCAACATTGCTCAGTACTGCAGAGGTGACCACATCTGACAGCTCCACAACAACAGAAGTCAAAACAGAGTCAAGTACTAGCTCAAGTACTGAAGAGATTACAACAGAAGGATCAACTGAGCTTACCAGTTTTGAAGTCACTACTGAAGGTAAAACTTCAACAGTCTTGTCAACTGCTGATAGTGAATCTACTGAATTGGTATATTCCACCACAAGAGTGACCACACCTGAATTGACAACTGATATTTCAACAAGTGAATCAAGTACAACTAGCATTTCCTCAGGAATGCCTGTTGAAAGCACAGTGGCATCCATATCTAAAGGGCAACGAAGATTAGCACCATCAACATATTCTATGTCAACGACTGTGGAAGAAAGTACTGCATCAGATGTATCAATAACTCCTGTTTATACTTCTTCAGTTTCAAATACACTTGAATTGACTTCAGAAGGTACTTCCAGTAAAGCTTCATCAGCAGTGATGACTTCTTTACTTGAGAGCACGGCCACTGAATCCACACCAAGTTTATCAACAGATTTGTCAATGGGTAAAGCAACAACAGCACCTACTGCATTCTCTCCAGAAGAGACTTCAACATTTTCAACATTGTTCAGTACTGCAGAAATGACCTCATCTAACAGTAACAGCCCAACAACAGAAGTTGTAACAGAGTCCATTACTTCTTTAAGTACTGGAGACATTTCAACAGAAGGTTCAACTGACATCACCAGTGCAGAAGGAAGCACTGAAGGTAAAACTTCACCAATTTTGTCAACAGCTGTTAGTGAATCTACTGAATTTGTACATTTCACCACCAGAGTGACCACACCTGAAGTGACATCTGATATCTCCACAAGTGAAACAAGTACAGGTAGCATTTCCTCAGTAATGCCTGTTGAAAGCACGGTGGAGCTGTCTTCAGAAGTTTCCAACATGGTAACAACCAAACATACAACAACTGAGGAGGCAACAAGACCAGTCCCATCCACGGTAAGGGTCAGTAGCTCTGAGCCAAGTTCAACAGGATTATCAACCCATGGTCTAACATCTCTGGGGGCATTAATATCTAAAGGGCAACGAAGATTAGAACTATCAACAATTCCTCTGTCAACCACTGTGGAAGAAACCACTGCATCAGAGGTATCAATAACTCCTGTTTATACGTCTTCAGTTTCGAGTACACTTGAATTGACTTCAGAAGGTACTTCCAGTAAAGCATCAACAGCAGTGATGACTTCTTTATTTGAAAGCGCGACAACTGAATCCACACCAGATGTATCAACAGATTTGTCAAGGGATAAAGCAACAACAGAACCTGCAGCATTCTCTCCAGAAGGGACCTCAACATTTTCAACATTGCTCAGTACTGCAGAGGTGACCACATCTGACAGCTCCACAACAACAGAAGTCAAAACAGAGTCAAGTACTACCTCAAGTACTGAAGAGATTACAACAGAAGGATCAACTGAGCTTACCAGTTTTGAAGTCACTACTGAAGGTAAAACTTCAACAGTAATGTCAACTACTGGTAGTGAATCTACTGAATTGGTATATTCCACCCCGAGAGTGACCACACCTGAATTGACAACTGATATTTCAACAAGTGAATCAAGCATGGCTAGCATTTCCTCTATAATTCCAGTTGAAAGCACAGAGGAACTGTCCACAGAAGCTTCCACCATGGTTACAACTAGACAGGCAACAAGTGAGGAGGCAACCACAGAAGTTGCAACAACGGTAGAGATGAGCAGTTCTGAACCAAGCTCAACTGAATTATCAATCCCTACTTTTACATCTCTGGAGGCATCAACTTCCAAAGAGCAAACAACTTTGGAACTGTCAACAATGTTGGAGACAACTACAGAGGGGGATACTACTGATCTGGATGAATCAACAAGTCCTGTTTATTCCACTTCAGTCTCAAGTACATTGGAATCAACGTCAGAAGGTATTTCCAGTAAAGCATCAACTACAGTGATGACTTCTTCATTTGGAAGCACAAGCATAGAATCCACATCAGGTGCATTGGCAGATTTATCCACAGAGGAAGGAACAACAGCACCTGCTTCTTCCAAATTCTCTCCAGATGAAACCACAACATTTTCAACATTGCTCAGTACTGCAGAGGTGACCACATCTGACAGCTCCACAACAACAGAAGTCAAAACAGAGTCAAGTACTGCCTCAAGTACTGAAGAGATTACAACAGAAGGATCAACTGAGCTTTCCAGTTTTGAAGTCACTACTGAAGGTAAAACTTCAACAGTCTTGTCAACTACTGGTAGTGAATCTACTGAATTGGTATATTCCACCACAAGAGTGACCACAGCTGAATTGACAACTGATATCTCAACAAGTGAATCAAGTACAGCTAGCATTTCCTCTTTAATTCCAGTTGAAAGCACAGAGGAACTGTCCACAGAAGCTTCCACCATGGTTACATCTGGACAGGCAACCACAGAAGTTGCAACAACGGTAGAGATGAGCAGTTCTGAACCAAGTTCAACTGAATTATCAACCCCTTCTTTTACATCTCTGGCAGCATCAACTTCCAAAGAGCAAACAACTTTGGAACTGTCAACAATGTTGGAGACAACTACAGAGAGTGAAACTACTGCACCAGATGAGTCAACAAGACCTGTTTATTCCACTTCAGTCTCAAGTACATTGGTATCAACATCAGAAATTATTTTCAGTAAAGCATCAACTACAGTGATGACTTCTTCATTTGGAAGCACAAGCACAGAATCCACATCAGGTGCATCTACAGATTTATCCACAGGAAAAGGAACAACAGCACCTGCTTCTTCCACATTCTCTCCAGATGAAACCACAACATTTTCAACATTGCTCAGTACTGCAGAGGTGACCACATCTGACAGCTCCACAACAACAGAAGTCAAAACAGAGTCAAGTACTACCTCAAGTACTGAAGAGATTACAACAGAAGAATCAACTGAGCCTACCAGTTTTGAAGTCACTACTGAAGGTAAAACTTCAACAGTCTTGTCAACTACTGGTAGTGAATCTACTGAATTTGTATATTCCACCACAAGAGTGACCACACCTGAACTGACAACTGATATTTCAACAAGTGAATCAAGTACAACTAGCATTTCCTCTAAAATTCCAGTTGAAAGCACAGAGGAACTGTCCACAGAAGCTTCCACCATGGTTACATCTGGACAGACAACAACTGAGGAGGCAAGCACAGAAGTTGCAACAACAGTAGAGATGAGCAGTTCTGAGCCAAGCTCAACTGAATTATCAACCCCTACTTTTACATCTCTGGAGGCATCAACTTCCAAAGAGCAAACAACTTTGGAACTGTCAACAATGTTGGAGACAACTACAGAGGGGGATACTACTGATCTGGATGAATCAACAAGTCCTGTTTATTCCACTTCAGTCTCAAGTACATTGGAATCAACGTCAGAAGGTATTTCCAGTAAAGCATCAACTACAGTGATGACTTCTTCATTTGGAAGCACAAGCAGAGAATCCACATCAGGTGCATTGGCAGATTTATCCACAGAGGAAGGAACAACAGCACCTGCTTCTTCCAAATTCTCTCCAGATGAAACCACAACATTTTCAACATTGCTCAGTACTGCAGAGGTGACCACATCTGACAGCTCCACAACAACAGAAGTCAAAACAGAGTCAAGTACTACCTCAAGTACTGAAGAGATAACAACAGAAGGATCAACTGAGCTTTCCAGTTTTGAAGTCACTACTGAAGGTAAAACTTCAACAGTCTTGTCAACTACTGGTAGTGAATCTACTGAATTGGTATATTCCACCACAAGAGTGACCACAGCTGAATTGACAACTGATATCTCAACAAGTGAATCAAGTACAGCTAGCATTTCCTCTTTAATTCCAGTTGAAAGCACAGAGGAACTGTCCACAGAAGCTTCCACCATGGTTACATCTGGACAGGCCACCACAGAAGTTGCAACAACGGTAGAGATGAGCAGTTCTGAACCAAGTTCAACTGAATTATCAACCCCTTCTTTTACATCTCTGGCAGCATCAACTTCCAAAGAGCAAACAACTTTGGAACTGTCAACAATGTTGGAGACAACTACAGAGAGTGAAACTACTGCACCAGATGAGTCAACAAGACCTGTTTATTCCACTTCAGTCTCAAGTACATTGGTATCAACATCAGAAATTATTTTCAGTAAAGCATCAACTACAGTGATGACTTCTTCATTTGGAAGCATAAGCACAGAATCCACATCAGGTGCATCTACAGATTTATCCACAGGAAAAGGAACAACAGCACCTGCTTCTTCCACATTCTCTCCAGATGAAACCACAACATTTTCAACATTGCTCAGTACTGCAGAGGTGACCACATCTGACAGCTCCACAACAACAGAAGTCAAAACAGAGTCAAGTACTACCTCAAGTACTGAAGAGATTACAACAGAAGAATCAACTGAGCCTACCAGTTTTGAAGTCACTACTGAAGGTAAAACTTCAACAGTCTTGTCAACTACTGGTAGTGAATCTACTGAATTTGTATATTCCACCACAAGAGTGACCACACCTGAACTGACAACTGATATTTCAACAAGTGAATCAAGTACAACTAGCATTTCCTCTAAAATTCCAGTTGAAAGCACAGAGGAACTGTCCACAGAAGCTTCCACCATGGTTACATCTGGACAGACAACAACTGAGGAGGCAAGCACAGAAGTTGCAACAACGGTAGAGATGAGCAGTTCTGAACCAAGTTCAACTGAATTATCAACCCCTACTTTTACATCTCTGGAGGCATCAACTTCCAAAGAGCAAACAACTTTGGAACTGTCAACAATGTTGGAGACAACTTCAGAGGGTGAAACTACTGAACCGGATGAGTCAACAAGTCCTGTTTATTCCACTTCAGTCTCCAGTACATTGGAATCAACGTCAGAAGGTATTTCCAGTAAAGCATCAACTACAGTGATGACTTCTTCATTTGGAAGCACAAGCAGAGAATCCACATCAGGTGCATCTACACATTTATCCACAGTAAAAGGAACAACAGCACCTGCTTTTTCCACATTCCCTCCAGATGAAACCACAACATTTTCAACATTGCTCAGTACTGCAGAGGTGACCACATCTGACAGCTCCACAACAACAGAAGTCAAAACAGAGTCAAGTACTACCTCAAGTACTGAAGAGATAACAACAGAAGAATCAACTGAGCTTTCCAGTTTTGAAGTCACTACTGAAGGTAAAACTTCAACAGTCTTGTCAACTATTGGTAGTGAATCTACTGAATTCGTTTATTCCACCACAAGAGTGACCACACCTGCATTGACAACTGATATTTCAACAAGTGAATCAAGTACAGCTAGCATTTCCTCTTTAATTCCAGTTGAAAGCACAGAGGAACTGTCCACAAAAGCTTCCACCATGGTTACATCTGGACAGGCAACCACAGAAGTTGCAACAACGGTAGAGATGAGCAGTTCTGAACCAAGTTCAACTGAATTATCAACCCCTTCTTTTACATCTCTGGCAGCATCAACTTCCAAACAGCAAACAACTTTGGAACTGTCAACAATGTTGGAGACAACTACAGAGAGTGAAACTACTGCACCAGATGAGTCAACAAGACCTGTTTATTCCACTTCAGTCTCAAGTACATTGGTATCAACATCAGAAATTATTTTCAGTAAAGCATCAACTACAGTGATGACTTCTTCATTTGGAAGCACAAGCACAGAATCCACATCAGGTGCATCTACAGATTTATCCACAGGAAAAGGAACAACAGCACCTGCTTCTTCCACATTCTCTCCAGATGAAACCACAACATTTTCAACATTGCTCAGTACTGCAGAGGTGACCACATCTGACAGCTCCACAACAACAGAAGTCAAAACAGAGTCAAGTACTACCTCAAGTACTGAAGAGATTACAACAGAAGAATCAACTGAGCCTACCAGTTTTGAAGTCACTACTGAAGGTAAAACTTCAACAGTCTTGTCAACTACTGGTAGTGAATCTACTGAATTTGTATATTCCACCACAAGAGTGACCACACCTGAACTGACAACTGATATTTCAACAAGTGAATCAAGTACAACTAGCATTTCCTCTAAAATTCCAGTTGAAAGCACAGAGGAACTGTCCACAGAAGCTTCCACCATGGTTACATCTGGACAGACAACAACTGAGGAGGCAAGCACAGAAGTTGCAACAACGGTAGAGATGAGCAGTTCTGAACCAAGTTCAACTGAATTATCAACCCCTACTTTTACATCTCTGGAGACATCAACTTCCAAAGAGCAAACAACTTTGGAACTGTCAACAATGTTGGAGACAACTACAGAGAGTGAAACTACTGATCTGGATGAGTCAACAAGTCCTGTTTATTCCACTTCAGTCTCCAGTACATTGGAATCAACGTCAGAAGGTATTTCCAGTAAAGCATCAACTACAGTGATGACTTCTTCATTTGGAAGCACAAGCAGAGAATCCACATCAGGTGCATCTACACATTTATCCACAGAGGAAGGAACAACAGCACCTGCTTCTTCCACATTCTCTCCAGATGAAACCACAACATTTTCAACATTGCTCAGTACTGCAGAGGTGACCACATCTGACAGCTCCACAACAACAGAAGTCAAAACAGAGTCAAGTACTACCTCAAGTACTGAAGAGATAACAACAGAAGAATCAACTGAGCTTTCCAGTTTTGAAGTCACTACTGAAGGTAAAACTTCAACAGTCTTGTCAACTATTGGTAGTGAATCTACTGAATTCGTTTATTCCACCACAAGAGTGACCACACCTGCATTGACAACTGATATTTCAACAAGTGAATCAAGTACAGCTAGCATTTCCTCTTTAATTCCAGTTGAAAGCACAGAGGAACTGTCCACAGAAGCTTCCACCATGGTTACATCTGGACAGACAACAACTGAGGAGGCAACCACAGAAGTTGCAACAACGGTAGAGATGAGCAGTTCTGAACCAATCTCAACTGAATTATCAACCCCTTCTTTTACATCTCTGGAGGCATCAACTTCCAAAGAGCAAACAACTTTGGAACTGTCAACAATGTTGGAGACAACTTCAGAGGGTGAAACTACTGATCCGGATGAGTCAACAAGTCCTGTTTATTCCACTCCAGTCTCCAGTACATTGGAATCAACATCAGAAGGTATTTCCAGTAAAGCATCAACTACAGTGATGACTTCTTCATATGGAAGCACAAGCAGAGAATCCACATCAGGTGCATCAACAGATTTATCCACAGGAAAAGGAACAACAGCAACTGCTTCTTCCACATTCTCTCCAGATGAAACCACAACATTTGAAACATTGCTCAGTACTGCAGAGGTGACCACATCTGACAGCTCCACAACAACAGAAGTCAAAACAGAGTCAAGTACTACCTCAAGTACTGAAGAGATTACAACAGAAGAATCAACTGAGCTTCCCAGTTTTGAAGTCACTACTGAAGGTGAAACTACAACAGTCTTGTCAACTACTGGTAGTGAATCTACTGAATTTGTATATTCCACCACAAGAGTGACCACACCTGAACTGACAACTGAAATTTTAACAAGTGAATCAAGTACAACTAGCATTTCCTCTAAAATTCCAGTTGAAAGCACAGAGGAACTGTCCACAGAAGCTTCCACCATGGTTACATCTGGACAGACAACGACTGAGGAGGGAAGCACAGAAGTTGCAACAACGGTAGAGATGAGCAGTTCTGAACCAAGTTCAACTGAATTATCAACCCCTACTTTTACATCTCTGGAGGCATCAACTTCCAAAGAGCAAACAACTTTGGAACTGTCAACAATGTTGGAGACAACTACAGAGAGTGAAACTACTGATCTGGATGAGTCAACAAGTCCTGTTTATTCCACTTCAGTCTCCAGTACATTGGAATCAATGTCAGAAGGTATTTCCAGTAAAGCATCAACTACAGTGATGACTTCTTCATATGGAAGCACAAGCAGAGAATCCACATCAGGTGCATCAACAGATTTATCCACAGAGGAAGGAACAACAGCAACTGCTTCTTCCACATTCTCTCCAGATGAAATAACAACATTTTCAACATTGCTCAGTACTGCAGAGGTGACCACATCTGACAGCTCCACAACAACAAAAGTCAAAACAGAGTCAAGTACTACCTCAAGTACTGAAGAGATAACAACAGAAGGATCAACTGAGCTTACCAGTTTTGAAGTCACTACTGAAGGTAAAACTTCAACAGTCTTGTCAACTACTGGTAGTGAATCTACTGAATTGGTATATTCCACCACAAGAGTGACCACACCTGAATTGACAACTGATATCTCAACAAGTGAATCAAGTACAGCTAGCATTTCCTCTGTAATTCCAGTTGAAAGCACAGAGGAACTGTCCACAGAAGCTTCCACCATGGTTACATCTGGACAGGCAACAACTGAGGAGGCAACCACCGAAGTTGCAACAACGGTAGAGATGAGCAGTTCTGAACCAAGCTCAACTGAATTATCAACCCCTACTTTTACATCTCTGGAGGCATCAACTTCCAAAGAGCAAACAACTTTGGAACTGTCAACAATGTTGGAGACAACTTCAGAGGGTGAAACTACTGAACCGGATGAGTCAACAAGTCCTGTTTATTCCACTTCAGTCTCCAGTACATTGGAATCAACGTCAGAAGGTATTTCCAGTAAAGCATCAACTACAGTGATGACTTCTTCATTTGGAAGCACAAGCACAGAATCCACATCAGGTGCATCTACACATTTATCCACAGTAAAAGGAACAACAGCACCTGCTTCTTCCACATTCTCTCCAGATGAAACCACAACATTTTCAACACTGCTCAGTACTGCAGAGGTGACCACATCTGACAGCTCCACAACAACAGAAGTCAAAACAGAGTCAAGTACTACCTCAAGTACTGAAGAGATTACAACAGAAGAATCAACTGAGCCTACCAGTTTTGAAGTCACTCCTGAAGGTAAAACTTCAACAGTCTTGTCAACTACTGGTAGTGAATCTACTGAATTTGTATATTCCACCACAAGAGTGACCACACCTGAACTGACGACTGATACTTCAACAAGTGAATCAAGTACAACTAGCATTTCCTCTAAAATTCCAGTTGAAAGCACAGAGGAACTGTCCACAGAAGCTTCCACCATGGTTACATCTGGACAGACAACAACTGAGGAGGCAAGCACAGAAGTTGCAACAACGGTAGAGATGAGCAGTTCTGAACCAATCTCAACTGAATTATCAACCCCTACTTTTACATCTCTGGAGGCATCAACTTCCAAAGAGCAAACAACTTTGGAACTTTCAACAATGTTGGAGATAACTACAGAGGGTGAAACTACTGAACCGGATGAGTCAACAAGTCCTGTTTATTCCACTTCAGTCTCCAGTACATTGGAATCAACGTCAAAAGGTATTTCCAGTAAAGCATCAACTACAGTGATGACTTCTTCATATGGAAGCACAAGCAGAGAATCCACATCAGGTGCATCAACAGATGTATCCACAGGAAGAGGAACAACAGCAACTGCTTCTTCCACATTCCCTCCAGATGAAACCACAACATTTTCAACATTGCTCAGTACTGCAGAAGTGACCACATCTGACAGCTCCACAACAACAGAAGTCAAAACAGAGTCAAGTACTACATCAAGTACTGAAGAGATTACAACAGAAGGATCAACTGAGCTTACCAGTTTTGAAGTCACTACTGAAGGTAAAACTTCAACAGTCTTGTCAACTGCTGACAGTGAATCTACTGAATTGGTATATTCCACCACAAGAGTGACCAAACCTGAAATCACAACTGATATCTCCTCAAGTGAATCAAGTACAGCTAGCATTTCCTCTTTAATTCCAGTTGAAAGCACAGAGGAACTGTCCACAGAAGCTTTCGCCATGGTTACATCTGGACAGACAACAACTGAGGAGGCAACCACCGAAGTTGCAACAACGGTAGAGATGAGCAGTTCTGAACCAAGCTCAACTGAATTATCAACCCCTACTTTTACATCTCTGGAGGCATCAACTTCCAAAGAGCAAACAACTTTTGAACTTTCAACAATGTTGGAGACAACGACAGAGAGTGAAACTACTGCACCGGATGAGTCAACAAGTCCTGTTTATTCCACTCCAGTCTCCAGTACATTGGAATCAACGTCAGAAGGTATTTCCAGTAAAGCATCAACTACAGTGATGACTTCTTCATATGGAAGCACAAGCAGAGAATCCACATCAGGTGCATCAACAGATTTATCCACAGGAAAAGGAACAACAGCAACTGCTTCTTCCACATTCTCTCCAGATGAAACCACAACATTTTCAACATTGCTCAGTACTGCAGAGGTGACCACATCTGACAGCTCCACAACAACAGAAGTCAAAACAGAGTCAAGTACTACCTCAAGTACTGAAGAGATTACAACAGAAGAATCAACTGAGCTTACCAGTTTTGAAGTCACTACTGAAGGTAAAACTTCAACAGTCTTGTCAACTACTGGTAGTGAATCTACTGAATTTGTATATTCCACCACAAGAGTGACCACACCTGAACTGACAACTGATATTTCAACAAGTGAATCAAGTACAACTAGCATTTCCTCTAAAATTCCAGTTGAAAGCACAGAGGAACTGTTCACAGAAGCTTCCACCATGGTTACATCTGGACAGACAACAACTGAGGAGGCAAACACAGAAGTTGCAACAATGGTAGAGATGAGCAGTTCTGAACCAAGTTCAACTGAATTATCAACCCCTACTTTTACATCTCTGGAGGCATCAACTTCCAAAGAGCAAACAACTTTGGAACTGTCAACAATGTTGGAGACAACTACAGAGGGTGAAACTACTGAACCGGATGAGTCAACAAGTCCTGTTTATTCCACTTCAGTCTCCAGTACATTGGAATCAACGTCAGAAGGTATTTCCAGTGAAGCATCAACCACAGTGATGACTTCTTCATTTGGAAGCACAAGCACAGAATCCACATCAGGTGCATCTACAGATTTATCCACAGTAAAAGGAACAACAGCACCTGCTTCTTCCACATTCTCTCCAGATGAAACCACAACATTTTCAACATTGCTCAGTACTGCAGAGGTGACCACATCTGACAGCTCCACAACAACAGAAGTCAAAACAGAGTCAAGTACTACCTCAAGTACTGAAGAGATTACAACAGAAGAATTAACTGAGCCTACCAGTTTTGAAGTCACTACTGAAGGTAAAACTTCAACAGTCTTGTCAAATACTGGTAGTGAATCTACTGAATTGGTATATTCCACCACAAGAGTGACCACAACTGAACTGACAACTGATATTTCAACAAGTGAATCAAGTACAACTAGCATTTCCTCTAAAATTCCAGTTGAAAGCACAGAGGAACTGTCCACAGAAGCTTCCACCATGGTTACATCTGGACAGACAACAACTGAGGAGGCAAGCACAGAAGTTGCAACAACGGTAGAGATGAGCAGTTCTGAACCAAGTTCAACTGAATTATCAACCCCTACTTTTACATCTCTGGAGGCATCAACTTCCAAAGAGCAAACAACTTTGAAACTGTCAACAATGTTGGAGACAACTACAGAGGGTGAAACTACTGAACCGGATGAGTCAACAAGTCCTGTTTATTCCACTTCAGTCTCCAGTACATTGGAATCAACGTCAGAAGGTATTTCCAGTAAAGCATCAACTACAGTGATGACTTCTTCATATGGAAGCACAAGCATAGAATCCACATCAGGTGCATCAACATATGTATCCACAGGAAAGGGAACAACCGCAACTGCTTCTTCCAAATTCTCTCCAGATGAAACCACAACATTTTCAACATTGCTCAGTACTGCAGAGGTGACCACATCTGACAGCTCCACAACAACAGAAGTCAAAACAGAGTCAAGTACTACCTCAAGTACTGAAGAGATAACAACAGAAGGATCAACTGAGCTTCCCAGTTTTGAAGTCACTACTGAAGGTAAAACTACAACAGTCTTGTCAACTATTGGTAGTGAATCTACTGAATTGGTATATTCCACCACAAGAGTGACCACACCTGAATTGACAACTGATATCTCAACAAGTGAATCAAGTACAGCTAGCATTTTCTCTTTAATTCCAGTTGAAAGCACAGAGGAACTGTCCACAGAAGCTTCCACCATGGTTACATCTGGACAGGCAACAAGTGAGGAGGGAAGCACAGAAGTTGCAACAACGGTAGAGATGAGCAGTTCTGAACCAAGTTCAACTGAATTAACAACCCCTACTTTTACATCTCTGGAGGCATCAACTTCCAAAGAGCAAACAACTTTGGAACTGTCAACAATGTTGGAGACAACTACAGAGAGTGAAACTACTGCACCAGATGAGTCAACAAGTCCTGTTTATTCCACTTCAGTGTCAAGTACATTGGAATCAACATCAGAAATTATTTCCAGTAAAGCATCAACTACAGTGATGACTTCTTCATATGGAAGCACAAGCATAGAATCCACATCAGGTGCATCAACAGATGTATCCACAGGAAAAGGAACAACAGCAACTGCTATTTCCAAATTCTCTCCAGATGAAACCACAACATTTTCAACATTGCTCAGTACTGCAGAAGTGACCACATCTGACAGCTCCACAACAACAGAAGTCAAAACAGAGTCAAGTACTACCTCGAGTACTGAAGAGATAACAACAGAAGGATCAACTGAGCTTACCAGTTTTGAAGTCACTACTGAAGGTAAAACTTCAACAGTCTTGTCAACTACTGGTAGAGAATCTACTGAATTGGTATATTCCACCACAAGAGTGAACACACCTGAACTGACAACTGATATCACAACAAGTGAATCAAGTACAACTAGCATTTCCTCTGTAATTCCAGGTGAAAGCACAGAGGAACTGTCCACAGAAGCTTCCACCATGGTTACAACTAGACAGGAAAAAACTGAGGAGGCAACCACAGAAGTTGCAACAACGGTAGAGATGAGCAGTTCTGAACCAAGCTCCACTGAAATATCAACCCCTTCTTTTACATCTCTGGCAGCATCAACTTCCAAAGAGCAAACAACCTTAGAACTGTCAACAATGTTGGAGACAACTACAGAGGGGGATACTACTGTACTGGATGGGTCAACAAGTCCTGTTTATTCCACTTCAGCCTCAAGTACATTGGAATCAATGTCAGAAGGTTCTTCCAGTAAAGCATCAACTAGAGTGATGACTTCTTCATATGGAAGCACAAGCAGAGAATCCACACCAGGTGCATCAACAGATTTATCCACAGGAAAAGGAACAACAGCACCTGCTTCTTCCACATTCTCTCCAGATGAAACCACAACATTTTCAACATTGCTCAGTACTGCAGAGGTGACCACAACTGACAGCTCCACAACAACAGAAGTCAAAACAGAGTCAAGTACTACCTCAAGTACTGAAGAGATTACAACAGAAGGATCAACTGAGCTTACCAGTTTTGAAGTCACTCCTGAAGTTAAAACTTCAACAGTCTTGTCAACTATTGGTAGTGAATCTACTGAATTGGTATATTCCACGACAAGAGTGACCACACCTGAAGTGACAACTGATATCTCCTCAAGTGACAGAAGTACAGCTAGCGTTTCCTCTATAATTCCAGTTGAAAGCACACAGGAACTATCCACAGAAGCTTCCACCATGATGAAAACGAGACAAGCCACAACTGAGGAGGGGACCACAGCAGTTGCATCAGTGTTAGCTGTCAGTAGTTCTGAATCAAGCCCAACTGAAATAAAAACCATTGGATTTACATCTCTGGAACCATCCACTGTCAAAGAACAAATGACATTGGATGCATCAACAAGTTCTTCGACAGATAAAGAAACAGCAGTGCCTGCTTCATCTGTAGTCTCTCCAGAAGAGACCACAACATTTTTAACATTGCTCAGTACTGCAGAGGTGACCTCATATGACAACAGCTCCACCTCAGTGGGAGTCACAAGAGAGTCAAGTACTACCTTAATTACTGAAGAGATTACAACAGAAGGATCAACTGAGCTTCCCAGTTTTGCAGTCACTACTGAAGGTAAAACTTCAACAGTCTTGTCAACAACCGGTAGCAAATCTACTGAACTGGTATATTCCACCACCACAAGAGGGACCACACCTGAATTGACAACTGATATCTCAACAAGTGAATCAAGTACAGCTAGCATTTCCTCTTTAATTCCAGTTGAAAGCACAGAGGAACTGTCCACCGAAGCTTTCACCATGGTTACAACTAGACACCCAACAACTGAGGAGGCAACCACAGAAGTTGCAACAACGGTAGCGATGAGCAGTTCTGAACCAAGCTCAACTAAAGTATCAACACCTACTTTTACATCTCTGGAGGCATCACCTTCCAAAGAGCAAGCAACTTTAGAACTGTCAACAATGTTGGAGACAACTATTGAGGGGGAAACTACTGCACCGGATGAGTCAACAAGTCGTGTTAATTCCACTTCAGTCTCAAGTACATTGGAATCAACGTCAGAAGGTATTTCCAGTAAAGCAACAACTAGAGTGATGACTTCTTCATTTGGAAGCACAAGCAGAGAATCCACATCAGGTGAATCAACAGATTTATCCACAGGAAAAGGAACAACAGCAACTGCTTCTTCCACATTCCCTCCAGATGAAACCACAACATTTGAAACATTGCTCAGTACTGCAGAGGTGACCACATCCTACAGCTCCACAACAACAGAAGTCAAAACAGAGTCAAGTACTGAAGACATTACCACAGAAGGATCAACTGAGCTTACCAGTTTTGAAGTTACTACTGAAGGTAAAACTTCAACAGTCTTGTCAACTACTGGTAGTGAATCTACTGAATTGGTATATTCCACGACAAGAGTGACCACACCTGAATTGACAACTGATATCTCCTCAAGTGACAGAAGTACAGCTAGCGTTTCCTCAATAAGTCCAGTTGAAAGCACAGAGGAACTCTCCACAGAAGCTTCCACCATGGTCAAAACGAGACAAGCTACAACTGAGGAGGGGACCACAGCAGTTGCGTCAGTGTTAGTTGTCAGTAGTTCTGAATCAAGCCCAACTGAAATACCAACCCTTGGATTTACATCTCTAGAACTATCCACTTTCAAAGAACAAATGACATTGGATGCATCAACAAGTTCTTCAACAGATAAAGAAACAACAGTGCCTGCTTCATCTGTAGTCTCTCCAGAAGAGACCACAACATTTTTAACATTGCTCAGTACTGCAGAGGTGACCTCATATGACAACAGCTCCACCTCAGTGGGAGTCACAAGAGAGTCAAGTACTACCTTAATTACTGAAGAGATTACAACAGAAGGATCAACTGAGCCCACCAATCTTGAAGCCACTACTAAAAGTAAACCTTCTACAGTCTTGTCAACAACTGGTAGTGAATCTACTGAATTGGCATATTCCTCCACCAGAGCGACTACACCTGAAGTGATGTCTGAAATCTCCACAACTGAAAGTACTGTAGGCATTTTTACTGTGTTGCCAGTTGAAAGCACAGCAGGACCATCCAAAGAGGCTTCCACAACAGCCACAACTCAACCAGCTACCATTATGGTGGGTACCATACCAGTTGTCACAACAAGGACCAGTAAAATGGACTCTACCACTTCAATGACTGCTGGCATTTCTAATACTGATATTATGTTAACATCAGATAGTGGAACAACCTTGTCATTAGTTGAGGATGCTACAACAGATTTTGAAGTGACCACTGGAGAAGAAGCATTGAAAAGCAGTTCTACAACCACAAAAGACATTTTGGCAACTGGCGTGATAATGGATCCTGTCACTTTCTTTCCAATACACTCAACAAAAACTTTCACAGCCATACAGAACCAGACATATCTTTCTACTGATTCAATTCGAACACAGAATAACACCAATTTAGGAACACAAAACCCAACTACTGCACCAGATCCAGAGAGCATTGTTACTACTGCAGGGATAATGCCTGGCAATTCAACAACTCAAGTTCAAATATTGGGTAAGATATGTACCGTTGTTTATAGACCTTTTAGCAGCAATTCATATCTGTTAAGATTTTCATATCGGGTAAGTTTTTCAATTTTCATTAATGCCAAATTTAAACAGCTATGTAGCTTGGAATAAGTATACCTTGTTATCCTAGTTTGTGAATGGCTCTTTTCAGTAATGGTAAATGTTGTCACTAAATCATCCATTTCTTGCCAAATACCTTCAGTATGCAATGTTTATGTTTTTAAACACTTTGAAAGGTTCTTGTAAGATAAATAAGAATGTTTGGCCATTTATGTAGTTAAATATTGATTGAAATATTTGCACTTATGTAATTGAGGTCTAGTGCAAGATTTGTTTATAAAATAAGGTGTAAAATTGAGTAATTTGAGAGCTACTTTAAGAAATTTGAAACTTAATTGTACCTCAGATTGCATAGTTAATATATATTCCACTTATAATTTGCACACACTTATTTTTGCAACATAATTTCTCATGTTTATTTCAAGGTTCTTACAATGCACACAGGGAAGTGAGATAGGTTTCAAAGTGATAAATGTTGCAAGATTTTCAGTTCATCCATGTTTAATATTAACCTTAGATTCAGAAAAACAAAGTACAGTATATGCATCATTGTTGAGGAACAATCGTGGTCTTTGGGAAAATGGCTCAAGACTGGAATTACACTCTGGTGATGATGTAACTTGTAGTTGCAGCTTTGATTAATTCAAGCCACCTAATGACTCCTATCAGCATTGGAGGTAGGTGGGGAGGGGGGAGGGGACAGCAAGTGCCCTCCAAAAGTAAAATCACAACTCTTCAGTTGGTGTTTGATAGGGCTTATTGGCTCATGGAAAATACAAAAAGCCCTGCTAGGGGAAAAACTCCATTTCTGATCATTTAGGAAGAAGCTGATCTTACTGATAGTGGTCATCCATTACCTAAGGTATAGTTCCTTCTTTGGCTGAGGTTGGCCACCTGATTGATTGAGTGAGAATGTGGCACTCAGAAAAGCAAAGTGAAAATATTTGGTTGACACTTGTCAGTGTTTTCTTGACTATGTAAATATGTAGGCATACCTTTCTTTCAATTGAAATCTGTTTTTTTTTTCTTTTTTGAGTTCCCATAACAGCTCCACCTTTCTTATGTAGAAACCCTTGTTGTATCTCTTCCTGCGGTTGCAGCTAGGATGACCTACCCATTTGGGTCCAGTGACTGGCTTATGTGTAAATACTTAAAACAATATTGAATGAATATTGTATTTTTTTCTTTTCATGTTTAGGTAACCCCAAGTACAGCATCTGAAGAAATGAATTCTTTTTCTTTAATCTACTGACATGCACAGAGTATTTGAGTGTCCAATAACCTGTACTTAACTATGTCAAAAGTAGTTTTAAGATGCATTCTTTTGTTTAAATATTTGCACTATACTAACATAGTTGAGTTTAACACACTAAAACGAGAGTATGAACTAATTTATCCCTCACTGCAGTAAGCCCTGCAAGATGCACATACCTGTGGAATATTTACAGTCCTAACTAATCCTTGCAGGCAGTTATTGTTGCAATTGATTTTTAAAAATCAACACTTTAAGTACTTTACCTACTTGAGGATTATTCCAATATAATATGGGCATTGTTGTGGTAACCCTTACACTTCTAATAATACCATTCGTGATGATATTTTTTTGTAGGGAGACCATTTTCTGATCCAGTGTCGAAGATGTTAGGGACATAGCCCTGTCCAGTTTTCACCCAGCTGACCTTTATACTCATATGTTGGATGGGATTTTCACAGTCATGTTTCCATCCCCATACTATACATATTGCATAGTTGTTCCTTGACCATGTAAGGATGTGGTTACTGCAGTGTGAAATAAGAGGTTTCTGCAGTGTGAAAGAAGAACACCAATTGGACAGTTGTGTTGCTGGCAATCAGGGATGGCACCAGTTAGGGGACAGGGTCCCCCACTCAGGGAAGGCTGGCTCCCCATTAGGGACATTTAATTTTCCAGTGTCGTCAGGGAGCCTGAATGGGTATGATAAAGCATATATATACAATCCCTGATGGTTTATCTTACTTTGCTCTCAAGGAAGGCAGATGCATTAATAAAAAACCCAAGTTTTAACAAAACCCCTAGGTTTTTGCCAACAAAAGCCAAAATTTTCAAATTTTCATAGATGAATACCCCAAGTTTTGTTGGGCCTTTGGTGTTGCTGGTCAACCTGTTGGGCATCTTTGCCTCCCCCTTCACCCTTTTGACAAAGCCTGGCACCACCCCTGCTATCAGTGGGTCCTTAATGACACTGTTCACTGTTGGTCAGTAGGTTGACATAAATTTAGGATAAGCACCAGTGCAGCTAGAAAATTATTTCTTGCCTTAACTGTGTACACAGAGCATGAATGAAGACAATGTATAAGAAGCTTCTCATCTCTGTCCTTAGAGATACAATGTTGTTTTTATTTTTACTCGTTTTTTTTCCCCATTATGCATGTATGTTGCAGTATGTGGCCCAATGGTCATTCTTTTTAACACAATGGTAAATTTATATTGTATCCTGGTTCATTCTTAGCTGGTAATTTGTTCCATATTGTTGGATATTTTGGACACTTCATTAGATCAATTTATGCTTACATAAAACTCTACCTTTTCAACACTTGGACAAATTTAGATGAAGGTCAGGGGTGGGGTGGGCGATATACCATATATATCGATATATCATCACCAGAAGTCCATATCGCAATATGCGATATGAAATACCTTTATCACGATATGACGATATATTAAAAAATAAAACTGTTGGGGGACTGAAATTTTGATAATTGAAATTTTGAAGACAGAACACTGTAAGTGATGTCAGTATTCATTCATCCTTATTTAAAAAATTAGCTGTAAAACTTTTTTAGGCTAATTTCAGGCACATTTAGCCTCATCTACAACTGGTAATAAATAGATAAATCCATTTTGGGGATATTTCCATATATTGCAAAAGTTTTGGCAACATAATCATGATATATCGATGTGGATCTTTTTCATATTGCCCATCCCTAGTCAGGGTACTTCATTATTTGAAATTTCAGTTTGATATTATAAGACCATTTTCTACTTTCATAGCTGACATATTGCTTGCAGAGCCTGTCTGAATATGTGCACAAAGAAAATTCCGCACCAGGCATACCTCTCTCAAAGCATCATACATGTGGTGTAATGTCATTACTTCAAAGGCCAGTCTTCATCAAGGTTGAATCCAGTCTATTGCTCATGGGGGGAGGGGGGCAGTTTGAAAAGGAGGGCACCAGCAATTGGTAGTTTTACTTAATTTCTTAGGATGCAGGAGGGGGGCATTTTTCTTGTATCTGGGGCGCCAGATTGGTCATGGGGGCAGTGCACCCAGTTGCCCCCCTCCTCCCCCGGATCTGCACTTGGTCCCCATTCCAGAAAACAGATAATTGTCTTTCATTTACTGTGTAGGAAAAAGAATTGTTTCACTCAAATTCAAGGGTTATTAGTCATTTCTCAAGTCTCTAACATAGATTGTAATAACAGCTACATTCCATTTATATTTTGATATAGGATGAGTTTGAGTCATTAAAAGAAAGTTAAGTAGCTACCCTTATTACCTTACATTTAATTAAAAGGGTCAACAGCTTCTCCAGAGTGGAGGGGGCATTCCATCCCCTACCTTTTGACACACATGCATTAAATGCCTGAGTCATTAGTTTGCCCATTTACTTACCTGCTCAGACCTTGCCACTCATACCTAACTCAACCTTACCTTGAACTTTTACAGGATGGTATGGGGGATGCCCACTAGACCAAATTCGGGTTCACTAGATTGAAGGTTCGCTAGTCTGAAGATCCCCTTGGACGAAAATCTCTTTCGGGTTAGAAGCAGGGTTAAGATTCTAGTTAGGAACAGAACAAGGTTTAGGATTAGACTCAGGATTATCCTTGGGTAGGATTAGGGTTTGGGTAAGGATTGTGGCTTGGGTTAGGATAAAGTTGTAGAGTTGTGATCTTAGTCTAGTGAACCTTCAATCTAGCAAACCTTCCATCTAGTGAACCCTGCTCAATGGTGTATGCAGAGAGTTGGAATGGGCTGACTATATCTCTCAGGTTACATTTCCAGTCATTAAAAGTTCACTATAGTTGTTGTGACTTTCCTCCTGGGGTGATAATTGTGAGGGACTTTTACTGGTATCAGGGGGTATATACATGAATTCGCAGGGAGGGGTGAACTATTTTTGTACCTACTACATTTCTTGGAGACTGACTCCCGCTGACACAGTTGTACGACCCAAATTTTCGAATACTGTTGGAAAGGCACACTGAACTGGATTTGAGATTGACTTTTCATTTTCACGGGGATGTCACACCGCCCACACACCCCCGTATTTGTGCCCCTGACTGGAATGCTGAAACACATAAAGCCCAAAGAAGACAGATGGTTACAAGTGTTCTTGCAAGTGTATTTGATTAAGTAAACCATAACTGCATGTACCCATTGTAATATGCTACAGTCATCTTTTGATGAGTAAGTCATAATATTTTCTGTTCTTTGGTTGTTTAGTGGGTAATAATGAAATACTGAGAGCAAAAAAAAAATATAAATGGTATTTCTGTTTGGTTTTAAGTTTCAGTGTTATGGGTGTGCAATAACATTAATTTTGATACAATTATTTGAGGTATTTCCATGTTACAAAAAGAGTACAGAGTGTACATATTAAGGTACATCAGGCCAGTGATAATTATAACAAAATTTATTAAAGGCAATGTGTCCTAGAGCAAGCAAACAAAGCACATTGTGTTGTGATATTAACATTGAGGATTGTCACTCTTTGCTCTAAAGGTGCAACCACTGAAGAAACACAGAGTACGACTGCTGCAGCCACTGTTATTGTAACAATTGAGGAAACAACTGTGAGAGACATGTCTACTGTTGACGTGACACCAGCAGCCACCACAGTAGGCATTACAACTCCTCTGCCTATACCTGAACGTAAGTTAACGCCAACGCTACAGCAGAGGACCTTCTTCCCTGTACTGAGCAGCTACTAAGAGAATGAGTGCCATGTTTATATGTGATATGCAATTCCATCTTTTATGAAATATTTCATTTCCAGAAGTGAAGTTAGTCCAGAAAGGGGAAGTGTGAAATGATGTTCAGTGCCTATTTTGTGTATTTCTTGTTAGCAAGGTTCAGTTCATTTGGTAACTGTATTAGGCTGCTAGCCTAGCTTTAGTACCAGTTTCAGGATAGTACGAGGACATCACATTGTATGTCAGAACTTAATTGCCTCAGCAGGCCTATGCAATAGCAGAATTTAATAATTATGTCATGCATGTAGGACTGGGAGAAAAACAATACAATAGTAGCACTAGCACTAAGTCAGCAGGCAGTCCATTTAGCATATCGCCTGTTGTTTATACTCCCAGTTCCCATCATGCATTGCAATCATTAATGTCTGCTATGTAACATAATTGCTGGAAGGGCTGGAAATAAACAGAGGCCATGTGGCCCTTGTATTTTGGCCAATGTGGCATTGGTCCCCAACAAAATTTCATACGTTTCAAGGCCACCTTGGCCTTTGTGCCCTTCCTAAGAAAATTCAACCAAACATATACCAGAAAACATAAAATCTTTTGTTTGGCATTGGTGCCTTTTGAGATGCATAAATTTGCCCTCAGTGCTAATATGAAAATGGCCTTGCCCTTGTGATGTCACATTTCCAGCCCTGAAGCTTTGTTGACCCAAACCACTCCAGCAGACTGTCAAGGCCAATTCATACTTCAGTATAGAGGGATTTCATTTGACATCACACGTGTGGGATTCCCAGGCACTGAAGGGCAAAACACACAGCAAGCGTATTTACAGCACACGTGGATGGCATAACCATAGATACTACTGTGACACAATTTTTATGGATGTGTGCCCATCAAAAAACCAAAGAGAGGCGAGATCTTGCCCTTCAAAACCAAAGAGATGTGATCATGTGACATTGTGAAACTCCTCTATAGCACTATAAAGCTATGAAAGCATGAACACTGTTCACGTCTGAGCTAAATGTCCATGAATAACATGTTATCGTAAACTTCATGTACCATTACAACAGCTGCTGAGAGTTTCTACTTATTGCTCATTAAAATAAAGAAAAAATATGTCACCACATGTAGCCACATTTTATTTTGAAGTTATTGTATTGAAAAGTGTGTGAAACACTAGATAGGATTATCTGTAGATATCAGATATGGATGTGGATCTTTGGTCAGGTTTTTTACATCATATTGCCTTGGCTGTAAAAGGTAAGATTGAAACAAGCTGTCATATTTCAGCCTTAATTGTTTCAATGTTTTCAAGCTTTGACACTGCCTCTAAAATCCATATTAGAGGACCTGTAGGATGACAAGAAATACTACCACTCATAGCTAGTCCAGTGATGATTTATTTGGCCGTGTGTGCCTCGTTGAATAGGGTGTGTATTGCTTAGCAACAGCTATCTAGCATGTTGTGTAACAGTGTTGGGAGTCAGCCTTGTCCAGGTCTGAATCAATGGTTAACACACTATTGTGTTTTAAAAATTATTCTGCTCTCTGAGTTTTCAAACCCATTAAAATCACAATGTTCTGATTTTTATAATTCTACTATTTTAATGATAACAAAAAAAATAAGTAGGAAAACAGGAAAATAGTGCCATTATTTCTGCACACCCTAAATAAAATAATTGACACATTTCATTTGCAAAGGAAGTCAGTACTCCTGTGGACGTACGTTCTCACATCACTATCACAACTCACATGGCACAAATGGGACTGGCTTTCAGGATGCATAGGTGTTTCTGATAGCAATGTTGGCAAGCATTGGCTAAATGCCCTGTGATATTTAACAGCTGGATATCAACGGAGTCAGGTGACCCAGCAGTTTAGAAAAAAAAAAAAAAACTCCATTTAAGCATAACATAACTTTATATTGAACATGGTATTAGATTGAGAGTGAGACTTGCATTACATAGGTGTTTCTTAATATCAGTACATTTTGAATAGTTCTGCTTGCACTTACGGCCATTTTCATTTTTTTTCTTGATATGTTCTATTCACAGTTGTTACTTGTAGGACCTGCGGAGACCCTCATTATCATTCATTCGATGGAAGGATTTTTGACTACAGGGGTAGCTGTGAATACAAGATAGCTTCTGACTGCAGATCAGATGTACCAATGTTTGAAGTCAGAGCTGAAAATGGCATCATACCAGGCACTTCATTGGCAAGCGTGATAAGTGTGACAGTCATCGTTGGTGACACGGTAGGAAGACTGTATGGGGTTTCCTTCATATAAGATCCTGTGCACATTTGTGTTGCCTAAGCTGCAGCAATTAACATCTTGCAGACAGGGCTTTATGGGTCCTTTTTGGGGTTAGACTGTCCAGGATGGGGGGGGGGGGGCAGAGTATTGAGGGCCTTCATGCAAAATGGTGATGGTGCTATCTTTAGCAAAGCTTTAAAATTAAATATGTTTAAGTTTAGTATGTGGGCATCATGCATGATTATTAAAAATTTGGCAATCAGAAGCTGTATACTATATGAATTTATCAGGGTGCAAAAAACCTGATTTGGGGTTCAACCAGCTAGTCTGACCAGTGAGTATTAAAAGGAGATTGCCCTTGGTCAATGAAGCCATGGTTGTAAAAAGTTGTGAAGCTGGGAGGTTCCATCAAGAAATTTGGGCATTTGGAAGGAAATTTTAGCAACTGGAGGGAAATTTCACTTTTTGGACATGAAAATACAGAAAGCATTGTGGAAAATTTTACTCCCTTCCTGGGAAATGAACATTTTTTATAGCCCTGAATGAAGCTGCTAAGTTTGAAGTGGTCAGCTGTTGAGACTGAAAGAGGAGCTTAAAGGAAGCATGGTTTAGAGAATTTACACTATTTGGGTAAGACTTACATATTTTTGCCCTTTTGTTTGTTTGAACAGGTTGTTTTCTTAGAGAAAGGTGGAGCTGTTGTAGTCAATGATGTAACGGTCACTCTACCAATGATTGTCCCTGGAGTTGTCAAAATAAGAACTGCTGGAACCTTCACAGTAAGAACACTTTTATTTTACTGTTATGATGTGTTGACTCAGAACATGATTTGCTGTTTGCTTGTGGTATTGTGTAAAACATTATTGCCTTTGGAAAAGATGTAGTTGTTTTCGTTGTATGTAGGAATGTGTGAGTTCTGCTTTAAAATTTCTGAAACGGTCTTTCTCAGAAAATGGATATACATTAATGCGTGTGCAAGCGAAGAATATGAGTGATTCAGTCTAGCTTGCTTGAATCTGAGTTAAAAGAGCTCATACCAGGCTGACTGGCCTGTCATATAATTTAGGGATGATTAAAATAAGCATGCATAGAGTTGTCAATCCCAAGTCCTCCTTTTTTCTCATCTCATTATCCACATTTTACATGTATAGTACACAAGTTGTAAATTTGTGGTTATGAGATATAAATAACAATTCTGATAATATTACTTTGGGAGGTTGCGGTAATATCTTAAATTCACTGAACTTCCATTAGCAGTAAAGCAAAAGTTGGTTTGTGAATGATTGTTGCCATTTATGTTGTACTGCAATAAAACAATTAATCTTCAGTCACTTAAGTCCCAACAGCAGCTCACTACAACCAGTTCACAAAACAAATGATTATAAAATATACAATTTAATTATCAAACAGGCTTGGTTGGTGAGCAAAACAGTTTTTGACACTCATTGAACTAGTTTTCTTTGGCATATCAAGTTTAACATGAATCAATTTCTATTTTGTGTACAAATTTTATTTTGTAAAAGAGCTCATTGAAATCTGGAATAGCCATTTGGCTATATATATGCAGTGTTCTCCACTAGCTGTTTTGTCCGGGGGCTCCACCTGTACAAAATCTGCCACACTACTTTAGCGCCCGGACAAAACTGTGCCGCCTGAACAGAAAGTTGACCCGCCCGGTGAAGAAGTTGTCTGTACACTCAATCACAAACACCACAACTTAGTCATTTGACTGCCTTTTATATTTGATTTCAAATACTCATGACAAGTAATGTATAATAAAACATCGGAGATGCAAACCCAGCTCACTTGCACCTGAGATCTTATATCATCCAATATGCACTTACTGCATTTCTTTCATATGTTTCCACAGTAGGAATCCATTACCGTCAAACTCATACACTAAACGAAACCATTCAATTGAACTGTCCCCTAGGTTTCCCGATTTTCAACGGAAATTTCCATTAAAGTGAACTACTTCATTCTTGAATACGTCCAATTGGAAACTGGAGCTTCAGATCTGCAAGTAAAGTCAAAGATATTTAGAAAATGCAATTTGCAAAAAATGACCACAAAATGCCCAGATTTGAATACATAAGAAAGGCTAAGAACAAGGCCATAGATGGCACCATTTGCGATCTAAGCCCTCCTAAATGGTCAAAATTATACCATGGAGAACCCTGTATATGTATATATATAATTACTATACAAATCCCTCACATATCCCATTGCTGTGACTGCTATGTATTGTCTCAGTTGGGTGGATGACAGTGTAAACTAACAGTGGTTAGACTCATACTGTTCACCACCTACTCAGCTGTAATGAAGGCGTGAGTGTTGTACTTGGTAAAGACCGGTGTCATTACTGTTCCATAAAATCTTCCCTTGTACAATTTCCACAGGTCAACTCCCCTCAGGGCAAATTTCCCTTGGACACTACCCACCCAGGAGGATACCCACTCAGGACGATTCCCCCAGGATGACTCCAAATTTTTGGGAGGGGGAGGTTGTGTTAGGGGTAATTGTCATGATGGAGAATTGTCTGGGGAGGAACTATCATGGAAGGGGAATGGGGGGAAATTGTAAGGGGGAAGTTGTTCGGGGGATGGTTGGGTAGAAGTCTGGTCACACTGCTCTACACCATCTACATTGAGACTTCCTGCAGCATATTAAAAGAAGAATAAATGTGAAAGCCAACTGCATGCTCATATTTGTGCATCCCAAAGATAAATATTAAATTTGTTTATTTTCTTCATATCACAGATTGTGCAGACATTGTTTGAAGTAGTGGTGCAATATGACCATCAGTCATATGTATCAGTTAGTGTCAGTGACATGTTCTTTGAACAACTTTGTGGTATGTGTGGAAATTTTAACAACTTAGCCACGGATGACCTAACTGGTGCCTCAGGCACTGTGGTAAGTCATGTTACTGGATGTTAACTTTTGTTCAGTCACTAAAGTTAGTTTGGTTACTAAAGTGAAATTATTTTGGCAGTTAAGTATTAAGTAACTTAAAATACACTTCTATTCAGGCACTGTTGTAAATTAAGTTGCTTCGTTTGAACTTGTGTCCGAGCACTGTAATAAAAAGCTATATTATGTGAGGTTTTGCCTGTCACTGTCATAAGTTATGTTTCTTTATGCAAAGTTATGTTTCTTTATGCAAAGTTATGTTAAGGCAATATGTGGTAAATCCAATGCCAATTTGAACTTTATTTCAGAGAATGCGATAAGCTGTGAAATGTTAACTTTTGTTGAGATGAACATGTATGAATTCATTACATAGTGTGTGCTAGCATGCATACAAGACATGATATTGCAAGACTTTTATGTTCATATTTGTAAATACAAGTCATGACATTTTTAAACAGTATGCCTGATTTTATGGGCAAGGTGTCTGAAATGACAAAACTGTTTGTATTGTATAGATTGTGAGTACACACAATTAAAATAAGGACAATTGTTGCCAAATCCCCAGTGAACACACAACTTTCACACAACATGAGTTGCTAACTAACTTTTGTGCTGGAGATATGTCTCCATGCTCCCTCTTATCATTTCATTTTGCAAAATTTTCGTATGCCAAAACTTGTCAGAAGTTGTTATCAATACCAATTAGGTGCTCATTCCAGCATTTGTCAATAGCCCTAAGGGTTGAAATTTGATGGCAGTTCATCTCAGACTAAACTGAAAGGTGATCTAACCTTCAAACACCATGAGTAATTTGATCCCTTTTTGCCAGTACTAATTACAGGGCAGGATTTGTTGTTTCTTGTAATGTAAACCCCACAGTGCTAGGCTACTGTTATACCAGAATAGTCATCAAAGCTTTTAACAAAGCTGCTGCACAATGGAGCAGCTAATTGAAGTAATGAACCAGTGGTCGGGTACTTTAATTGGGAACCGCAGTTTTCCCCTAAAAACTGCGGTAACTATGACTGATTCCAGCAAAGACAAATTTTGCCTAATGTTCAGTTTGTCAATATTGAATTTGATTATGTTTGTTCTGTTTCTGTAGTTGGGTTGGGGGTAGGGGGCATGGTAATCTACCTTTCCTCACATTACCTTCTATATATATATACATGCTTAATAACCGCCTACCCACAAGAAGACCCTGACATGTTCAATAACACAAAGGCAGAGGGTGACTTTCGAGTATTGGGGCATGTAGGATCCCAAACCAGGTAGTTTTGAGGATTATATCGATGCCAGTAAGTTATCACATATTCATGTCACAAGATGTAAGGCTTGCTGAGAGTGAACTTCTGTTGCAGTACTTGAGTTACACTGGATATAAAGTCACAAGTCAGGTGTAACTTCCACACATGTCACAAGTTGAAATACTTCTTCCTAAGAGAGTGAAGGGAAAGGAAAGGCCAAGCAATTGTCTCTTAGCCTTTGTAATTTTCTTCATAATAATAATAGTTATAATAATCAGTTGTTTATTTTGTTTTCTCAGCAATCAGTCCAGAATTTTGGAAACAGCTACATTACAAATCCATCTGAATGTAATGATCTTGCTGTTCCAGTCGCCAACCCTTGTCTTAATGCTTCTGCTCAAGTAAATCTTGATGCAGAGTCATTTTGCAGCTTGCTGCAAAACACAAGCGGTAAGCTGAAAAAGTTTAACTTAGTTCATTTTCAGTCATGATGAGTTATACTACCAGTAACATGAATATTCATGTTATTGTTATCATTGAATATCCATGGATATAGTTTGTGTTTAGTACATGCAAGGAATTAACTTACAAAAGCAATGTGCCTACGATGTTTGTGTTTGCTTGTCCGCATTTCCAGCCAGGGTATTCTGTTGATGATATTCCTGTATGGGTACTTTCTATCAAATTTGTGTAATCCTTACGTGCCAGTACTCTAGATGTGGATATCACACATGGTGGATAATTTTAAATTAAAAATACAAATTTTAAATTAAAAATACAAATTTACTGATTGATGGATTACTTATGTTATCAAATCATCTTATGTTTCACAATGCTGTCTTTGATATGCATATTCATAATTTCACCATGCATATTCATTTCTCAGCAATGCCAGATACATAAAAGCATACTGTTACCCTCAGATGAGTATTTGGTAATCTGTGTCTTGAGAAAGAATTGTGTGACATTTCCAAGCCTTTTTGCTTCTACCACACACAGGAGAGTTTGCAGATTGTATCACAGCCAATCCTTCAGTGGCTCTGACGTACTTTGAGAACTGCAAATTTGACTACTGTGGCACCTCCCCAGATACAGAAGGATCTTGCTCAGTCATTCTAGCCTTTGCCAGTTTTTGCAGGGAGAACGAATTCAGTGTAGGAAATTGGAGAAGCGACTCGCAATGCTGTATGTTCACACTTATTTCTTCTTTGTATTAAATTTTCATGGAGAATAATTGTAAGACACAAGAATAATGCATTAAGCAAGCAATTCATCTTGAAATCTTGAGATGGCCAAATTTACATGGGACGGTTTCTGAGATGCCTTAAAAAAGAATTGCTTGGTATAGCTTTCAAAATTGAGTGTAAAGCTGACATTGCTCATGTTGAACTTGACTTAAAGATTCACCAGTGTACCAACCAATTTTATCGTGATAAAACCCTTGCACTCATGCATGTGGTTCCAGTGTGAAGAGAAGCGATCCATATATGACAAGTGAAGCCCCCAACTTTTAAATTCTGATGAAGGCCCTGATAAAGACAGTACCCTCAAGAGGGAGAAGTAATCTTAAAACCAGAATAGTTTCAATATAAGAGATTTCTGTGAGAAAAACAAGCTAGGACCAGGCAAATGGACTTCTGATTATTGCTTCTATTTAAAGTAGAACTGTAGGTTGTTTTTAAGTCATAATTTTTGAAGGATTACATACTTTTTGAATCAATTTTGTATTCTTAAATTCTGAGTAAGAAATAGTTTTTGAGAATTTTGATGTTTCATCTGTGAGAACAAAATTTTTTCAATTGCATGACCATTTTCTTACCTTTACATGTTCTTATGCATCCCAAAGGGCATTAAGGCCATAGAAAACAATTTGTGTAACATGTGGTATAAGTTTGATCGCATTGTCGTGGGAGAGGGGAGGAGGGGGATAAATGCCACTGTGGCCGGGTCTTGAACAGTATGGCATTTTGTTTAGCACCAGGGCCACTGCCTGTAATATGGAAGACCATGACATCCAGGCCTTCATTTAATTCCAGCTTTGGATACGTTTCAAAATCATCCCTTGATCTCAAGTGTGGTCACATAGTTTACAGTGAAAGCTTTGTCTTTTGTATGATTTAGTCATCTCACTAGGTACCAGGTACTGATAGCCTTGGGGAGCCTAGTACACTGATGCTTAGGTACTCCTTTTACCCAGTTTACTCTACCAGTGTTTTGGTTGGTTGTTTCTTGGAGTCTAGAATTGCAAGCTACATAGGCCTCTGCTAAGTTTTTTTCAGTTCAAATCATTCTTTATGCTGGTATAAATTTTAAAAAACTAATAAAGAGAAGAAAACTTGTATTACAATAAAGAACAACAAGGTATTTAGATGTATAGTATTATCAGAGATTAAGAAAAACAACAAAATAAAAAGGCAGTATCAGATTAGATGAAAAATTTATCTAAAAATTATAAAAAAGGACCGAAAACACCTTACAAACAGGGCAATTTGTTAATGAAAGAGTTCTTTAAGAGTAATTATCTTAACATGGAGTGATATTTGGAACTTTTAATTTGTAATTGGTTAAGCGCATGGAATGAAGCTCTGGATACAGAGGATGCCCCTTAGCAGCTTTATTATTTTTGGCAAGTCTAGGAATTCATTTTTGGGAGCTTCATTAACTATATACACAAACTTTTCATAGAGCTAAAAACTTGTAAACAAAATTTATACAGACTTCTAATTCTTTTCTTATCATAAACTTACATTAAAGTTATACTAAAAGCATAGTATACTGAGTTCACAAATGTTAGAAGTAAGAAGTGCAATATGACACTAAAATCAGAACTTGTATCAAATCTGTGTTAAGAAACTGAGAGGAATTAGATGATTATCATCTTCAATAGTATATGGTATTTTTTTTTTAAATATAAATAACAGTCTAAGGGATATATTCCTCCAAGGGAGGGTGAAGTATCCAATGCTTCTGTGCTATTGTCCATGTTCTGGTTTTGTGAAGGTGTCATGCTAATAATTTTTTATTCCTTTAGCTGTGGTGTGTGGTGCCAACTCTACCTTTGATGCCCTTGGTGACCCTTGTCCTGAGTCTTGTACCTCTATGCTTGTACCATCTCTTCTCAATGAATGTGACAACACCGCTACTGTGGAAGGCTGTCAGTGTGATGCTGGCTTTGTTTTGGAAGGAACTGAGTGTGTGCTTCCTACCAGCTGCGGGTGCATTCTGGATGGGTTTTATGCTCCTGTAAGTTATTATTTTTTTTGCAGACCAGTTAGGTAACACCTTTGTCATCAGAATCAGTCATTCATTCATTGAAATCAGATTCTTTCTGGAGTGTAGCATCTTCAGCAACTCTCGACATTACCACTACTCTAATGTCACTAATAACTCTGGTACACTGTAGTCATCCAGCTCACATTGAAAACCTGATATGTCATTTTTACAATGAAGAAATTCTATCCCAGAGAGTTTAGTTTGCCAGGCTGATTTTAGACCAGTCATATTTTGTCCACTAGATTTTCAGACGTAACTGAAGTATTAGATGCAGTAATTGCATGAGCAGTGAAATTATAAAATCTGGCCACAAAAATCCAGAGAAAAGGCAAAGTTTGTCACCAAAGTTTGAGGGTATTTGTCCAGGGTTGACCTTAGGACTGACCACTTAACTAGCTACAGTAGCAAACTTTGGATTGTCTTTCCAGGCAGTCACAGTTTCCTCTGAAGAAAATATTTATTCCAAATAGAAAAACTGCCCTTCTGTATTATTGATGGTGCTACAGAAGAAAAAGTTTGCCCATTGTGGAATGCCAAAACCATAATAGGGACAAAGGATCGGGACAGGGGTAGGGGTGTTGGTGTTTAAAGTTTACCACCTTGACCTGACCTGCAGAACACCTGGCAATCTCAGTGCATGTTTTACTCTGTTTTAGAGTCCACAGGCTGTGACACTTGCTTTAAAATTCCTAATTCTTAATTTCAAAACTACCTAGATTAAAGAACCATGTCTGAATATCAGTTATCAGATTACATGGAGGTAGGCAGAAGTGGAGATTTGTGTCAAACAATAGGGGATTAAAGGGCTCCTGAAGTTACTGTGTGAACAGTGAAAGTCAATAGAACCTTCTTCCAAAAGAGATGGGGGGGGGGGGGGGGATATATCCCTGTATCCTCTCCGACATTTTCTCTTGTGGCAGCATGGGTAGCTCAACAAAGGAACAAGTTGGAAGAATGTGGCTTGGAAGAAGTAATTATTCAGTAGTATTTGTGAACTGTGCTTTCCTTTTAGAAAATTCCTCACAATGTTTATCTGCAATGCTTATTTTGCAACATTTCATGGTTGTTTCTCAATAATAGTTTTACCTGTGCAAACCTAGCAACCCCCTTATCCATGGAGGTTTGAACTTTATAGACCATAATGAATGTTAGTTCATATTTGCTTCTAATGTACATATTTGTGTGTCACACAGGTGGGACTTGTTTTCCAAACATCAGACTGTTCACAGGAGTGTTCTTGTAATGGATATGATGACCTTACTTGTAGGAACATCACCTGTGATATGAATGCCATCTGTTCACCAACTGGTTGTGAGTGTTTGGATGGGTATGCAGGAGACGGTTTTACATGTACCAGTAAGTGTGCTCGAGGATCAGGCTAGTTTCTATGTAGTCAGGTCCCACTTTTTTTTTCTTTTGGATGCAGGTTTCTTCATATGTATGTTATCTAGAGTGTGAAAGATTATTGAGATAGGCCATTCACTTAATCTTTAGCACTCGTTTGTCCCTTCCTGCTGTATATATTACACCAAAGGTGCCATTTATTTGTGTGGTTTGTATTAAAATTTGCAGTGCTGACATTTATCTTATGGCAAAATTTTATACCACAACATGCCTTTACAGAATTAATGCATTTTAAAATTTTGATGTTAGGAGTTTCTGTTACTTTTTTACACTAGGAGTTTTACCAGGTTACATGTCCCCATTTTTTTTTTTTAAGAAGTAAGCAGAGTTTATTCCCTTATATATTTTTTTTTTTTGCAAAAACTGTATTACTGTAGTACCAAATAGTTTGCAAATGCTGTTATTAGTGTGATAGTATTACAACAAATGAATGGAAGAGTGCAATTCAATGTGTTCAGTGAAATAATGTTTTCAAAAATTCCACTATCGTCAACTGCTCTTACTGAAATTTATTAACTTAGTCATACAGATATCTCATTTGTACAGAATCATTAAGGATTTTAAAGCTTTGGCACCCTTAAAAATATACCCATCCTAACTTTTGTGTTAAGTGGTCAAATTCAATTAATCCATTTGTGTGATCACTCATTCTTACTTGATCTTTATTTTTTGCAATATATTTATGTTTTTTACTGTAAAGTTTACTTTTGAAGCATAAATTTAGACAATCTGTCATAGGCATTTATTGTAAATTGACTTTTTTTTCTTTTTATTGTTTCATTTCAGGGATTTGTTCAGAAGAAGAATTTACCTGTCAAGATTCAACCTGTATTGACAAATCTTTTGTTTGTGACCTTTTTCCTGATTGCCCTGACTTTTCTGATGAGTTTGAAGCTTTGTGTTGTGGTATGTATCGGGTGACTTACCATAATATAATTTTAATTCATTTTTGACCAAGGGTTTTATGGTATGCATTATGGCTTTCTGAAAAAATTGGAAAAATTCCCTATGGGGACCCTTCCCTGATGGGGGCCCATGACCCACTTCCTCATTTTACTGTACTGTTTGGTGATACCTTTTTTTTTTTCCTGGCAAGACGTAAGACCTCACAGTTAAAACTGTTGACATGAAACAATTGCCAAGGACTGAATTACTATTTTTCGTCTCCCTGCAACCCCTACCATCATAGTGGGGGCAGGGTCTGTGCTTTAGATAACCTGAGTGCCCTAGAATTCAATGGCACGGCTAAGAAGGGAGAATTTGGGGGCATTAGTCCTAAAAAGTCTCTCACCCCTAGATGCCCCTCACACACTAGAAAAGTCCAAGAAGCACCCCCCCCCCTTCTCAATGCAAACTCACACACAATTTTTCTGCCTATGCCACTGCTAGAGTCTGACATTCATTAGTTAGCAATTTATGGCCATAGATGCCATTGTTAAACTTATTGATAGCCTCCATCAAAGGAATATTGCAGACATACTCAAAAAAAAATAGAAGTGAGAGAATTTTGCAAATACATTGCACTTTACACTCATAGCAAATATAAAAACTGGTTTCAATTAAGTATTGGCACATTCAAATTTTGAAAATGTGTAACACAAAGAAGTGAAATATTTGAAGCATTTATTATACATTCTTCATTTTTTGTTGTTTTTGTTTAAACCAAGGTTCCTTTTACTTTTGCTTTAAAGCTGTTGCAAAGGTGGAAGGAATTAGGCTGGTAGAATTTTGAATGCCAATTGATGAACGTTTGTGAAATATTATTTTCATGTCTGCTTTTTGTTCATTTCAAGATGAATTGGGGTCACAAGACCATTGTCCTAAACCAAGTTTTTTCAGATGTCCAGCTGGTGGTTTGTACATACCTGTGTCTTACCTATGTGATGACTACACGTACGACTGCAGTGATAACTACGATGAATCTGAGGAACTCTGTACAGGTTAGACCTTTACAAATAATAACATTAAAACCTGGAAATTGTAATTCTACCACCTCTAGCCATCCATTATTGAGAATCCTGCATTCTGATTGGTTGAACACTGACCTGTTATTCCACAACAGACAGTCAGTAAACGTAAACACTGTTAAAAATGGAGTTTTGCATATATTTTCGGTGGAAGAATAGGAATAAACCACATTTGTCGGACTTTTATTGTCTCATAAACCGCCTCGACTCCAAATTTGCAAATAACGGACTTGGCTTTGCCTCATCCGTTATTTTGCCAAATTTGGAGGCTCAGCGGTTTATTCACCAATAATAGTCTGCCAGATGCGATTTATTCCTTCATTGTAAACTCTAAAAATTGTAATTGTAATCCTAGATAGCAATCAGTTAGGTTTAAACTTTAGCAGCATTGACTGTTCGTAACATAACAGCTGTGATAACCAGCTTACCGAAATATCTTACAAGCTCACCTCAGAAAGATGCTAGTGTAGCCAAGCTTTGAACTCATATTTGTTGAACAGGACCTCTGTTTCATAGCAACAGTTACCTACCAGGTTGTAGTAAATCACTGACTGTGTACAGCTTGTCCATCAGTTGTCATACTTTTGTTATCTCACAGAGTGAAATACATCAAAAAGGAAACTTTTATTTGGTTTGTAATGTAGCTTAAATTGTAGTAACTCAATCCAAAACTGTTCACCTGTTTTAGAATAACCACCATTCTCATGATTTCCCATGTACCTTTTTGTTTGCAGATCTTTGCTTTCCACCAATGGATATGCCTAATGGTTACTACACACCAATATATAACTTGTATCGACAAAATGATACAATTACATTTTTCTGTGAACCCGGCTACACTTTGGTAGGAACTAGCCAAAGAGTATGCGATGGCTTTGATTTTGGAGCGGAAGCATTTCCTGAGTGTTACCGTGAGTAATGTAGAATATCATCCAGCATGTTTGTAAATATTGTTGCCAACTTGGATCCCATTTGGAAGAATAAGTAGGATTAAAGTTAACAGTGCATTAATCTGCTGATACTTTCTGTATTGTGTTCTACAAGGAAATGTGAAAACATTCAAAATATGTAAGTCAAGAACTGGGTTGATGAAAAATTAGCTTGGTGGTCATGCACTTATATGCCAAAGCCATGGAGTATTGATTCAGTATGTAAGAGAATCACTTAAGTTCTGTCATGGAGACAGAATGTCTTTTTCAGCAAAGTTTTTTTTTTAGTGTAGGTGAGTTCCTGGATGGTGTTGGTTTAGTTTTCAATGGGTACTTCAGATTGTTTCATTTGTTTAGGCTGAAGCTGTTTGGAATTGATTTGGACAAATGACACGACTGACCCGATAACCTTTGGTATTAAAGAGAGTCAAAGATTGGTTTTACTGTCCTACATTAAATGGGCAGATTATACATCTGTCTTGGGAGTAAGATTTGAAGTTCACTATTCCCTGATCATAAATAACCGCACAGATTTTGGAGAAATATAAGAGTTACAGAATGAAAGATTAGGAAACTTGTAAGAAGTCAGGACTGACAAGAGTAATGTATAAACTGCTTCATATTTAGTACCCTGAATATGACTTAGCAAAAAGAGACAATCTCACCTGTGCATATTCACCTACTTTGATCTCACAAATAGGGACTGAGTTTATTTTTTTTTATGGGGGTTGAGGGCTATGTTTGGATTCTCATTGCAAAAGTACATTAGTCAGTAAAAATGAAGGGGTCATTATAGTATGTTTAGAGGCGAGTTTTGAGCACTTTCAGGGTTATAGACATTTAGGGCTGAACTTCATTACCCTACACTTATTTCCAGCACTAATGTTATTTCTCTGCAGAGGACTGTAATTTACCAACAGCGCCACAGTTTTCTACGTTCAACAATACTGATAATACTCATGGATCTGTGATCAGTTTAGTGTGTGATGAATTCTATGAACTAGAGACACCGGGATCTTACATTGTGTGCAATAATGGCACTCTAATTGGAGACTTGTCAACTTGCATGTGTAAGAATTCTAAGTTTCTTCTATCTTTTTTTCCTACATCTCATCCATTTTATTTTTGTAATGTAAATTTTTATATTTTACTTTATCTCAATGTCTTCTTAGGTGAAGGGTGCCTTTCTGTATTTTCCCCCACTACCACCCCCAAAAAGTGTTAGGTTGGTATAAAAGGGACTTAATGAGATTGCAAGATAAGTGTAAATTATAAACAATTCAGATGTGATCTATGTATGGAAATGTTTTACTTCTCTTTGTAGAAATAAGTTTTGAAATTTTTACCTCCATGCTAAAGATGTTGTTGGCATCAGTATTTAATTTAGTGTAATGGTTTTGTTGAAATCCTCACCAAGCTTCACTTGTTCATCAGTTACCATCAACTGACACTCTCCCATCAGCAACAAAGAGACTGGGATGCATTAAGGTCACTGATTACAGACTGGCCCAAGAGTGGCATTCAATCACAAATGCAACCAGAATAAACCCAAACTTTTTTGTATAGGTTACAACCTTAGAAATACAAGGTTAAAACCTTAGAAATACAAGTTTATTCAAGATTTTTGTTTTCATTTTGTTCCACTTTGTTCCCATGTTCCTACTTGTGTATGGGTCAGGACATCCCCAGTGTGACAGGCACATAAAGACATTAACTTTCTCAAGGGATGCCAAGAATTTCCTTGTTTATTCTTTTACACCCCTTGTCACCTCCTGTTTGTGTGTATCTCTCAAGTATACCTGCAATTAGTACTGTACCTGGCAAAGACAGGAGTTGGGACTTACAACTTCTATAGGGAGTCAGTATTGGGGCTCATAGATTCCTAAATGGGGGTGTTTATGTATTGAATCTATTGGAATTATAGTATAGTAGTTACAGTGCCACCCAATCAAGGAGAGGTGAGAACCTTCTTTCTGTCTTGTAAGTTCCTTTTTGTGATGTTTTATTCCAGTAATAGATCAATGTGAGTCAGATCCGTGTGCTAACAATGGTACTTGTGTGAATGACATCGGATTCTTCACCTGTTTCTGTGTAGATGGATGGACAGGGCTAACGTGTGAAGACAGTAAGTTGGAAATTTGGTTACAAATCATTGAATTTGTTATTTCAACAGATAAAATTGATAGTAAGATTTGCATCAGTGAGGCATCAATATCTAACCAATCCCTGCCCATCTGGCAACACGTATCGCTCATGGATGGTGATAACCTTTACACTCCAGAGAATACTTTCAGCATTTTAATTGGCAGTAGTGCTGAGACCAAATCACGGATTATTTCACAGGTTTAACATCTGATTGCAGAGGGTTATGGGTAATTAATTGCTTGGGAATCAAATCAAGAACCCTCAGGTTAAAATCTGATATTTGAAGCAAGCTTTTCCATGGTAACAGATGAGTAATCATGCAGAGATGATTAAGAAAGGATTTGTTTACATTTTGATAAAAGTTGGTTAAATTAGGATGAGAGGAACTACAGATTTGTCTACTGTTTATTAGGAGAGGGTTCTTTAGATTTTTGATGAGGGCGACATGCATATTTCTAAACCTGGAAGAGGGGGATTGGTCACTTCCCTTTCAGAAGTAAGGAGGTGATAATCACCTTTCATTTTTAAGTGTAAAGAAAATTTGCTGTTGTCACGTTTAAGTTAGGTCATCAAGTTATGAAATATGTTGAAGTTATCTTTGCAGTAATTTATCTCCTCAAATTGGCATCCAATGGGGCTTTCCTACTAGATCCCATCCATTTGACATCTCTTAATTGGAAATTTTTGTTTTTCAACATACTTTTAGAATGTCTGGTTTCAGTGCAGAAGTCTGTCCAATCCAAGTTTTTCTGAATACCTCAAGAATGTAATGTGGATCTATGAGATGGCAATATATGTCTCAAAAATCCTGAGATGGGGTTCCTCACTCAAAGCTAAACAAACTTAGGACAAATGCAGTCTTTATGGCTTTGTTTTTTGCTCCAATAGTTTCCGAAGAAGTGTTCTAGCAAAGTTGGAAGAAGATACACAGGAATGTTACTAGAAATACTTTTTAGACAAATGGAAATGTTCAGAAATTTCTTTGTAATAGCATAAGATTGTTTTCCTTAACAGCATTTGATGAAGATATTTAAAATAGTTACAAATCTTTCCTTCATCAACAGATGTAGATGAGTGTGCTGGTGACAATGACTGTCATCAGAATGCTACCTGTGTTGATACTGAAGGGTCATACTTCTGCTTCTGTAATGAAGGCTTTACAGGAGATGGATTTTATTGCAGAGGTAAGAATGAATGATGCAAATTTGATGCAAGGATTTGGTGTACCTTCATGAGCATGGCCCAAAATTTATATGAAAAGAACAAGAAATTCTTGAAATGGCCTGTGATAAGTGTAATACCAGGAAGCTTGTAGGATACCAGGAAGGTGTAGTGATAGATTCCAGCCACACCTTGATGTGTCACTTTGAAAATGGTTTAAAATCCTGCCCCCATCCTATTTGTAAGAAGATTTTTTTCTCCTTTGCAATGGATGTGAAGCTTAACTGACATCTTGTCAATTGTTTGCAAAAAATAGGATGGGTTCCTAGTTTCTAGGGTATGTGTCTATCGAAACAACAACTTGGTAATTAATTACATCTGAAAGGACTTGTCATATTTTGTTGGATCTTTTCTCAAGATATGGTTATTTGCTTGCTGCAGCAAGTGGCAGTGTCACTCACAAATATGACATGTAGGAATTTGTAGGGATATTGTAGAGCCAAAACAAAGCATGCATTTTCTATGCTTTAAATTTCTTATTCCCTGTGATATAGACATTTTAAACTTTTTCCACAAAATTTTTTTAGTTACAAATTCTAAGATGTGATTAATCAATCCATATAATATCATGTTCTAAGAATGAAAAGAAAAAATTTGTTTCTTGGCACTGCTGTGGCTCTGTTGTGGTGAGTCTTTTTAGATGGTGATCTTAAAATGCTGATATCACAGTAACAAAAACTGTTAAAGGCATTCTGAAATAAACTTGTTTTAAACTGTGAATGCCTGATATTTCTTTCCAGAAATTCGCCTCTTTCCTTTCGGAGATGATCAGATGGATGAGCGTCTTACTCTGACAGCAGAGGCAGCTGACCAGTCTGCTGGTGAAAGTGGAGAACGAGAACAGATTTCCAGGACTTTTGTTCCTCCTGCAGGATTTCCTATCGGAGATAACTTCTACTACAGCTTATATGTAAGTTTTGAACTTGGACCTAATGTATTTTGCTGCACAATGAAATCAAACCTTTTCTCATTTTATTGCTTGTGCTTACTCTGAATTTTGCCACTGTAATGTGTCATCATCTTAGCTGAATATGCACCTCACAAGTAACTGGAAAGAAATGACTTGCTCTATAAACTTGCAACCTTGCAGTCTACTACCCAGCCTTTGGTTAGAAGAAGAATGCATTTGAAGTTCTTGATTACATGTTTAAGTATACAGGTTTCTCCAAACACCTGGCTGTTGTAGCACAGTGTGTATAGCAATTGCTTAGTTCTTTTGATTTGATAGAATATTGTGGCTATAAAGGACAATGCCATTTCAAGTATATAAGACTGTAAATATGAGAGGGAGTTGCTAGATATCAAACTATTGTATCACATTACGTCTGGGGGCTTTACAAAATCCATTCACCACCTTCCTGTTAGCTGCCTATTAGGTTCCCATCCCTCACTTCCAGATAACAAACGTCTCCGCTGACCTTTAGTATCTGGAAGTGAGGTGTGGTCACCTAAATAGGCAGCTAATGGGAAGGTGGTGACTGGATTTTGTAAAGCCCCCAGACGTAATGTTCTGCAATATTTGTAACTTACTTTCTGGTACTCTTTGTGGATAGTGAGCCAAAAAAGTCACATTCTGGCAAAAGTTGAGTAAGAGGCAAGTGCACCTTTGGACACCATACAGTATCATATACTTCCCTTACCCATAAAATCAAGGGGTATGTTTGGTACAGCAGGTATGGATTTAAGTACTAGGGTTTACTAGGATTAGAAATGAGTTGAACAACTAGTTGAATTTCACAGCTATTTACCTCATTTTGCTATTGACGAAACCTAAGTCTCTGAGGTACTTTGGTCTACCAAGCAGGTAACTTTCAACATTTCTTCCTAATTTGAAGTCTTTTTACCAATATTTTTCAGTTCATGGACAATGGAATTGTTGTATTCATAAATGAAAATGCGGAGAAGTTTGGTTTCCCTAACCCATACCCAGACGGATTTGATGGAACTCAAACACTGGTAGCTGTAACTCCCTTTTGGACAGATAGTGATCTGGCATCTTCCGACACTGGAGAAGTTTTCTATCAGGTTTGTGACTAAGACAGCTATGTTTTGAAGAGCAAAAATGTCTCAATTTGTGATTTAGTGCTGCTAAATGTGAGTGTGTATGGAAAACCTCTTACACCAGGCTCCTACTGGTGTAGTTAAGAGATTTGATTGCAGTGGCCACATACTGGTGTAGTTAGGAGATTTGATTGCAGTGGCCAAATACTGTTTTAGTTAAGAGATTCGATTGCAGTGGCCAAATACTGGTGCAGGTAAGAGATTCAATTGCAGTGGCCACATACTGGTGTAGTTAGGAGATTTGATTGCAGTGGCCACATACTGGTGTAGTTAGGAGATTTGATTGCAGTGGCCAAATACTGGTGTAGTTAAGAGATTCGATTGCAGTGGCCAAATACTGGTGCAGTTAAGAGATTCAATTGCAGTTGCCAAATACTGGTGTAGTTTAAGAGATTTGATTGCAGTGGCCACATACTGGTGTAGTTAGGAGACTTGATTTCAGTGGCCAAATACTGGTGTATTTAAGATATTTGATTGCAGTGGCCAAATAAAAGAAATGATTGTACATTGTACTTTATATATATATGTAAGAAGATATGCTAGTACACATTTCAGTATTTTCCCTAGGGTACATTGCAGGTTGATGAAAATTTCATTTACATAGTGTAACTAGAAGGTATATGTTGTTAGATTGAGTTGGCTGTAAATTTTCTTATTTTTTGCCTTTTGCTTCTGTTTTGCCTCTTAATCATTTGATTGGGTGTGGCTTTAGCCACTGTTGCTATCTGCCTGACCTGGCTATGCCAATGCAGGCTCTGTACAGGTCTGGGAAGCTGTGGGATTTCAGATAACTTTTTGGTGCCATAGAAGCTGTGTTTAGCATCATGTGATACACAGCTGAAAAATATATCATTTTGGTATATTTTATCATTGACATTACATTCATTTTAGGAGTATGGTGTTGGGTCTTAGTTTCAGCACTTGTGAATCAAAATATCCTGATATTATTATTATGTTCTTTTACAGGTAAATATTTAAGAATTTGCTGAAATATGAGTTAATTTCATAGCAAGAAATAACTTGCCCTGTATGTTGTAGTCAAATGGGCTTTCTTTTGGCCTTTCTTTGACTAATAAACAGGCATTTGTGAGAGACTTTTGAACGTAAAACACATTGGAACTTCGAGCCACTCACTGAAAATGAAGTCTCCTTGTGACTTTGCCTTGGAAAGTAATCACATTAGCAAGCAGTTGCATTGGAATTTCGTCATAGTAGCTTAGCAGAAACACTGGTTGGAAATAACATTTCTCACCGGTCTTGCCTGAAAACGACTTGTCAAGTCGTCACCTGATCAACCTTTTCAGGTTTAGCATGCATGATGTAGAGAGCATGGTAGACTAGTGACCACTGCATTTGACGTGTGGTTGCATGATTGATAGTTTAACTCTCTAATTCATTTTCTGATTTTCCTGGACAAAGTGCCCCTTAGCTATCCACTCAGGTGGTGAATGGGGACTGTTATGTAAAGCCATAACTTTTTGGCAATAGGGAAAATGGAGAAAAGTCATAGAAATTGGGAGTTGAGATTTGTGTGATTTTTGAAAATATGAAAGTGATATGGAAAGTGGTCAAATCTAACTGAATTTGGTGTTTATCAAAGAATGTTGGAAATGATATAACTTCCATCCAAGTACTCCAAGCAGAGTTTTAAGGAACATATGACATCCCATTTGCAACAGCAATCCTGAATTTTGATGTAAATTGGCAAATTTTTAGTGGATTTTTAGAAAATGTAAAACTACATATAATAGCAACTTTTTTTGTAAAAGTGGACAAAATTTACTGTTAGAGAAGATACACCATGTTTATAAAATAGAATTTTGGCTCTCTTCATCTGTGGTTAAATATACTGAGGAGCAGGGAGCACATTCTAAGGGCTACATTGTTCAACAGTGGTAATATGTGCCATAGCCTACCTTTGATTAGCATTTTCCTGGATAGTTGGTACTTGAGAAAGGCAGTATATAACTATTTCGTAGGTATATTGTTACTTGAACACACAATGGATTGTGGATTGCAAGCATGCAGTGCTAGGGGAGAGGGTTCTACCGTTGTTCATGAACAGCACTAGCCTAAAGGAATATTAAAGCTGGTTCCAGGGCATAGTAGAGAGTATTGGTAACATCTGTATGATATCTACGGTTTTTCAGCAACATGCCAAATACTTGTGAGAAATTTTCATTGATCTTTACTGGCATTGTCCTACAGAAGCATAATTTTAGGTAATTTTTACTACTTTTTATTCAGGTTTATGAGAGATCAGACAGTAATACTGTGAATCAGACTGTGGTTCTTGATGACGTCGATGAGCGCATAAGAAACTTTGACCCTGATTTCCCACAGTTTAATTCAACCTGGGTGTTAGTTGTAACTTGGTTTGAAATTCCATCATTTGTAAGCACAACTGATGTAAGTAGTTGTCTTTTTTCTTTTTATTTGGTTCAACTGGTTGATAAAGAGTATGGCAGCAATATATTACAGTCTCATTTATAAAATGGCTGTGAAATGGCTGTGGTCGGTGCTCCAGTGTGGATGACAACATCATAAGAAAGCTTAGTACCATGGTTATGTTACCAAAGTGGTGTTTGTTAAAAAATGACACAGTACCACACAGTTACTGTTAAATAAGTATCTACTACAATGCTCAATTACAGCATCATTCAAAAAGCTTTGAAATTTCATAGTTATGTTAAAACAGTGAAAATAAAGACTACTGTCATGGCATGCATGCCTACCTGCAACAGTGCTAATCATGGCATCATTCAAAAGTGTATAATGTGCTATGATGCATTTTTTACTAAAATATTCCAAACATTTGCATATAAAACAAAAGTAATAATTGTTCTAGTTTAACATCTTTGAAATGCTTCTTCTTGGTGACAGTTTGCATTGGGAAATACATAGCAGGGACCATGGAGACAGGGGGAGGGGGCTACAGGGGCTTTAGCCCCAGCACTTTTTCTGCCTTGGGCATTTTGAGCTGGCTTTGATAGATGAAAGGCTGTTATTTTCTTGAACATATTGGGCTGCTTCTATAATTAGCCCCCTCACTTCAAAACTGACTCTGCAGTCTCTGCATAAGAGAAGGATTTTTGCCCTTGAAAAGCTCATGCTAAGGGGATTTTTCCCAAATCTGGGAGCACATTCTGGGCCTTCTTTTTAATTTGAACATACAGTAAGTTAGGCTAGCTGCCAGGAGTGGTAAGTTTCTACATGACAGTAACATCAGTATGCTTAAAACTTCTGGAAACATGATGTCTAATGCAAAATGCAGTGGAGGTTCTACTCAATTGCTGATTTCAAGAAACACGTCGGTATAGTAGACAATTAGGGAAAATTAGAAGGCAGAATTGCTAAATATGGTACTGAAATATAAAGCCTAAGTGTTGAAGACAGTCAGGATGTCACCAAAATTTGTTGCAAGTGGAAGGGACCCCTCTTCTCTGTCCATGAGTAAACTGGCTGGATATTCTCCATACGGCACCTTCACAGTCATTTAAATTAAGTGTAAATAATGCACACATCTCACTGACCACCCTGCTCACAAACTGACCACACTGGGATAACAGGAGTACAGTTTAGCACTCCTTTTATTAGCACACAAGCAGCACAATTGCTTTCTTAATGCAGTCACAGTAAACTTCTGTAAAAGATTCTCCTGGCACCCTATCTGTAATTTTGTGGTCCACTGAGCCAGGAAAGTGTTATCACTTGGAAGGGGTGTGGAAAGCATAGAGGAAGTGCCCAAGTATAGGATTATAGTAAATTAATCTGCTGCTCTAAGAGGATTAAGCCACTTGTTGTTTATGTCACCCATGGAAGCAACTTCAAAGTCAGACAAGTTTTGGAATCTGGTTTGATAGCCTCTTGTTTAGATTTACACAATTTTAATAAACTTTTCCATTGTAGCTTCTATCAGTACTGCTCATAACTTTGTATCAATGTGTTATTCTAACTCTTTCAGAGGTTTTATGATTGCTGTATTTCTCTCAACAGACAAATACATTCCAGGTTGGTCTTGCAACAGATGGAACTTTCAGTTTTGCTTTGTTTAACTATGAACAAGATCAGATGCTGTGGAACACTGCAGCTTTAGCAAACACAAACCTTATCATTGGCTACAACACTGGAACTGGCACATATGTTAATGCTCAACTTGAAAATCCTCCGTTCAGTTCTTTGGCAGCGAAATTTACCCCGGATCAGTTTGTAGGAAACACAGGACTTGGTGGTCGCTGGATTTACAGGCTGGAGGCTAATAATGACACAACAGTCAATCCCAAGCAGTATTGTTTGGATTGGTACAATCTTCAACCTCCTCATGAAGAATGGAGTCGATTCCTGGGTACGTGTCCATGCACATTTGGCCAAGGAGGAAATGACAACTCTTTCAGACAACCAAGAAATAGACGTCAAGTATCAGTCGCCAGTAGTAATTCAAACAGACGTTTGAGTCAAGAGGTACTGGCACAAATTCAGGAGCGCTTAGGTAAGCACACAGTTGCGATTTAAAGTGCAAAGAATGTTGTGTGGATGATCAGACTTTCCTTGTTAAATACCTACAATATGTATGTTGATATGAATCTATATCAACTGAAGAGTTAGAGTTAGATGAGGTTTTACAGCTCTGTTTCTAACCAATTGGTTTAAGTCGAGCCGGCTACAGCCTTTTTTCCAGTTGTGGCTCACCAGTTGAAGAGACAAATATGATGTCATATTGAATTGAAAGCATTGAAGGAGCATTTTCATATTGAGTGGATGAAAGCTGTGCTGGATGGACTAGAATACAGTCCTCATCACCTAATGATTTCTCCTCCTACTTTCAAACAGGAACACTGTGAAATAAACGGTGATGTCACCAGTTCTTGCAACAGTGCCTACTCCTTATCCAGTTCCTAATTCCTGGCAATTATGTCAAAGCTTAACTTTAACTTAAACACTTCCTTTAAGGAATGTACATATCATTGTGGTCTATAAGTTCCATTTTGTGCTTACCACTAGCTGGTTCAACTGGTCTGTGCAATTGGATGTGTTTAAGTCAGGATTTTTCTTTTGCTGTTTGTCTACACAATTTGTCATTTCAGTTTGACCTAAAATGGCAAATATATTTTGAAGACCTAGTAGACAGAATTGATTCTTGTTGAGTGGTATGACAACTCATTTTAACGTCCCTGTGTTTGTGTCCCAAATTGCTAACATTACATTAATCATAGGAAACTAGATTGAAAAAAAAGGAAACAAAGTAGTGTTTATTAGTGTGAGGAGATGACCTCACTTGTGGTTGTTTCAAATTCATTGTAGATTACATATGTAGAAACGTGATGTGTGTATCTGTCCAGAATCAATCTTTGGGACTGAACAAAAATATCATGGCAGTGCATAGATTTAGTTCTCCCTTCACATATCGAAAACTGTATGCTTAAACAGTTCCTTTCTTTTTTCAGATTCTGGGGAATCTTTCTGCCTCCAGACAGCCATCTCTCCTAGTGGCAATGGAGCTGGTATGACATGTTGCTACCGAGGTGATGGCTCACTTATAGAAGGCTTTGGCACTCCATTGGAAAGCAGTTTCATTGAAAGGTTTCAGTTCCGATTTGGGCTGGATTCAAACATTTTGCTTCTAATATCTTATCTTTGTAAGTTTAAATTAGAATTTTACTAGAAATTTGTCAATAAGGCTTGGGGTGGGGGAGTGAAGTTATTAACTTCAAAGTTTTCAGAGTCAGCTACTTGTACTCATGAAAAACTCTTAGCAAATAGATGAGTTGGGAAACTTGGATATACCATGCATGCTGGGAAGGAAAGTGTACCACAACAGAGACTGCATGTGCAAGACAGATACTTTGTATAATTGTAGTTAAAAACTATGGTACTCATCATGGGTCAAAGACAATTTACTTGAGGTGGAAAAGTTCTTTTTGAATTTAATCTCCTTAACGTGGACCAAAAAGGTTGAACAGTATGACGGGAAATTCTGAAAGACAGAAAAGTCTTTCAACACCTTCGTATCCATGCGAAAATACCCGTGGACTTGATCTGTGGTACTACAATGGTACCGTGAGATTGGACTTCTCTTTTTGAAGTTTTGCCCTGAGGTAAGAGGGATGGCCAGTTGATGCCCTTTGATGGGCATCAGGATATTACCATTCTTCCTACTTTCAACAGAGTGGGAGGGGTGGAGCTTCCATGCTCTGCATGAATGCCTCACAGCAAATGGGACGACTTTCTAAATTAGACAAATGGCCAGGACTGAAAACCTGATACCGAAGTTTTTAAATCCATCGGCATTTCTGATAATAACTATTCCAAACAAGGAAATATAGAATCCCTAGAAAATTCCCAAGTGGTTTCAAAGGTTGCAGAATTTGATTTTGGTTCAATTAGCTTGCAAAGCATTACACTTCACCATGTACCAAGCCAATTTCAACAATTTAACATGATAGCATTGGGTACACCTCTGTGTTCCATGTCTTCTTTTTCTGGCGTCTCTTCATGTAAGCCTACCTTTGATGGAAGGATGAGAGAGAATAGGGTTTCATTGTGGGAACATGGAGACGTCGGAATAAAGAGGTGTAATCATAATACTGTAACTCTAACCTATAATCCTCATCCTCACACTAACCTGAATGAAGACTTGTCAGAACGTAGAGATGTCAAAACAAAGATATGTCAGAACAGAGGGCAGTCTCCCTTAGAATCAATTTCATTTTGTTGTTAGAGATACATATCTGTTAGCTTATGCACACTACACTGGGTAATTTCAGGTAAATTTAAATTAGCCAGGTGTTAAAAAACTGCAAGTATTGTAAGCTTAGGGTAGAAGCTATTCGGAATGTGTGGAGTGATAATCAGAAGTTATTATAATAGGACATCACTGAGGTTGTCAACAAGAAAAAATTAGTATTTTGGGTCTGGACACAGGTGTTGGTATGACAAAAGGTCAGAACTACTATCTTATATTTGGTAATTCATTAGGCAAGAAACAAGTTTCAGTGGCTATTTACATATTTTAACTGTGTGTTGATGTTTTGCAAGGTGACTCCATCTGTGAAATCAGCATACACTCATCAAGGAAAACTTTCCCTTCATTCTTCCTAGAGTCCGCCAAGCTCCAAAGAATGGGTTGTATCAGGAATGGGTTGCAGTGAGGATGAGTGTACCTGAACACAATCCTCAGAGGACCAATATATTAATGTAGTCATAGTCGTATTAGCAAGGAGTATGCTGCACCCCCTTCCCCCTTTTTCTACCTAGAACTCAGACAAACCTTATTTCTTTGGCAGATTTTTGGGAGAATCGAGCAATTTTCTTTGGCAATACAAGTCAGGTTTTTGTTGAGCAAAAGTGTCCTCAACCCCACATTACCCCTCTGAAAAATGCACTGTATTCTTATGCATGCAGTATTTATTAAGTTTTTTGAAACAAATTCCAAATGTGATGATGGCCTTTACTATATTGCACATTATGGAGTACGTTTTAGATAAGTCTTCTCTGTTTATTGTTTTCTTCATTTATAATTTAGTGCAAGACTACTTTCCAAGGTCTGCTTGCTGTGATTTGTCCAGGGATCCATTCTTTTGTGATCTTTACACTGAAAAGAGACCAGCTGGATCTTGTATTGGTTACTTACCCCCTAGGACATGTAAGTATTCTTATCCAAAACATTTAGAAGCACATCATTCCACCATGTGATGGCAGGCTGGCAAAATCATGAACTTCTTAGTTTGTATAATGAATGCATAAACCATGGCAGAAAACATAGAGCAAGCCTTTGTGACTGTAGCTTCATTTCATGGCTGAGATTTTCACCTTGCCATCTATTTTGTTTCAAGTTCTCTTTACACACAAAGAAGTTTGTGACTTTAAATAAAAGTATGTTAAACATTGTCATCAACATATGCCTCTGATATCATAGAGCAGACCTTTGTGACTGTAGCTTCACTTCATGGCTGAGATTTTCATGTTGCGTCTATTACGTTTCAAGTTTTCTTTGCACACAAGGAAGTTTGTGACCTTGAATAAAAGTATGTTGCATATTGTCATCAACATACACCTCCGATATCTTTTCCCAAATGGGTGGTTTGCTCCCAAATACAAAGGACAGTAAATCGTAAAAAAAAATTAAGTGGTGAAATTTTTAAAATTTACTACAAGTTCTGTGATGTAGCATGTTATTTGTTTTCAAATTGTTTTCAAAATTTTGTTTTCAAATGTCTTCCTGGAGAGCAAACTCTAGGGATTTTTCATGTGAAATTGACACAATCTTTTTGCAGTCTTGGGGCTGTCTTTGAAATCAACTTAAACACATATCCTGTGTAGTTGAGTATCCTATTCATAGCAACAAAAAAGACAATCTTGACAGTGTTAATTGATAAACTAACCACTGAAAAGTCAGTTCAGGCATTTGAAGAATCAAGGTTGGACAATGACAACGGGCTTGTAATCAGTTTAGTACAGGAATGATAGTTCAAGACTTAAACATATACACCTTTCTCTATTGAAAAAATGAACATATACCACACCAGTTGCTCTGGATCTTATCAGATTCCAGTTTTATCATAGGATTGCATTCAAAATTCTTATCCACAAGTCTCAATTTCATGTCACCATACCGTCTAACCAAAGTGGTAACTTTCTTACAACCCTTATGAGTACCATGCAGAGCTCCCCTTTGGGTGGAAAATTTCCGAAAATCCTCCCTTGGTCCCGCCTTTCCTCTGTGTCCTGTTATTCTCCCGCCATGAGGAAAATGTTGGCTGATGTGCCCTAGCTTCCATGACTGATAGTCAGAAAGGCATTACAAAGGCATCTTCAATATGCAAGGCTGCAACATGGCTTTTAAAAAGTTTTTGGCCCCTAAAGCCTGCTGTATTTCATTTCCAGTCTACATTGTGCTAAGTGTTTCCCATTCATACATCACAGACAAATGGGTCTTTTGAAGCTTCTAAACACTGAGAAGTCTGGAGCTTCTGGGATTCCGCCCACTGGACCTCTACTAGGGTTTTCCCCTGGACCACCAGGGGTCCTATGGCAAGCCCCTGGACCCCACCCATCAAGGGCTTTGGGCTTTGCGCTTTGTGCTCGCTGTGCACTTCATGCACTTTTCCACTTACCATATCCTTTATAAATTCAGAAATGTTGGGCTCTGTGCCATGTTTGTATCTTTCCAGACTCTTTTATGTGACTCAAGACAAGTATTTGGAGTAATAACGCTTCTCAGTTGGTGCTGACTAATTTTGGAACAATATCCCCAGTTACACAAATCATTCTTCTTTACTCCATCAGCTCATTAACAAGTTAATTAATGATGAGAAAATGCCTTTGAAATCTTTCACATATTGTGTCCTGTTACAGCTTGGGTTATTGGTGATCCTCATTTCACAACACTGGATGGGTATCAGTATACCTTCAATGGTTTGGGAGATTATCAAGTGGCACTTATCTACTCGGATGGTGTTGTGGTTTATGACATTCAGGGACGCACCAAACAGATTGTAAATGAAAACACAGGAGAGTTAGCTGATGCAACGTATTTTGATGCCTTCGCAATTATGAGAGTAAATGGATCAGAGGTATGACTTGAAAAAAAGTTCTCCCCAGTGTGGGTAAAAGCTGTCAGTTTGATATCCATATTTCATAGAAAGATGAACCACATGCAGACTCTTTTATAACCATTTATTAGATATTGTTTCTGGATCAAGAATGCTTGAGTAAGGTTTTAATGGTTTCACCAGTACTGAAAAGATGCTTTCTGTGTGATGCAATAAGTAGAATTTTTGAGTATCTGTCTCACCTGTGCAATGTATGTAAATCACAATGGAAGGGATATTAATTTACAACCCATATGATACTGTGAAATTTGACTGCTGGACTCAGTTACATGTGACCTTTTGTAAGAGCCAGTTAAAATAGAAGTATGGTTATTTCTTAATAACAAATGACCATGAAGGGCTAAGGAATAGGGTGGCTAGAAGTCTATTACATCTCACACATTTTCCATTAAAAGGCATTCTAGTTTAAGCAAGGGAATTGTAAATAAGTATAAGATATTAGCAGTTAATTTCTGTTTCAAATAAGTTTTATTGGCTTTGCAGATAACCTTTACCTTGAGTGAGAATGGCACTGACTTCAACGTAACAGATAATGGCCAAGAACTCAATAAAACTGCTCTACTGGAGGGTAAGGTTTGGCTTTTTGTATTTTCATATTTGAATCTCACAAGTGAAAGGGTGAAATTTTGGTGCATTTTAGTGGTGTATTATCATCCCATAACATTGCACTCTATTTTCAGTTATGTTCTGAATGTTACATGGACTGATGTATATCTTAAGGAATGCATAAATTTCAGTAGCTGTAATGGATCACTTGTTGATGATGCTTAAAGGATTTTTTTTTTATGTGTATAGGAGACTTAGCAGGAGACGGCTATGTCATGAGTGCTGTAGATGACGATTTGACGAAAATAATGGTTGTCTTTGTTGACATGAGTGCTGTTGTGCAGTTGTCAGTTGGTCTGTTGGATCTTTTGATTCAGTTACCAGAACAATATGAGGGGAACACAAGAGGACTGGTTGGTAAGACATGCAAGAGAAACATTTATCACTTGTTGGAAAAGATAGATGAAGTATTGTTTCAAGAAGGAAGAAATATATTATGAAAAGAATGCTTGTATAAAACCATGGCACTACCACAGGATGAAAATAAAACTTACTAAAATTTTTAACTGTTGGAAGGTTGGGGTTTAATGTACAATGGGTTTGCATCCAGAAGCAGTCTGATAAAGAGGATGTGAACTGATGAGTTGCCAGTTGCTTGATATGAGGCTGTAGTATCAAAAGTTTTCAGGGCCCTCCCATGCTTGTGTTTTCTTTAGCATTTAAAATAATCACTTTGATTGCTAAGGACTGATGAAGAATACCTCCTCTGCCTCCCATTCCTCCTCCCCCTGAGCATACTTTCTGAGATGGCTAGGTGCCAATTTTTCTCCATTTGAAACTCGCCCACTGACCCCTTTCCCTCATCCTGGCCCTGCCCAGACCTCACATCTCCCCCCTACTCTTAAAAGTCACTTCTGGAACTGCCAGTGATATGTAGCTCACTGGAAATAAGAAATATGAGACAACATACCTTAAAATTCATTTATATATCTCCCTCTTTCAGGTGTATGGAATGGAGATGTCTCAGATGATTTTGTGTTTCCTAATGAGACATTACTCCAACCTAGTGGTGCTGATGGCAACTATACCGAGCAAGATTTCTTCAACTTTGGAGAGTCCTGTAAGTATTCAAAATTATTTCCACCATATGCATGATAGAATATTGAAGAAGGGAAAGCACAGAAGAGTATTGTTAGGGAACTTTTTGCTTTGATCCACAAGATAAGTCCTTTCATCACGCTATGTCCATGACCCCTCACAGTTTTTACATGGAAAATTCCCCTCTGAAGAACTCCCCTGGGTCACCACGACTTTCCACCCCCTCCTAAAAAAATTTCCACGTATGACAGGTACCTCATAGACAACTTTCACCACCAGAAAGTTGAGAATTTTTCTGGGTGGTAACTGTCCGGGGTTAGATTATCTGGTTGGGTGTTATCCAGGTGAGAACTGTGTGGGAGCCCACTTGATCTATGCTGTCAGATCATTTTCAAATTGTTTACTACAGTGAAAAGGACTCCACATGTGCAAATTTCATGTCATTGTTTTCAGGGAAGGTTAGCGAAGAAGATTCCCTGTTTGATACAATAATATCTCGCAGACGTCGCCAAGTAGCTGTAGGATCTGGTTTCCAGCCAAGGTTCTTATCAGACCTTGTCAGTGACTTTGAGACAAACAACCCAACTTTCCTTGCATCTGCTAGAAGTACTTGTGGTGCCAACAACCAATGCCTCTTTGATAGCCTGGCTGCTGAAAACGAAAATCTTGGAGCTGCTACCAAAGAAATGCAAGAGACAAACGAACAAAATGAACGTGTTCTAGGTAGGTTTGGTTGTTAAAAGAGTGACCTTTAAAAGTCAAGTAAACATTGCTGACTTCAGGCTAGGTTCCCTGTCTTAGAAGGTATTCTGAAGAGATAGTAATAATAACTGTAATTCAATCCTTGAAGGACAGTTGTTTTATGACACCAAATGACCTCAGCAACAAACATGAAAGAAGCCTATGGTTGATGAATTACAACTTCACGTTGGGTGGCAGCCAACTCAACAATTAAGATCAAATTTGGTTTCTTTTCCAAGGCCAGCTCAGATGGGAAAACTGTAGATTTCTCTTGGGTGAAATACCCATCTTACTTTTACCCACCCAGGGATGGAACCTTGAATCTCGTGGTTGCTAAGCTGTATCGCTTCAAATGCCACTGACCTTGAAAAGTCAGCTAGACATTTCTTACTTTGGGTTTGGCTCTTTCGTGTCGTGGAATGTATTTTGAAGAGATGACACTCGGTATTTGTTATTTAAATAGAAATTCTTCACCAGTCTCAAAGACATTAGACATTTATCTTTTTCTTGGACAGTTGTGCCATCACAGGTTCATTCTATTACAGCCATATTTAGTATAGGCTTGAGGAGCTCTTGTTTCTCCAGAGTTGGCAATCCTTGGCTTCAGGAGTCTCAATATTGAATGGAGCTGCAACTCCCAACTCATTATTCTTTAAAATAATGTCCTAATTACACCAGGCAAATATACAATGTGTCACATACAAAGTTTTGAGTATGTATATGTATATTCCAGCTAGCCTTAACCAAGAGACCTAAGGTATACTTCTGCACTTCTGCAATGTCAACCAGTGTGAAATGAGAAGCCATTAGTGGAATACTCATTTCCCTATGATTTACAAATGACAACAAAAAAAAGAAAAAAAAAAAGCATACTCAAGTTTGCTACTGTAACCAAGCCAAAGAAATAATTTTTCAAAATTGTTTTTGAGGATGTCTGAGATGTTTTTCATCTTCTCCACAGAGAATTTTCCCCCAAACATTACTGCCGACTCAACCATTATTGCTACACTGGGGGAGCTGTTTTACTATCAGGTGGATGCAACAGATCCTGAAGGATCCATGGTTTCATATTCTTTGCTGTTTGACAACATTACAGCCAATGTTTCTTCAGGTTTGTTGATTGCTTCAGTTTTTCTGTAACACAATTTAGTTTTTGTTGCCAAACAACAGTGTCATATCACCTCATGCATGTTGAATGCTGTATATTGTTTGTTGGTTGCTGTGTATATTTGGTGATTACTGTGCTGTATGTTGTTGATATTTGTATATGTTGTTGATTGTGTAGATATGTTGACTGCTGAATGATTTTGATTCCTTGCCGAAGGCAGGCAAGGAATCTATGTGATTGTGGGTGTGTGTGTGTGTGGGTGTGGGTGTGGGTGTGGGTGTGTGTATGTGATGCCTAGCTTGTAAACATGATATCTCAAGATAGCAATGACCGACACTTTTCATATTTGGTATACAGATTTGTCATGTCAAGGTGAAGAACCCTATTTGGTAGAGGTTAAAGGTCATCAGAGGTCACCTGAGGTTAAACTGCAAAAACCTCATAATTGGCTTGAAAACATGATATCTCAAGGTAGCAGTGACCAACACTTTTCATATGTGGTATATAGATTTATCATGTTGAGAAGAAGAAGCCTATTGTTTTTGGTGGAGTTCAAAGGTCATTTGAGATCACCAGAGGTCAAAACCCGAAAACCTTGTAAAAACAATATCTCAAGTTAGCAATGACCAACACTTTTCATGTTTGGTATACAGATTTGTCATGTCAACAGAAAGAACCCAATTGTTTTTGGTAGCGGTCAAAGGTCATTTGAGGTCACCGGAGGTAAAAAAGCCGAAAAGCTTGTAATCACAATATCTCAAGATAGGAATGACCAACACTTTTCATATTTGGTATATACATTTTTCATGTTGAGAGAAAGAACCTCATTGTGTTTTTGGTAGAGGTCAAGGGTCATCTGAGGTCACCAGAGTCAAAGACCGAAAACCTTGTAATCGCGATATGTCAAGATAGGAATGGCTGATATAGATTTGTCATGTTGAGAGGAAGAATGCTGTTGTTTTTGGTAGAGGTCACAGGTCATCTGAGGTCATGAAAGATTAAATTGCAAAAACCTTGTAAATGGCTTGTAATCACGATATCTGAAGGTAGCAATGACCGACACTTTGTACATGTGGTATATAGATTTGTCATGTTGAGAGGAAGAACCCTATTGTTTTTGGTGAAAGTAAAAGGTCATGTGAGGTCACTGGAGCTCAAAAACCGAAAAGCTTGTAATCACAATATCTCAAGATAGGAATGAAGGACACTTTCATATTTGGTATATAGATTTGTCATAATGTAAGGAAGAACGCTATGGTTTTTGGTGGAGGTCAAAGGTCATCTTGGGTTACCAGAGGTCAAAAAGCAAAATTTCCCAAGAATTTCCAAGTTCCATTGGAGTTGAATCCCTTTCAAGACACTTCAGTTTTTCTTTTTTGTTATATTTGGTGGGTATAAAGGTCATGTGAGGTCAGCAGAGGTCATATTGTTAAAATACCGTAAAATGTTGTAGTCAAGAAAGATAAATTTGAGGGATAAACCTCAGTGCAACAAAGCATCCCCATTCAGCAAGGAATCACTAAGCCTTTGGGCTTTCTGGTTATTGATTGCTTTGTAAGTTTGTTGATTCCTGTATTTTTTTATTGCTTTATTTTTTTTATTGATTGCTGTTTTTCTTTGTTGACTGTGGTGTGTATTTGTTCAAAGTACATTAAAAGAGGCAAGATAGCATCTGCCTTTTCAACAATTTTCATGGATGTCTAATGTCTGTTTCTTTTTCAGATGGTTTGGTTGTTTGGAATCCTGTAAGCTTAGATCAAGTCTCATTGGTCGTCCAGGCCAGTGATGTTGAAGGCGCTCTCTCTGCTGTACAACCTACCCTCATTGTATGTAACTGTCAGAACAATGGGACATGTCAAGAAAATATCTTCACAGAAGATTCAAATGTAGTTGCCAACAAATTCGCAGTAAGTTTCGAAGGCTAGTTGTGTGCATTTGTGTGGATGATATCATTGACAGAAATGTTTACAACTTTGCTGTTCAAAGTGAATTAGTTCCACATATGTAGGATATTTAAATGCAGGAAAGTTTTCTGTTGTGACTTTCATAAAAGTTTTGAACTATGGATAAAATATTTGCAATTTTGGAAAAATATACTTACATGCCAACTAACAAGGGTGACTAGCTTGTTACACAGTAGAAGTAGACTTGTTTACAGGAGCATTCTGTTATCTGCAAGGGTTGGTGAGTGTAGATGATCCCATGAATACCAATTTCTGTGAAAAAAATTAAGGCCCAGTCTGATCACCTGAAAAATGTGAACCTGGGAAATGAGAACCTAGATTGTAGAAATACACTTGTTTTGCAGGATGGAGTAAGAAACTAGGAAAACTATCATAATGATCATATTTGCTTTATCTTGTATCCTACAGGTAGCAACTTGTGCTTGTACTGAAGCCTGGACAGGAGATTTTTGTGAAGATGACTTTAATGCTTGTCTAGATGATCCATGTTTTCCTGGTATTACTTGCTTTGATAATGAAGCTCCATTAACAGGAAACAGATGTGGTGATGGTACTTGTCCAGAGGGTCTGATTGGGGATGGCTTCAAATGCTTTGGTAAGTAGAGGTCTGTGATGGGATCATTGATGTCACTTTCATTTGATAGGTTGGTATATGTTTGATAGCAGTATTGGTGCATGTCCAGAGGGTCTAATTGGGGATGGCATCAAATGCTTTGGTAAGTAGAGGTCTGTAACGGGATCACTGATGTCTCATTTGATCAATAAGATATATTGTGTAAATAACTTCTAGTTTTGTAAGGACATTGGTTAGACAAATAGGGGGAACACAATATTACACCCCTGCCTATTGACATTTTTAGCTCAACAAGTTCCGCTACTGTCTGTCCATCTGTCAACATTGGTTATAAGGCTGCTACCTGCTCAGGCCCTAACATTCCTTGTCAAGTTGGTAGCGTCATAACACATATTAAGGGCTTGATAATTACGGTAACAAAAAGTAGCTTAAAGTTCATTTGGAGTCATGAAAGGTCGAGTGAAATCATGCAAAAGCTTTCAACTCCTAGCGGTAATGTCTGAATCTTACCAGATTTGGCAGAAGTGTTAAGTAGATGGTAGGTCATCAAAGTTGTACTTTGAAGGTCAAAGGTCATTTGGGGGTCAAAGAGAGGTCATACAAATAGTGATCAAACAGTGAAATCTTGCAAAACCTTCAACTCGTAGGGGTTATGTCCAAATTTTATAAAATTTAGCAAGAGTATTTAGTAGATGATTGGTCATCGTCACTGTACTTTTGAAGTAGTTCAAAGGTCATTGGGGTCAAAGAGAGGTCAAAAGAGTGAAATCACACAAAATCCTGCAACTCCTAGGAGTCTGTGTTACTTAGAATGTAAATGTTTCTAAAACTTTTTTCTCAGATCTGGATGAGTGTGTTGCCTATGCTAACAGAAGTGAAGAGGATGGTGGACCTGCCTGTCAACAGATTTGTGAAAATACCCTGAATGGTTTTACCTGCAGTTGTAACAGTGGATATAACCTACACCCCGACATGTACCAGTGTATCGGTAATACAAAGTTGTTATTATTTTATTGTGGTGCAGTCACATGTTCTGTGATGTTTTCCTGGCCCAGGATAGTTGGGCATATATATGTTCAACATGACCATACATGCCTAAGTGGTTGGGTTTGATGATACTTGATACACATCTGGGACAATTTTCTGCCCTGCCTGGCCAAACTAATTTGATCCACCCATTAACTTTTAGATTTTCACAGATGGTCTACCAGATGTAGTTGTATCGCAAGTGAACTTGTAGCTTATGTTAACACCAGCATTTATTCCAGAACCTCCAGTTAGTGGCACAAGTTTCACAACTTATCAATGCTTTTTTGATTCCACACAATATGTAAACAGAGCCAGCAGGACAGTCCATTCTGTGGTCAAGAGGGAGAAACTTTAGGTATTGAACTGTGACAGTCAGCTGCCAGAGTGGGAATTATAGGGTTGTGATGCCACCTAGCATGGCTATTTTCTGCCCTTTATTTCCTAAGGTCCATTATTTGTCCCACTTTTGGGTACAGTCCTTGTGCTCACTCAGTGATTTTGGTAGAAATCATATTGTTGGAATCATGGAAGCAAATTGGACTTTCTATAAGGTTGTGTGGTTCCACTGCAACAGACATTAGCAATAGACCCTTTTCAAATAGCAATCACAAAGGATTATGGGAAAGTGTTTTGGTGTGCACTGTTTTGTCAATGACATTTTACTGTGTAAAAAATTCGAATCCACACTCTTTTGTAATGGCCATTTGGACAAGGGTTTATGGTTGGCATGTGGGAAGCTTTTGATATGTTACTTTACATTGTATGGAGGCATATGACATACATTGAAATTCTCTCATTTTAACCATGTTTTCATTTAACCTGCTTTGCTTGGCTTTAACTACTGCTTTATTAACTGTGGTAGTGAGCTGTTTGTCCAACAGTACTTGGGTGAATAAGATTGCTGTCCCTATAGACCTTATGCATATCATGTCACGGAGCAGAAACTGCTCCCTCATTTGGAGGAAAAGCGCGCACCATTGCAGGTTACACTCACAAATGCTGACAACTGAAATGTATTACATGTCATGCAGTTAGGTGTAAATTACACTGGGGCAACAGACAGAAGATTCAGGCCTGCATTGGTCATACTTGCCTCTAAAAAAATGTAGAGGAGAAATGCAAAAGATACTTCATGTCATAGAAATCTCCCACCCTACCTAAATAATTGTGTCAACTAAAACAATGGATATAGTCCCGTTGGGCCCTAAAATGGCCCTCTAAACATTTTAGGGGATGATTTATCTTCCAAAACATTTGAAGAGAGCCTCTCTGCAGAAATTTGTCATGGATCAGGTGATAACTTTCCAACCATAAGCAATTGCATTAGTGGAAAGGAAAAATTACCTTGTTCGGTGTAACTAATATCTCGTTGCCTTTTGTACAATTCTCTTGATGATAGATATTGATGAGTGTGAACTACAGACAGATGACTGCTCAGAGAATGCAGAATGTGCCAACACCCCTGGATCCTTCAACTGTACATGTCTTGATGGATACTTGGATGTCAATGGTGATGGCAGGGTCTGTCAAGGTACATAGGCTCAATTTATTTCTCCACAGAATGACATGAAAAAGAATATATGATTGGAAACAAATCACCCCCCCCCCCATTTTTTTGGAGTTGTTCCATCATTTTTAGAGAGGCCAGAGAATATTGTAATGTCAAGAAAAAAGTCATGGATTCTTGCAAAATGTGCAGACGTTGAATAAAAAATGATGATTCCACCATATTTTTCTGCTCTATTCCTATTCTGTTATGATATCTCATCTTAATATTTGTCACACCTTCTGTCTTGTATTCCACAGGCATTATGTAAGCCAGTTTGACTTTAGAGACATGAAAAACATTCTGGGATTGTTCATTGTCCAACAGACCAATTCTGTTAAATTACATATGCACAAAGAACTCCTTGTATTTTTGAATTACTGATTCCTTTTTCTACTAAAGCAAAACATAACCTCACTCAAACATTGAGTCCAATCAAAGAAATTTGCTTCAAAAATACCATTTTTCTTCACAAAATCATTTTGTGCCATGATTGATACAGAAAACCACAAGAGTAATTTGCAAGTGGTGGATGTAAGTACAAAGTTACAATCTTGGTTGCTGGTACATCTTAAGTAAGACCAGTCCCATAGTGCATTGCAGGTCTGTAATGCTGTTATGCTGAACTGGCCTCCTTTTATTTCTCTGGGGGAGAACTGACCTTTCTAACTTTATCTCTTCTTTCTAGATATCAATGAATGTGGTTTGGTCCCACCTGTGTGTGATTCTAGAGCTGAGTGTACCAACATCAATGGTAGTTTCATCTGTACATGTAACACAGGATTTGAAGGTGATGGAAAGACATGTGATGGTAAGTTGTTACATATATGTTGGTTTCTGTGATGGTATGTTGTTTTGTAGATATGAATGTGTGTTGTTGATGTTGACTTCTGTGGAGGTATGTTGTTACTTTGATGTTGTCTTCATTAAAGATGTTGTTACGTAGGTGTTGTCTCTTGTGAAGGTGTCTTGTTGCATTGATGTTGTTTTGTTTGAATGTATGCTGTTACCTAGATGATGTCTTTTGTAAAGGTATGTTGTTACATAGGTGTTGTCTTCTGAGAAGCTGCAATGCTATAAGGATGTTTTGTATGAATGTATGTTGTTTCATAGATGGTGTCTTCTGTGAAGGTATGTTGTTACATAGATGTTGTCTTCTGGGAAGGTGCAATGTTACAACAATGTTGTCTTGTGTGAATGTATGTTTTTACATAGATGGTGTCCTCTGTGAAGGTATGTTGTTGCAAAGGTGTTGCATTCTCTGAAGGAATGTTGTTGCTTAAATGCTGTCTTCTGTGAAGTTAACATTATGTTTGTTCGGCATTGTCTTATGTGAAGATATGTTGTTTGTTACATAGATGTTTTGTGTGTTTTAGATGTTGTCCTCTTTGAAGGGATATGTTGCATAGATGTTGTGTTCTCTGTGGTTATGTCGTTATTTAGATGTTGTCTTTTGTGAAGCATGTTATGTCATTATTTTGATGTTGTCTTATATGAAGATGTGTTGTTAAGTAGATGTTTTGTGTGTCTTGTGTTTTGCTACATAGATGGTGTCTTCTGTTAAGGTATGTTGTTGCATTGATGTTGTGTTCTCTGAGGGTATGTTATTATTTAGATGTTGTGTTTTTTGAAGGTATGTTGTTTCAAAGATTTGTTTTCTGTTTTCAACCAGGAAAAAGTTTCAAATGCTGCATTACAACTGCCTGATATGACAATATTTGCATCATTACTTTGGGATTGTTTTCATAATCAGAGGACTATTTTTTGAATGTATGAAAAAGGTACCAAACAATATGGATTTTATCTTGTGCATTTCCTTTCCGTGCAGAGATAATTGTAAATCTTCTGTACTATAAAACAGAAAAAGTGGGAAAAAAATGATAAAACACAATAATATTACACAGTCTTATGATATAAAACTTGATTTCAGTCTTTCTAGCAGTCACAAAAGGATTCATCTGATATTCTTTGAATGGATGTGTAAGTTACTTTTACATGTACCCTTCAGTTGAATGAATGGATCATAGCCATTCAACTTATTAAATGAACTTTCATTTTTAACAGACATCGAAGAATGTACGCGTAATCTTGACAACTGTGACACCAATGCAGAATGTGTCAACACTGTGGGATCTTTTACCTGTACTTGTTTGCCTGGCTGGTCAGGAGATGGGGTCAATTGTACTAATATTGACGAATGTTTGGACGAAAATTTACGAGAATGTCATCCAAGAGCCATGTGCGAAGATAATGAGGGCAGTTACATCTGTTTTTGCCCTCCTGGTCTCTTTGGTGATGGTGTTACATGTGATGGTAAGAGTTGCAACTTACTCATTAACATTTTTAACTTTTTTGTGTTTCAGTTTATTGCCTTTACAGCTTGATGTTAAATTTTACAGTCTCAATGGAATTATTAACTGAATGTAAGAGTGTTGAATATTACATTACATTATGTTGTATAGGGAATCCTGAATACTAGATGATAGCATCATATATTGGGTTTTATTACATTAACTGTGTTAAGTATTGAATCCTTGAGGTTCAGTTCACATCATACATGTAGGGTGTATTACATTATAATATGTAATGGAGTTTACTTCATAAGTGATGGAGTTAGAGTTAGATGAGGTTTTACGGCTCAGTTTGTAACCAATTGGTTTAAGTCGGGCTAGCCACTGCCTTTTTTCCAGTTGTGGCTCACTGGCTTGTTTTCCCAACTCCATTGCTTATGCTGAGCACCAAGCACAATGGCAGTAGGTTCCATTTTCATAAGTGATGAAACTCAATATGGAGAGTAATATATTGTAATGTGTTGGATATTAGATAGTAATGTGTGGTACATTGTAATGTTAGATTTGAGGGATTACATCTTTTATTGCGGTTTGTCTGTCATCAGATCTAGACGAGTGTGAGCTTGGTCAGAGTGACTGTGCCACGGATACCTCAGAGCTTTGTATCAATACACATGGATCTTATGAATGCAGATGTAATGAAGGTTTTACATCCAATGGCACTATTTGTCAGGGTAAGTTAATATTTCTGCTTCATATGATCAGTTGGAAATGATTTTAGTAAAGATTTCAATCAGGTCAAATCACATCAGATCAGATTTTTATCAAAATCTGCCTCTTGATTTAGATTAATTATGATAAGGTGTTTTGATTAATGGAGATTGATTAGCACCTGTACATGTTTTTCTGTTTCACAGACATTGATGAGTGTAATATAGTAAATGCTACACAGTGTTCTGACAATGCTGACTGTGAAAACACATATGGTAGCTATGCTTGTACTTGTCAAGATGGTTATGCTGGTGATGGCATCACATGCATGGGTGAGTTCTTTGTCTTCTACAACCTTCTATATCTCTGTGTCATCAATGGCATGAGTAGCTGTAATTAGGGTCAGGCTTCTGCATTTTGTACTGGCCAGTAGTAATAAGGACTGCATTTTGTGCTGGCCAGTAGCACCACTGAGAGTCCACTTTAACCACCATGGCAAGTAACATAGTATTTTCCTCACTTTCTCAAGTTATGCTCATCCATAAAACCAGCTGGCCCATTGGGCATGCTTCTTGGATCTTGCCCAGCCAGAATTAAACTTACTGACTTTGATTTGTGGGCTACTGGCTCAATCAGACTTTGGCCATGATATCAGCAGGCTCTTTACATGGCTTACTTCCAAACTATAATGTCCCTAACACAGGGATGGGCACCAAAGTGGTAGGGCCGTAGAGAGACATGGTAGTAAAGGAAGGTAAGAAAGCTTCTGGTAGAGGAGAAATGTCTTTTTGGAAGGGGCCAGGTGTTTAAATGTAAATTTAAGCTGTGTTAAAAACAACATGATGTTTAAATGTAAATGTAAATTTGAAAGTTTCTTGGGGGCAAAAATTTTCTAGGGCCCCCACTCCTTGGCTAAAGGCTTACAGAGTGGTCAGATTGGGAATTGTGTGTTTTGAGCTAAACAGCCATTGATCTCAGTTGCTCTATGTGCATATGTGAAGATGTGGAAGATAAGTTATGATATTGTGAAATATGAGATACTGTATTTTTATAAATAAAAGTTCCTTTATGAAACCCCAACAGAAAACAGAATTACAAAAGTTTCAATAGATACCAGGGCCAAAGCAATCAGACTATTGTGTTTTAAATACTTCTATAAAAGATGAGAGGGTCACTTGAAAAAAAGTGTGAGGGTGTGTGGCTCATGGGCTTCTAAATTTATTATCTTATTGAGATGCAGTTTTCAGCTTATAAAACAGAAATTTTTCTGCATTTTTGAGAGTATCAATTGTGGCCATTGACAAGTACTCCGTAATCTTTTTTACCTACATAGATGTGGATGAGTGTGTTGCTGGAACCGATGACTGTGACCCAGATACTGGAGCGTGCTCTAACACAGAAGGATCCTTCAGCTGTATTTGTATTACAGGTTATGAGGGTGATGGCAGAAACTGTACAGGTAAGATATGTTATTATGTTAAAGGCAGTCACCTTAAATTTGAAATGAACAAACCTCCGATTGTAATTGATGTGTTGCTCTTTTTAATCATGGGACAATGCGTTTCAAGGGGAATGGTAACCATGTTTGTTGTTGGAGGCTTACAGAACGTTTGAAACCACTATGCACAGATATCATACAGAGAAAACTGTACAATTTGAATTTGCACAGTTTGATACACAGCTTGGTGTGCTGAATGCAGTCAATAATTCAGTAAAAGCACTTATAATTGGAATGGTTTGGTAGTGTTGTATGTCAAAATGATGACCAGTCCCTTTTAGTTGTGAATGGTTTTAATACGATATGGGGGATTACTCCTTAATTTGCCTTTGATGTGGAATACTGATATGAAAATCATTTGTAAAGGAAATAGGAAGTAGTTTGTAAGATTTAACAAACATATTGTTAAGGTTGGTGTTACTGTTTTAATCCCTTAAGATCCTGGCTCTGCCCACCCTGATATGGGCCCTGCTATCCCCACCCTGATATGGGCCCTACTATTATCATGATATGAACTTGACTTACACAATATTTGTCTGCCACTCTCTTCTGTGATGAAGTACAGCTGATGTTTAATCCTCCTGGATTTAAAACAGATTTATCTGTGAGCATGTTACAAACTCTTTGTCATTTTGTTTGTTCTTGTAACAATGAATCCAAATTACTGACCAGCATCCATGCTTATTAGCATATATGGTTCAAGAAATTCCACTTTAAGAAATATTTCTGTCAAAGGTTTTTAGGAAGAGTATTAGGCTAGAAAGCTTATTAAAAAATGATTATCTGCTGTAATACTGTAATATTCAAATTTTCTAATTTTATGTACTTTTAATCACTTATTTATGTCATGTTTGTATATTGAAATGTTGAAAATGAGATTGAAAAAATGTGTATGGATTCAGAAAAGTAATATGTACATTTTTCATATTCAGATATTGATGAGTGCACTACAGACAGCGATGACTGTAACCAAATATGTAATAACTTTGTTGGAGGATTCTTTTGTTCCTGTTTCTCTGGATATGAACTTGACCCCTCAGAACCAAACATTTGTCTTGGTGAGTTATGAGACATCTTCAAACATTTTAGTTAGTGATATTGTAATGAATTTGTATTGAAACATTTTTCTGTTCCTGTTACTTTGGATATGAATTTGCCCCCACAGAAACAAATATATGTCTTGGTGAGTGACAACTGAGACTATTTTAACATTATAAATATCAGTTGGGGGGCTTAAATGTCTTTTTGTTTGAAGATTCTTCTATTCCTGTTACTCTTTGCTTGAATCTAACCACTTTACCCCACCCTTCCCCTCCCTCAAACCCAGAAACCCACTTTTTGTGAGAAGGGTATCTCTCAGATTGCCATTTGTTGTCAATATTGGGGGTATGACCCCATCCCCCCGGGATTGACGCCCATGGGACAATCCAATGCATACACATGAAGTGCATGTCAAATTAATTTTGATTTGATTTCTTTCAGATGTGGATGAATGCCTGTTGAATTTAGATAACTGTACCCAGGGCTGTAACAACACTGCTGGCAGCTACTTCTGTTATTGCTTTGAGGGATTCATTGAGCAGGCAAACGGTGAATGTATACGTAAGTGATATCAATAACTACTGTTGTATTTGTATGAAGAGACTTTTTTAGGGGTATTCTATGAAATGCCTGTAAAAAAGGGAGTGTTCTGGGTAATGCCTCACACCACAAGCATTTGTAACTTCCTGCAGTGAGAGGGGAAAGTTAAATGCACCAGAAAGTTAAATGCAAAAATGTCTCATTTGCCCAAAACATAGCATATTGTGCCCAAAGTTAATATGCAAATATTCTGGCACAATTGGGGATGCAGTTCTCATCTTCTTCCCCTCCACCCCCTCCCCTCCATCCCCTGATCTTCCCCTCCCCTCCACCCCATGGTCTTTTCCCCTTCCCCATGATCTCCTTTCCCTCCCCTCCACCCTCTTCCCCCTCCCTTCCACCCCCTTCCCCCTCCCTTCCACCCCATGTTTTGTACCAAACATATACACCCAGGTAAACACTCTACCACTCCGGTATTGACAGATTAGCTTAGGACCACCTTCACCAGCATATTAATGAAAGATTCAAATGTCATGATTTCTTGTACCTTACCACAGCTCAAGTGAATTGTACAGTGGATAAATGCATCAACGGTCAATGTTTTTACAACCAAGGCAATGAAACTTGCATATGTTATGATGGATATGAACTGTCACCTGACAATGAAACACTTTGCATTGGTAAGTAGCTCAGAAATAATCTTAATTATAACAGAAGTTAGTAACAAATATTAATAGTTGTGAAAAAATTCTATTGATAGCAGAAGTTTCTAAAGACTTAATTATAAAGAGTGGGTATAAATGTGTTTTTTTTATGGTGATTTCTTGAAATGGGCTGGATTTTTTGTAAGAAAAGTTGTTCAATTGATTTCAGGCAGTTTTGAAATACATAGACAGTATTGCTGCATCATGACTGGGTGAAAAGTGAGGGAAACATTTTGACAAAGTTTTTAAAGAAGGGAACAACTTGTGAATGTAAGGCAAGCTGCAAAGTGTCCATTTAGTACACACATTTTAGTTCACATAAGCTTTATGTGATCTTGGTGCTTACTAAATAATTTTTCTACCCATATATGATAATTTGTGCATCAAAAGGTATTGAAAAACGTATTTCATTCCATGAGTAAGGTGGATAGTAGTCGCACCAAGCTTATTTGGGAATATTAAATGTTACTGGGGTTGTTTTTTGGTAATTCAAGATGTATATGGTCCTCTTCTCAATTACAAAATGGATGCCAAACAGAATTTAATGTAATCTATAGAAAGTGGGAAAATTTTGTCCTTTACTGATTCAAGTAGAGAAGAAGGAAGGGGATTGGGATAAGAAAATCACAGGCCTGTTATGACTGTTTCAATAATTCTGTTTGGTCTTTGCATTTGCTCTTTAACAATTGGGGCATAGCATACGTGCCCATTCGTTTTAATTGATAGTAATGAAAATGTGTTATGCACCACAGTAGATAGTGTATTATATGTTAGTGTGTAAGAACACAAACTACTGTCATTTAATAAAGGTTCTCAGTATGATAATTCTTTAAAGTAAGGTCATTTAGCCCAACTGTTGAATTGAACAGGAAATTTATTTCCATACAATTTATTTCAGTTTTCATAGACTTACTATCTTAGTTTTGCATTTTTTTTTTGATAATTTCAGACATAAATGAATGTGAGGACCCTTTGTTGAACATGTGTGACCAAATTTGTAACAATACTGTTGGTGCCTATGAGTGCAGTTGTAACAGTGGATACCGATTGGCTGGTAATGGTAGACTGTGTGAAGGTAAGGTGGCATGAAAGTAGCTAGATATGAATATGCATATATCATCTAATTAAAGTTTGAATATGAATTCTCTGGTAAAAGCAACTATGTGATGGCTAGATTGCAGAGAAGTAGGTAAATGTGAATATGCATAGTATCAATGTGATTGAAAGTATGGATGTTAACTGGCTGGCTTTGGTAGACTGTGTGGAAGTAAGATTGTATAACACCAGGGTAGATATGAGTACGTGTGTACCAATGATTCTGATATTGTATGTATGGATATGGATGGGCTTGACTTGAATATGCATATTTGATTGTATGAATATGAATTGGCTGTTAATGATAGACAGTGAGAAAGTAAGATTGCATAAAAGCAGGGAGATATGAATATGCATAGTATCAATGTAATTTAACTGTGGATATGGAGTTACTGTTACTGAATGGAAAAGATTGGCAATTGCAAGGTGAGGTTGCATAGAAGTGGCTAGATATGAATATGCATGGTATCATTGTTACTGGCATTGTTATTGGCTGGCGTTAGCAGACAGTATGAAGGTTAGATAGCAAGGCTTTTAGTTTAAATTTGACTTATACCCACATTATGTTCAGGAGTTAAACTGAAAAATACAGTTGCATTAGATTATGCCACTTACTGATGTTGAAATCAAAACAAAATGAAATGCCTATAATTTAACACAAAAAGTATCAGACCCACAAGCATCCTATATGTCTGCAACTTAAGAGAACACTTCACTGGCAAAAACTATCACATTGGAAGATATGTCAGCCAATACAGTATTAATTAACATTAGAATCCACAAACTTCACAAAAGCACAGAAGTTCGAGATTAACATTGGGAGATGTTGCAAAAAAGCATCACACTTTGGACTGGGTGATGTTAACCTTATTATAGATGAAAAGAGGACATTTTGTGTACTACTGCATACCTATTTCTGTGTAAGCCTTTGGAAGTTGAATTTTATGAGAAATTTTTCCTGCATTGTAAGACGCTTTCTAGCCACATAGCACACTCTTTGAAGTTTTCCTTGATTTAAATAAATTCTCCTGATCCTTGTTAATTAATATCTCATTTTTGCCTCCACAGATATTGATGAGTGTGTTGAAAATTTAGATGACTGCGATCCTGTTTCTTCAACATGCGTCAATGAACCAGGTACCTTCCGTTGTGCATGTAACGATGGTTTCATGAGAAATGGATCTGTTTGCCAAGGTAATATCACCATCTCGTATTGTCAGATTGGTTATACATCTTTTTTTTTATTTTTGCAGTATTGTTACTTTAGCAGCAATTTGAAGCCTTTGTTATGTCACTTTGGTGGATAGATGTACAATGTGATCATATCATCAAGAGATGTGCTACCTTGTTGATAATGTAATCTAGTGCTGTAATTGGCTAATTGTGTAGTGAAGAACAGCAGTGTAATTGTTAGCATGATAATATTCTACACATGAAGACATAGAATGCAGAGGGCATTTTTGGTGTACATGTATTCATGTATAGACCTTATGTATTGATGTCACACGACGTCAGATTGGAGGAAACAATGAAGCATGTGCACAAACTGCATAGATTTCACACAGGCGTGTAGACTACACATATACGATTGGTTGACAAATCAGCTGTCTGTGTTTGTTGGTTTAACTTGCAGTGATAGGCACTTTTCCTCCAGATGAGGGAGCACTTTCTGCTCTGTGACGTGACATCATTTGCATAAGGTCTATAGAACCTCATAGTTCATTTTTATGGTGCTGTGCTTTATTACACACAATTGCAGCATTAAACATCACATTGTTACATGGTGGCACATCTCGTGATGACATTGGGGTACATCGGTCTACCAGAGTGACATCATAAGTCGTTGTCTAAGATTTCTGCTGCTCTTTGTCCACCCAAATCAACACAGGGTTCCTTTAGCCTGCAAAAATCTTAGAATTTTAATGACCTCCAGGAGAAGGAAGGGTGTTATAACTTTTGTGAATGGAAAGAGAAAATAGAGCAGGTGTTTGTTTATTGGATTTGTGAAAGTTGATTACGTAGGAGTTTTTCTGTGGATGTAGAGAATAAATATGCTACGACAAAACCCAGTTAACATGCTGATTCAATGATTGTTATGTTATGCGAATGTTTTTAATGTCTCACAACATGACATACAGCATGAAACATTTGGTGCCCTTGTCATTTAGTTGAGTTGGAAATTTTGTTCAGAAGACATCTAAAAGAGACTTTTTAAAATTACAACTTTTTTTTTGCTTTATTTATCCATAGATGTGAATGAATGCCTGGGTGCTAATGACTGCAGTGTTAATGCTAACTGTAACAATACGTATGGCTCCTACCAATGTTCCTGTAAGGAAGGCTATATGGGCGATGGCTATACTTGCATTGGTAAGTGTTTGTGCAATCTTCACGTAGTGGTACAAATCGATATTCCATAAAATATTCAGCCTTTTGGTCAACTGTATATATTTTTGTAGATTTTACAATAGAGCTACATCATTCAAAGTTTAACCAATATATGACATGTTTCCAGCCTGAAACATTACTATAATGACTTATGTATTAAAATCCATTACAGTAAAATTCAGTTGATAGGTGATTACTGTGTAACAATGGTGCTACCTGATTTGTAGTACTGCCTTCCATTAAATATAGTTTTAAACTCAGGAATCTTCACAAGACATGAGAAATGGGTACAACTATTGTCGTGTCTCTGACAAATTGTTTACCGCTCAGGTATAGTTTTTTTGATGTTTATCATAATTCTGTTCTTTCACTATCATTTACAGACTTTGATGAATGCAGTGGGTTTGGACTGTGTGACTTTTTTGCCACCTGCACAAACACAATCGGTTCCTTCGACTGTGAATGCAATTCTGGATTTCAGGGAAATGGGTTGTTCTGTCTAGGTGAGACCAAGTTCCTTGTTTGGGGTATTTTTCATGCATTCATGTGGGGTATTTTTAATACATTTATGTGAATATTATTCACCTGGCCACAACATAAGAAAGTAGCTGCCAGGCTTGTTGCAATCTGCAGAAAACACTCATTACTGTTTATTCTGCCACCAATTGTTCCCTCTTCACCCCTTTAACCTTTTATTCAACTCTTTCAGTGTAGAATAGAAATTCCATAAACTAGGGCATAGAGTTACCATATCTTTCAGTTTACTCGAAGAAAATTTTGGCTGAACATAGTACTTTTGTCCCCCACCCCCCCTCCCCTTCAATATCCAGTCCAGACTTGCATAGAGTCCCCCCTTGTGCACACATTTTACATTCACAATCTTTATTGCAGTGGACTTCTATTACTGGCAGTCCTTGGTGTCTACTTCTTTTTCTTTATTGTCCTCTTTGTTTAATATTGGTGTTTGTCTCATTTTGTTCAGATTTCATTATTTTAGACATTTTTCACTTTACTGTTCATGTAAGTTGATACTTACATTCTTTCTCTCCTTTTACAATAGATTTGTAGTTTCTTTTGATTAATCTCATCATGTTTGTTCTGCTAAGTTAATGTACAAATTATTTGTAATTATTCTTTGTTGGTCATTGTTCATTGCGTAGAAAATCTCTGTTCTTAAGATGTAGGTTTGTATATTCTGAGATTCCTAACCACTTTGAAATGTGGACTTTTGTAATAATGCTTAATTCGCCTTTTTGACAGATATTGATGAGTGTAACGCTACCAGTAGTTCCTACGCTAACTGTTCATCTAACGCTGTCTGTGCCAATGAAGTCGGAAGTTTTACTTGTACCTGTCTGGATGGCTATGATGGAGACGGACGTACTTGTGTTGGTGAGTTCATCTTCCATCTTGCCTCTTGATCAATACTTCAGTGCATTTTGACTTTAGGAATCATTCAGTTTTCTCCATTGTCACATTCATACAACCATGCATGGGGGACAGGTGAAAGAACTATGTACACTTCAAAGTATTAAAAATGGCAATGGTTTTTGCAGAAAAGCATAATTATGTTACATTTTCAGAAGTACACTCTGGGAAGGGTCAGAAGCATGGATATTGGCTTTGGCAATTACTGCTAAGCATTGCTTAAATTGGCCAATGATCTACCATGGTTTATCACTTGAGCTGACATAAATGCTAAAAACAAGATCAGTTATGTCTTCATACACTTCCAGTGTCTCTAGTGCTGTTTGTGTTTAGTGCCTGGATTAAAATTCTGTATTTTCACTCTTTTTAGATGTTAATGAATGCAGCCTCCCCATCAGTGACTCAAGAGCAGCTAATTGTGACCCAGATGCCACCTGTACTAATCTGGATGGAACCTTCATGTGTGCCTGTAATGATGGTTACAGTGGTAACGGTACACTCTGTGATGGTAAGTTGTAATCTAGTGCGTAATTTCATGTCTGCAAGTAATGATGGCTGTATGTTAAAAGTAGACTGTGATGGAAAGCGGCTGTAATATGGTGGGTAGCTTCATGTGTGCTAGTAATGATGGCTATATGTTAAAAATCTGTGATGGAAAGCGGCTGTAATATGGTGGGTAGCTTCATGTGTACTAGTAACGATGGCTATATGTTAAAAATCTGTGATGGAAAGCGGCTGTAATATGGTGGGTAGCTTCATGTGTGCTAGTAATGATGGCTATATGTTAAAAATCTGTGATGGAAAGCGGCTGTAATATGGTGGGTAGCTTCATGTGTGCAAGTAATGATGGGTGTATGTTAAAAAGTACACTCTGTGATGGTAAGCTGTCATCTGGTGGGTAGCTTCATGAAGGCTAGTAATGATGGCTATATGTAGAAAGTACACTCTGTGATGGTAAGCTGTTATCTGGTGGGTAGCTTCATGAAGGCTAGTAGTGATGGCTATATGTAGAAAGTACACTCTGTGATGGTAAGCTGTTATCTGGTGGGTAGCTTCATGTGTGCCTGTAATGATGGCTATATGTTAATTGTACATTCTGTTAAGGTAAGGTGAAATTTGGAGGGTAGCATCATGTGTGCTCTTGGACATAAACAGAATTATTTTGGTGGGGTCAACATCTAAGGAGAGCACTTACATAAGTGACCCTATTGTTTACCAAGAAAAATATTTCCTTTGTTTTCCATACTGCTGGAAATGGAATTATCCTTACCCCACAAGTTGTATCTGAACTATCTTTATATTATTATGTTAGAAATTTACTGGGATTGATGTGATACAAAAAAACATTATTTGAAAATGCTTTTTCAAAGTCCCCTTGACTCTCTGGCAAAGCCAAGGGGCGAAACCAAACATTACTTCCGAAGGAGTTCTGCTCCCTCAAGGAGCTACGTCCCCAAGGGGCAACAAGCCCAACTGACCAACCTCTCGACCCTCAGACCTCTACATCATTATTTGAAAATATCTGGACTATGACAATGGTGCACTTTGTAAAGGTAGGACTTGCTGATGACTGCTATAGGTTTAATCATATTTACATGCATGTTTTCATACCTATTGTTATAACAATAAAACTTTTTTGTGACTGTGATAAATGTAAAGCGTAAGCTTGTAAAGTAAAAATGCAAGATCATATAAAACAAAACGAGGTAAAAGAAACAAAAAGTCAAAAGATTTAAAGCAAGGAGAAAACTACAAGACAAATAAGAGGTAAATCTGCTTACCTTAACACCAGTGCTCAGAATAATTTGCATATCATAGTTTTGAGTTTGAGATCACCTTCAACCAGAATGAAAGGTGTCCATAATTCTGGTAAGTTTTGTTATCATGTATTACAACTTTCATTTGGTTTGGAAGGAGGTATTAAAGAACTAGGAAATTTCCATTTTGACCTTCACACATACAACCATACCTACCACCACCCCCAGGCTATACCCCTACCCCCATGATTGGGTCATTTATATAAAGATATTTTCAGGTTATCTTGTACAATATACATGGAAAAATTGTTTCTCTGTTTATTCCAGATATAAATGAATGCAATGAAACCAATAGCTGTGTTGCTAATAGTACATGTGCCAACTTGCCAGGAAGTTACAGTTGTACATGTAATAGTGGTTACCGTGGTGATGGTTTTGTTCTCTGCGAGGATATAGAGGAGTGTGTAGAGAATATAGATGAATGCGATGAAAACGCAGAATGTTCAAATTTCATCGGAGGCTATGACTGTGAATGCAACACTGGTTTCCGTGGAGATGGATTCACTTGTAGTGGTAAGATAAAACAATGTCCTAGATAAGTGATTCCTCATATTGCATAGTTTGAGCATACATTCTGTGTACAGCATTTAATTAATGCAGTCTTTTCCATCCTACCTACACTATCCATGTAAGCCTGGCTGTAGCACCAAGAAGTGTGAAGGTGGCAGTAGCCAGTACCATTATTGATGCCAGACACTCAGGTCTGATATAGGGTTTCTGTCACCTTCCAATAAGTCTTCTTAAAAGAGACACCAAATACTGGAAACATATCCCAAATTTACCATTTATCAGCTATAATTCAGTTTATTGTGTGTCTTGAGAGTGGAAAAAACACTAAGTAAAATATGTCCATATGGGTTCATATATTGAATTTGATCCCACATTCAAATTAGTGCTATCAGTGGTTATACCATCATAGGTCAATTCCTTCCCCAACACTTGTCCTTAGTACATGGTATTGTGTTGTCTGTGATGTGTGGAAGTAATTGATACACCTTCTTCCAGCTGCATCATTGCTTTTTAACAGCTCCACCCTCCTCTGCACCCTGCCATATTGAACACATAGTCAGTGCTTCAAGCCTGTCAGTTTCAATTTGAATGCCCCCCTCCCACACACATGCACCCATACACATATTTCATTCCTTACACTGCTGAGAAAGTTATTTATTTAAAAGATGTCTTCATGTAGACATATTTCCAAATATAAATAACAAAACGAAAATTGTAAGTGAATTTTGATTATAGACAACTTTGTTTGCTTCTGTAGTTAGGACGAGATAAAAATGAAATCAAGAGACAAGTAGTACTATTGGTGGGATAGAGAGTTCATGATGGTGGTACCTTTAGACAAGTAGATTCAGGATCACCCATTTGCTGCTGGTAATAGGTGTGTGAAAATGTGTAGGGTGAACGACAGGATCAGAGTTTGAAGAACAACCTCTCCTTGTGATCTACTGAAGTTAATCTCTTTGATAAACAGACTTTGGCATGACTGATGAGCAGATTGTTTTGCTTGACTTCCTCAGTGGAGAAGGAAACAGTGAGCCCAGGCCACAGCTCTGATTGTATTCGATGTTAAATTGGCATTTCAAATTGTTAATGGCATAACACAAGAAGCTTAAGGGGTAGGCCACCCAGTCAAGCAAACAAAACAATTAGCATGCTTAGAACGAAGTAAGTTGGGTGTGCCATGATTTTGAATCATACCCCAGGAAAGGAATTAACAATTCACTTATAGAGTTTAATGTGATATGGAAATCAAAAGAGCTATAGTGCTAGAGATATGTAGATTTAGCTCCCCTAATGAAAAATGTGTTGATTATTTAAATATCTTTTGCTCACATCAGGCTGGTTTATAAAGATTTCCTGTTGTTTATGTTTGGATAGTGGTCCTGTAAAAGTAGCCCAGCCTCTTTATGTAGCCCTAGAGGTTGAGAATTGCTGGTGTGTTCCTAGGCTATGATAGGTTTCAAGTATTTGTTTAAATCTTGTACTTGTGTCCTTTCCCTGATTGTAGATCGAAATGAATGTTCAAATGACAATCTTAATGAATGTCATCCATTGGCTGATTGTGAAAATACATTTGGAAGTTACTACTGTACCTGTCAGGTTGGGTTTGTGTCCACCAGCATGCCAGCTGGAAGAACTTGTGAAGGTAAGAAAAGTTGACAAACTTTTTACTTGAGAGAGAGTGATATCAGCACAGTTGTTGGCCAGGGAAGAAAAGAAGTAAAGGAGGTCACACTCTCAGCGTGTGAGCCTCTTGAAAGCTGGTGTTACAACTGATTGTAGTAATTGACCGAAAATGTATCACAAGCCGACAATGTAGTAAAAATTGACCGATAATGTATCACTAACCGATAATGTAGTACCAATTGACCGATAATGTCTTAACTTTTGTTGCAAATTTGACCGATAATGTAGTGGAAGTTTTACTACATTATCGGTCAATTTTTACTACATTATCGGTTAATGATACATTATCGGTCAATTACTACATTATCAGTAGTAATAGCCTGCACAATCACAAGGTACTGTTGAGTGTGTTCTTGTTCTGGTTGATGCTGCATAAGGTTCTTCATGCTTCTAATCCTCACTTTTCTTTTCTTCTACTAGGGTATTATCATGTTGCAAATCCTATTGCGTGAGGTTATGTTTTTTATCACCACATAAGGATTCTTTTCCATGCAGGTTACAAAGATACAGTGATATCTACTACAGTAAAATGCAAAGTGCACAGAAAATTTCCTGTTATTTGTTTGTGTGCAGTTGCAAGATGCAGAAATATGGATGCATTTCTTTGAAAGTAGTTTGTTTCAATTCAATTGTCTTTATACACTGTAACTGTACTGTATGATATTTCTAGGGACATGAGTATCCAGCCATAGGCAGTTGCTGCAATGGAGATGGGAAGTAAAAAAAGACAACTTGAGTGGGATCAATTGATATATTACAAGCATGCAGGATATATGGTTGAAAATGTGTGAAAAGCTGCATAAAAGCTTGCAAACAAAAACAATCTATGTACTAGGATCCCCTCAAAGAAGGTATCAGTTTCAATTTGTTTCACTTGGATTGGAACATGTCCTCCCTGACAGAAGCGGGCAAAAAATTGTACTCAGTCTAGGCCCTGGGCATGACAGAATGCCTGCAGCAGTACTTTCTTATGGTGGAATTCTCAAAACAAAGTGAGAAGATTTGTGTGACAGATTCTCCCCTGAAATTGAGAAGCAATGGTCTAACTTTATCCCAGCCAGATGGTGACTGTAAAGGTAATGTTACCTAATCTCATTAAATCCTCCAAATATGGATAGACACTCCTCGTGTGTCCCTTTTCTTTACACATTTTTGTCAACAAGAGCGCAAAAAATTTGTTGGTTATTCTCATCCTCAGATTTCGATGAATGTACATTGGACCCCTGTGATGATAATGAAGAGTGTATCAATACCTTTGGGTCATATTTTTGTACTTGTGCACCCGGATATGAAGAAGTCAATGGGACTTGTGTTGGTGAGGAGTGAATTACTTCTTGTAATGGCTCTTAAGTCAAGCTTTATATCATATCACATTTAATGTTGTTTAGGAGTGCATACAGTTTCTTGTTATCCAGGCTTTAACCCCAATTAAACCCAAAATTTTGCGTTTTCTAGCTAGCTTGATTTGTCACAGAGATAGCATGTTTTGGTTTCCATTTATTTTCTTCCTTTTCATTTCAAAATATATACGGCAATATTTATTCAATTGAGCATAACAGTGTGAGCTGCTTAACTATGAAGAAACAAAATGTAATACAGCAATAGTGGTTCAATAGAGTAAATCATTATAGATAGCACAGCAATGTAAGTAATAACAGAAATGTGGTTGTGAGAAGGAAGAAGGACCAGAAGGAAGTTAGAAAATGTTTCTAGTCTGGTCCCTAGAAGTGTGTTGGTACGTAATGTCTGTATCACAAGACTGAGGCTTAGGCTTAGAAAAGAGAATAAACGGGAAGAACGGAGACTTAATATCAGATGTTGTAAGCAAAATTATCCAGCAGCAGAGATTTCAGTTGTTTTCTGAAAGGCACCTGCACTTGCACCATTCCTTATTTTACTACCTGAAAGAGTAGGTTGAGGTAACTTTTAAGATGATCTGTTTCACTATGTTTGTTAATTCCTGGATGGGCTTGAAGATACAAAGGTGTGTTAACTTAACCAGTACAGTTTTGAATGTTGCATGTATTAGAAAAGTACTGCAGCAGAATTGAACTTTGTCTTCCTGAATAAGTATTTGTATGAAGAAAAGCATGTTTACATTTTGTGTAATTCTAAAAAAAATGTTATTCTTTTATACTCACAAATGATTCTTCACATTTCCTACCAGACATTGATGAGTGTACAATGCGACCATGTGAAGATGTACCAAATACCCGTTGTGAGAATACCATAGGTGGCTTCAACTGTATCTGTCAAACGGGATTCTACTCTATCGGTGGCAACTGCTCAAGTGAGTTGATTTTAATAAAGGGGTCACTCGTACCAGTAGTCTTAGTGTTCTAACGGCAGTTAGTGAAGTTGTGCAATATTGATGGGTAATTTTTCATGTAAATGTCTTCACTTTAAACTTTTCTGTTGTGCATCATTGAAGTAACTTTTGATAGGAATTATTGTCATCAAAAATCAGTGATGTTTTAAAGGGTGAATGCGTTGTTGTTGTCCTGTGTGGAATATGTGAGACTAGCTCTAGATGTAGATTGGTCTTCACTTCCTGTCATGAATCATATAGAACTCTTTGCAAGCAGGATAGAAACCATAGACTTCAGAAATCTTTTATGTTTTTAAAGGGCAAGTGTCATGTTGCTGCTCAAAGATGAATTAGTGAGATTAACACTAGTAGACTTGATATTTATACTTGACAAGTGTTCAGACATGCACTATCCAAGCAATATTTACTGACATACTATGCAGGAATCATTATAATCAGATATCATTTCTCATTATAAAGGACAATGGCTGTTGCCCAAAACTTATTTTGTGGAACTAATCCAACAGTGTCTAGAGTTGTTTGTAATCTACTGCTGTTCAGTCCATCATGCATGTGTCATTCATTAAAGTGAAATTGACCATCCTTCTCAACGATAACCTTTATGCTTATACCAACGTGGAATTGTGAGACTCAGTGTAATGTCATGAGTTAATTTTCCTTCACTGTTATTCAGTCAAATAATTTGCATCCAAGTAGAGTGGTCAATGAAATCTGTGACCAGACAACTCCTTGAACAGTTCTGCCCGGATTAATTCCCCTGGACAACTGATCCTCCTCCCCCTCCCCCTCCCTTACTCTAGGCAACTCTCCTTTGACAGTTTCCCCACTCTGGATAAGTCGTGCCCCCATGGACAATTTCCAACCCAGACAATAATGCCTCAGAGACAATTTCCTGCACAAGAAAATTCAGAACTGTCCTGGGTGGGAGTTGTTCAGGGGAGTTGTCAAGGGAATTGTCTGGGTAGGGATTGGTGGGGTAGAGATTGGGGGTGGGGATTGGTAGGGGTGGAAATTGCCTGGGTGGGATTTGTCTCAGTGGGGATTGGTGGGGGTGTGGATTGGTGGGGGTGTGGATTGGTGGGGTGGGGATTGGTGGGGGGAGTTGTCCAGGTGCAAATTTTTAGAGGGAATTTGGTCATGAACCAAAGGGATCATTGTTATCAGAAGTCTTTACTTTCAAATATGGCAGGTGCTTTTATCCATGGAACATTTCCTCTGTAGAAGTAATGAGACATTAAACAAAGTTGTTTTTTATTTTACAGCTGTTCAGTCATACAGTATCCAAGCAACATTTACTGATGTTAAAGGAATCATTGTCAGCAGAAGTCTGTATACATTAGCATTTCAACAGGAAAATAAACCTCTCCTAGAAGCTGATGTAAGTATGACCATTATGGTGTACTTAGTGTGAAGGTAAACCTCTCATACAGTGGTATATAGCAAATTCCGCCTACATTCTGAAAATTTGGGGGCTTTAGTGGGCTTTCTAGATGAAAAGTAATGGGTGCCAATATTGTGAGGTAATCTATCACACAAAAAAGGTTTGCAAACTGTTTAAAGTTTTTGATGTAGTAACTCAATACGCATGCAAGCTTTGAACTAACTTTCCGTGGGCAGTACAGGGTCAAGACACCAAATGCTGTTTCACCCCTCCATTAGGTGGTCAATTGAGGGCTCTACAGTAGTAGGTATGGTCAAGTGGTTAGAGCACCTGACTTGCAGCCGGAAGGTCTGGGGTTCGACTCCTAGCTGGGTCATACCGAAAACTTTAAAAATGGAACCTACTGCCATTGTGCTTGGTGCTCAGCATAAGCAATGGAGTAGGGAAAACAAGCCAGTGGGCCACAACTGGAAAAAAGGCCGTGGCCGGCCCAACTTAAACCAATTGGTTAGAAACTGAGTCGTAAAACCTCATCTAACTCTAATTCTAACTCTACAGTAGTAGGTAGATAAAATAGTTATTAAAGACTGCATATGATGAGCGAGTTGATCAGAAGAGGAATTGTCCGTGGTAAATTTGGAAGAAACAAAATCCCTAATGGAGTCATTTACAAAACATCAGACTTTTAATAAGGTGTAATGTTGAATTGGTTAGTTTGTACAGTTGAACTGGTCTTAAACAAATCACATGGACAGAACTTATTTTACAATTCTAGTCTCTTGAAAGGAATTTTCAGTGGGTATCATGTAGTCTTCTGGGCAGTAAGACCCCCTCCCCTTTTTCCCCTCTTGCCAACACAAAAAGAAGTTCATTAGGTATAGCACAGATATATTGTGTTTGACTGACTATGGAAAAAATGTCATTGGCTACACTTAATTCATCAATTTAAGGAAAAATTGCATTGTGGAAATTTCTCCTGCCTGTAATTGAAATAGTAAATAATGAATGTATGAGATATATGTGAGCAGCACAAGATACCTTACTGTAAATGAGGGTTCTGCAAAAATCTTGGTAAACATGTACCCTCAAAGTCAGTTCACTGCATAATTAAGTGATTTTCACTGCTTACCAGCATTGGTGTGCAATCCACTCATCAGAGGAGGCCCTGTTAAGTGTGTAGAAGTTAAATAAATCTTTTATATTGTGAGAGTATCACTAGCATCAGGAACAGGTAATTACTAGTTTTAGAATGTGTAGAAAGAAAGCAGTTGTCTGATGGACATAACACTGGAATTCAATGGTATTAACAAAACTGGTCAAAAGATATATTTTTCACCTTTGATTTAGTTTTATTTTATTTTATCAGTGCTCACAATGAGTGCTGCTACTTTCCACTGTATCATTCCGTATCAACTTCTTCATGATAGTTGTGTTTGGGTAAGAAAGCATTGTGCTGCCATACATGACTTTAGGTTTTGTTGCAGTTGGTCAATTGAGGTCATGTAATGTATGGAGTTTGGTTTGAGGTTGGATGCTTCTAGTAACAACCTGTTTGTGACTGTAAAATGTACCTAAAGTCTAAAATTTCAAAAATATATATTACAAAGCTTGAAAAATGCATCCAGATGGTCCAAGGCCCATCTTCACAGGGTATTACTGAGCTGAGATATAAAATGTTGAAGCTTATTTACTCAATCTGAAATGGTGGATTGTGCAATAATCTGTGATGTCATTCTTGTGTACTACTCAAATTACAATGTTTGTTTTTCTTTGTTTTTTCGAAAGCCACTGCACCTTGTGCCAAAATGTGATCACTGTCTTACTGTTATAGGGTGACTTGGCTATAAAAGCACTCTCCCTACAACATGCTATGCAAGGGAACAGTAAATGTTCCAAGGTCACATAAACATGTTAATTTCAAAAGGAAACAAAAGCAGGTAATGTGAGTTGTACAAGAAGGGCATCACAAATTATTGTGCAATCGACTTTTTCAAATTAAGTGAATAAATTTCAACATTTTATATCTCAGCAACGGAATAAGCTATGAAGATGGGAGTTGGATGAATGGAATTCACTTTCCAAACTCTAAATACACATTCTTGTAATTCTAGACATTAGGTCCACTTTAATAGGCCATCATGTGGATGCCTGAAAATGTTTTAATCCAATTGCTGGCATTGGTAAGATGTAAGCTGGACTTGAGTTGGATTTTAGTATGAAGTACGTCTAATGGATGTTTTTGCCAACATTGATTCAAGGTCAAACTCATTTACAAACTGAAACATATCAGACATCGGTGTGGCATAGAGGTGTGACCATAATACTGACATCAATATGAGTTCAAAATGTTTACAGAGAAGCTCTTCAAATTAGATGGTTGTGTTCATCTAATGGCTGGGTTATCCATGAACAGCCTACAGTTTTCCAGTGTAAACTGACTTTCTAAATAAAAAGAAATACAAACTGAGTTAAAATGTTAAATTAACTACCTGTTGTGAAGCTATCATTTAAAGAGCTGTGACACTGATTTCTCTCGCATTTAAGGTTGCTTATAGCGACAAAAAAATGACTGCTACCGACAGCCTTAATTCATATTACTTATTATTCATATCTTTCCTTTACAGCTCACAGATCTCTTTGAAATGAGTGGCCTGAGGGATGTTCTTGGTGTTACTATTCGTACTTGTAACATCTTAGACATTGGTGTAGATATTACATTTACGGTAGATTTGTTTGCAAACACTACCGTTACCCTCCAAGAGGTTGAGATGGCTTTTGAACAGGAGTTGATAGGGAAGGATAATAACATAGTCAGCCCTGACAGTGTCCTTTTGTTTGACACCTTGTTTGTTGGTGAACCAAGTGAGTCCATGTTACATTTTGAAGTTTTTGTAGCACAATCTGAGAAGTATTCAGAGTTTTAATGTGGTTTTTGTTGGTATGTTTCATATCTGTATTACATGTGTAGCAATAAGTACTTGTCCTGCCCCCCTTACCTCCAAAAAGTGAAATAAGAGAAATGTTTCCTGTTTGTTTCTCTAATTATACTTTTTGGAATCACATTAAGTATTTGTGGTTCCTTTCCAAAGGCAGATGAATGTATGCAATTGGTGATGTTGTCTGGGTTTGTGTGTAGGAATGTGATACTTCCTTGTAAACAAAAGGTCAAATAGTGAAAGCCTTGAAAACTGTTGGAAACATGATATCTCAAGAAGGAAAACTGTGAGGGGTTTCATATTTGGCATGTGTATGCCTCTTATAGCAGTAGTCAAGTGGTTAGAGCATCCGACTTGCAGCCAGAAGGTCTAGGGTTCAAATCCTGGCCCGGTCATACCAAAGACTTTAAAAATGGAACCTACTGCCTTTGTGCTTGGTGCTCAGCATAAACAATGGAGTAGGGAAAACAAGCCAGTGAGCCACAACTGGAAAAAAGGCCGTGGTCGTCTCGACTTGAACCAATTGGTTGGAAACTGGGACGTTAAGCCTCATCTAACCTAACCTAACTTATAGAGGAGGTGATCTGTACTGTAAGTGGAGGTCAAAGGTTGTTAGAGGTCAAGAGAAGAAAACCTTTTTACATGGTATCTCAAGAAGGGAAAGTGAGGAATCTCACATTAAGCATGTTAGTGCTCCATATGAAGTGAGAGAACCCTAGTGCTCTTAGTAAAGGTCAAAGGTCCTTTGGGGTCACCAGGGGTCAAACTGTGTAAAGCTTTCAAGTATAATACATTAATCAGGAAAACATGCCTGAATGCGGTTGTCAGAAATTTAATGCATGAAGCTGATTTGCGATCATGTCTGTTTGACATTTCTCTGCTTGATCAGTGTTCATGGAATTTAAACATCCTATATCTAATTACTGTAAACACAGTACCTTATGATGCAACACTGTCAATTTTATAACTACAATACTCAAAAAAAAAAAAAAAAATTGTTTTGGCATGGAAACACAAAGCCATTTAGTTTTCTGGTTCTGATTTAACATGTAGCAACATACTTTGACACATTAAAGGGTATTTCATTGCCACAAGCTTATTTGGTAATATCCCTATATGTCTAAATACAATTGTTGACTGAACTTTGATCGACATTCATTCAAACAATAGCTTCATCACTCTGGTTGGTCAATGATGACATGTGAAGTCAGTTGTGTTCCCAGTTAATTGAGCTCACACAGTTGTTTGTGAATATGGTCTTGAGCAGTTTAAACTCAGTGCAGACTACTGTGATATTTCTGGGAGGTGTACTAGACATGTGTTTTGTTTTAATTGGAGGAGGTGCTGAAGCAAACTCAGTTGGGAGAAGTTTTACCATCTGGGGTGAGATTATTGAGCCTTTAAGTGTTTTACATGTAGGGACTCTTACACTGTATGTTTTCATTCTTATCCTAGTCTTCAACCCCTGTGAAGAACAGACTGATAATTGTACCACTAATGCCGAGTGTATCTTCATGGGTAATAGCTACAACTACACATGTCAATGTAATGAAGGCTTTATGGGAGATGGATTTGTCTCTTGTACTGGTAAGTGAATCCTCATGAGGTGTTTCTGCCGAAGGGGACTGAGTTTGTCACCTATGTTTGTCTCCACACTTCTGCTTAATCAAGTATAAACTAACTGTTAGTTAATCCTGTCTGGTCAGCAACCTGTTCACTCAGCCATGAAATGGACTTGCAGGAGATGTTTGCCTAGCCATTGTATTTCCACAGAGAAGTCTATTTACGCTTGAGTGTGTTTGTTTACACAAGAGCAACAGTAAGGTATCTTATCTAGTATTGTGGTTTTCAAACACCGCCGATCGGCGGTAATCTCAGTGGATTTGAGCTTCGGAAGAAACACGGCATGTGTAAACAGGAAGATTGTATAACATGTACTGGAATCATCATATTTCTCTTGTATAGTCAGAGATCATTGTTATTAGTACAAAACTGCTTAAGTTGTAGATTTCGATATTTTAAAAGTCGGGTGACATAAAAAAAATGACATTGTTGGCTATTTGATATGAAAACATTAACAAATGGAAGAAGACCTCAATTCCCATCAACAACCATCATATACATAATAACCATGTTACAGGCTAATTTATATGTTACACTCCCACCATGGAGAAGAGCTTCCTAAATATGCAAATCTATGATGTCAAAGGAAGGACTGACAATATATATATGTTTTATAAATTATAGTACTTTCTTTTCAACCTTAATTTCAAGGACACTTGTAATATTGACATGCCCCAAGGGGTTAATTTAGAAGTAACTGTTGTCTACATGGTAAATGTATGGAGAGACAAATTTATCATTCTCTAAACTGTTTACTAGCTGGCCAGTGATAAATATTTAATTTCCATAGGGTTAGCAAAAGAAGTACACCAGGCAACACTCAATATCATTATTCTTGCATAGGTAATAATAATAATACAATTAATTTATAAAGCACACAAGTTCTACACAAAGTAATGAAAGGCGCTAAGGTACAATGTTTAAAGCAATAAAAAATAAAACAGCAAAACAGAGAACAAAACAAAAAAAGAAAGACAAGAAACAAAAAGAGAATAAAAACTAATAACTAAACCTTGTAAAACGCTTCATTAAATAAAAATGTTTTAAGACTAGACTTAAAAGAATCGATCGAGGTAGTGAGTTACTTCCGAAATTGTTAAAACTGAAAAGAAGTGTGAAAGGTGTTCAAGCAATTCCAAATGGAACTTTTGTACACGGATTTTATTTTATAAGTTATAAATAGATGTAGTTCTTTTTGGTGCCATGTCAGGATGCCTCAATATGAAGGTAAGCAAAAATTAACTGCCTTGATGATGAAGGGTGGAATTATTGTTAGGGGTGTAAAGGGACATCATAGACAGCTTGTACATCAAAACTGGTATTTAAATGTATAGTTTGCCATTTTTAGATTCAGTCAAAGTTAGAGGGAAATCAGTGACTAGTGCATTGTTTAAATTTTGCAAAACAGTGTAAGGATACGTTGGCTTCATTGTCGTAAAATTTGTTGTAAAAATATGACCAACTTTTATAGCAAAATACAAAGCAAAGCAATATCATTTTAACTGTCATCCTTTGTTAAATTGCTGATGAAAAAGATAGGAATTGTATTCTTCGACAACATTCATGTTAATTGAATTAATGCTGACATTGTTCATTTATCCTTGTTTTTTCCTCCTCATGCACCATCTTGATCCTAGTAATAACATTGACTATATGATTCACCCTCTCTCTTCCTTTATAAATAGGCTTGGTTATAACAGGTCTGTGTCCAGGGACATCCCCTCCCCATTCCCCCGCCCTTCCCTTTGCTTCCCCTAAATCAAATGCTGGACTGTGGTGTTATTGTCCAGATTTACAGTTTGCATTACATATCCTTTGCCCATAACATAAAACCTTCTCTGTTACCCTTAACTACCCCCCCCCCCCCAAAAAAAAAAATTATCAGTTTCTTGTTGCATATTATTGGTTGCAAAATGTAATCAGATGTTGCTGCCACCATCCTGGAAGAAACATGTGACTATCTGCTTTATTTTTTTCCTTGTACAGATATTGATGAATGCCTGGGTGATCCCTGCACTGAAGTGGGTGAAGTCTGTGTCAACAATGTGGGTAGCTATGTCTGTGAATGTATGAGGGAATCCGGCTACTTCAGGGATGGTGCCGTGTGTGTCTGTAAGTGAAATTTTTCTTATATTTCGATTTGATGGTTATATTGGTATCCCTAGGAAATACATGTTGTCATTCAACAGGAATTTCATTCCACAGGAATTACATGTCGGTCATTGTATATGGGGCCATGAAGGAGCCATTTCACCCAGAACACTTAGAGTGCATGCAATGCTATGTGAGCCTGAGAAATACCTGGCTAGGAATTACTATCCGTAGAGATTAGACTAGCTATTACAATTAACTTCAAGGATAAAATATGGCTTAATTGGTGGTTAAATAAACCTCTGAAAGTTTCTTTGCAACACTGAAGAGTATTCAGTATGGGGCAAGCTTAGTTGTGATGTGATAAGATGTAACTGTTAGAGCATTGAATTATGTGCGTGCTGGCGATGAGATGTGCTAAGCCGTAGATGGCCATCTTGTTTGGGTGGTCAACTTGTTTTTGTCCTTTTGTGGTTGAAACCGATATTACAGCTATACTTATGAGTATGCAAATTACCGGTTTTTATTTGCGGGACATGAAGGAGTTACATGTAATTGCTTTTGGCAGTAAGGTGTTGCCGCGGTAATTGCAGTTCTTATGTTAATGTTAATGATTGTGTAGGATGATATCTGAAATATTTATCCTGGAAGCATTAATAAGAAGATGATTCAGTGGTTAATAAATTAATAGTCATGAGTATATAATACCAAAAAAAAAAAGGTATTAAGAAAATTTACAGTGACATTTCTCAATAAAGTCGGTACATGAGAAGGTGATGCATAATTGTAATTATAATTATGTAATTGTAATTAACATCTTTGGGAATTGGTTTTAATTTTTTAGCAACTCTTACTAAGGGAGAACATAAGTAGCTGCAATGTATGAGCTCACACAGAATACATCTTTGCATTTGCTGTGCTCTTTATGTTCAACTTCGTTACTCATTGGTTCATTTGTAACTTACTATGGAAATGAACATGAATAATTCTCCGCAATTAATCTGTCATCTGTGGTATCTTTGTTTGTGTAGTGTACAAAGCTTACTCAGGCCAGTTTACTATCTTGGAGGTCAACAAAGATGCATCACAGGCTGTCTTTATTGATGCTTACAATGATCCTACATCTCTTGAATATAAAATCCTTGAGAACAGAGTCTGTGGAAGTGTAAGTAAAATTTTCCTGTAAGATGGAGTTTAAGATGTGATTAACGATATCAAATGTGATTTATAATGATTTGATTGGACTGAGAAAGGTGAGTTATGTAAATTTGGTCCTTAAAAGGAATGTTTTCCTCTGAAGTGGCTTTACATTTCTAACCACATTACATCACAGACAGATACATGTTAGGCAACACACACATGACCATTGGTTGACATACCTTACTGGGATACCTTCAGCCACAGAGCTGTTACACCATGGTGGGAAGCTGCTGCTATTTGATGCACTCCATATTTAATAGAGCACACCACCACATAGAGCAGAAAACTAGGGGTGCTTGCAATCTGGTTTGGTGTTATAAGATTCTAGGAAGCTGCTCTTATTCTGTACAGACCACACAAAGTGGACCCACACTGGCACATGCACTTTCAATCACCATTCAAATGAACGGTCCCTCCGTAGTATAATACCACACCACCCCATTAGCCTTTTGATGTAGTAAGGGTTTGAAGTGTGTGTTATTGTGAGTGTCTGTACAACATGGTGAACATTCAGGAGACTTGTTTAATCATTCAAAAATAGAGAAAAATATTCAATATGAAAGAATTTTGTCCCTTTAATTACTGAAGGAAAGTAGATTACTGGAACTTAGAGGTACAACTGCTACCTCAAAAATCAGTGCATATTCCAAAATAGATTTCCTAGTTTCTCTCAAACACAGCGTGCACCATCCTGCTGCTGCATATAAAATAACCTACTGGATATATGACAGCAGGTAGGTATGATTTCTGGGTGAAAAAGTTTGTAAAAAAATGTGGGTGTGTACGAATCATTGATCTTAAATTAAGTTTGCTTTCTTTTAATTACCCAGGTTCGTTACTCCTACCTGTTCGATCCACTATTACAGCCGTATTTTGTTGACTGCTTTGTGGAAAGTTTCACCGATGGTAGTATCCAGACCATTTGGACGGTGCTTTTTAATCTAGCAGTGGACACAACTGCCTCAGATTTGGAAGTTGTTCTTCTTCAGTCCATCGTAGATGAAGTAGATGGGGACGGTATTCTCATCACAGGAACCCAAACCTTAGGCAATTTGACACTAGTTGTAGCAACAGTTGATGTAGACTGTAAGTGTCAATTCAAATACTGTATATTCATTAATAAATGCTCCCCCTCTAATAAATGCTCCCTATAAATTTTTGAAAGGCAAAACAGTTGTTCAGTGGTCATTTGCCGAGGGAGAAGTCGAAGGTGTTTTGGTTTTTAAATTAAAAACAAAGGGACTATAACAACAACAGTTACAGGGAAACGGTAACACTGCAAGGAGGCCGGGAGATTAGAGGTGCCCTGCAAGTTAACCTTCACCTCTACATCTAAGTAACTTGTAGCTCGTTTGAAGACACTAAATGTAGCTTTTAGCAGTAAGTTGTTTTTTTAATTAAAATATACCCTCAAATAAACGACCCCCTTTTCAAACATACAACACCCCCAGGGCATTTATTTGAGAATATACGGTAACCATCCTTCAGCGTTAATCATTTTCCTTTTTTTTGGTTTCGATGATAAGAGAAACCTATGCATTCATGATGGCGTGTGTGTGTATGTATGGGTGTGTGTGCGTGTGTGTGTGTTTGTGACACTTTGCTCGTTAACACGATATCTCAAGAAGGGAAATTCTGACAGTTCTCAAACTTGGTACATAGATGCCCCATATTGAGAGGAAGAACCCTATTGTTTTTGGTGGGGGTCAAAGGTCACCTGGGGTCACCGGGGGTCAAACTCTGAAAACCTTGTTAACACAATATCTTGAGGTAGGAAGCTTGAATAAATTTCATACTTTGTATGTAGATGCGTTATGGTATGAGGAAGAACCCTATCATTTTTTGCGGAGGTCAAAGGTCATCTGGGGTCACCGGGGGTCAAACCCTGAAAACTTCGTTTACACGATATCTCAAGAAGGGAAACTCTGACAGTTCTCAAACTTGGTACATAGATGCCCCATATTGAGAGGAAGAACCCTATTGTTTTTGGTGGGTGTCAAAGGTCACCTGAGGTCATCGGGGTCAAACTCTGAAAACCTTGTTAACACAATATCTTGAGTTAGGAAGCTTGGATGAATTTCATACTTTGTATGTAGATGCATTATGGTATGAGGGAGGACCCTATCATTTTTGGTGGAGGTCAAAGGTCATCTGAGGTCACCCGGGGTCAAACCCTGGAAACTTCGTTAACACGATATCTCAAGAAGGGAAACTCTGACAGTTCTCAAACTTGGTACATAGATGCCCCATATTAAGAGGAAGAACCCTATTGTTTTTGGTGGGGGTCAAAAGTCACCGGGGTCACTGGGGTTCAAACCCTGAAAATCTTGTTAACACGATAACTTGATTTACAAAGCTTGGATGAATTTCATACTTCATATGTTGATGTGTTATGGTAAGAGGAAGAACCCTATCATTTTTGGTGGAGGTCAAAGGTCATTTGGGGTCACCAGGGGTCAAACCCTGAAAACCTTGTTAACCTGATATCTCCAGGTAGGAAGCTTGGATAAATTTCATACTTTGTATATAGATGCCTTATAGTTAGAGAAAGAACCCTATTATTTTTGGTGGGGTTCAAAGGCCATCTGGGGTCACCGGGGGTGAAACCCTGAAAACCTGGTTAACACGGTATCTCAAGGTAGGAAGCTTGAATAAGTTTCATACTTTGTATGTAGATGTGTTATAGTAAGAGGAAGAATCCTATTATTTTTGGTGGAGGTCAAAGTTCATTTGGGGTCACTGGGGGTTAAACTCTGAAAATCTTGTTAACACGATATCTCCAGGTAGGAAACTTGGATAGATTTCATACTTAGTACGTAGATGCGTTATAGTGAGAAGATGAATCTTATTGTTTTTGGTGGAGGTCAAAGGTCATCTGGGGTCACCAGGGGTCAATGTCTGAAAACCTTGTCAAAACGATATCTCCAGGTAGGAAGCTTGAATAGATTTCATACATGGTAAATTTGATGTGTTATAGTGAGAAGATGTGCCCCATTGTTTTTGGTGGAGTTCAAAGGTCATCTAGGGTCACCAAGGGTCAAACACTGAAAACCTTGTTAAGACAATATCTCAAAGGAGAAAGCTTGGATAGATTTTATACTTAGTATGTGGATGTTTTATGGTGAAAAGATGGCCCCGATTGTTTTTGGTGGAAGTCAAAGGTCATCTGGGGTCACCAGAGGTGAAAAAGCAAAATTTCCCAAGAATTCCCAAGAATATTACATGGGTTCACCAGAGGTCAAAGAGCAAAATTTCCCAAGAATTCCCAAGATCGTCATCTGGGGTCACCAGAGGTCAAAACACAAATTTCCCAAGATCTCCGAGGCTAAATAGGAATACAAAACTGTAGTTTTCCAACATGTTAAGATAGCATTTGACCATTGACTGAAAGATATGGGACATCATGGCTTTATTTGGAATAGAACATATATCATCGAAACCTCAATGCATTTTTGCATTCTGGTTTCATTTTGTTTTTCTTTTCATTGATTCTCTGCATCTGTGCACAATGCAAGGCAGATTGTGCATCTGTGTGTAGGCTGTGCATCTCTACAAGACAGGTACTGTATTACTCCAAGACAGACACAGTACATCTCTGCAAAGCATTTACTGTGATCTCCCATGTTTACACAGCTCCTGTCCTATGCTTCACTTAGTATGTCAGTGCATCGGTGTGTTCTGTGCTCACCACCTCTGCCCTTCTTTATTAGTTATCTTGTGCTGTTTAAGATGCTCCTCTATTGTCTGTATTTAATCAGTGTATATCTTTTGTCAAGGCTTCCGCTATGGATGTCACCTCTACGTATTTACTTACAGTAACATTTTTATCAATAGCCATGTACAATCGCTTATACAAGAAGTATTAAGCAGATCAGTTATTAAAGGAATACTTTCATCAAGTATTCAAAAATCGTAAAAAAAAAAAAATGATTTAAAGTAGATTCCATTTTCTCTAAATTGGATGGGATGCATGTTGTTCACGGCATAGAGACAACAGAGTCAACCATCTTTGCTATCTTTCCTTGACTAAAGTGAACAGAATGTACAGAACATACCATGCTACTTTGATATAGTAAAGATGGACCTGCTGCTACCCCTGACATTGTAGAGTGAAACCCTACTGTGTTCCTCGGGAATCTAGTTTCTCAAGTGACAGCCCCCCAGACCATTTGTGGCCCACAGCATGCACTAAAATGTCCTGTGGAAGTTTTGAAAAGCCCGATATTTTAAAAATAAAACAGTATGTTATGTGAAGTTCTGGCAACTACAAGAAATTTGAAGGAAGTTGCCCATGGCATGAAACACTTGACAATCCCTGCTTTAGATAACCTTTTGCTGTGCTGACACTGTGTAGAGATATCATGCTACCCTAATACAGCGAATGAGACCCTTTTAACCTGATACAGAAAAGAAATACCTTCTGTCGTTACACAGTAAAGAGATACTCCTTTATCCTAACACTGTAAAAGAGATTCCACTACCCTGACACAGTAACAAGATATTCCCTGTGATCTTGTGTTTTATGAAGAATGAATTCATCCATAGGAGCTACTTTGCAATCCTGGTATTTAGGTTTTAAATTGTATCTTTGCTTTACTCAACAGATGTCGTCACAGAGTGTCCTGAAGGATACTGCTTCAATGGTGCTACCTGCATTGTGGTGTTGGGCTCATACATATGCAAGTAAGTATTTGTTATGACAATGGAATAAAAGTTATGCTATTCTTTATGGTCATAGTCAAACTTTGCACAAAAAGCCTTAAAGTAATAATACTTAGGCTTCCAAGTGACCTTTACCTTCTACTTTCTTCTTAAAAATTTTGCTTTCTCCCACTTTTTCATATTTTTTCCTACTTTATGACTCAAAAGAAACATATAAAATGGCATATTGAAATTATAGGTGTCTAAAGAAGTCAGATACTGGTGTCAAGGCATCAAGAATCAAATCCTACAAAGGCCCTAGTTTTGTCCTACTTTGGTGCACAATGTCCTACTTTTGACCTTTTTTATTAAGAAGTTTGATCCTACTTTTTTACCCTTTTTTCCACTTGGGTCCTCTTGAAAGATTGAGTTCTATTAGGCAAACTCAGATTCTAAGTGCAAGTACTATGATTACAGTTGTCTTCCTCTGCTTGTGGGTATGAGTCCATATCATTGTCATTTAATAGTACTATCACAGTGTTCCTTGTTTGCATCCTTCCCCTCCTTTATCCTTTAAGGTTATTCAGATGTTCTTATGTACAACTGGCCACCCTGGTGTGGGCATCTGGTTACAGTATATTTAGAACTAGCTGCTGTAAAATTATCATCTCTATGCCATGTGCTTCCTGTCTCTTGCTGTCTGTTTGTTTGCCTCAGACAAAGAGGCTACTAGGGATCAAAGCCATTCATTGTTTTAGGTGGTCAGTGACTTCTTTGTTTTAGCCAGAGATTGTTTGCTTGGGTAGCATACAGGGATCTAGCTGGTAGGTGGACTCTGAGGCAGTGAGAATTTAGCTATCAAGCTGTTAACGTCACATCACACCATCCTACTGTATCTGTATAATCATTCCACATCTAATTTTAAGTGTTGTATTTTTGATCTGGCTTGAAATTTAGAAGAAATAAATATGGAGACTGGACACCTTCTATCCACATTGTTTTAATTGTCATTCCGTCTCGGTGACAGTACAATAATTCATGTGTACCAATACAAGCAAACAGGTAAAGTATAAGTACACCCCCCCCCCCCCCTCCATCTAAGCAATTGAATGAAGAGTCAACTGATCAATTGCTTCACATATTGTCAAAGTAAAGGGAGATGGTGACCATATTCTCAGAATACTACCAGTGCTTTCCTGTACTTTTACAGTCAAATTAAGGTTGTACTCAAGTTTTTCAAATATTAAGGTCACCTTATACGAACAAGGTGTTATGAGTATAATTGTCATACATAACGTGCAGATACTCCAGAAAAGTATACAGGAAGTCTTGCTCACTGCTTCTTAACCACTAAGTCACAACCCACTTGACTGATTAAGTAGTAACCATGCATGGGTAAACTGCCCATATGTAGGGGCCCCAGTTGTGGGATCTGATAAAAGCTAGCAATTCCTCCTCAAGGAGACCATTGTTTGCAGGACACATTGGCCGGTTTAGGCAGGAAATATAATTGTTAATTGTTAGATTGCTTTGGATGATACAACCATTGTTTGTCATATATAACATGGGTTGTAACATGCTGTAAGAGCTACTAGGCAAGGAAAGCCATATGCTTTTGCTTGTGGGTACAGGTACATATTAATTGTGATCGTTGTTGCTTGTACCCGTAGCGGTGCAATAGTGGAGCACAATATTGAAAATGCGCAGAATGTAAGTACTAGAATGTGCCTACTTCAAGCCTGCTTATGGGTTTATATGAAGAGTTAACTGACCTAGTACTTCACATGTTGTGAGAGTACAGAAAACCAGTCAATATTCTTAGCATTTTACCTTTAGCAACGCAACAGAATGCTTTACAAAGTTGGTTAAGTAACTTTGTCATTGTTCCAAAGCCTGAATCACATTTTATCATATAATTTAATCCATTAACATGGCAGTAAATTATAAAAAAGGTTAAGTAGGTTATTGTGACATATAATGGATGTTTAGTACTTTGCAAGTGTTTTGGACTTGAGGTGTAATAGTATTTATGGCTTTTGCTTCAATAGTTGTGCCGGCGATTTCTATGGAAGTCGTTGCGAATTGGAACCAACCACACCACCACCTGTGGTAACCACCGTTGCACCCACACGACCAGCCACTACTGTTGAGGTAGTTACCACTCAGAAGGTTGTGACGACTACAAAGGAAACAGTCGTCACTACTGCATCTGCTACAACTCCATCTGTTACACCTGTGAACGGAACTGAAGTAACTACAGAGGAGGTAGTACCTAGCACTCGTGAAGAAGTTTCTTCAGAAATCCCCCCTGTAACAGAGGAACCTGATGGTAAGTTTTTGGCTTTATTGTCTATTTTAGATAGCATTAGCTTTGCTTTCTTTACATCTCCCTAACAAATCCCATTAGAGCCACCTTGAAATTTTCTGGGGACAAAATTACTTCTTTGGCAAAGCTCTCAGCAGTGGTGCTGAGTGATTTTCAAAACTGGAAAATTGAAAAGGGCATGGAAGTTTTAATTTAGGTTTTATCCACTGTTGTGATTGAGTCATGGTTCTGTATGAATGAATGGTGGTTCTGTACTGCTTGGAAGAAAGTAAGGCACTTCATTGTTCATAAAGGCAAAGACCTTCATTGCTATGGTTGTCAAATAGTTCAATTTACTTTTAACATAAGCAACAAAGTCAAGCATATAATTTGTAAGCATTTTTAGATTTAATCCAACCTGGGCATGTTTAAAAAAAACAAGGGGCAGTTTACCCCATTTTTAAGTCCATGGGTTTTATTGTTATTTAATACTTGCACTGATAAAGTCACCATTTCATCCCTGATTTGTCTGTGTAGATAATTCTTCCCCACCCTGCCTACTGGCTAAGCTTATGATCAAAAAGTTATTTGTCTACCTGTATTTCACATTAGGATGAATTTTCTTTCCTTTCCAGCTGGATTGGATCCTTTATTGCTGATAGCAATCATCGTGACTGGTATTGCTGTACTCCTCGTGGTTGTGATATGTTGTTGCTGCTGCTGTATCTTGCTCACACAACGTCGCCAGCATCCTCTACCAGGACCCAGCAGGTATCCAGGGGCCAGTAAATACTATCGTCCTGATCCAAGAGTCCTTTACAACATGCCAATCAGCCAAAGAACAGCACGCGACTCGGTCTATGGTATCCGAGGACCCTACAGATATGATGACGAATGCAGTGAATACAGTGATGATGACACTAGTAGCTTTGATAGTACGTCTACTGACAGCTTCTCAGATCGCCATAGGAGAGATAGCTTCAGGGAAAGAGAAAACAGATTGAGACACTTGGCTCAAGTGATTACACAGTCACCATATCTAAATGTAAGATTTGCTTTAAATTATCTTTCATGAAGTATTTATTTCTGAAGAGATGTTGAGGTTTTTTTGTGATGACCAAACATACAGCTACAACCAAATTTAAATACAGAAACCTTATACTCACTCCCACATGGTAGTAACAAACTAATGTTAGTTTAAATAAAAAAGGAACATCGTTTTTCTTCCCCCATAAACAGAAGCAAACAATTCAAAGTGCATACTGGAAGCTTATTGTGTGTGGAAAAACTTACCCACAATTGACCAGTTTAATATTTATTTAACTCCTTGTGGCACCTTTATGCCATATTAAATATGGTTATTGATGCATCAGTTCCTTCATACTGTCAATCTAGATGACCCTTTATGAAAGTTTAGATATTATAAGCAACCTTCACAAAACTTTTGCTTTCATTGTTCCTTACAGACCTTTCAAATTTGTGTTTTTCTGTTGTTTTTGTAGTCTTTTACTTTTTTACAGGATTACTTTGCACTCGATCATCTGGCAAATTTGCATCACCTTGGGAAAGTGGATTTTTGAGTGGTTTTTATTTTTAGAAATATGCCCATTACTTGTTAAAGTATCCTCTTGTAGGTGGGCCTCTTCCAAAATATATTCTTCTGTTTGTTCCTCACTTTGCAAAAGGTTTGATACTTTTCTTTTAAAGTTAATCTGATTTTCTTTGTCTGTTTTAGGAACACATGAGAGAGAGGATGTCGAGACATGGTCCAGAGGCAGGACCCTCCACCTCCAGAAATGCTCAGTTTTTCAGACCATACATGGCATCAGGACACGAGGAAGTGAGTATCTATCGATTTTGTAGTAGCGGATGCAAGTAGGATTGTAAAAATTTCTTCATCTATAAGTAATATCAACAAAAACCCACAGGACTACCTTAGTAACAGGCTGAGCAATTCAGCCCCAGATTTAGGTGGTTTTAAGTTATCAAAAGTTTGCTTATAGGGAGTGTATCCTCCTAGAATGGAGGAAGTTTTCTACTCAAATGGGGGAGCTTCAACCCTCAGTGCCATGCCTTGTACACCCATGAATATCAACAGGATTCCCCCACCACCCTGAAAATCAAGGAAAATATGGACAATGAGTTCCTTTTTTCCAGTCACAGAAAAGTCAGAGAATTTAGGAGAGATGCTCCATGTCAGGGAAAAAGTTAGGAATAAGCGAGACCAATAATTTGTATGCTGCATGAAATTGTGGGGTACATGCAGGATAGACAGACTGAGCTCATCATATAGTATACTGTGTTCCCCTATTTTCGTACGTTCCCAATTTTTGTACAGTATATACATATTTCATTAAGCTTAATGCACGAAAATAGGGGTCTTCATCCTACCTTGTGAGAGATGAAAATACAAATTTTTACACCAAACAGGCAGTTTTTGTGCAGTCAAGAACACAAAACCATATGTTAGAACCCTCCCTATATTTGCGATGGATTTAAAAAAAAAAAGGTGATTTGACAATTTTTTAAAATAAACTCAAATTTTGAACGTGTGTTGTAGATACCAGTGGGTAATGTAACTCAACAATTTGGAGGATGTGCGCATGTGCAGTCAAATTATGGAACTCGCTTATTGGATTGGCTCAAATGAGGAGGCAGTTATTCTTTTATATTGGGTCCCATGTCCAAACATTGTATCATACTGGAAAAGCATTAAAGATATTAAAATGATTATCCTGGAATTTTTAAATTTTGCTAGGCAAAGTTCAGGGAAATTTGTATGAATGAATTGCTGGTAACCTTAATCAAGAATTCAGCTATTTTGAGTAAAACTGGTAGCCTTGATTGAAGGGTTTCAGTTGCAATTGATAAAATCTAACAATGAGAACATTTTCTAGTAGGATTTGCTGGCACAATTTAGAAAAATCAGCCAGACATTTCATAAATTTCAAACAGGATACTGCAAAATGCTGTTTTCCTAGTTTCAATAGGGTGATTGATCCCCTCTTCTTTTCTTCCTGTCTCCCTCCCCTCATTTATTGAGGTTTGGGCACTTTTATCAGGTGGAGCAAGAAGACCTTTTCTTAGTTTTACAAATGAATTATTTTTTATGCTTTTCTTTCCAACCATTAGTTTGCCGAGCAACCTCACGAAAATCCCTATTACAACAATCCTATGGCGTCAGCACCAACTCAGCAAGGTTTCATCCATCCATCTGCTGGACCAGAATTTTATCAACAATATTACTAATTGTTCACAGAATTTTTACAGCTTTTTACATTTGGTTTCACTTGGAACTATTTTGAATGTAACAATGTAAACAATGCACTGTGTTATCTGCACTGCTTGATTCCTTCTTTAATGTCTTTCAAAAATTCAAAAACTTTCATGTTTCTTATCTTTTATTTTGTCTTTTAATCAAGTTTGTGACTAAAAAAAACTTTATCAATGATAAGCTGTTTACAACCACAAATAATACCTACTTCTACACATGTTTAAGTTATTTATGAGATTTCTGAGACACAAATCTGGTTCTTTAATAGTAGTTAATATAATTGACAATTTTCCTTTTTTCCAGCTAGGTTAGAGTTCAAATCTATGAATTTGTAAGATCCAAAATGTGCACAGAAAGTTCACCTCATTGGGTGAAAAATGTGTCTTTCTTTATTTTAATTCCTCTGCTATATTTTTTGTAAATACACATTCATGATTTTACATGTACAATGCATAGAGAAAATATGGTGCTTGTACGTACATTTCATAGGGAATGAATTTTACATGTGCATGTTACATAGATTATGTGAAGGGTGTATGCTAAAAATAATGTATACAGTACCCAGTGAATAAAGTTTGAATGTGTATGCTGTATAAGTTACATGAATTATGCAAAGGGTGTATGCTAGTATTTTTAATGTACAATTTCATACTCATAGGGTTAAATACTCAGTGTTGGGTCATCCATTTACTCATCATTTTCCCAAGAGTATAGAACACTTGTTTTTCAGAGCCCTCCCCCTCTCAGAAGATCTTTTTGAAAGTATAAAAATGATAATTTTTAGAAAAAAAAACATTAAAAAGTGTTCATGAGTCTCTTACAACCCCCACCTACACCTGACTTAAACTTCCATTTTGTGTGCTGGTGTAAATGATTACAAAAAATGGATGACCCATTGATTCATTAAGCTAACCTATCAATAGGGGGAATGACTTGTTGGCTACTCGTCAATATCTTGCTAAGTCCAGTCATCCTCTGTCTGCAAGCTTTGAGTTTTGGTATTTAGGACAAAGTCAAGGTGCTAAGATGCTAATACAATTATCTTTTTAAGCTTTTTGTTGATATTTATGCAAAATTACTATAACAATGCAGCTGTTACAATTACTGATTATTCACTCCTGAATTTTTGGCAATTGTGTTGCCAGCTGTTTATTACTCAGAAATTCTACCAAAATTTAGAAATGTATTCCAGTAGATTACTAAATTTTTTATCCTAAATGTCGTAAGAAATTATGGGGAAGATTGAATCAGCTAGTGAAGAGTTCCGTCCTTTGTGGTCACAGGTGTTATTTTACAGTCGCAAGGGTATGTATATTTTTTTACAACTTTTTTGGCATTTCACTTAATATATTTTTGGTATTGGAAATGGATTTTATCAATTTTAATATGGTAAAGCAGGCACAAATAAAGCAATTTTATCCACCAATAGCAGTCTTTGTGATTTTTAAACAGTTATGTTATCACATATTTTGCTCAAACCTCGAAAATATTAGTCCAAATATTTCTGTAGAGGATAGGAGCCTATAAAGTCCTGTCATGAAAGACTAAGTTGGTGCAGTGCTGCAGCTATGATTTGATTTTGTGGGGGGAGGAGGAGAAGGGAAGAGGGAATGGAACATTAACTCATCCTCAGGGGAGGGAGCATGATCAAATGCCATCCCTCTAAACTTTTTGCATAATGAGTGATTGTCAGAAGTTAAATGTTGACATCTTTTGTATCTTTCTGAGTCCAAAATTCTTCATAAAAGATGAGTTGTTAAGTTATACTGATCTGTCTTCCTCAACCCTCTGTCAACCTAATAAATTGCCCTGGCCACATAAAGTTTTCAATATTTCTGTCAGGATATGATAGGCATTACGATTTTGGGGGGGGGGGGATAGGAGGGGTTGGGGGTAGGAGGAGACACCGGGTGGACGGGTGGTACACCTTTAGAAAAAAATCGTCATGTTCTCCATTAAGCCTTGTAGCCACGCTCCTGTTGGTGACCTCAAATGTGGCATTAAATCTTATATCCCCAAACAACAGTTTCGTGTCACAGAAGTCACTTTTGGTCAAATGTGGATATTCACTATTCTGAAGTAGATAGTTCTTGACTCTAGTAAATCCTTATCTACCTGAGATTTAAAGCCCTGGGGCACCCTCAAGAGGGCACTGTCTTTCCCCCGACTGACCCTCCTTTCCCAGTTGGTAGACTGTTTACAAGAGCATTGAACACTCACAACTTGTTGCCCCTCCCCGGTATTTCTGTTTGCCCTTTTCCTCGCTAAGAAAAACTGGTGTCAGCACTGTCTAACACACTTTTTGAAGGCTTATGGCGGTCCAACTAGTTAACAGACAGGAAGTTCCCCGCAATTTGCTCTGGCAAAGTTGCACCAGTTTTCCCATTCATTCATTACTTTGCCTATGACCGTAAAGAGAGCGGCACTGGAAAAGTTTTTGCTTTTGAAAAGAAGATGTCCAAACTGCTGCTACCGTTTTCTTTTTAAAGTTCTATATTTTCGTTAGGTAAGGAAACAATCCAGAAAATCTAGTTGACCCCTGAGACCCATTAAATCATGAAACTTATTCACCGTTGTAACACAAACATTCGAATGTGACAAAAGTTTCTGTTAAAACTTGGATATAGTTGGCAGGAAAGCACTGGCCCCTGTCTAGGTTTGGAGGTCGATAAAATGTAAAAAAGTCAGCAAAAAATGATTGTTACTTTTGTAGTAGAACAATTTTCTGTCTTCTGGCAGTTTCCTGTCTGTACATAATTCATTAACAAACCTAGGAACTTTGCCGTTCTTGGCACGCATGCATCGTTTCTTCTAGTTGACTACAGACATACCTCAAGCGGCTTCGTCTAGTCTCTGGCGTAGAGCAAGAGAGAAGGGGCGTAGGGGAACACCTCTCTCTACTTTGTACTTAGGATTACCCATCATGGGCACCCCCTAGAAACATTTTTGGATCAGCGCCTGATCAATCTTATCAATCTTATCACCCAGCATAGCGTACGTTCGTTTTTCGTACCAACAGGAGATCATTCCTCCTCAGTTCGAAGGTCAGAAAGAAAGTTCATGACATCTTTATGTAGACAAATACGCAGTTTATTTCCGCTCCTAATCAGTGGCGTGGATCCATCTCCAAAAGTGTGTGTTGGGGGGGGGGGGACTTTTCACCACTTGCGAATCGCCGTCCTGGGGGAGGGGCCTAAGGGGAGGGGTGTTCCCCTTCCTTTCTCTGTGAAAAAAAAAATGAAATTAGAAGGTATCTTTATGGCAAATGGTGCAATATTTAGGCCCAATTTAGCTTTTAAATGTGTCAATTAGTAATCTATGTTATATTACAATTCATCACAGTTTTAGTTTTCATTATTTTGAAAAAGTGTGGGGGGGGGACTTTTTGGAGATGTCCCCCTTCCAAAAAAGTGAGGGGGACGCGTCCCCCCATCCCCCATGATCCACGCCCATGCTCCTAATTTCATGAAAAATTTGCAATTTAAAATATTTTGAGAATATTTTCACGATGTTCACAATGCCCTCATAAATCATGTAGTTGGAACGTGCAACAGCCACGCCAGGAGTTGTATGGCGGGTCGGACGACCGTCAGCCTCGACTTGCCGACCCTACCATACAGAGTTCCTCACGGGCCACCTGTTGAATATTAATTTGCCTGAAAAACGAAAACCACAAACACTGAAACAATTACTATAACGGTACCTTTAGTTAGTCAAAGACAAAGCCATGATCTCCCCTTAGCATCCCACTCAGCCTCATGGGCGTCATTTCCAATGGATCAGTGGGAACGTTATAATGACGGAACATGAAAATGTTACAGGAGTATACGTGGAATTTGTCTTCAATCTTCAGAAATTGGGGATGGAGACGTGTCCTTCTCATTTATTGAGCTCAATTAACTTAAAAATCTTATTTTCAGGTAGATAAATAATAGTTCAACCTTTGCTATAAGCTGAAAGTGACATTTACACTTGCATGGGCGGTGCTAAGAAATTTTGTTGGGGGGGGGGGGGGGAACTCAAGTACATATTCAGGGAGGTTCGGAAGACACCCACCGGCAATAATAATGATCAGCCCCGGATAGTACAATAGGAGTATGGTTATTATTATGTATTACAGCGATGCCCCATGTAGTTTTCAAGAGCTCTTCAAAAACCGTTTCAGGCAGTCAGTCATGAGCTGACTACTTTAAAAATAAAAATGCAACCATATCAGCCGATCGCTACTCCAGAGGGGGGGGGGGGAGTAAGAGGCAGGTGAAATGAGCAAAAAGGCTTGATCCATTTTATAAAGTGATCCCCACCTTTGAATATTTTGTTTCTTTCATTGTGTTACAATATGTTCCAGCTTTGCCAAGAAGCCATAAAATGTTTTTCTGGATTGTTTCCTTAAACACACGAAAATTTCGAGCACTGAAGACATTTGAAAAATGAAATGATAGCACTATTTTGGATCTCAGTAACCGTTCCGAAACGAAATTTTTTAAAGGGGGAGGGGAATTCCCCTAACTCAGAACGACGTATCATCATATATACAAATGGCTAGGCCAAAAAGTCTCACTACACTCAGCTTAGATCGACTGTTTGGTGTGTTTATTTTAAATCAACTGAAACGGCATACTTTAGCACAGGGGTGGAGAACCTTTTGTTTATAACATGCCATTTGACAGGCATAAGACCGCTCGTGGGCCAAATACGGCGCTGTCAATTTGGACAAGGGACGGGAAAACTCTCCTTCTATGGAAAACAGAATACGTTTAGGCTACATACCCGTTACAACTTTTGTAGACAGATAACTATGCTAATCTGACCAGGTGACACCCGGTAAAAACTGCTCAATCAACACGGCTAATGGGTTGTGTATCTAATGACCCCGAAAGCTCTGAAGTGTCTGCAGAATTATGGGCATTTAACTCCAGCATTGCCGCCACCCTCTGTAAATGACATTGTGATGCCTAAGCTAATCAGATTACAAACATAGGCGTAGGAGCCCAAGTTGATTTGGGATGGGGGGGGGGGGCTGGAACGACTTGCCTGAAAAATGTAACCCAGATTTTCCGCGCACTCCACGCACATTCGACATGTTAATGTGTTTATCATATAGGCATGTATCGATTAACACACCGCATGCCAGTTACATACAATAATTTGCTGTGTTACTACCTTCTTTAGTGGTTTTAATTTTGGCCGAAGTCGGTGATAGCCGGGCCTGGGGGCAGGGGTCTAAGGGGAAGGGGTTTCTAAGAGGAGGGGGAAACCCCTTTGAAAATTTTTGAAAAAGTAGGTGTCCTTACATGCAATCTGGTGCCACATATGCTACCTTTGAAGTAAAGTTTGTGTTAAAACATTTACGTATTTTAGGTACTAAAAAAAAAAATCGGCATTACCCCCTCCTCTTTGAAAATTTTTAAAAAATTAGGTGTCCTTACATGCAATCTTGTGCCACATATGCTACCTTTGAAGTAAAATTTGTGTTAAAACATTTACGTATTTTAGGTAGAAAAAAATCAGCACCAGTGAGGGTGGGACATGGCCCAGTGGCCCCTCAAATACACCACTGATAATTATAATATAAGTTCAACCATAAAAAAACACACTGATGACTTAATACGGAATATATAGGTGCTGGTGCAATTCAAATCAGAACTTTATATTAATTACCAAGGAAGTTTTTTAAACTAATAATACCCTTTAGCTACATCATTGCATTATTTTCTTTCAGTAGGTGCCCGAAAAATTCTCAGCATTTTGCCCGAATTTTTACAAAAATTTTTGGTTGGGGGCTGCAGCCCCCAGCCCCCCTCCCCCGCCTCCTACGCCTATGATTACAAATATCACATCATGATCATTTGTGTTTATTACCATAGCTCGCAACAATGGTAGGTCCATTTGTGATGTTTGAAGTACATATAGTAGCGAACAAGCAAGTAAGAAAATACGCGCGAAGCGCGCCGAAAAAATGTCGTTTTGAAAGCACTTTATTAATGTTTAACCTTCGCATTGCACTGGAAAGTTATTCACTTCTTTAATTTTAAACCGAGTCAAGGACAAGGGAGGGCCTAACCTATCTCGAATTTTTATTGTGGAAAGTTGAAGACCATGCAAACTTTGGGGGGGGGGGCAAGTGCCCCCCGTGCCCCCATGGCGAGCCGCTAATGTTCACTTGTTACATATGTACATTTACCTTTGTAACTTTACATGAAAGAAAAAAAGAATCATTCAATTTTCTCTCTTGCAACCACTGACAAAACAGTATAATCGAACCAAAATAATGCAAATAAATTACAGGAATTTCTTATTCCAATACTGTAGACATGTACATTAATTCATTACTCAATCACTGTAAGGACAGGAGGAGCCATACCAAGGAGAAACAATTGATTAAAGGAATGCGTCCTCGGAACTCAAGGTTTTCAACTGGTTTTTGCAAGCAATATGAAGCTCAACATTTATGAGAAAATTTAACTGATTTTTTTTTTGTGAGAAACTTCAGGGTTTGTATTCTCTACTTTACAGCTAAAGATGAAATATTTAGCAAGAAATAGAAAGAAATTTAAATGATGCCTCACATCATCCAAACAGCCAAACTTCACAAGCTCCCAATCAACAAAAGGTGTATTTTTAAGACACATGGATGCAGTACTTTGACAAAATTGCGTAATTAATGCACAATACCAGAAAAGATGTTCAAATGTTTCTGGCTCACCTTCAAAAACAGTAAAAGAGGGAGGTCACCACCATGGGCGTCCGCAGAAAAAAATTCAAGATGGGGAAAAATTATTAGGAGGGCCCAACTTTTTTCATGGGAAATATTTTGCTCCCAGAAGAGAGTTTAGAAGCTACTTCGCACAGTGTTGACAAAGGCGTAGCCAGGAACTTGTCAAGGGTGGGGGGGGGGGGGGGTTGAAGCCCATAGACGGACTCTCAGCGCTCCGCGGCACCATGGGTTGGCGCGGAGCGCCAAAAATTTTGACCAAAATGCTTCCCAGATGGCTGGAAATGGCACTTCCAAGGCCTATCTACCGCATATAAAAAGGGGAAACACTAGCAATATCGTAAATATAAACTTTAAAAAATACCAAGAATATGCTGTTGGGCGGCTGGGGCCTGAGTGTTGATATTTTTATTCAATTCCTGTTTTGAGAGTAGAAATTCACACTGATTGAACTGTTAAGAAATGTTGATGTTATATCTTCTTCGTTTCTTTTTCTTTATTTTTTCTTCGTTTTTTTTTTCAAGTTTTTGATTTTCCGGGGGGCAAATGCCCCCCTTGCCCCCCCCCCCCTCTCCAGGCGCCCATGGTCACCACACCTTGATTCTATCTTAAAAAAAGAAACATTTGTAGCAACTAGTCTATGAATGAATCGAAATTGGAAGAACTGCAGTTTTGCCTCACGTAATGCCAAGAAGAGTAGATTAAAAATACTGTTCCAATTATAATTAATATCAGTAGACTGCTACCATTTTTGAATAGCACGAGGGGTCTGAAGTTCACTCGTAATGAAATAGTCACATGCCGTTTTCGTAGGTCTTTTACAATTGTAAAAGATCAAACGAGAGTAGTTGTCAGCAAGACCAGGATTTGGCTTGATATTGATCCTCCAGTTTCGGAGTATTGCAGAGAGAATGTCGTAAAAGGGTAAAAGGAAATTCAATTTCAATATCAAACTTTCTGATGAAGTCATTATACTGTAATGCATTACCGTTATTATCAAAGAAGTTACTTATATAATGAGAATTTTTACGTGTAAACTGCACGAATACATAATCTTGTTATCAATCTTGTCATACGAGTTATTCGACACGCTTTGATTCCACTAGTTTTCCACGTCTAAAGGGCTAAAATTAAACTATGACCATGCATTACACACTCCTTCAATATATGATACAATATGATACCTGGTGTAACAACTAGTGAACTAGCCCCATACATACTTTGTTAGAAGAAACTGTGGTAGGATAAAAGTAAGGCTTACATGTGATGTGATTTTGTGTTGTTATTGTACCGAAATAAATCATCTTTTCATACAAAAAGTAATATACAGAATCCGCCTCTTCAACACAGTGCCAGCACACAATATGTCATAGGCTTAAAAAAGTTTAGAGGTGAAAAACCACAAATTTCACCACTGTATCTTTCTAACAGAGTGGTGAATTGTTCAGCTTCCAGGTTGTTTGTTAGTTAAGACGTTCTATGTGATGATAAATCGAGGGCGCTCGCCCTATTTGAATTGCAGATATCACGACTGTAACAACTTGCCCGTGTCACAACTAGCCCCGTTCTCCCCTACTTGGTAGTCAGGATCGTAAGTACTCGGAAGTACTTGATATCTGAATAGCTTAAAGTACTTTACTACAACACCTAGGATTTGCGGAATATTCTTACGTAAAAAATGATTGAATCTAAGTATACGGAAACCATCATTTTCAGTTTAGGTTCCTTTGGTAACAAATTTGCGTTTATGAACAATATGGCACTTGGAAACTTTTGTTAGAATTCAATCACAAGTCATGGCTAAACGTTGGTCTTCACTGGAGGATGGGAGAGGATGGGCGAGGGGGTGAGGGATTTTAACTTTGATTCTTGAAAAAAACTTTGTTTCCTCTCTTTTTACTTCCACTGTTTGAGGGGGCTTTCCCGGCTCCAGTTCCACCCCCACCCCACCCCCCTCGCCTTGTCAGCACCACCTTATTCGAGAAAGTTGCAAAGCTGCACTACGTTTCGTTATGGTGATTTTGATTGTCAGATGCCCAGGAAATACCATTTATGTGGTTCAGATTTCAAGTTTTACCCTCGACCCGCCCTCCATGGAGACTCAGTACATTTGAAGCTGGCAGGTGCGAACTTTGCCCTCATGGAGTTAGCTCACCCTTCCTTTTTTGTGAAATCCTAGATCCGCCCCTGAAAGTTCGGTTGCTACTTTAGGCCTTTCAGTACTGTTTTTCATTCATTGATCTTAGCTTCAAATGTATTACTAAACTGCTAAACGCAGGAGTGATTTTTAGGAATTGAGCAAATATTTTTTTGCTTACAACCGAGCATTGTGACACGTAAAGGAACTGATAGTCATGTGCTTATGTTGAGGCAACTTCATGTGTGTTCATTACAAGCTTAAATTGTTCCGAAGTTACGGTACTCTGCCGCTAATTTGAAATCATGCTACAACTAGGCCTACTTTGCCTGTTAAATATGATTTTATGGTAAAAAAATTATGGGGTGATTTTCTTGTATTTTTGCAGATATTTTCCCCTTACAGCGCAATTCGGGATCCCTGTTTCTTTGTTTTTTGTTTTTTTTTTTTCGGGGTAATTCGCAGTGCTATAGAGAGACCGGTCTCGAGACCGGAAATTGTCGGTCTCGTCTCCGAGACCGGTCTCGAGTCCCTATGTAAACAGTGTGTAAAGCCCGTTGGGAGGCCGGTCTCGGTCTCGGACCCTCCGGTCTCGACTACAGTACTGGTAATTCGCAATCGGCCCCATCATTTTCCGAACCCTGTAATAGTAGAGGGGATGCTGGAGATACTTTAAGAAATTCCATCAACATGTAACAATTATAAATTGCCATCTAGACTAATTAATAATACCAACTTTTTATCGACCATTTAAAAACAAATTGATGTGATACCGGTAACAATTCATACGGTATTGATGATGTCACTCGAATGTTCCTTAAATCAAGATATCGATTAATTATATTAATTATATAAGAGGCAAAGGCCCCTTAATCAAAGTAGATCATTTTAATACAGTATACTTATTCCGAACAAACTAGAAAAAGCGATTTAGTTTCTGCCGCTTAGAAGTACTTTCCAGATGCAGTGATGATGGTTATTAGCCTATACGGTTTTGCAGTTCAGTGAGACCAGGGAGCTAAAGTCGTAACAGTTCCCCGGAAAGACCAAAATCTAGAGGCAACTCCCTGGTTAAACACAGTAGCAGTTGGCTTCATGTTAGTGTAATTCACTGAGTTTACTTAATTCAAGTGTATACTCAGCTAGGTAAAAACCCCTCGACTCACTCAGTGCTAGATACATCCACACAAGTCCTATTGTTAGTATGTTTGCAGCCCTTGCTGTATAACAATGAGGAGAATTAGGCGTTTGTTGTGATGCAACAAACTGAACCGGCCTTCCCACGTAGGGACAATCGCCTTAACATCCTCTATGTAAAGGCGGTGAAGTATATAGGTAACAAGTAATCTAGAACTACCTGATAACTGGTGGATGATGCATAGTCACGGAAGAGTTTATATGTCATTCATTCTAGGCTAGGGAGTGACATCATATTGTACTGAAACAATATTGAATACCTAAAGTAAGCTACAGGGAATGTGTTCAGTGAATTTTACTTTGATACTGTCGGAAATCTGAAATATAACAGCCTTTAATTTGCCAACGGCCTTCTTACTCAAAAACAAAGTGTTGACGCCAGATTTGGCGAGATCGGGAGACATGACGATAAGGAAATGTGTCGGGGACATCTTTTAACGTTTATGTGTCTTGGAATTTTAATTTTGCATAATGGACGAGCAGGTATGTACAAGTTCTTATTCAGCCGTTGTAACTTTTGTTAAAGTTGACTTAGCCTATACCCCTAAATCGAACGTTATCATTATCCCACTCGACTTTTAATGTTTCCCCTCTCCGCAGTCCGATACCCAAAGGCAGACCCATGAGTTAGTGTTTCGTAAGTCTTAGGCACTAGGGCATGAAGGCTTGTAGTTAAAATTCCTCGACACTAATTTCGGCATTTTTGGCAGAAACCAATTTTCGTGGTGGGCCCCAGGTATTTTCTTCATGCGGGCTTACTCGAAGGTGGCGAAGCAAGCGGCGGAAGTATACGCTTTCAAAAAAAAAACGAACTTATTACCAGAGAGTTAGTGTTAACACTTTGGTATTAAAGTGGACTAAAGTCTAGAATTACAAGAATATATATTTTAAAGGTTGGAAAATGAATTCCATGCATCCAACTCCCATTTTCATAGCTTACTCCGCTGCTCAGATATAAAATGTTGAAATTTATTCACTTAATTTGAAAAAGTCGATTGCACAATAATTTGTGATGTCCTTCTTGTACAACTCAAATTACCTGCTTTTGATTTCTTTTGAAATTAAAAGGTTTACTTGACCTTCAAATATGTACTGTTTCTTGCACAGCATGTTGTACGGAGAGGGCTTATATAGCCAAGTCACCCTATAACAGTAAGACACTGATCACATTTTGGCACAAGATGAAGTGGCTTTCGAAAAAATAAAGAAAAACAAAGACTGTAATTTGAGTAGTACAAGAATGACATCACAAATTATTGCGAAATCAACCATTTCAAATTGAGTGAATAAGCTTCAACATTTTATATCTCAAATTAGGAATGTCCTGTGAAGATGGGAGTTGAACCATCTGAATGAATTTTTCAAGCTTTGTAACATATATTTTTGAATTTTTAGACTTTCGGTACACTTTAAGATCAAAGTAAACTTTGTACTTTCGGCCAACTGAACTGTTTGATATCTATCTGAATGTCGTGAGCTGAAGAAAGCTTCTTAACGATAAAATATTTATGTGATCCATGACGAAATATTTTCCCGGTTTTATTTAATAACTAAGTTGATGAGAAAAGTAACTCTGCTCACTCTCCAGTCTATCCCTAACTAATTATGTTACTAACATGAATAATATTCTTTGCTAAAGTGATGAAATGTTAACTTACTTAAAAAAATAAATCACGGGCCTACTTTAACAGTGGCATGATATTTGCGTTTCGAAACATTGTGCAAGAAAATGGTCAGCCTGTAATATACGGCCTAAGCCTTGGAGATTCGATTGGGGGAGGGGTGGGTTAAGCTGAGACTTCATAATATGCCCTTTAACTTGACGGCCGATTAGACAAACCAAAAACTCTTAGGCTGTCACAGGTGCACGAGGCATGGACCGCGTGGACCGCAGCATCCATTCGAGCACGGAATATTTTCTATATTTGGGCTCAGGGTAAAAAAATGGCCACGAGACCGAACCTGAGACGAGGCCTGGCCACTAGACTTTCAGCACTGACTCGTTTGTGGTACAGGTCCACCTTTTACAATAATACAACTTATGGCAAGTGTATCGACCTGGGACTGTCTTTTAGGTATTTTCTTTACATTCTGTGTACCAAGTTTCCTTTGATGAAGTCACTGACATTACGAAGTTTCAGATTGCTTTTCACAGTTTCAAATTTTTGAGAATGACAAGCTAATCATAGAATTTAGTCCCAATTTTGCCTTGACTTGCATTTGACTTGCTTCAAGTCACTTTTAACTTAGTGGCAGTTTGTCCTTTATACATGAGAAATGAAAACACTTTTTGTCAACTCTCAACGATTTTAATTTCAGCAATATTGTTGCTGTTTGATGTTCAGGTATATATTTTCTAAATTTTTTGTGATCATGGAATAAGTGCTTCAAGATATCTTGTAAGAATTAAAATAATAATCTTCTGTTACAACCAACGATGTAGTAATTTAGCGATTATGTAACAACAACCGATAGGCCAATGTAGTCAAAAAAAAAATCGTCCGGAATGTAGTAATACAATGAAAAAAAAAATCGATGATGTAATAATAATAACCGATAATGTAGTGCAAAACTTTACCTACGGGTATAATGTAATAACTTTGTAAATCGATAATACAAAAAAAAAAAAAAATACCGATAATGTCTAGTTACAATTTCTTAATGCACACAGTCGTTTTTACATATAAGTTTCAAGTACGTGTTTAATACATAAAATGTGCGTGGTCAGGTATATGCGTAAGTAGTACGGTATGTATAGGCTAGGCTTGTATGGTCATACACACGCACGCATGCATGCATTTTCACTACATTATCGATTGTTATTATACTTTGGTATTTTTACAACATTCTCGATTGGTGTTGCGATATCGGTTAGTTTACTACATAATTAGGTACCAAACTTTGGTGATCAGAAAGTAGTTTGAAAAACTTGACACATCTTTTTAGTCTAGTATTTTCTCATTTAGTTTAAGTGAAGTACGGGTATTCGATGCGTACGACTTTGAAAATCATATACCGTGTGGGAAAACATTTAACGAGGTGGGTGTGATGTTTGACCTTAAATTTATCTCAACTGGCAAACAATGCCATAAACTTTTCCCTGAAATATGACATATTTGCCATGAATCGACAATTCAGTTTGCTTTGCGGAGGGCGCTGCAGCCCTTTAACCCCACCTTTTTTACACTTATCGTATGTTGAAGATACTTATAAACTAAACCAGATGGGGCCTAGGGGAGCTACAGCCCCCCTTCAATTTGAAGATTTTGTTTTCAAAAAAGTTAGAAAATTACCTCACAAAATATAAAACTCTGATGTTGAATGATTCAGCCCCAATCTTAGAAACTTCCCGAAGGCACTGTTTCTGTGCACGTTCTTTGGACAGCAAGGAATTTAACTGTTCTTTGAAATTGACAATATGACACAGTTTATTTCCATCCACATGGTATACATGGCACATAACAGAAGACAATGGTAAATAAAACATAAATATTTACAATATACATATTTTAAATTTGTCTTGAACATATTCGAGATAAGATGGAAAAGGAGAAAACTGAAGTATAATACTTATAAATTGTTTTCCCCTACATAGATAATTTACACAATGAATTGAAAAGAGGTTTTGATAACAAACTTTGAAAATCAATTGATACTTACACCAGAAGAAGACACTATTGACAGGGTGGGTCCAGGATTTGGCAAAAGGGGGGCCCAAGTCATAGTGGTTTGTATAAAAGTCCGATCTGGGGGAGGGGTCTAAGGAGAGGGGTGTCCCCGGGGGCAGCGCCAGGGTATTTTGACAGGGGGGAAAGCTTGTGATGAGTAATCGCCGTCTTGGGGGAGGGGTCTAAGGGGAGGGGGTTTCCCCCTCCCCTATGAGAAATTTTTGTTAATTTAAGGTTGCTCAGATGCAAAATGGTGATGTCTGTGGTATATTTTTTGAACTGATCATATATGGCTGGAAAGCGTGTCATAATTCAGTGAATTTTAATTTTTGGTTGGGTGAAAGATGCTTTTCATGGGAGGGGTCTAAGGGGAAGGGTGTCCCCTCCCATTTGAGAAATTTTTGTTAATTCAAGATTGCTTAGATGCAAAATGGTGATGCCTTTAATATATTTTTGAACTGATCATATATCGCTGGAAAATGTTCATAATTTAGTGAATTTTAAATTTTACCCTAAATTCACAATGCATTCCATTAAAATAAATTACAAGGCTCAAATAAGACACTACTGGGTAATATTGCAGCAAGTCATAGTTAAAAGCCTGATGTTGTCGAAAATATTCCTCTAAATATTAAAGAATTCTGAAATAACAGTGCTCCCAATGCTGTGGGCCTGGCCGGTAATAGACTGAAGTTAGCAATCCATTAATACAGCGATCATGAGTAACTCCTTACAATGCCCAGAGAAAGTTACTGAGGCCAATATAAGCCAAAATGTTGTCAGCTGAAAGTCAGTAGCAGAGTTATTAACATAACAATTATTTTCTGAGGTAGAAAATAATGAGCAAATTTGAGTTTCACTCTGACACATCTCATAGGCCTATTTCATTGGAATAGGGCCTTGTCCTTTGTTTTATGAAGTTGAAAAAACTTCGAAAATTTTTTGGAAGGGGGGCCGGGCCCCCTGCCCCCCCCCCCCCCTAAATCCGCCCCTGATTGAGAACAGAAGGAAAGAAGAAAAAAAAAGAAATCTGCAAAAAAGAGATTAAGGAAAGAAAAAAACAAACAGAAATAAAGCAAAAAAAAAATAATAATAATAGGCTAGTACATGTACTAGCCTATTATCTTTCAGAGTTTTCTACATAATCAAAGAAAGGAGACATAAGTTAATCTTGGGTCCTGTACAGATGGAATGGTAACCATGTGTCATGAAGTTTTTTATAAGATTTCTCTTGGCAAAACACCCCTTTCTGAATGACATTATTCTTGTCTCAAAACTGCAAAATAGCGAGAAACTTACTTGTTTTAATGTAGCAGGTTTGATGACAGGTTCGTAGTCTACCCTCTTGGTGTATGTGGTGTGCGTATTTGTATGTGTGTTACTGTGCTTGTGAATGGAGGAAGGAGATATAGGCATACTTTCAATGGGGAATGAACACTTTTTCCCAGAAAATATTATTGCAAAAATGTGACAATCTTGCCCAAAATAGCAAATATTCTAACCCAAAGTAGCAAATATTCTATCCAAGTTGGAGAGGACTGCAGCGCCAGCTCTCCCCGACTAGTAAGCAAATGGGAGGAGGAAGTCCAATTTTCCCCGTTTTTATTTCCAGAAGATTTGCGTTTTCTTAACACTTGCACTACTACTGTTCCGGATTTATCTGTGAAAATCAGTAGGGTTTCCTGACTTCATAGGCGTAGGAAGCTGTTCTACACTGAGGGGACTGAACTTGTTTCGAACCGACCTTCCTGAGAGAGAGGGTGTCCTCCTACCCTTTGGAAAAGTTTTGAATATTTTAGGGTCCTTAGGTGCAATTTGGTGAAACATATAGAGGGATTTCAGTCACGTGACTTTAACCAACTAGACGCAATTTTGAAGGGCAAGATCGCGCGTCTTTTTTGTTTTGAAGAGCAAGATCGCTCGTCTCTTTGGTTTTGACGGGCACGCTTCCATTGTGTCACAGTAGTATCTATGGTTATGCCGTGCGCGTGAGCTGTAAATTCGCTCACTGCGTGCGTTTTGCCCTTCAGTGCCTGGGAATCCATTTCGCGTGACGTCACATGAAATCGCTCTCTTGAGACAAATTTTAAGGAAACTTACTGCAAACTTTTGACATTACGTGCATGACTAGGTCGGATGCATGAGGGTTTGTTTCAACGTATTAGGGTCACGAAACCACTTGAACGCATCGGGACCAAGTTGTACCAAATTGATTGTACGGGTGAATACCGCCTCCTCTTGTCGATTAGTTGCTCAGCCTGAGGGTAACGAGGCAGGGGTGTAAGAATCGGTCACAACTCTACTCCTGTGGCCGCCATGTAACGTCCCATTCCGACTGACGAGTGCATCCTGGTCTTTAACCACATGTTTCCAAAGGCTGGGAGGGGTGGAGGGTTCTTGCAGCTGCACCACGACCAGAAATCTGGGTCTAACAAAAGATATGAAACCATGACTTCTTGAATCTGACAACCAGAAGCTCATTCTGTAAATCGCCAATTTGAAGACCCCCTTCAGTAAAACTGTAAACAGCCGTAACGAACAAATGTCGAGTCAGCTCAAGGATGTTGCATCCGGGATTGATCTGGAGAAATCCCGAATGCAAAGCAGTACCAGTATAAGCTCTTAAAACTGAACATACTAATTCTGAAGAAAGGCTCTATCAGGCCCGTATCCAGGAGGGGTTCAGGGGGTTCGTCCGAGGACGGATCCCCCAGCACGACCTGGAGTTCCGCCCCGGACATTATGAGCTCCGCACGAAGGCCCGAAAAAAAAACATCCTCACTTCACCGGGGACACAAAACAGGCCTCTAAAAGGGTCAAAAACAAAAAAAGGTCTCCAGTTTTTAGACATACCAGATACCAGCTGAGAAGGGCAATATACAGCGCGCCCAGCGCGCGGAAAATTTTTTGTTCCGCTTAGCGTAAAATCGAACCTCCCCACTGAAAAAGCTGCATACGGGCCTGCTCTATGATATCCCCCAGACGGTAGTAAAAGATTCTCCCTACTAAATTAAGTTCTAGCCCCAGTTCTACTCCTGTGTAGAACAGCTTCTAGACAGAGTAACAGTAGCGCCTCCATGAGGTTTCAATTGCTCAAGGCCATGTTGACACTCAAATGTTTGTGAGCTTAATTGGGAACACAACTGACTGTACAAATCATCGTTGAACAAAAAGAGTGGAGCTAAATTGTTTGAATGAATGTCAGAGTGCAGTCATCAACTGTATTTAGAACTAAGGAGCTATTCCCAAATATGTTTTGGTTTGGGCGATGCCATATCCCCTTTAATGCAATCAAATTTGGGCCGTACTTAAGCACAGCATCTGACCAGAACACCGTTAAAGTACTTTAAAATTTTGCTGCCTTTAAATTTTCCGTACAAAAGTGACAAAATGTTAGGAAAAGAGAAGCGTTATATATGGACCCGTCGTTTTGTTAGAGATATAGACCATACTTCCGCCAGATCGGCAACCCTCCTTTCAAATTCCTAGCCATTTTCACGTCCATCTTACGCAATTAATTCGTCTTTTCCTTTTACTGTTTTTATGAATCACCTGTACATACAAACAAGCTGATACTAATGTCCGGATAAGTGCACCGTGTCCGAATGAAACTGGAATTAACAAGGAAATAACTCCCTACTGGGGACTTGTGTGCCGAGTTCTTTGTCTGGTTTCAATACTAGGAGCCATTCAAACACGGCTTGCTCATCAGTTACACCTTGAACGTTTCTTTCAGGTACGGACAAGAAGTCCGATCTATAAGGAGCTTAGTCCAAATAGGTCTATTATGAATGTTATGTTCAGTGTACAGTGCCAGGTGGAGACCCGGAAATACAAACGTGAGAACGAGTCTTTCTTTGCGTGGTCACACACTATTTACATTATGCAATAAGCAGTATATAGTTTACCGTTTGAACAGCTTTCTCCTGGTGTTAGTGAAACTTTTTTTTTTCAAATTCCTTTGCAAAATAGACAACGGTGTCACTTTGCAACCGAAACCATTTTCGTTCATCTTGAGGCATTGGACATGTAATTCATTGTATGTATTTTATGTACGTACGTATGATGTATGTATGTATGTATGTACGTATGTATGTATGTATGTACGTATGTATGTATGTATGTATGTATGTATGTATGTATGTATGTATGTATGTATGTATGTATGTATGTATGTATGTATGTATGTATGTATGTACAGGTCAATTAAAAGTAATAAATAGTGATAAAAGTTTGCGGGGAAACTCCACGACGTTTCGGGTTTAAAACCTTCATTAAGTGGCAAATGGAAATGATAGCAGGCACGCCCAAACGTGCCAAACATGCAAAAACATGCAAAAACACACAATACAATTGGGCACTTCCAAACCGGCCAGGGAACCAAGTTATGTAAAGTGGTTTACACAATTAGGACCAACAAGGCAGGAATGACCGATTTATAGAAATTTAAGTCCCAAGTTTAGACCATGTGGGGAGAGGATTCCAATGATGATGAGGCGGTTTTCCTCAGCTAAGCAATCACGGTCGGAACCTCGACACGAGATGGCCTCTGTAAATATCAAATCACGAATGTTTTATCGACCTCAGGTGCTCAGTGACTCGGTCAGCAAGGCGGCGCCCACATACAGTGTATTACAGCGTTTACACGCGAAGACGTAAATTGATGGCGCAAGGGAAGTTCTGTGGGAGACGAAGTGGATGCCGGTATATGAGTTAAATTGAAACAACACTTCAAGCCGTCTAAAAGGAATTGGCAAAGGCCCAAATATCTACGATGGGTGCACGCAAACCCCGCCGAAAAGCAACATTTTAAAGACAGCAGAATGTTCTTCTTCATCCTGCATAACAAAAATTATCAAAATTTACATTAAAATGCCCTACCTTTTCACGTTTCTTGTTCCAATCACTGGGCCCTTTCAACAGTCGGTGATTAGAACCAAGTTCCCAGTCAAAAACCGTCACGGGCTTTTCCCGGCAGATACGCTTCCTTTTGTGGTTCGAGCATGGGCGTAAATCCCGAGAGGGATGGAACGATATATCCTCCCAACATTTGACTAAGGGTGATGGCCCATGTAATCACCCCCCTCCCTCCCCTGTGTTTCAGTCTACAGATACGTGTATGATGGAAAGTACATTTTATTCTTCATTTTCGTAAGAAATTTTTTCAATCTCGGTTCCCTTTCTATCACAAATATTTCTCAAACTATCAGAATTTTAGCAAATCGTTGGCAATCTATCAAAATTTTCGCACGCTCCACGCGCTTCCAAACTTACGTCAGTGTCACTCATATTATCAGTATCTTCCGATAGCAACTTTCAGAGAAGCACAGCAGCAAAAAGTTGACAGTTTACGAGTTAATAGGAAAAGGACTGGCTTATGGCAGTGGCATGTAGGTTTGTTGGGCAATTGAATGTGTCTCGATCTAGAGTCTCAATGCAGGTTTTGTAATGGAAATATTATTCGTCACTGTTAACACTCCATGTCATGACCGTTATTAAGGTAATAATACACGAAACTCTTCTGATCACAACACTTTCCGAAGAACAGAGATACATCTCCAAACATCTGTGGGGAACCTCGCATCAATATGGGATCTTTCAATCTAATATGTAGCATGATGTAAAAGGTTGAAAGTACGTATCTGCCGTTATAGGCCTACATTTTTCAAAAATTTTTTACCAGAGCTTCGCCAGTTCGCGCTGAGCCATTATCGGTATAGATGGTGATCGTTAATATACTTATGACGAAAACATCACTCTGTAACGCTCTTATTAGTCCTTTACCCCTTTTGCTACAACTATCAGGGAGGTCTAATATATCACCTCTCTGCACCTAGTATACTCTCCCTCCCTCTCATTTTCCATTGCTGGCAGCTGTTCGTCCGGATTTTAGTTCAAAAGTAGTAAAAATAGTATAGTTGTAAAGTTGTAATGAGTATACTCATTATGTCATTGCCCCCCCCCCTCCCGCCCCAATTAATATGATTAATGTAGAGCTTCCAGGAAGTCCTCTTCAGGTATCTGCTAGCCTTAGACTATTACTATTAGATGCCCTTTCATAATGCACAATGAAGGAAAGGACATATTTCGTTATAACTCAAGAATGTTTCTGTTAACTCCACGCACAAATTATTGTGTAAAAATTTCCCGAAATAGAAGGCAGTAAAATAGACAGAAGAGAGAGGGCTTCAGGAGATTTGTTGACAACGTATTCTCCTCTTTAACCTTACCAAAAATTAGCATTCACTAAATTATGGACATTTTCCAGCCATATATGATCAGTTCCAAAAACATCCCAAAGATAGCACCATTTTGCATCTAAAAGACCTTAAATTAATAAAAATAAATCTTAAAGGGGAGGGGGAACCCCTTCCCCAGGACGACACCTTTATGTATTGACAAACGAAAGATCAAAACTGCTGCATGCAAATGCAGGAACGCATGAAAAATAATGGTGTAATTTGCACAGACTTGGGGGAAACTGAGTTATTATTACGACATCATCTATGGTGCCCCCAATCACAAAAAACCTGGCGACGCCACTGATCTCAAGCCAACTTGCAGGTCTTGTAATGATCTCCGAATTCAAAATCCAGTTGTCTGGGATGACCCTATATGTTGATCCCTGCCTTTTTAAGCTTAACAGGACATTGTTGCTCTTGTCCAATTCAATCCAGTGCAGCTTATCAACGAGTTTTGTGCTCAAAATAGCATTTCCTAAATGTATTAATATACCAATAGCCTACCAAAGAACATTACCACTGAAATTAACCCCTTAAAACAGTCTTCCCGGCACTTCTGAGACATTAAAACCCAGGAGCTTCCGGGGGCTTCGCCCCCTGGACCCCACCGGGGTTTTGCCCCTGGACCCCACCAGGGGCACTAAGGCGGGCCCCTGCACCCCACCCGTCATGGGCTCGCGCTTCGCGCTCGCCGTGCACATTTTCCACATTTGCGATAATTCACCCCATCCCCCAAAGTTGAAAAGAAATCTACGCCCCTGGGTTCGAGAGGATACTGTTTGTATGGAATTGCAGAGGGCGTTGCAAAAATAATCTCGCTCAAGCTGACTTGTAATAATAAGACAACAATATACGTATGATGCGCGCCAAGCGCGCGGAAAAGAATCTTTGAAGTCATTTGGGTATATAAATGGTTTATTTTGTTCCACATTATTTGAATTTATCAATATATGACCAAACTCAATAACACAGAGCATATTATTCGTCATTGGAGAAAATCAGGCCCGTACGTGGCCAGGCAAGGTATACTGAAGGGTCGAGAGATGAGTTACAAAAATATTTGTAAGGGCGAGACATGCTAAAATGCATTAAGACAAGAGTAACTTTTTAATTTTGTAGGTGGAATTTTTCTAGGGGGACGCCCCTGCCCCTACTGAGGGCCTGGAGAAAATAAGCAAGAGCAACTGAGCCAACTAACCTTGAAAGTATATTCTGTGATAATGATTCACGGTCCAAAAATATTACAGAGTTGAAAGCATATCAGTTATGTTGCTTACCTTTGATGCTTTCCTTTTGTCATTTCAGGATCAAATTGTACGGAAACGAAAATCGAGGAAACTTCAGGTTTGTGAAGACATTTCTTATTGCTGCAGCAATTTCTCGGATTCTTTGGGCCTTGAAAATCATTACTAGGACATCGAAATTTTCAGCAATTCAGTTTTTTTCCACACGGTGTCCGTCTTTGGAATACAGTATACGATGTCTAATTATTGAGCAACCCTTTTCGAGCCCTTCGCGCGATTTGGTTTCTCTTGTTTTCCTTCTATGTACAGAACGGATGGTACATGCAACTTTTATCTGTCTACTGAAACCTATGATGGAAGAGTAAAACGATTTATACTTTTAGGGAAATCCCTTTGTGGACATAGGCTTTTGCAACATAATGCTGTACTTTTGTTGGTTGGTTTCTTGACACTCAAATGATCTTATCTAATGATCTTATCCTATGCAACTGTACTGCAATTTGCAAACAACACGTCCATCTGGGTTGAGAACACTCGGCGCACGAGCCTTGTGTAGCATGCATGGGCAGATAATTGATCCGGCTTCGAGACAATTCACTACTGCACTTTCATTAGATACTGACATTATAATTATTGCTATACCACCATTTAACTAGAGGTGGCATATAGGAGGGGAACAAGGGCCGTGGGCGCAATCTTTTTCCCACGAGGTTATGGGCAAATGATGTCAATGGATTAATCAACTTCTTGGAAATTGGCCACCCCTTACTCCCGAAATGAAACTTTCTCTACACTTTTTGGTAATCCTGACCCCGGATTTATGAAAGAACATGCCAAATATCCCAAAAGAGTGTAACCCTAACCTATATTCTAACCATAGGCGTAGGAAGCTTTTCGAGACGGGGGGGGGGGGGGGAGGGTGAACCTTATTTCGGATCGCCGTCCTGGGGGAAGGGTCTAAGGGGAGGAGGTGTCCACCTCGTCGTTGGAAAATTTTTGGGTATTTGAGGGCCCTCAGATGCAATTTGGTGCAACATTTAGGACAAACTTTAAGGAAAATTACTGCAAATTTTTGACATTTCTTAAAGAAGAGACAAATAAGGGGTTTATGCCCTTGAATCTTAGGGGAGCGGAAGCATACTTCAGCCCCCTCACATTTTTACTGGTGGGCTAAAGCCCCCAGCCCCCGCTTCCTACGCTTATGATTCTAACCCTAACCACTATTTTGAAACAATTTTTACAATTCATGAAAATTCGGATTTGCCCATAACCTCGTGGGAAAAAAATTAAGCTGGCCATGGTGCCCACGTCGGAGATTTTTTTTCAATTTCTTCGCGAAACATTCTCCTGTACAGTTGGTACTATACGATAAGGTCTAAAATCATCAACGGCGAAAAGCGACCTTTCAATTTTTTCAAGTAGCGCAAATTATTCAATGCGAACACAAAACTTTTGGTGGGCTTCGCGTGATGTATATATAGTTTCACAGTTGCTTTTCGTTTTATATAGTACAAAGAAGCTCTAAATAAACGACACACCGGGTGATCTGTGTAAAGTGAGTCTTAACTCCATTTGGGAGTAGTAGTTCCAGGTTTTCACCTGTAGTGCCGGGGAAATACCCCCGCAGGATTTTACTTAAAATGTGTAGCCTAAATGCCCTTCCACCTTGGCTAGCTACTAAGACGTACCGAGAAGGTAGTCTTGGGCCGGTACTAACGAGCTATGTACGCTTGCTTAATCTGACAGCTGACCACTGATCAGGGGAAGGGGTGTTAACCAGGAGGCCCCTTTCCCTCCAGACCTACTTTGTTAGACACTACTTTCCGCAGATATTGATGCTGCTTCTGAATTGTGCTGGAAAAGTTATTGTTGTGGTTATGATTACAAGGACTTCAGAACCCGGAAAAACTAGCCAATCATGATGGCTTCTTCTTGTCAATTTCCTCTTTGGGGTGGGGATGCATGTGAACTATTCATGACAGAAACACCTTCTTTGGTGATCTGTTAGGCCAGCTGAGTCAAGGGTGGTGCCTAGATCGTGCACAGTTTGACTGCCACACATTGGCTTCATAATGATGTGCGCTAGTAATTTTTTCTTTCCCTGACTCCCCCCTGTACCCTCCCTTAATTCGAGCCCTTGTCGAGGCTTGTAAGGCTTTTCTCTTCATAATGAGTCAAATGAACTCCCCTTTAGTTTTCTCAAAAAAGTCATTATGCGAACTTGCGAACTGAAAAGTGTCTACTGTAGAATTTGAGCCTAAAATGCGGCGACGAGCGATTATCCCCCGCAAAAGCTTAAATTGCCCCCAGAAGGACGTTGAAGAGGGCGAAAATTGTTAAAATTCGAAAAATCACCCCCTCTGACCTCACCCTATACAATTTACTTTTGAAAGTGGGGAGGGATTTTGCCCCCACATTTTCCAAAAACCCACGTGGCACATGTTTGTTTACGTAATTTTGCAACGTAGGCCTATACCTGATTCAATGAAATCAAACTCGAAAGTGGTGGAAATTAAAGAGCCATTCAATGAATTAAAGTTGTGACGGGGTAAGAAAATGCACTGTCATCACAGATCATAGGCCTATGGCTTTGAAAGTTTTCAAGGCCCCTTAAGTGCCCTCTGAACATGGGCGTCAATCCTGGGGGGACGAGGGGGCCCGTCCCCCGCACATTTCGATGGGTGGGGGACACAGTATCAAATACCCCCCCCCCACATTTCGTAAAAGAGTAGTGTCGTGGTGTCGTGGCTCTATTTGACTGGCTTTATTTGAGTGGCATGTAGGTTTGTTGGGCAACGTGTCTCAATGCAGATTCTTAATGCAGATTTTGTCAGGGAAATCTTATTCTATGAGAAAATTTCCACGCGCTTCGCGCGCATGCGTCACGGTTTGCACTCCAACTCATGACCATTAAAAAGGTAATTACAACTATTTGAACTATTCTGATCACAACACCGTCCGAAAATAGAGATACATCTCCAAACATCTGTAGGGGCCTCGCATCAATGTGGGACCATTCAATCTAATCTGTAGCATGAAGTGGAAGGTTGGAAGTACGTTGTTGCCGATATACATTCTTCAAAAATTTTTACCGAGCGCTTGGGAGCCATTATCGGTATATGGTGATTGTTACACTTATGACGAAAAAACATTCTGAAACGCGTTTGTTAGTCCTTTACACATTTTGCTATACCTGTCAGGGAGGTCTAACATCACCTTACTGCACCTATTCTCCCCCTCTCGCCGATTCCCCATTGCTGGAAGGTATTCGTCCGTATTTTCATTCAAACTTAGTAAAAATATGATAGATGTAAAGTGCTTGACGTCCAGTGGAGTATTTAGGGGGCCATTGTGCCATCCCCCTTCACTGATGCCGATTTTTTTTAGTTCCTAAAAATACGTAAATCTTTTAACCCAATTTTACTTCAAATGGTAGCGTATTTGGCACCAGATTGCATGTAAGGGCACCTAATTTTCAAAATTTTTCAAAGGGGAGGGGGACACCCCATTGGGCCATGTCCCCTCACTGATGCCTAGTTCTTTTTTCTTTTAGTTCATAAAAATACGTTAACTTTTTAACACAAATTTTACTTCAAAAAGTAACATATGTGGCACCAGCTTGCATGCAAGGACACCTAATTTTTCAAAAAAATTTCCAAGGGGAGGGGAACGACCCATTAAGTTGGGCCATGGTCCCCCTCACTGATGCCTGCTTTTTTCTTTTAGTTCCTAAAAATACGTAATTTTTTTAACACAAATTTTACTTCAAAAAAGTAGGATATGTGGCACCAGATTATATGTAAGGACACCTAATTTTTCAAAATTTTTCAAAAGGGGAGGGGGACACCCCACTGGGCTATGGTCCCCCGTCACTGATGCCGATATTTGTTTGTTTATTTCCTAAAAGTATGCCATTTGTTAACACAAATTTTTTTCAAAAGGTAGCATATGTGGCACCAGGTTGCATGTAAAGACACCTAATTTTTCAAAACTTTTCACCACCTCCCGTTAGGGCGGCGATCACACAACACAGTGGCGTAGCTAGAGGGGGCAGGAGCGGTCCCCCCTCCCCACAACACCTCCGAAGGCCTCTGTCGGAAATAAATAAAAACAATTCATTTGAAACTCTTACAACACTTTTTATGTTTTTAAGCAGAATTACACATCGAAACGGTTACTGACAAGGCCTGGAAGTGCCATTTAAGGCAATCTCGGAGATATTTTAATCTAATTTTTTCCGCGCGCTACACGCCAGATGATGGTGGCGCTACGCTTAGATAGTACACAGAGCCATATATACAGAAATGGCTCTGATAGTACATCATTACTTCAAGACAATAATCTGTGGAAAATTTTTTGCTTTTGCCCATCCCCCCCCCTACAAAAAGTATCTAGCTACGCCACTGACACAACATACTGAATGCCCCCCCCCCCCCTTGAGTTAAATTCTGGCTACGCCACTGTTGGCGTCATACTCTATATTATAAATTGGATTTCAGATAGTAAGCATTTCGTTATTGACCCATTTTATGTAATTGATCCAGAGCTTCCAGGAGACCCACAGGCATTTTCCAGCCTTACTGATGCCCTTGTATAATGCACAATGAAGGAAAGGAAAATTTTCGTAATAGTCCAAGAAGGATTCTGTTGACTCCACCCAGGTATTTTTGGATAAAAACTTTGCCAGAATAGAAAGCAGTAAAGTAGCCGAAAGGGGGTCTTCAGGAAGTTTGTTGACAACGTATTCTTCTTTTAGACGTACTCCCTTCTTTCACCTAACCAAAAATTAGAATTCACTAAATAATGGACATTTTCCAGCCATACATATACGATCAGCTGCAAAAATATCCCAAAGATAGCACCATTTTGCATCTAAGCAACCTTAAATTAACAAAAATTTCTCACAGGGGAGGGGACCCATTCCCCTTAGACCCCTCCCCCAGGACGACACCTTTATGTAGTGACAAAGGAAGGTCCCGTCAGCTATACAAAACACAGGGGGCATAAAACAAAGTGCAATTTACACTCAGCCACTCGCTTGAAAAAAAAAAAACATTCAGCTACTCAGAATTTGGGACCTGCACAACTCCAGACATATGACCCTAGCTACGGGCCTTGTTGGGGTCCATGCTCTCTGAAATGATCCACGCTACTGAGCGTGGTTGCAGCTATTTTGGAACATGATGAAAATAACATCTTGAAGTAATTCCGTGGACTCTGAGTATTTCAACTGGCATCAAATGATGGTCATGTTAACTTTGGAGTCCTAATTCTTATTAGAACAGGACAACGTCAGTCATCGTAAGAGGGAAACAGCCGAAGGGCCCATAGGTACATATATCCCCTTCAAAACCAAAGGGCTTGATTTGTGCTAAGTCATGTATGTCCCCCACAATTTCAATACGGATTGACGCCCCTGCCTCTGAATCCCTCGCTTCTAGGGCTTCGCTATTGGCGCTTGCGGTACACTCTGGTAGGGTCAGTCATGCTCCCCCCCCCCCCCACCACCACCACCACTTTTGAGAAGCTGTTGACGCTCTTGAAAACAACAAAATAAAAGGTGAAATCTGTAGAAAATTCCATAATCCCTCCAGACGAAAGTCTGTTCAAGATAAACTGATCCCCACAGACAATTCTGGGCTATAGGCATGGCCGCACGGGCCAGGGGGGGGGGCGGCCGCCCCAACTGTCAGAAACCTCACTAAATCGGGCAGATATTTTGTCTCAGTCGGGCGGAAAATTGGGCAGTTAAATTAGGTCTGGAGTCGGGGAAAAATTACCGCCCTCCCTGACAAAAACAGTCCCGTACGGCCCGGCATGACTATAGGCCTACTGTGGCCGAAGAGCGCTTTTGGATAATTATGTATTCTACGTATGCACTGCAGAAGCAGGCCTCAATTTTCAGTAACATTAGGCCTGCATGTTGGTATCACACCTATGCAGCCAATCGAAAGGTGAAAGAGTAATATGGCCCAATCCCATGGGGAAGAGGGGTGACCCCTTCACAGGAAAAATGCGCCACTGTCCCGGCCCCGCTCTCAAAAGATAACAAAAAAAATACCATTTGCCTTAAATGCGTTTTAGTATATATCGCCCCCCCCCCCTTCCGATTTTTTTCGCCCGTTCCTGAAATCTGTCTCTCCTTCCTTCAGTGTACCTTTTCTGCTAAGTTAACCTTCATAGCAGGTGTCGAATATGTACTCCTGTTTGGCGTACATACTCTTCTTGCAGCCAATATAGGTGCAGGAGTAATACACGTCCGCCGGGCGGGCAACTACGCCCCGAAGACATGGAACAAAATGCTATTGGAGCGTATTGAGGAACTATGGGCCTGACGTGGCCACCTAGCAGGCGGCATCACACCATAAACTGGTAGTGAAGCATGCTCACTGGCACAGGCTCAGTGGCTTGGCCGGAGCAGTAGTGAGGCACATGCACCACCGACCTACATGTAGGACTGGATATAACATGTACGTTTAAAAAGGAGTACCACTCCGCTCACCGCAACTACTCGTAAAACGCTTAAGCTCAATGGAGAGACGCTATGAGAGCGGCGTATTTTTGGAATTTCTACAAAACGTTAGTATATGCAGCCTACAATTGCACCAACCGTCAATACAAAACTCCAGTGGCGCCGGTACGGGGGGGGGGCATGGGGGGCGCGTGCCCCCCATGAAAATTTTTTGAAAATTTTAAAATGATCCCAAAAGGCGATTAAGCTATAGATTTCTGTAGGGGGTAGGGTGAGGTGTGCTTCAACCGAGTGATAGATCTATTTAATCATTTTCTATCACAAATGTTTCTCAAACTATCAGAATTTTCGCAAATCCTTCGCAAACTATCAAAAATTTCGCGCGCTCCGCGCTTCAAACCTTTCCTCTGTGTTCTTATTATCAATATCTTCTGATAGCAACTCCCGGAGAAGCACAGCAGCAAAAGGTTGAAAGCTGTTCACGAGTTAACAGGTAAAAGACTGGCTTTTTGAGTGGCATGTAGGTTTGTTGGGCAATTGAAAGTGTCTCGATGCAGATTCTGAATGCAGGTTTTGTCATGGAAATCTCATTTAATGGAAAATTTCGCGCGCTTTGCGCGCATGATTTACGGTTTGCACTCCATCTTATGACCATTATTAACATAATAATACATGGAACTATAATCACAACATCTGTAGGGGCCTATAGCATCAATATGCGATCTTTCAATCCAAGTTGTTGAAGCATGATTTGGAAAGTTGAAATTATGCCGTTATATATTTTCCAGAAAATTTTACCGAGCGCTTTGCGCGCAGCCATTATAGGTATAGATGGCAGACACGTAGCCAAGGGGGTGGAGGGGGCATCCGCCCCCTTGAGCATATTTTGGGGTTTTTTTTAATGTTTTTTTTTTCAGTATTGCTAGTGTATCTCCTATTTATATGCTGTAAAATAGGCTTGGGAAGTGCCATTTCCAGCGATCTGGGAGGCACTTTGGACCAAAATTTTCTTGCGCTTTGGGCCAACCCATAGTGGCGCAAAGCGATGAGAATCTGTCTATGGGGTTCGCCCCCTCGACAAATTCCTGGTTACGCCCTTGATAGATGGTGATTTTTAATACACTTACGACAAAAAAAAAAAAAAAAGAATTCTGAAAACGCCTTCTTAGTCCTTCACCCCTTTTGCTATACCTATCAGGGAGGTCTAATATCACCTTCCTGCACCAATAGTCTCCCTCCCGCCCGTTCTCCATTGCTGGAAGCTGTTCATCTGGATTTTCGTTCAAAATTAGTAAAAATACGATAGTTGTAAAGTGCTCTACTCTATATTATCATTTGGATGTCACGTAATAAGCATTATGTCGTTGCTCCATTTTATGTACTTTATCTAGATCTTCCGGAAGGCCCTATACAGGTATCTGCCAGCCTTAGATGCCTTTTTATAATGCACAATGAAAGGGAGGAAAAATTTCGTTATATTCCAACAATGTTTCTGTGGACTCCACGCACGTATTTTTGGATAAAAACATTGCCCATAGAAGGCGGTAAAGTAGCCAAAAGGGAGTCTTCAGGAGGTTTGTTGACAACGTATTCTTCTCTTAGACAACATGCTCTCCTTTTTCACCTAACCAAAAATTAGAATTCACTAGATTATGGACATTTTCCAGCTATATATCATCAGCTCCAAAAATATTCCAAAAGATAGCACCATTTTGCATCTAAGAAACCTTAAATACTTAGACCACTCCCCCAGGACGGCACCTTTATGTAGTGACAAAGGAAAGATCCTCACTGCTGTATTCAAAGCGCAGGCGCATAAAAAACGAATATTTAAGCGTCGCCACTCAGTTGGCTTAAAACATCCAGCCAGTCGGAAAAATTAGAATTCACTAAACTATGGACATTTTCCAGCCATACAGGTATGTGATCAGCTCCAAAAATATCATAAAGATAGCACCATTTTGCATCTAAGCAACTTTAAATAAACAAAAATTTCTCAAAGGGGAGGGGGACACCCCATCCCCTTAGAACCCCCAGGACGGCACCTAGCTTAGTGCAGTGACACCTGACAAAGGAAGGATCCCCCACTGTGTATACGAACGTAGGGAGCACACGGGGAAAACGCATTTTGTGCAGACTTGGGAGGTTAACTAAAGTGCCATTACGACATCATCTGTTGTGCCCCCCCCCCCCCCCGCTACATACGGTAATCGTGCACGTGAGCAATAAGAGTTTTAAAAACTAATTTTTTTAAGAAAGAAGATGCAGCCTAACCGGACAATATATGATGACGTCACGGTTGACAAAACCTATGCCATAACAAGTATGTGTGCTTGTAAAGTATACGGCGCGTGTTAAACGCTGCTACCATTGTGCCCAGGAATAGACGAATGAGAATTAAGTCGTACATTGTGACGACAGTAAAGCGTGCAATATCTGGTTATTTTGAATAAGGCTGCGCGTTCTTTTGCCAACCAGTGATGACGTTGAGCATTTGATGGTAAAAATATACATGACCGTACGATATTACTGTAAAGAAGTGTTCGGCACTGGCAGTTTAGGCATAATTAGGTTTGTCAGGGCCAACTAAGTTCTCAATACATTATGCTCTAAGGGCCATGTGATCATGATTTTGACATAAATGCATGGGTTCTGAAAAGCAGAGATACATCTCTCCCCCTTGATTCGTTTGATTTCACAAATTACATCACTTAAAATGAAATCATAGTCGAGGTGTGGGTAAAGCAATTAGCAAAGGCAGTATAAAACAAGTCTGCCAGAAAGAGAGAAATTTAGGGAGTAAAGAACGAAGAAAATTAGAAATAGAAGAATATGTTCCAATATGTACAATATTCATAAAATACTGTATGAGAACGGTGAAAATGAGAAGGCCGCATTGCGAGCAACATAATAGAGACCATATAAGATCTCCGCTATCAATAAAGCCCTTAAATATTTCTAAATCTAGTAGGTTAAAGTAGGGTGTAATAGATGAAGATAAGCACCTGTATTTTTAAAGATTTTCTACCAACTGTGACACTTTGATAACCCTTTACCTGCAATCAGCATAGCCTATAGGCTACTTAAACTCCGATATCCAACATCAGAACCTGGAAGTTGAGTGAAGAGGTATTAAGGAAACTCAATAGGTATGTCCCTAGTGGAAACAATTTGCAACAGCTTTACAATCATAAATTTGCAGAACATCAGTTTCCAATATGAACCATTCAATCAACGTCTTCAATATTCTCGCACGGTGTTCTAAACTGACATAGGCCTACCGTAAATGCACTAAAATCATTGTCTACATGAAGAAAATCTCTTTGATTCACTTTTCATGTCAAAAGTGTGAAGTTATTACTAAAAATTTGCTAACACAAAATGTAGACAAAATTGAAAAAAGTGTTTTGCACAATGACCTTTAGTTTTCTCCTTCGTTTAAAGAATAATTTCCAATATTTTTGATTCATTTTTCCATGTTCGTGTACATCCCGCACCATTAACTATTACGCGCTGGTTGCGCGATGATTTGTTAAGGAGTTCGCGCCATCTTGTGAACACCAAGTGGTTCCCCAACGCTGCGATGTTAAACAATAGCGCGCATTTTATCCAGTCCTACATTTAGATCGGTGACATGCACAGGTGTGAGAAGGGTCGAACGCGGTATGCGTGCATTTTACGTGAAAGGCGAGGACATGCTCGACATAACACTGTACTGACGGTCGGTGCATGCGATGTGGAGGTGGGATGTGAACAATCGAACAACTACTGCTCAGTGAAACAGGACATGCTGCCACTCCAAACCAAAGGCAGAAACTATGGTCACCGAACTTACGATGTACCGCTACAGCTGTAGAAGTGGCTTCCTCGAATTCCCCATGGGTAAACTGGTGAAAAAGCATCACGTAGGGGATGCAGAAAACATAGCCAATGATCGCAGCATGCAATAGGCCTCATTAAGGACAACGTTGCTCCTAGTAAGTCGTAAACGTGTCATTGTGAGGAATGGTGAAATTCATGTGTGGAATGGTGAAATTCATTTGCTAGCATATCTTGTTGTGTTGGTTACCAGGACTGGCAGATATGAAAAGGTATTAGAATCATAGGTTTACTTGTTTACATACTTGTTTACATAGGTGTAGTCTTCTATGGTGTGTTCAACCTTTTTATTGCTAACCTTACACTTTATATTGTATTTAACTTTTTGTATCTTTTGTAAAGGGCCTCCGGTGAGATTAGCTTTTTAAGCTAACCCAGTTTACCCTTTTGAATGTTTAAATAAAAAAAATAAATAGATAAAACTTGTTACCAGTACTTGAATTGTTGAAGGAGGTGTTAGTTGAGAGGGATCTAGTATGTTCATAGACTCAACTGTTAAGTCCCCAAGGCAATGTGTTGCCGAGGCTGCAAACAATTGAGGGTAGGTCATACTAGAATTCTGGGTATGCATGATTAGTAGGATGTTGTAACTTGTAAGGCTTCAAAAGGAATTGGTTAGGTTCCACTCAGAGTCAGTGTGCTGTTCATTGCTTTGAATCCTTACTTTTACAAAGGACAAGGACAACTACATTGAGACCATAGTCCAGAAGCATGCTAGGGCTGCCATCCAGCCCTCAAGAGGAATTCCTTGGGAAGCAACTGGCTGACCTCACTTCTCTAGAAATTAGGAGGGTACATGGTGATTTGAGCCAGGTTTTAAGTTTTCAAGATTGTTAAGGGCCTTGACTTTCCTTCGATGATTTTTCAAGTTTTCACTGTTGCCGTGAACACAAGGGGTCATAGACATTAAACAAACTTTCCTGTAACTTAAAGGTTAGGAAAAACTGCACGGGGTTGAACTCGGGGCATGGGTGTCACTTGCCCCCCTGGAAAATAAAAAACGAAGGAAAAATAAAGAAAAAATGAAGAAAATATAACATCAGCATTTCTTAATAGTTCACTCAGTGTGAATTTCTACTCTCAAAATAGGAATTGAATAAAAATATCAACACTCAGGCCCCAGCAGCACCCCCCCCCCCCAGCATATTTTTGGTATTTTTTGAAGTTTATATTTACGATATTGCTAGTGTTTCCCCTATTTATATGTGGTGAATAGACCTTGGAACTGCCATTTCCAGCGATCTGGTAGGCATTTTGGGCCAAAATTTTCTTGCGCTCTGCACCACCCCATGGTGGCACGGAGTGCCGAGTCTGTCTATGGGCTTCGCTCCCCCCCTTGACAAATTCCTGGCTACGCCTTTGTCAACACTGTGTGAAGTAGCATCTTAACTCTTTTCTGGGAGTAAAATATTTCCCACGAAAAAGTTGGGCCCCCCAAAATTTTGCCCCCCCTGAAGTTTTTCTGTGGATGCCCATGACTCAGGGGTGTAGCTAGTCTGAAATTTTTAGGGGGGCCTAGGAATCTAATGGGGGATCACGGCATTGACAACTGTCCTTAGTTCTTCAACATTTTATTACGACACACACAATTTCTGGGGGGCCAGGCAGACATCTAGGGGCCTAGTCCCCTCCCCCCTGTAGCTACACGCCTGGTTGAAGAAATGGGATAGCCCATCTGCCAGAGTGTTAGTTTACTAGGCTAGGCCTAGAGTACCTTCATGGGGAGAGTAGCGATACTGACGTTCTAAAAATTACAGGTCATGTGACAATTATAAGAGCCATTTTGTTTCCTAAAAGTTTCATCAATACACAGTCAGTGTATTGTATTCGCACTGAAAATGATGGGGTGATGTGTATTTGGGTGCAACAATTGGTCCAAGAAAAGGTTTAGAATGTACTGATTTCCCACCAATATCAAAAGAAGAAAGGTTGTGGTTAGTGGACCCAGGGCCCTATATATTGGGAACACTGACTTTAGAATAACGCTATGATTCTTGGTGAGATTCTAAGGTGAATGTGAGCAACAGTTTCATGTCCTTCTTTATGTGTTTTATTTAGAGATACCTCACATGTAATACTATGTAATACTCCACAATCTGTGGGACCTGGGCCTAGGGCCCCAAATTAGGTATGGGGGTTCTTAAACTTGTACTCTCCCAGGTAGGGATGTACCGGATCTGGAATTTTAAGATCCGGCCGGACTGGATTTTACCTGACAGTACGAACTATCTGACCGGATTTTATCCGGCCGGACCGGATTTTTTCATTAGGAATCTTGTAACTGAAATCAGGGTCCAAGTAAAATAGAAGTAGGCCTACCAATGGTACATAATGGCAAAGGGGTCGGGCTTAGAGATCACCCATTAGGCTTTACTTTATTAGCAATTGCAATGTATGTATTAAGAGTAAATTTTAATGATCAATACACATACCTCCTCTACAAATACTGGAATGGTACAGGACCTCTCCTTTATGGCTTCATGTGTTGGAGGGGTTGGGGGGCACACATACGATGGGGGGCTGCAATAATTTTACAGGGTATAACTAGTCTAGGCTATAGCTATACCCTTTGGCTAATTGAACTAAACATTTTGGGTGAAATTTTCTTTAACTTATATTGTGAGACTGAGTTGTTGGTTATAAAGGAATTGCACTTGGCAGTTTACAAAACAGGAAATGGGCCAGACATTAACAATAGCTATTGTTTAAGTTACTCCTATTCACAACTCTGATGTCAATCCTTTTGTGCAACCAAGACCAGCTGTCATACAGCATGAGTGATATTGACCATACTGTATGTCCTACCTTGAACTAAGTTACAGTATTTGAGTGTCTAGTGTTGACTATCATTTAGTAACAGGTTGTCATTAAATATGTAGCTTAATGTGGCCTCTCTGGAGTCACAGTAGTTCAGACTTTCATGACACTTACTTTAGAAAATGGCTTCTTTCATTTGGAAATATTTTTCTGTCAAGGATCAGGCTGATGAAGTTGCTGAGTGTTTATTATGTAAAAGGGGGATAAGAAGAGGACCAGCAGGAAGTCAAGCCAAGAATTTCAGTACCACTCCATTACATAGGCATCTTCTGTACCAAACCTATTTTCATCATGCATGATATTATTTAAATTTGTAGAGCCTTTTACTAATGATTCACAAAAAAAATCCGGTTCCGGCCGGATTTTTAAAAATGTCCGGCCGGAACAGGAACCGGATATTTTTTCATTATCCGGCCGGATAGTCCGGTACACCCCTACTCCCAGGTAGCAAAACTTGTATATGGGCCCCATATGGGTGAACTTGAACCCAAATGGGACCCATTAAATTTTGCACCCAAGATTCATAAGGGACCCATATGACCCATATGGGATAGTTCTGGGATGAACTATCCCATATGGGTCATATAGGTCACATGGGTCGGCCCATACTGGCCCCTAATGAATTTTGGGTGCAAAATCACATGGGCCCCATATGCTGGCCCATATGGGCCCCTAAGGATCCCATATGGCAATGTTACCTGTGCTGTGCAATTCAAATGCAAAATACATGACTATTTAAGGTATTTGTGTTGTTCAGTGCTCTTTTGCCCCAGGACCCCAAACCATTAATCGACCATCAAGCTGCAATGTGTTCTGAACCTTGTACCTAAAGTATCCATGCCTAGCTATTATCCACCTGAAGTGAATAGACCCAGTGATGATTCAAAGTTAAGTATTTTCATTTCATGCACTAGGTTTTCCTATAGCTAGGGCCCAATAATTTGGCCAAGTGACCGCAGGGCCATTATGTAAACAGAGGAACCTTTTTTCCTCTTCTCTAATTTGATACATTATACCATCACAATGTCCATTTGGTGTCAAAAACTTTCACTAGGTTGTAGACTATTTGATCTTTGGGCCCTTCGTGTGAAGGGGCCTCTTGCCATTCGATCCCCACCCCGCTCCCCCAAAAGGACTTCATTGCATTATTTCCAGTGATATGGTTCTCCACCTTGACATCACATAACAAATGTTGAAAATATTTTGTGAACTTTTGATGTAAAAGGAAAAGATTATCGCTCATCAGTGCCATACATAAAAAAAATTGGAACTAATGATATGGCCCCAAGGGCCATTTCTTCCCCTCCCCCTGACCCTTTTCACTGTGACTGGGACCCAACAGATTTGTCATTGTCACCAGAAATGATAAAAATTTAACCCACAGCACTTACATGGGACTTGGTGTTAGGTTAGGTTAGATGAGGTTTAACGTCCCAGTTTCCAACCAATTGGTTCAAGTGGAGATGACCACGGCCTTTTTTCCAGTTGTGGCTCACTGGCTTGTTTTCCCTACTCCATTGTTTATGGGACTTGGGAGTCATTGTGCAGTGTATGCTAGACACTTAGCTAATGGAAACAAAATGGCGTCCAAATTTAAGTTGTCACTACTCTCCCTATAAAGGTACTCTGGCTAGGCCTAGCTCAAAATTCAGTGGGTTTAAAAATGCATTTTGAAGTCTGTCGTGGGAGATAAGAATTCTCTCTTTTGGGAATAGGGGATTTGTGGATCATGGATCCTTGATGAGAATTGTGATCCTTCCTGATCCGTTGTCCTGCTATACTTAACAAAACTCCACTACTTACCATAGATGTGAAGTTTTGCCAATATCTACTAATTATAAGGCCTGTACGTTCAACAGCTAATGGGATGCAAAGTACAGTACTATTAAAGCCAGAGACATTGGGACATATCATGGAAATTCTTCATGTTAGCACAGTGCCGATTTGGCTGGAGTAGGCAAGAGCCTTTCTGTTATACTTTTGTACGATGACCTGCCTTTTCAATATTTTTATTCTGCTTGTTGAAACTTGGAAAAATAAAAGGGGCTATAGCATCATGTGCCAAACATATTTAGAAGTATGATCATATCTCTGAATAAAATTTGGAGACAGCACTGAAATTAATTCAAACAGAAGCTTCATTCTGGTCGGTCAGTGATGACTTGTGCAGTCAGTTGTTTTCGAAGTGCAGGCTACTGTAGCTTTGAGAGAGAAGTGCACCAGACAGGTGTTTTTTGTTAAAATTTTATAAGGAGTAGAAGTAAAGGAGTTTTACTGTTAGGGGAGAGACTGTAGAGCCCCAGTATAATTTTCTTTTACAGGTTAGTTTTTGCTCAAATGTGGGTTGATTTCATCAGAAAGATTGCTTTGTATTTGTGGCGTACTTAGACTGGTGTTCTAAATGGGTTTTTTTGTAAGAGGGTGTTCAAACTCAAAAAGCCACTCAAACTTGGTAACACCAGTACAAGACTGGGCTGCAACTCAATTATGCAACGTCCACATCAAGATCGCATTAGCATACTAAAATTCATCTCAGGGTGTAGTAATTGACCTGAAAAATGGCATGATTCAGTAATGTTATGTGACCATGCATGCTGGGGTTTGGCATCTAGAACTAAATTTGCTATTTGATTTCATCTGTCACAGGCAAATCACTAGTTATTCCCAACCCTTTGACAGCTGCAGTCCCTTAGATGGCTGCACAATCAAATGAGTCTGGATATCCAAAAATTCTGCAGGTACACAACACTGCTCCAGTGATTATCGATTCAGCCTAAATTGGGCAAATTGGATGTCTTGCCATCAGAATGCTTTACCTGTGTTTTACTGCTGTTTCCTTTTTTGCACATTTTCTCAAATGGATGTGTTATGTTGCAGAGTTGTAACGAGTCACTTAATTTTGCAGTCAAGTCGAGCCATTAACTACTTTCAATGTGACTCAAGTTGAGTACGTCATTGACTCAAGTCTTTGTATTATTTCTATGAGGAAATTTATGATACAATTGCTGGAGTCATTGCCCTTCTGAAAATTAGTGACTCAAGTCATGACTCAATCGTTACAACACTGTTATGTTGATATTTCATGTTAGTACTACAGTGCTACTGTTGGATTTCTGTATAGCTGGATGGTTTACTACTTACTTCATAATAAGTTACCTCAATTATGACAGTTCTTCTTTACAGTGAGTGACTTCCAGGATTTTCATTTGACACTTAACCCTTAACTTATGTACAATATGTCAACATGTGAATACATCTATGAACTTGTGTGTAACTCCACCCTTCGGTATAACTTTGGCATAACGACATGATGATGTATAGCACATGAAAAACCAAGAGCAACAGTTTTGGACAGAGTTAAGTTTGAACTGTCATAGAGTTGTGCATACATGTTGTTCATGCAGTGACATTTATATAGTTGCCATGTGCATTTTTTTCTTTTCCCCTTCTTGTTTCAGATGGAGTCACTGTAACCGTACAGTCTGTCAATTCCACAACTTTATTACTAGAATGGAGGAGTGAATCTTTGAATTTAAAAGAACCTAGGATACTCTACAAAGCTGTAGAAGCAGACAGTGCTGTTCAATCTGTTGACCAAAATTATGAAGGAGGATTGATAAGCCCTGTGTATATTGCCAATCTTCATGTGGATACAGTGTATGAAATAATTTTTAGTTCTTCTATCAACGACCACAATTCTGTGAGAGTCAGCCTGGTAGCCAGCACAGGTAAATAGTTAAAATTGTTTTGTTTACAGGATTCTGTTCATTTCTGGGTAAAACAGGGACAGAACCCTAAAACATCCAGTGCATTGTCATTTCAATTTGCAAAAGCACTGTACTGTAGCTGGTATTATATATAGGCCGAGTACTGTTTACAGTCAACAGGGTGATTAGTTAACATTCTGTTTAAGTGTATTCTTTAAAAGTGCTGGACAGTTGAGGCAGGCAGGCACTGATCAACACAGCTACTCCTTGGTATCAGATTAAATTTTGTTTTATTAAGAGCATGAATTAGAAACTTGTCAGCAGTGGCATGAATAAGAGGTCACCAGACACCCACCCACTGAGCCCCACCCCCATTGCAACAGTAGCTCTGATAAATGTCACTTAACCACTTAAAAGTGAGAATTCTTAAGTTCAAGACCTATGTTTACAAATGTAATCTCAAATTTAGTCAGGATTATATTCATTTCTGCCAGAGAATTTGTCTCTTGAAATTTAAGACCAGACTCTCATCACCCCAAGTACATTAATTGTTAGGGGTAACCAAACTATGACTGCTCATTGATTGACATCACAGTCAGAAAATTCAAAAGATGCAGAGTAGCTCACACTTCACAGCATGCAGAGGGAGTATCCTGATTAGGGCCTTGTATACTCACCAGGATTTGACCTGGAGAAGTAAACTAGGTTTTGTTTCTGAACAAGGGGAACTTAAAACAGTTTTGAGAGGGGCTAGAAGTTACAGTAGTTGGGAGAATTGAAACTGTCTAGCATGAAGAAATTTCCTCTTTGTTAGTTTAGAAAAAGTGGTAGTGGTGGTTGTGGGGAAGATCTGCATATTCCTTTTAGGTGTGACTATGTACAGTGTTACATACTGTCAAAGGAAAGGTGCATTTGCATTTTGAAGTGGCAGCAAATATGTGGAACATGTTCGTATCTCATACTTGGTAAAACTCATGTGCCTGTAGATGTTTCGTGCACAAAGTTCAGGTTTCTCTGATCATGTATTTTGTAAATGACTGTAGGCACTAATTTCTGCATGTGAAATGGAGTTTTAGTTTTTCTGATAAAAGGAAGTTTTTAGTTTACTCTCAAAAGCATGAACATTTCCATGCAAATTCTTTGATGAGTTTTGTACCATTATGTTCATCTCTTACTCCGTTGACATATAAACATCATGCATTTTGTCAGGGCTGGAAATAAACAAAAGCTACGGATTCCATGGCCTTCATATTTTTGGCAGTGACCTTGGTGCCCATCAAAATAGCACACTTTTCAAGGTCACCTTGGCCTTTGTGCCCTTCCTAACAAAATGAACCAAATGTAAACCAAGTTTACAGTATGACACAAAATTTCCTCTTTTTTTTTTGCCTCGGTCCACTTTGAGATGCATAAATGTGCCCTCAATATATAACTCTCCAGTAAGAAATAATTGATAACAGTGACAATGTCAGTTTAGTTATGTGCATGTAGCCATGACAACAAGACCCATGATCTAGAGGTCGGAAGGATGAACAGTTGGTCACGTTCAGTTTGGTGCTTCTGCTGGGAAAGTTTGTCAATTTGGAGTACTTCAATTGGTGTTCCCTCTTCGGCTTTTGTTGTTAGGATGTCACAGACTGAGTTCAGGCAGATATGATACTCAAAATTTGTTGAAAATCTCATAGATAACCTGTTTTACAAATGTTAAATGGTAGAGAAGCTTGGTATTTGAGGAGGGAAGCAACTGGGGGCTGCATGCCCCACATTTGGGCCAAAAAATTTGAAATTTTGGGACAAACATCCATTAAAATTTCTGGTAAAAGTGCTGTAGCCCATTAATTTAAATAGTCCTGTATGCTGTAGGACAGTTTTAGAAAGTAGGTTCAGGACTACATGTGGTGTCTTTTCTATTACTTTTAGTCTCTTAGATTATTGGAAACTCAAGTTAAGTTGTAAATGTAAAATGACTCTAGATGTCTACCTGTACCTATGGTCTACTGCAGTGATGCAAGTATACTACTAAAGTTGCATTTTTGTTAAATTATTCTTTGCAGGTTGTAAAAGTGATTCAGTTGTTTTATTAAGGAGACGACGGGTTGTTGGTAAGTGATGATTGATTCTATTAATAACCCTACTTGTTTCATCATGGTGAACTTACCGCATTGATAAATACTGTACTCTGCCACAGTAGTGACAATTTGGCACATACACTGCTCCCTTTTTGTACATTGTGTGCCTTCTGCTTAATATCTTTAACAGTGTAAATATTCAAAACAGTAGTATTAAACAGACATGTTGAGCTTGATTTGACTAAAATTGCACAGACAGAAAATAGCTTATATCTTATGAAGCCATTCACTCTTGCCATGAAATTCTCAGTGACAAGAGGATGCTTCTTCCTATTAATATTATACAATACAAGTTCTGAATGTTGCATCATTTGACAGTTTGGGCCAACAAATTTTTCATACTGTAAGCTACAAAGCAGTGAATTAATTCTTTCTGTGAAAGCCTTATTATTTGAAAATGAAACTACTCAGAAAGCTTTATACTATGAATTGCCTACCACTTTCCAGCTTTAAACCATGGTTTGAAAAGTTTGAAAAAATCTGTACCACATACACAGTATTTTGCTTGATAATGTAGAAGTGAAATGGCCACTTTGAGAGTGTGAGCAGAACTGTTCTAGTAAAGGCTGAATAATAAATTTGAAAAAATAATTTCCTTGAAGCAGGCTCTAATGAAATGTTTGGTAGGCACAAGGCCTGGAGACATTTGAAAGTGAAATTCCACGACACTAAGGTAAGCTGGTATATCCTCACCCCTCCCACCCACTTTCAGGGCTCAAAATAAGCTTGAAAAAAGGCATTAGCAAATTGGCTGTCGGTCTATGTTATTTGATAGGACATTGACTGAGGGGCACCACGGCCATCAGAAAGGGCCCAACAGTCATGGCTGTTGGTGCTGCCGGTTATTTCGAGCCCTGCACTTTTATTTGGAGGCCTACATTGGAAAGGCACAAAATTTTTCTCTGTAGGCCATTCACTAAAGCAGGGTACCTCAAACAGTGGTGCACAGTGATTGAGGTGTGCAGTATTTATTGCAAGAAAATTTCATGGAAAACTTGGGGATATTATCAATACAGTAAAACCCCGTTTATCCGAACCCCGTTTATCCGAAACCCCGTTTATCCGAACTAGCCGTCAGATTTGACAACAATAATAGTCAACACAATTACAGTAGTATACACCAAGTTTTAAGTGCTTTACAAGGCAAAATTCAACGTAAATTTTTACAGAAATGCACTAATTTTTCTCGGGAATTTAAAAGTAATGGAAAGATGTCACGATGGCTAAAACAGCCGACATGTGGACATGGAAAACAATCTGTTATCTCTTTGTCAAATTTGGAAGAAATATCGTACGTATTTGCTTTGACATTCTTGTTAGGAGCCATGAGTCGGTATAGGCTCAATATCCTCTCATACAAAAATACGTTAGGCTAGCGTAAGTCTTAGTTTCACTAAATCTGAAAAGTTAGTAACGTAGTGAGCTTCATACCTAAAAATAATGAAAGTAGACCTTACAAAAACATTGCGAACTGCTGTTTGAGAGTCTCCTACACATGTGTCTCTAACATTTTTTTGAAATTTTTGCAGAATTTTTACTATAGATACCTCTCAAGATCGTTACAGCTTTTCTTCAGCACACACAGTCATTTAGTGTGTAGAAAGCACTGATCATTCAGACGAGCGAAGGCTCAGATTTTGGGAATAAAATCTCTCAGTTTTAGACGTCTTAAAATTTATTTGTCATATCATCGGTCACAAAAAAAAGTAACGAAATATTTTGGGGGATTTTGTCTGCAATTTTAAGCCTTTTCGGAATTATTTTGGGAAATGTGTTGACACACTGTCTTATATGGACCCAGCGTACCGTACTTAAGGCAAAAACTTGAAACTCCGTTTATCCGAACTTTTTCGTTATCCGAACAACCTTCGGTCCCGATGTGTTCGGATAAACGGGGTTTTACTGTACCTCTTCAACAATTTCCCAAAAATAGTAATGCCAAAGTTGGGCAATTTTAAAGTATAATGATGAACTTGTTGAGAAATTTTATGAAAGGAGGGCCTTCCTGTGATACTTTATAGTAGCCTAGACCATGAAACTTCCAATGGCTATGACCCTTGACCTGACCAGGGTCACAAATTGGGCCTCTGAATTTCTGAAACTGAAGTTCATTAATCCACAGTTGCACTTCAGTATGTCTAATGATGAAGCCTGCTCTAAAGACCGCAAAGGCCAGATATGATACTTGTATACTAAAATTATTTCCTCCTGATGTTTATAGTGAACATAGTAGGCCTGTCTGATGTTTGTCTGAAATTATAACAAAAAAAAGTTAAAAATAAAAAATATGTAGGTAACACTATGAAGTAAACATTGTAATGAATTTTCATATTTTGTAATGAATTTATATAGTTTGTAATGAATATTTATATTTTGAACAAAGCTCATGGTAAAAGCAAGTCATGTTGAGGAGTGGGCTAAATGGGTGGTACTGTATCGAGAATTAGGTCTGGGTGCATTCCAATACTCTGTTGAAATGGTCTAGGGAGTAGGGACTGACTCTGTATGTAAATGCAAGATACCTCAATTATCATCAGTCACTGACTGATCTGTTCATAATAGAACTGTCTTTTTGTGATATTTAGTGACTTTGTTTACTCTGATACCTTGCTCTGTGGTTTGGAGGACTGGAACCAATTCAAGTACAGTGGTGTATGATTTTGATTTCAAGATCCCTTATAATTTGTTTGTGGTGAAGGTCTGTGCACAGTTGTTCATTGACAGTACTAGTGCAGTGGGCCATGAACAAATTTTGAAGAAGACAAAAAATGTGGCCCGTGTAATAAAAGTATGTAAAGCACAATGCATTAGTTCATTTTGGTAAATGTGTCACAATTACTCAGAAAAAAAAGTAAGTTGTAACTTCTCAATGTTTTGTTAATAGAATGTAAATGACCTTAGCTAGACAAGCAAGTTATCCACAACTGAAATGTGGCCTTTACATGTAGCTGTAATGTGTACTGATACTGATCTGTTAAAAAGTTATTGTCAAAGCATTAAACTACTTTATGAAATGAACTTAAAAAAGGAATTTACTGTATTGTTTCAGACTTGGATGATGCTGAAAGTGCCATTCAGACAACACCATTTGGCTTCACTGGAAGCACTGTGGATCAAATACCTTTTGATGATGTAGAAAACACAGTTGATCAGACAACACCTTCGAGCTTTACTGGAAGGACTGTTGATCAAACGACACCTTTCGGCTTTACAGGAAGCACTGTAGATAAAATATTGTTGGATGGTGCTGAAAGTACATTTGATCAAACAACACCTCTGGGCTTTACTGGAAGTACTGTTGATGAAACAACTCCATTCGACTTTACAGGAAGCACTGTGAATCAAATAATTTTGGATGAAACTGAAAATACAGTTGAGCAAACAACACTCTTGAGCTTCACTGGAAGCACTGTTCATCAAACAACATCTTTGGGTTTTGATGGAAGCACAGGTGGTCAAACAAATATGGAATTTATTAGAAGCACTGTTGATGTAACAACACCTTTGGGCCGTGCAACCAGTACTGTGGATCAAATATCTTTTGATGGTGCCAAAAGTACACTTGATCAAACAGCACCTTTGGGATTTACTGGAAGCACCATTGATCAAGAAATATCATCCTTAGGCTTCACTGACAGCACTGGTGATCAAACAACACCTTTTGGCTTTACTGGAAGCAGTGTTGATGGAACAAAATTTCTGGGCTTTACTGGCAGCACAGTTGATCAAACAGCAGCTATAGACTTTGCTAGAAGCACTGTTGATCAAGAAAGAACACCCTTTGGTACAACTGGGGGCACAGTCGATGAAAAGACACCTTTAGACTTTACTGTCAGCATCGTTGATGAAACAACTATTTTGGACACAACTGGCAGCACAGTTGATAAAACAACACCGTTAGACTTTACTGCCAGCACTGTTGGTCAAAAAACATCAACTTTGTTTTCTTCTGGAAGCATTCTTGGTCAAACAACACCACGCTTTCCTGCAAGCACTGGTGATCAAGAAACAACACCACTTGACACTACAGGGAGAACAGTTGATGAAACAACACCTGTCAGCTTTACTGGTAGCACAGTTGATGTAACAACACATTTAGACTTTACTGGAAGCACTCTTGATCACACAACACCATTGGGCGTAACTGTCAGTAATGTTGATGGAACAACACCTCTGGGCCTAACTGGCAGCACATTTGATCAAACAACACCTTTAGACTTTACTGGAAGCACTGTTCATCAAAAACCATCACCATTCTTTTCTTCTGGAAACACTGCTGGTCAAACAAAACCACTAGGCTTTACTAGAAGCGCTGTTGAAACAACATCCTTTGATACTACTGAGATCACAGTTGATGAAACAACTCCTCTGGGCTTTACTGGCAGCACAGTTGATCAGACAAAACCTTTAGACATTACTGGAAACACTGATGATCAAAAAACATCACCCTTGTTTTCTTCTCAAACAACACCTGTAGGTTTTACTGGAAGCACCAGCGATCAAGAAACAACACTCTTGGAAAGGACTGGAAGCACAGTTGATGAAACAACTCCCTTTGGATTTACAGGGAGCACAGTTTTTCAGGCAACATCCTTGGGCTCTGCAGGAAGCACTGTTGATGGAACAACTCTTGTAGGCTTAACTGGCAGCACTGTAGATCAAACAACACCTTTGGACTTTACTGGGAGTACTGATGATCAAGAAACAACTCCCTTAGGCTTAATAGAAAGTACTGTTGATGGCACAACATCCTCGAGCTTTACTGGCAGCACTGTTGATAAAACAATACCCTTTACTAGAAGCACCATTGATAAAGGAACAACCCCAATGGGCTTTTTAGAAAGCACTGTTGATGGAACAACACCCTTGAGCTTTACTGGCAGTACTGTTGATAAAATGACTTCCTTTGATTTAACAGGCAGTACAGTTTCTCAGGCATCTTTGAGCTCTACAGGAGGCACTGTTGATGGAACAACTCTTGTTCACTTAACTGGCATCACAGTTGATCAAACGACATCTTTGGACTTTACTGGAAGTACTGATGATCAAGAAACAACTCCCTTAGGCTTAACAGAAAGTACTATTGATGGCACAACACCCTTGAGTTTTACTGGAAGCACTGTTGATAAAACAGTACCCTTTGGTTTTACAACCAGCACAGTTTTTCAAACAACACCTTTGGACTTTACTGGAAGTACTGATGATCAAGAAACAACTCCCTTTGGCTTAACAGGAAGCACTGTTCATCAGACAGCTCTTTTAGGCTTAACTGGCACCACATTTGATAAAACACATTCTGCCTTCACTGGAAGCACAGTTAATCAAGAAATAACCTCCTTGGACTTTTCAGAAAGCACTGTTGATGGAACAACACCCGTTAGCTTTACTGGCAGTACTGTTGATGAAACAACTTCATTTGGTTTTACCGGCAGCACAGTTATTCAGGCAACATCTTTGGGCTCTACAGGAAGCATTCTTGATGGAACAACTCTTGTGGAATTAACAGGTATCACAGTTGATCAAGCAACATCTTTGGACTTTACTGGAAGCACTGATGATCAAGAACCAACCTCTGTGGGCTTTTCAGAAAGCACTGTTGATGGAACTACACCCTTGAGCTTTACTGGCAGCACTGTTGATAAAACAACTGCATTTGGTTTTACTGGCAGCACAGTTTTTCAGGCAACATCTTTAGGTTCTACAGGAAGCACTGTTGATGGAGCAACTCTTGTGGGCTTAGCTGGCTCTACAGTTGATCAAACACCCTCTGACTTTACTGTGAGCACTGTCAATCAAGAAACAACCTCCGTGGGCTTTTCAGAAAGCACTGTTGATCCAACAACACCCTTGAGCTTTACTGGTGGCACTGTTGATGAAACAACCTCCTTAGGCTTTACCAGCAGCACAGTTTTTCAGGCAACATCTTTGGGCTCTACAGGGAGCACTGTTGATGGAACAACTCTTGTGGGCTTAACAGGTATCACAGCTGATCAGACAACATCTCTGGACTTTACTGGAAGCACTGTTAATCAAGAAACAACTCCCTTTGGCTTAACAGGAAGCACCCTTGACAGAACAAGTCCTGTGGGCTTTACTGGCACCACACTTGATCAAACACCCTCTGACTTTACTGTGAGCACTGTTAATCAAGAAATAACCTCCTTGGGCTTTTCAGAAAGCACTGTTGATCCAACAAGACCCTTGAGCTTTACTGGTAGTACTCTTGATGAAACAACTCCCTTTGGTTTTACAGGCAGCACAGTTTTTCAGACAACATCTTTGGACTCTACAGGAAGCACTGTAGATGGAACAGCTCTTGTAGACTTAACAGGTACCACAGGTGATCAAACAATATCTTTGGAATTCACTGGAAGCACTGATCAAGAAACAACTCCCTTTGGCTTAACAGGAAGCACTATTGAAACTGACACTTTTACAGAAAGCACTAAGGGTATCACAACTGAAGATGTAATGTACACTGTGACAGATGTAACAACAGACAGTACTACAGATAGCAGTGGCGGAATCACAATTGAAGATGTTACTGACACAACTGCAGATTTTACAAGAGAAAGTGTTTCAGATAGCACTGAGGATGTTACATCTGAAGTTGTCACAGAAAGAACAATAAAATTCACAACAGAAAGTATTTCAGATAGCAGTGAGGATGTTACAACTGAAGTTATTACTGAAAGAACAACAGATTTTACAACAGAAAGTGTTTCAGATAGCAGTGAGGATGTTACAACTGAAGTTGTAACTGAAATTACAAAAGATTTTACAACAGAAAGTATTTCAGATAGCACTAAGGATGTTACAACTGAAGTTGTAACTGAAATTACAAAAGATTTTACAACAGAAAGTATTTCAGATAGCACTAAGGATGTTACAACTGAAGTTGTTACTGAGAGGACAACAGATTTTACAACTGTAAGTGTTTCAGGTAGCAGTGAGGATGTTACAGCTGAAGTTGTTACTGAAATTACAAAAGATTTTACAACAGAAAGTGTTTCAGATAGCAGTGAGGATGTTACAACTGAAATTGTTACTGGAAGAATAACAGATTTTACAACAGAAAGTATTTCAGATAGCAGTGAGGATGTTACATCTGAGGTTGTCGCTGAAAGAACAACAGATTTTACAACAGAAAGTGTTTCAGATAGCAGTGAGGATGTTACAACTGAATTTGTTACTGAAAGAATAACAGATTTTACAACAGAAAGTATTTCAGATAGCAGTGAGAATGTTACATCTGAGGTTGTCACTGAAAGAACAACACTGTTAATGACTGAAAGTGTTTCAGATAGCACTGAGGATGTTACAACTGAAATTGTTACTGAAAGAACAACAGATTTTACAACTGGAAGTGTTTCAGATAGTAGTGAGGGTGCTACATCTGAATTTGTAACTGAAAGAACAACACTGTTAACAACAGAAAGTATTTCAGATAGCAGTGAGGATGTTACAACTGAATTTGTTACTGGAAGAATAACAGATTTTACAACTGAAAGTGTTTCAGATAGCAGTGAGGATGTTACATCTGAGGTTGTCACTGAAAGAACAACAGATTTTACAACAGAAAGTGTTTCAGATAGCAATGAGGATGTTACATCTGAGGTTGTCACTGAAAGAACAACAGATTTTACAACAGAAAGTGTTTCAGATAGCACTGAGGATGTTAGAACTGAAATTGTTACTGAAAGGACAACAGATTTTACAACAGAAAGTGTTTCAGATAGTAGTGAGGGTGCTACATCTGAAGTTGTCACTGAAAGAACAACAGATTTTACGACAGAAAGTGTTTCAGATAGCACTGAGGATGTTACAACTGAAATTGTTACTGAAAGGACAACAGATTTTACAACAGAAAGTGTTTCAGATAGCACTGAGGATGTTACAACTGAAATTGTTACTGAAAGGACAACAGATTTTACAACAGAAAGTATTTCAGATAGCAGTGAGGATGTTACATCTGAGGTTGTCACTGAAAGAACAACAGATTTTACAACAGAAAGTGTTTCAGATAGCACTGAGGATGTTACAACTGAAATTGTTACTGAAAGGACAACAGATTTTACAACAGAAAGTGTTTCAGATAGCACTGAGGATGTTACAACTGAAATTGTTACTGAAAGGACAACAGATTTTACAACTGAAAGTGTTTCAGATAGTAGTGAGGGTGTCACAACTAAAGGTTTTATTGAAACAACAACAGCCTTTATAACTAAAAGTCTTACCGAGCGCAGTAAGGGTGTCACAACTGAAGTTATAACTGAAAGAACAACAGATTTCACAACTGAAAGTATTTTAGATAGCAGTGAGGGTGTCAAAACTGTAGGTACAACAGAAACAACAATTTTTACAAGTAAAACTTTTACACTAAGCTCTGAGGGAGTTGCCAGTGAAGATGTTACTGACAGAACAACAGAATTGACAACTGCAAGTTTTACAGAAAGTGATGAGGGTGTCACAAGTGATTCCAGCAACAGAACTTCTACTATTCCAGGAACTTTACAATGTAAGTTTTTGCAAGCTTTTTTATATTTTCTGAAATGTTGAATGATGCAGTGGAAGAATTGGACAAGTCAGGTTTCCTCATCAACATATTTACTTAGTGTATATAGTTAAAGGTTTACCAAGTGTTAAAATTAAAAAGGCTTAAAAAAATCTTCTTGCATTGTACCTTGGATATGAAGATAAAATTAGCAAAATAATAATGAGATTGTAAATGTACTGTAGAATAAAAAGTACTGAATAGTGCCATTAATTTTATTTTGAACATGCATTTCCCTCATTCTGAATCTTACAAATCTCATTTATCTCATACAAGTATCATTACATGATGTTGCAGAATATTGTAAGCCTAAAGGTACATTAAGGAGTTCTTGTGCATAAATCAAACAATTACATTACAAAACCGTATAAAAATGTTATTCATGATGAAGGATACTAGGGTCTACCAATTCAGTGCGGGTGACCAGATTTTCTCATTAAGTATTTGACATAAAATTGGTACCTAGTTTAGATGATGTACTGTTGTCTTTAGCTCTTTTCTTTAGATGTATGTTTAGGCAATGGCTGCTTCTCTTTTGGTGTTCTTTTTTTTCTGTCTGATGTAGAAAAATACATGCTTTAAAGTCATTCTTAAATCCATTTGTGTTAGGAGCCATTTTTTAAACACCATTTTATTATTAGAAGTACCAGTATGTTTGTACAAGTATCTTGCTAAATGTTTTTTTTTCTTTTTTTTTTTTTTTTTTACAGTAACAACTTGTACAGTATTTGGAGATCCACATTATCATTCATTTGATGGAAGGATCTTTGACTACATGGGTAGCTGTGAATACAAGTTAGCTTCTGACTGCAAATCAGATGTTACAATGTTTGAAGTTAAAGCTGAGAACCGCATCAAACCGGATACTTTAGTGGCAACTGTAATGAGCGTGACAGTCATTGTTGGAAGCATGGTAAGAATTCTTTTTTTTTTCTTTTCATGCCATGAAACCTCATCTAACTAACTCCTTTCATGCCCTTCCTTTGGAAATGGGGGCTATAAAAATACGTCAGTCCACTTTCCCTTTATGTCAATAACACAGTTAAGCAGAATATATGTACATGTGGCTTATAAAAACATGTTATGTAATTTTAGGTTTAACTTAAAAAACATGTAGAATTAGTTGAAAATTGGAACAATTTATGATGTAATTTTGTGGTCAGCTTTACTTCATTTATCATTTTGAATTTTTGATTACATATGTTGTTTTACATTTTATGCATATCCTTACATGTTTAATCTTGTTATTGCATTTGCAGCTTGTGTGGTTATTTATTTCCCATGTGACATTTATTATTGGGGTATGAAATGTGTACCATGTACCAAATCTTCATCATGTTTGTGAATTGTTGATTGTTGTCGTTTGTTTCATGTAGGATGTTGTCTTACTAGAAAGTGGCGAACTTATTGCCTATGATATATGAGAAACCTTTCCAATGTTTGTTTTTGGCTTCAATTAGGTTGTGGTCCTACAAGAAAGTGGTGCAGTTACTGTCAATGATGTCTCAGTAACTCTTCCAATGTTTGTTCCTGGGGTTCTTAAGATAAGAGCAGCTGGAACTTTTACAGTAAGTAGACTATTTTTCTATTTTGTGCTATACCTGGCTATAGATGACTGTCATTTGAAGGAGTGTTGTTTAACAGCTGTAAAGTTTAAAGATCTTTACCTGGTCAGTTCCAAGTATGATGGTCTCTTCATCTAAAAGCAGTGTATGGTTTGACCCATCTAAACTGCCTTTTCAGTGAAAGCAGAAATGGTCTAAATGGTTGAGTTGGTTGGCTGCAGAACCTGAAAATGTAATTTTAAAGCCATAGGCTCCCTGTACATATGATTGCTTAAACTGGAAAGAAACATGACCTTTGGGGTCAAAAAGTTATCATTTAAATTATTATTATTTTTATTATCATGATTATAAATGGAATCAGAGGTGACATGTGATTATAGCAAGGCACTTATATAAACAACATTATTGTCCAAATGATTTGCTTATTATCAATAAAGGAACCATGGGAATTTTTTGACACTTTTATGAGCTCTTTTAATGTCAAGGACAGGATAAATTGAACCTGTTTTAACAATTTGACCTCTGCTGACCTCACATGACCACATGAATAAATGACACCCATCAACTAAATGAAATGTAAAGTACTATGTAAGTAATTTCACAGCAAGCACTTGACTTAGCCTCTTTATTTGCCTTCTTTGTCATCTAGATTGTAGAAGCAGAAATTGAAATTATGGTCCAGTATGACCATCAGTCTTATGTTTCAATCAGAGTTAGTGAAAATTACTTTGAAAACATGTGTGGGCTGTGTGGAAATTTTAACAACCAACCTCAAGATGATTTTACTGGGGCTTTTGGCACTGTGGTAAGAATGTTTACTTGTTTTCATAACAGAAGTGGTGCATTGTATGGATGCAAAATTTGGATTGTTTGATTGATTGATTGAAGTAAAATTCATTCTAACTTGGGTTTTGTGTGGACTAAAGTATGGAGTGGAAAACTGGATTAGTTTTTCATCTTAGAACTTTATATTTAATGAATCAAGTAGTTTGTTGAACTGTTAATAGAATATCATCACATTACATTAGTGTATACTGGTTTCACCCTCCTTGGTTATGTTGTCTTTGTCACAAATATATCTATGCATAAAAATGTTTACTATTATTATTATTTCTTTGGGGTTGTGCATGCATTGTTCACACTGGATGAAGAGACCTGTCCTTTTGATACATCTGCTCAAACCTTGCAAGATAATCTGATTTCATTTGCACCATTGTTTACTATTTTTTAGTAGGGTTCACGTTTAGGGTTTCCATGTTCTATGACTTTGAAACATGCATAAATTATGTGAATATATCATTTCTAATTGTTTGTAGCGTGTTTGCTTGCAACCTAATGGAAGAGAGATGCTGTTTGCAAGCAGGTTGATTGAAACTATATCAGAAATGACAGTATAGTTGAAAGAAATATTGCACATATATTTATTTTTGAGAAAAATTGAACAAGTATGACATAAAGGTGGAAAACTTGAATCAGATCAACCTTGTCATTGTATGCCAATGTGTTTTACTCCATTGTAGCAATCAGTCCAGAATTTTGGGAACAGCTACATTACAAACCCAGGTGCTTGTAATGATCTTGCTGTCCCCGTTCCCAACCCGTGTTTGAATGCAACGGCGGAAGCGAATAACAAAGCCATCCAGCTCTGCAGTATTCTTCAAGATGAAATGGGTATGACAGATTGTTAAAGCCTAACTACTAATTCTTTGTAGTACATACACCTCTGGGGTTCTGTTTCAAAAAGAGTTTAGTCTGAAGTTTGATATCAAAAGGCTATTGCACTGTAGGTCAAACTAAGATCGGTCATAACTCTTTATGAAATAGGACGGGCATCATTCTGTTTTTCTTTCAAAGCAAGCTGTTTGCTTTGTACACTTCATAATTTAATATAGGAATGCTTTGCTTTAATCAGTTTGTTTTTACAATTATATTACAAATGATGTATTAACACCTTGATAGAAGGTTTGTAATGTCTGTCGTGAAGTACTCCATTTGCACTACTCTATTAAAAATAGACTTTGGAATATTGTTTCAAAACACACAGGGCTGAAATTTAACCGTCGTCTGATCTTCCTTGGCCAGTTAAAATTGTATTGGACAACCAGTTTGTCTTTTTGAGCTTGTCTGATGGACCTATGGATTTCATTTGTAATTAAACCACAACATCAAGCAGTAAAGCATATTAAAACATCTTTGTAAGGAGTAGTAGTAAGTCAATGTTATTACCTCATATATCAATGAAACATAAAAATAATAGAACAAAACTTTTTGATACTTACTTTCGAGAGGGTGAATATATTGTCGAAAATAATTGAAAGAAAGTTGAACAACCAAAAAAAAAACTTGGACAAGTAAAATTTGGTTTCAGGTTATCTGAGGGACAACCTAAAATTCTTTTTAAAAAACAAGGTCTGGCATATATCCAGATGTGGTATTGTGTCAAAGGAATTAGTGGTATTGTCTGTACCAGCATGCATTTTGTGGTCTACCCTTTGACTTTTATTTTGGAAAGATTAACTGAACATCCTTATAATCCCCAGGTGAATTTTCATCTTGTATCAGCGCCCAGCCTACAGTTGCGCAGACTTATTATGATAGCTGTCGCTTTGATGTTTGTGGAGCCTTCCCAGATGAAGAGGATGCTTGTTCAGTCATTCATGCCTTTGCCATTCTTTGTAGAGAAGATGGTTTTAGCATTGGAAACTGGAGAAATGAATCTTTATGTGGTGTGTAATTTTTGTGACTTGCTGATCCATAGTTGTGAAATAACATCATTGTCTAGTTACACTTCATTCGTCATTTGCTTGGTACTGATGTTTAATTTTATCATTGAAAGGTAAAAGGTATATATATATAAATCATTTGATTACAGTACAAGGCAGCCTGATTTTGTGGTTGTAACAATTAAAACTACATAGAGAAACATCGCAAATGTATTGTCTGCTTGAATTATATACCCATATTGCACAAACAGTACAACGATTATTGCCAGCTTGGAAATCTATCCAAGGAATGCATATATATATATATATATATATATATATATATATATATATATATATATATATATATACCGACACCACACTATATATATATATATATATAAATATATATATATACATATATTTATATATACATATATATATATATACATATATATATATATATATATATATATATAGGGAATTATATATATATGCATATATATGCATATATATATGCATATATATATGCATATATATATGCATATATATATATATATACATATATATACATATATATACATATATATACATATATATACATATATATATATACATATATATATATATATATTTCTATAGGAATACGTGAATTTAGAAGGGCGCCCTCTTAGATTTACAAACTAGATGCCATTACTTCAAAGTTGTCAAATTTACGGACACCTAGCTGTTAACACGAACGGATGGCTGGCCATTGAAATAACGTTAGTTATATGTTTAGACGTTAGGGCGAATTTATTTCTTATGTATTTTATTATCATTTTTTCGCCCTATGTACAAGCAGATATAACAATTTCCCCTTAAGGTGGGAATTAGCGTTATATATATATATATATATATATATATATATATATATATATATATATATATATATATATATATATATATATATATATATATATATATATATATATATATATATATATATATATATATATATATATATATATATATATATATATATATATATATATATATATATATATATATTGTTTTGTATTTTGTGAGATTGTTGCCTTGAAAGTCCTTTGTTGTCCTAAGTTAACAAATTTTAGCTAAGTACGACCAATGATGGATATACTTTATTGGAAAAAAGTAATACAGTAGATCACAGTGATAAATGTATAGTTTTAAAAATTTAGCATATGTAACAGTGTTAAGGAAAAAAGAGTAATCCCCAATCTTAAGTTTAATGTTGTCAATCTCCTCTCTTTTCCCTTGGTATCTTTCATGATTCATGATTTCATGCATATTGAAGATAAACCCTTTCAGCATGAATTTTGATATTTCAGTAACAAAAATAATGCACATGATTAATATGAGCCATGCATAACCAGGAAAATGGGACTGGCATATACAAATTGAAATTCAGATAATTGCATTTGTCCTGTGGGTCAAGATTCTCACATGCTGGCAAGCCTGGCATATGATTTAATTTGATTTTATGTTTACAGTTGTAGGCTGTGGTGCTAACTCTACCTTTTATGCCAGTGGTGACCCTTGTCCTGAGTCTTGTACCTCTACGCTTGTACCATCTTTTCTCAATGACTGTGACTCCAGGAATACTGTAGAGGGCTGTCAGTGTGATCCTGGTTTTGTTTTAGAAGGATCTGAGTGTGTGCTTCCTGCCAGCTGTGGCTGTATTCTGGATGGGTTCTATGCTCCGGTAAGTTGATACCAGTCAAACAGAACATGCATGCTTGTTAGGTTCAGCTATAAAACCATTCATGTAGTTAAAACTTTTGCTATGCATCTGTGTTTTCTTTGCACACAGCAAGTTATTTTTCAGTTTGCTTTTTCCATGTTACATGCATCTCTTTTGCAGCATTTTGTGTTCTTTGATAGCGACTTACGTAAATGTTATTTTTGATGAATGCTCTTTTCCAAATTTTACTTATTTAAGCAAAAGGCTTTTCACAGTTGGTATTTTACATTGAACAAAGTAAAGCTTTAACTTAACCTTTCTATAATGTCAGAAATATGGGACTGAATTCAATGATGAAAATAGTCAGGTTTATTGAACTTGTAAAAGAAATAAAAACAAAAGAAGTGCTCAAGTTTTGTGCTTAATTCTTCTTGTAGGTTGGACTAACCTTTCAAACATCAGATTGTTCACAGGAGTGTACCTGTAATGGCTATGATAATCTGACATGTGTAAACATCACCTGTGATGTGAATGCTGTCTGTACATCAGGTGGTTGTATGTGTATGGAGGGATACAGAGGGGATGGTCTCTCATGTCAAGGTATGTCTGTCACAGAAGTCACCGAAAATACCTTGCTGTATTGTCAGATGGTTATAAATGGCTTTAGCAACCTTTGGTTTTGTAACATTTCAAGTTTATGTTCTAAGATTTATGAGCACATTAAGTCTGAGGAAAACTTTGATTAGAAAATGTTTACAGCTAAATTTTTCTGCTTGAGAGTTCCCTTTGATGCTATTTAGTATTTACTCCTACAACTAACAAATTTTCTGTGCAATTCTAATGTTACATTAGTTTTTAGTGTTGTTCTTCTGGGCACATTTGTGTTCGAATGTTGTTAAGTTTTCTATAAACATGTGAAAGCCTTGTGTCAAAAGTGATGTTACAGGTGTATACCACATTTAAAGGTGGTAAGGTAATTGGAGCTGCCCTTTTACTATCATGATAAATTGCACTCATCTATCACAGCTTTTTGTCAAAAGTGGCTCAAAGAAAACAGAGATAGTTGATATTTCACATATTTCACTTTTATAGAATGTTTGCAATATATTATAGAATGGACCGTTTAGACTGCTTAAGAGGCATATAATTATTACCTTATATTTGATTCATACTGCTCCTTTGACACGGACAGCAATTGTGCTAGATTGTGGGGAGGGGGAGATAGACTAGTAACAGTACTGATGTATAGGTAAATTTATCAGAGAAAATATTTAGTGTGGTCTGTAAAACCACACTCTTGAATCCTGCTGGATCAGTCTGTGTGGACAAACGACGTCATTCCTATAGCAAAATGTAGTATTATACAAGTAATGAATGTTTATGAGTGATAAAGTATGAATTATTTCATGAGTTGACAGATTGAATGACCCGTTCTATTCAACAAGGTGAAGCAGAGTTGAATAGAACGTTAAATCTTTCAACTAATGAAAAATTATTCATACTATCACATGAATGAAAAACATTCATTATTTGTTTTATATAACACCTTCTAACTATCTAACATTTACCTTTATCTAGTCGGTTAAAGTTGTGTTTTGGCGGTCACTATGGTTCGCGTTTGTAAGTGTGGTATAGTATGTCCATAGTATGTCGTTTGCTAGCTATGCGTCTATTACGTATGATGTGCAATGTACAATCCCCAAAGCTGCGTTGATTTATTGAGTTGCGGCATAGTTTATACGTACCCGCAGTGATAGTGACGTCACAGCCGTGTGTTATACTAGACTATTACACGACCGTGTGTTATACCAGACTATTGCACGATGGATAACACACGACCGTGATGATAGTGCAGAATCACCCATAGCATATGATCACCAATCCTCCAATCAAATGTAGAGAAATAAATAAGGTGTTATGTAAACTGCAATACTTTGCAGTACATACAATTTGTTCTAATATTTCAACACCCTGCTGTAGGAGGTTCATCTTGAATTTTCCATGATGGTGGTGAGGGCAGATTCACCTACGTGGTAAACCTGTCATTGTCTCTGTGGTCCTACTTACTTTATTCTTCAGTGAAAAATTGACAGCAAATTGAGTAATATGTCAAGGGAAACCCTAGAGTGAAAATTGTTTTTATCACACTATTTTTTATGCCCTTAGCAGCCAGCAACTCTTACAACCCCTAGCATGGCTAGCACTTGTACTGCATTCAAACCCACCCAGATATTTGTACCACATGACTTGTATATGGAGACTCACTGTTGACCAATATGACCAGGCAAACAGCAAAGTATGAAAATCCATTGCAGTATAAGCCATCCTTGCAATATTTTCACAAATTCATGGTTGAAATGTTCAAATAAATCTATAAAAAGCAACATGGTGGAAACAATAGCAGCTGACAATGCTCAAGGACTGTACCTATATACACTGTATGCATGTATTTCTTCATAGATAGAGGGATTTCATGTGACGTCACACGAGTGGGATTCCCAGGCACTGAAGGGCAAAACGCATCACACGCAGAAAGCGTATTTACACCACACGCACATGGCATAACCATAGATGCTACTGTGACACAATGGACGCGTGCCCTTCAAAACCACTAGAGACTACCCTGCACCCCCACACCCCCTGATACCCCTTCCTTCCCCTCTGAATAACTACTATTGACTATTGTGCCTATCACATACTTTAAACTGTAAAAAACGAAACTTTATAATATTAATAACAATTTTAAAAAGCTATACACACCCTAAAGAGTGTGCCATAGCCTTTGTATCATTTTTATTTACTTTGTAGAAATTTGCTCAGCAGAAGAATTTACCTGTCAAGATGGAAGCTGTATTCCTGACTCCTTTGTTTGTGATCTGATTCCTAATTGTCCAGACTATGATGATGAGGCAGAACTTTTGTGTTGTAGTACGTATTAGGTCATTTTCTTCATATATTGCGATTGTATGATTTTCTCCTTGGATTAAAGTGTTTTTGTTATTTAGACTTTTCTTGGAGCAATTTACAGAAGTTTTATAGGGATGTGTGTCTTCTTAAGAAGAGGTAGTCAAGTACAACATTGTTCTCTGCAGTATAATTATTAGCTATGGTTGCCTCATAACATTTTAGTGGATCTGTCCCCACAACTACTCCTCAAAAGTGGTGGAGCTAGGAAATTTGGTCACAGGAGGCAAGAATGACCTGTAGGGGCACTTTGAAGTAGGTAGATACCCTATGATTCAATATGGTAAACCTGAAGAGGGCGCCGGCAGGTGATTTGAGTCCATCGGGGGGAAGACGTACCCCTCTCACTATATGGATGCTCCACCACTGCTGCTCTAAAGGTATTGTCTGGTTTGTGTTAAGCACATTGTATCATCCTTATGGAAAGTATGCTAATCCAAACTTTCTGACATTTAATTATGCCAAATGCTGTGCCATTTAACATGTATGTCTAGGATCAGTGTATATTTAAGTGGCTATTAATTGGAGTTCTTGTTTTTAGTAATCAAGGAAGCAAAACTGATTTTCAAATTCTGTGGGTGAGTCAAAAGTAATGAAGATCATTCTGAGATGAAGAACTCTTGACCCTTGCTCTTAAGTCTGTTGTAGTATATCAGATTGAAGCGTGGGATTCCTTCAAACATAGAGAGCATCCGCCTCTCACGCGGGAGTCCCGGGTTCAATTCCCAGGTCGAGTCATACCAAATACTTTAAAAATGGAACCTTCTGCCATTGTGTGTGATGCTCTGCATAAGCAATGGAGTAAGGGAAAACAAGCCAGTGAGCCACAACTGGAAAAAAGGCTGTGGCCGGCTCGACTTGAACCAGTTGGTTGGAAACTGGGCCTTTAAACCTCATCTAACTAACTAACTCCTTCAAACATATTATCTACTTGGCTGGAACACTGGTCAGTAGGTGGATCACTGTTTTCCTTATGAAACTTCCACATGCAATACTTTTAATTCCTAGCATTACTTGCCGTTTAAATTAAAAAATTTTAAGGATTATCAGTGGCATGGCCAGGTTTTGTAGTTAGGGGAGTTAGGACATAGAAGAGGAGCCACTTCTAAAATTTAGGGGTAATGAGGACATAAAAAAGGTATCATCTCACAGTGTATCATTCAGGTTTACAAAGCTCAGTCAAAACATGGAGAAGCTGCCACTTGTGAAGAATGTGCCCATTATGTTTTATCCCCCCCTCTATGCACACACACCTATTCCAATTGCTAATATTGCCCCCCTCCCCACCCCCCCACCCCCAGAATAAAAAGTTGTAGCACATTTATTATGATGACATTTAAATTTTAGTTTGCCATTGTCATGCTTGATGTTGTGCACATTTTGATCTCATTATTTTGTAGACCAGAGGGGGTCACAAGACCATTGTCCTAAACCAGGTCATTTCCGATGTCCTGCAGAGGGTTTGTACATACCTGTCTCTCAACTGTGTGATGGATATACCTATGACTGTAGTGATAACTATGATGAATCTGAGGAGCTATGTTCAGGTTAGATTTACATCTTTGGTTTTTGTAAAAGAATGCATATTTTTGTGACATATGAGGCATAAGGACTGTTTGTCCAGAAACCTCATTTTAATTCAGGACTGTGCTGTTTATTAAATAAGCTGGTGCAATAATCACATTACCTATTCCAAAAATTTGCACTTTTTCCCTGAAGTCATGGAATACAGTCAACATTTATACATCCATGGTAGAACTTTTGTACATAGGATATTCAATCTTATTGTCATGGTCAGGTGAATATTCATGTGAATGGTTCCCTTTAAAGTGGTTGTGTCTTTTTTCGATAGATTTGTGTTTTCCACCAATAAGCATCTCTGAAGGTTACTTCACTCCTCGTCTGAGTTTGTACCAAAGAAATGATGTTGTGACATACTATTGCTCATCAGACCATACTCTGGTGGGAAATGCTACCAGGTCGTGCAACGGATTTGATTTTGGAAACACGTCTTTTCCGGATTGTTACAGTACGTACTACTTTAATATGATAGCTTCCCATGAATGGACATTTACCGTAAATCTGACAAACAAAACATGTTTAAAAGTTCATCAACTGGCTTGGTTTAATATATGACATTGATCTTATTCCTTAAATCTATCAGTAAAAAATTTCTACATGTGAGCTGTTGATGTATCACAATGGTTTTTGTAGAATTTATGACAGCAAGATAAAATGAAATTTGAATCAAGAATGGGGGATGCTTCTTTTGTTGTTGAATTAAAATGAGTTTTTCTGGGTATGTAGTAACCTCTTACACTCCTATGTGAACTACAAACCTATTACAACTACTAACAAATTTCTGTCAAGAAGCAATATGTCAGCTTGTTAACTGCTACTATTGCAGGGAAGGCACTTTGGTGTACAACTGAAATTGTTGACGAGATATAAAGCATTTGTATTGCTGCAAGTTGGTTCAGGTTAAGAAACAGCCCTAGAAGCTTCGCATCTTTTCCTGTGTGCTTGTGAAGAAACCGTGGGTTACAGCAGTACAAACAGTGTTGTCATATAACAACCCAAAGTGGTTATCTTATTACCAGAAGTAGTCGCAATAACAATGTTTATTGTCTTTGTTTCCACTGCAGGGGACTGTAATTTACCAACAGCGCCACAGTTTTCTACATTCAACAATACTGACAATAGTCATGGATCTGTGATCAGTTTAGTGTGTGATGAATTTTATGAACTAGAGACACCAGGATCTTACCTTGTGTGCAGTAATGGCACTCTAGTTGGAGAATTATCAACTTGCATATGTAAGAACTTTTGTCTTTTTTCATGTTTTTATTTTAAGCCTGACTTACCCGCTTTCTAACTGGTAGGTTGTAGGTCAAAACCTGGTCACATCATATTTTTGGGTGGCATTGTACAGCTTTGTGATTCATTTTAAAACTGAATTGTAACACAATGCTGGTTATTTATTCTACGAGTATACTCTCACCCTAGTATACTGTCAGTGTTTCTATGGGGAAGAAATAATAGTGATTAAAAACTTGTGACATTCTTCAGAGTAGTTACTGAACTAATACTTAGTATATATTGCTGAGATTTTTGTGGCCAAGAAGATGGAATAATCAAACTAAATGGGGGCAGGCTATTGAGATTTATGTTTAATATGTTCAGTTTTGGGTTCATTGTTTTTAGACTGTTCCATATTAGAGAGAGAAGAAACAGCTTGAAGCAATTTGTGAAAAATTCAGAAGTACTATTCTGTTTACTTTAAGAAAAACCAGTGCTTGTAGGTAAACACAGAAAGTGTCAAACATATAAAGAAAAAATTGATTAAACACACTGTGACAATTTTGTTCTTCCAGTCCCTAGTCCCACAATCGGGCATTGCACTGGAATGTAGCAAAGCTCGATCTGTAATTACTTTTTGGGTTTGATCAATATGTGACTCTTATAATTACACAATCCTGCTCTTTTTCATCTGTTAGTTTTATGAAGGAATTCATATATTTCCTTTTAATGTACATAGGCATCATGTCAGAGTCTAGTAGAAAAAGGCTATTGTTTCATGAATGAAACATATTTCCATATTTTCTTGTTTACGTTAATAGTACATCCACTTATAGATCTGTTACATTTAGACTATTGTATCTATTCTACCCTCAGTGATTGATCAGTGTACATCAGATCCATGTAAAAACAGTGGTACTTGTCAGAATGAGATCGGATCCTTTACTTGTTTTTGTAGCCCACAATGGACAGGTGACACTTGTGAAACCAGTGAGTTTTGTGTTTTTTGTAAATTTGTATTATTGTTTGAAGCAGACTATGAACTAGTTTGAAGTACTTTCAGCATTTGTGTTTCAACTGAGATTTTTTAAGGATTATACTGTAACATGAGTTAAAGTCATAATGGGAACATTTCAAAGGGGTGGGGGGCTGTGTAAGGCTTAGTTTTGGAAGGAGCAAGTATTTATTACTTCCTCAAAACAGTTTAATTGGAAAAGACCAGCATTTGCTTGTTTAATATTCCGAAGCAAGTCAGTTTAGCTGATCAATTGCCAATTTGCATAAGCTACATACATATGCATAACCTGTTTAAGTAGATAACATATTTTATACCAGATTAAACAAGATATTGTTTGTGCAGAAGTATATGTGCTTACTACAGTTTTTACCAAAGTGTCTACAAGCTCAGTTAGCCTCTCCTTAATTATTAAACAATTCAGTCTTCGTAACATTGGAGCATAAGAAACAAAATTTTGTAATGTCACCATGCCATCCTCATTCAACAGATGTAGATGAGTGTGGTGGTGAGAATGACTGTCATCAGAATGCTACCTGTGGTGATACTCAAGGTTCATACACCTGCTTCTGTAATGAAGGTTTTACAGGAGATGGATTTTATTGCAAAGGTAAGAATAAAGGATAGCCATACAGTGAATATTTTGTATTTCGTGACAGTGAAGAGATTGGAGCATGCAAGGTACAAGTAAGGTACATTCAAAAGGAAGAAACACATCTGTTTGTTAGGTTTTTTCAAATGGAGGAATTGCTTAAAGTGTTTGGGATACCAGTACTTTTTGGTACTCATTTTAGGGAGGGGTACAGAGAGAGGGGTAGGTAGGACATGATATTCATCCAATCAATGGAGAATTCCCCTGCCATTGATCAAAATTTAAAGTTTCATATGTTATGATTTAGGTCTTTGGGTCCTTGGGAAACAGAATTTTAGCACTTTTCCCTTAAGTATGTGAATTTTAGACAGGTCTTGAAGCAATTATGCTCACCTTTGGGTATTGTCTGTAAAACAAGTCCTTTTGCTTTTCTTAGAGAACATTTGCAAGATTTATACAACAAAGTTGTCTTGAATCTTTAATTTCTTCTAATTTTTCTGTCTAGAAATCCGTCTCTTTCCTTTTGGAGATGATCAGATGGATGAGCGTCTTACTCTGACAGCAGAGGCAGCTGACCAGTCTGCTGGTCAAAGTGGCGAACGAGAACAGATTTCCAGGACTTTTGTTCCACCTGCAGGTTTCCCCATCGGTGATAATTTCTATTACAGCTTATATGTGAGTCAGGATAGTCATTTAGTATACACATTCCAGAAATGTTCCTATAACTTTTCATGAGTGATCTCAGAAAACTTAATATGATAGTATCATTTTTGATAACGGATTCAGAAAAGTCCTTGTCAAGATATTCCTCCATTGCCTTAACCTAGTCTTTCTTGTTGGACACATTTTTTTACTTGTCACATTACTTAAAAGTGACAAGTTTTTGTGCCATGAAAGGTCAAATTCTGCATTTTCTGTTTTCCAATTTTAAGTTTTTCTAGGTATGAAAAGCTTGAGTGCTCTGTTTATTGGACAAAGTTTGTATTCTTCTTCTATTTGTGTTAGCCTTGTATATCATAAAATGGTGTTTGACATGTTTAACGTGAAGTGCTACACCTATGTTTGTGTTGAAGATATTCTTCTTGATTTCTGTCTTCTTTTTTTTTTCTCTCTTTTTTATTTGAAAATGTCATTGTCCATTTCTTCTGATTTCTCCTTCTTCTTCCCTTGTATTTGGTATTATAAAGAACTTGTTATGCAAAGTCACTCTAAGGAAAATACATACTCCACAAAATGTATGAATGTATAGTACGAATGTAAAACATTTCCTTTGTGTACCTGCCATGCCAGCATTGGAGATAATTGTAGGGTAACTGGAGGGAAGTATTTATTTTTGGATCATGACTTTTGGGGATGAGTTGTTTCCACCATTTTTATTCATAAGCAGTCACTTCAAAGTATTTTTAAATACCGATTGGGTCTTATTATTTTCTTTTCTCTGAAAGAACGAATCATGCTGTCCAAGATTAATTCATATATCAGAAATAATTGAGCAAAATGTCCAATATCATACATTTATCACTCTGTGGATAAACATTTTTTTTTTTTTTTGCAAAATTTTGTTTGATAGGAGCAATGTCTGCTTTACATGAATCAATGTGAAACAGACAAAAATTATCATTTATCATTTCTAAACCATTCAGTCTCACAAATAAATCTTAACAATATCTTTTCTTCCCCCTCCCCCCCCCCCAAAAAAAATATGTATTTCAGGTGTTGCTGTATGAATGTTGCATCATGTAAAACTTTTAAGATTCTAGATCAAGATATTATTTCTTGCAAACACTAATTACCTTTTCTACCTAAGGTTAAATTTACCTACATTTCTGTCTTATAAATCATGATTTAAAGATATGTCAGTTTGCTGTTCTGCAATTGAACTAAAAAAATCCTAGCTTTGTGTAAGTGAGAGATGTACCATATAGTCAAAATGAGGTGATTCCACTTACCAGTTTACCAGAATATCCAATTAAGTAAAAGAGCGTTTTATTTTTATTTTTTATTTATGTGTTTTTTTTTGTCATAGTGACATATACAGTAGTCCCTTCAGCATTTAAGTTGGTGATATTGTTCTTTTTTATGTAGTTCCTAGACAATGGTCTTGTAGTCTTTATAAATGAGAATGCAGAGAAGTATGGTTTCCCTAACCCATACCCTGGAGGATTTGATGGATCTCAGTCAGTGGCAGTTGTTGCCCCATTTTGGACTGACAGCAGCCTTGCAAATGACCAAGGAGAAGTTTTCTATCAGGTAACAGATAAAATTTTGTAAAAATTGCATCAATTTTATAAAAAATTAATTGCCACCTCTTTTGCAATTGTAATTACATTTTCATATTATTGAAAGTATTTTGCTTCATCAAATGAAGTCCATCATAGGAGCTGTTCTAACTTTTAGGATTTTCTTATATTGTTGTTAATTGAAGGGTTATAACAACCTAAACCACCAAAAAAGCACAAGTGATTTAAGATAGTATTTTGGCATCCTGCCATACGTGTCTCTCTTGAAAAGGGAGAGAAAATACTCTTGTTTTTGTGACATTTAAACTAAAGCATCATGTCAAAATGTCAGGTTGCAGCTGCCTCAGCTAAGCTGCAGCTGCCTCAGTCATGCTTTACTGTTATACAAGCATGGCTGCAGCTGCTGCTGCAGTTCCTTCAGCCAAGCTGCAGCAGCTGCTTGGTGCCTAAATAGAGTTAACTTTTATCAAAAGCTTAAGTATCCAAGATAAAAAAAGACCTTGTTGGTAAAATATCTAATATCACTAGGGTCAAAGTATTCCAGTCCAGATTGTAATTAGTGCCATAGCCATTGTACTTCTGTGTTTTTTCAGGTATATGAGAGGTCAGACAGTAATACTGTTAATCAGACACAGGTCCTGGATGATGCAGATAACCGAATCAGAAATTTTGACCCAGAACACCAGCAGTTTAACACTTCATGGCTCCTGGTTATAACCTGGTTTGAGATTCCTTCGTTTACAAGTACAAGCAATGTAAGTTTATTTCATCTTTTTTAAACATTATGATTTACTCTTGATGTAAGAACTTAACTTGATTCCATGCCAATGAAAAGTGACTGAAAAGAATGTTACACTTCTTTCAAAGAACTATTTAAAATTTAACTAGGATTTCTAAATTTGTTCCATCAAGACTGCTTGGGCATGTAGAATAAGTGTTAGTGAGTAACATTTACATTTACTTCTTGAAAATTGCCATATGGTCTGGAAGATTGAAAATCTTACACCTGTTGTACTTATTATGTTTCTACATATGCTGACAGTCCGTAAATTTATAAACACAAGTGCAATTGTTTTTCTTTTCAAGATAAAATGTTATTCTTGTGTCTTGAAAATTGCTCTCTTGGTCTCAGAACAGTTTTTAAAAAGTGTTGAATTTCATTACCTCTTTAGTGCAGAACCCTGTTAATGTCTTGTGGTGTTATTCATTGGCATTCACATCTGTTTGTATAAAAATTTTCTTAACAGACAAATACTTTCCAGGTTGGTCTTGCCACGGATGGAACTTTCAGTTTTGCTTTGTTTAACTATGAACAAGATGAGATGTTATGGAACATTGCAGCTTTAGCCAGCACAAACCTTATCATTGGCTACAACACTGGAACTGGTGGCATGTATGTTAACGCTCACCTTGACAATCCACCCTTCAGTTCTGTGGCAGCTAAATTCACTCCGGATCAGTTTGTAGGAAACACAGGACTGGGTGGTCGGTGGATTTACAGGCTAGAAGCTAATAATGACACAACAATCAATCCCAAGCAGTATTGTTTGGATTGGTACAGCCGTCAACCTCCCCATGAAGAATGGAGTACAAATTTAGGAATATGTCCTTGTACTTTTGAACAAGGTGATAATGATAATTCATTCCAGGAACCAATCTTTGGAAGTTTAAACACTGTCGCTGCTGTAGGTGGTATAGGTGGCATAGCTGGTGGCATCAGTTCTGGGAGCAGTAGTGGTCTTATTGCATCAGTCTTACAACAGATTCAGGATCTAGCAGGTAAACCTTAGTTATATTCAAATTTCATATCAAAAATATGTTGAGATGCTTCATTACTTGGCACTCACCAAAGTCTCATAATACTCACCTCAGTAAATCATAGGCCAAGGTGGGGTGTTATTACTCGCATTTGGGTGGTGAGGCATGAATGTGCTGGATTAAACAAAGTGTATACCTGTATACATAATGTTGCTGATTTGTTAAACAGTGGTGATGTTGCACATTGATTTCACAAACCTCTAAGGAATATAGGGTGGTGTCTTGGGTGCAATAAGATTTGATGCAGAAGGTGAACTTCTGAAGGCAGATGGCTCAAAAACCACATCAGTGTAATCAGAATAATCAACTTTTAGGTCCATACTTACCTTTCAATTTATCTTATACTTTTAGAACTAACATAAAAGAGAATTTCTTCCTCTAGGCTTGAACACAGGACACGTGTTCCTTGGTCTCTAGATGTTATGACAAAATGCTACACTTTTGCAATCTACACAAAAATTAAATCTTACAGTTATCTAACCCCTTAGATAAATCAGCATTATACAAATGAAATTTGAAACAGTAAAATTGGTTCTGTTTAGGTGAAATATCTGTGAAACTTTTGTAGTAAAAATGCCAAGCATCAATGGGCAGCTAAGAAAAAAAACAAGAACATTCAAGTTCATATGGTTTTGTGGTGTCCAAAAAATGCTCATTTCACCCAGTTAGATGTGCCAGCCTTTAAAGGGAAAAATTTTGTCATGGTGGATACTCTCTTTCTGTTTTTGAAAGAGTGGTATTAACTTGTTTTATTAGATATCTCTTTGACAGGGATGGGGAACCTTTTTCCTCTGCAAGGCCGTTTTGATAGTCCTAATCCACTCACGGGCCAGCAGCCTTCCCATAGAGCTCAGGCTGGGGGGGGGGGGGGGGGGTTGGGGCCAAGTGTTCCCTGATGTGATCCAAGGGGAGAAGCCCATGTAAGGAATTGGAGTGAGGCCCAGGGAAGCTGTGGAGTTGTTACAGATATGAAGGCATTAGAACATATGATATGCTCTGTGATATACCTCGTCCAGAAATCAAGTGTTTTTTCAGCAGAAGTATGGGCAAAAATTTATTGCTAGGGCTATTTTGTTATCTTCATAGTGTGAGAAATAGCACGGTAACTTAAACATCATATTGAATCCATTCCTACCATTAATCCAAAAACACTTCCTTTTCTCATTACATCCATTTTAAAATTATTGATATGTTTTTACTCTCAGATGTTCTTATCTATTTTAAAGAGTTATTTATACTTAGGATGTACAAGTATTTGGAAGAAGCATGTAATTTACTTTTGGCATTATCAGTTTTGTGGTAATTAGGGGAGAGAGACAATTTTTAATTTTGAAAAAATTAGGATCATGCCTAAATCACATGATTATTTTAGATTTAATGTAGGGACTAATTGTTTGAGCTGTTCAAAGAGAGAAGCTTATCAAATGTTATGTTTTTTTTTTCATCCCAGAAGCAGGAAACACTTTCTGCCTTCAAACAGCCATATCTCCTAGTGGTAATGGAGCTGGAATGACTTGCTGTTATCGAAGTGACACCTCCCTCATAGAGGGTTTTGGGACAACATTGGATAGTAGCTTTGCAGAGAGATACCAGTACAAATATTCCTCAAATGCCCACCTTTTTGAATTATACTTATGTAAGTAGTCACATGTGTATTTGAACCATCACACCATTATTGATGAGGTCATATATGTTGTTGGATAAGCTTTTAGAAGATATTTTTAGAAGGGATTAAGATTCTAAAGAGGGAGAGAGGTGAAGAGTTTTTGTCTTGATTGTTCTTAAAGCTGAAGACTTCCTGCCAAGGGATGCTTGCTGTGGTCTGTCAAGGGATCCTTACTTCTGTGGACTTTATACAGAAAAGAGACCAGCAGGGACATGCAGTGAATACCTGCCCCCTAGTACAAGTGAGTCCAAATCTATTGATTTATTTGTGGTGGGTTATTATTGAGATAATATGAATGTCATAATAAATGTGGCTGTCAAGTTTGGAAGCATTATATTTTTTTATTTGAAGTTGATGATCGATTCCTTGGGTTCAGACTGAACACTGGAGTGTGGTTTGATGGGTAGAGTGTATACTGTACATCTGATATTTCTTCAGAAGAAATCTTAGTTCAGATACCGTGAAATTTTCTGGGATCTTAATTGCTCGTTTGGCAGGGTTATTTGAAGTGGTGCTGAAGAAACATGAAAAATTGATGACTTCAAAATGGTATCTGGTTTTCTATCTCTGGTGTTTTCCAGTTCAGGTCTACTTAATTGGCTACAGGTTGTGTGACTGACACATGAAGGGCAAATTGAATCAGTTTAATAGTACAATTACTACAGAACCAAAGGTTTTCCACCTCTGAGCCTTTGGAATGTTGGCTAAAAGATTGGTGTCACACTTTTGTCCATCAGATGGGGACATTAAATGGTAGTCCTGGGAGCAGAATAGGGAATAATAAGCACACCCCTGTCTGGCAAATGATCCCAACACTCTAGTTGAATAGAGAAGGTCAATCTTTCCAGCGTTTCATCCATGATGTACTTGATACATCTAGAGTCCGTTATGAACCAGCTAACACCTTGACAGTGATTGAGCAAAATCCATGTAAAGCAGTCAACACTGTGGTAGTTATCACTTTGGCATTACTGACAATGAATATTTTGAAGCAGCTTGCTCTCATGTTTTCGTGTTTATTTTGTGACAGGTTGTTTTTATATTTGTGCTTTGTAATATAATACATCATTGACAAGTAGATTTGGTGTGGGGCAGAGAGCTTACACAAGATTTTTGCAGTATCAGCCACTTGTTGAAAAATAGCTTGAGCCTGTAAATATAATAGGTTAATTAGTTGTCACTGTTTTAATATGCAAAATGGGCATGGAAAAAGTCCATAATTTCTTGTTGAAATTATGGCAAGTCCTCTAGCCTGTAGACTTCAAATAACTTTAAACTTTGAGGTGTGGTGATTGTAAACACTCACCAGTGATATTTCCACACTCAATTCCTATTAAAGTTTGGCATTGTTTAAATTTAATGGTACACATTTTCATGACTGTTTTATATTTTGTCATAGCTTGGGTTGTTGGTGATCCTCATTTCACAACGCTGGATGGGTATCAGTATACTTTCAATGGTTTGGGAGATTATCAAGTGGCACTGATCTACTCGGAAGGTGAAGTTATTTATGACATTCAAGGACGCACCAAACAGATCTTTAACCAGAACACAGGACAATTAGCTGGTGCAACATACTTTGATGCCTTTGCAATTAAAAGAGATAATTTTGTGGTAAATATAACATTTTTAACTTTTTTAAATTATCAAGCTGTACAGCACCTTTGTAAATATGGTGATTCACATGTGCATCTTAAATTTACTGTTGATCGGAAATTTAAGAAAAAGATAAATGCACATTAAATGTAAATTATTCAACAGTTTTGTTTAAGTTGTCCATATTGTAAAGTTGCCACTGTATAAGCTTCATTTTGTTTGACAAATTGACCTTCCTGATTAAATGGTCAGGGGCTGCTTGGCTAGTTTTTCCTTTGTACAGTTCAGGTGAAGTAGTGGCCTTGAAGGCACATTTGATTGACACAAACATATTCCATAGAAATGCAGTTTAGAGATCCTTGCATTTTGCAAGGACCTTAGTAGATCAGGTTGGTAACATGATATGCCCCATGTAGACAGTAGAATGGTGGGGCATACATATAGTTTTTAAATTTATAGGTGGTAGGTTCCTTACAAAAGAACACCTAAAAAACTGAAATTTATAGTTGTATATACCTTGATATGACATAAATATTTTTTATTGAAGTGAGTGTCAGTGACTATTTTAATGGTGCTAGACAGGAAAAATTGGAGATACACAGAGGTGTAACACTTCATGCAGTTTAGGGAATGTATTTTTCAAGCAGTGTTCAGAGATATGAGTCTGTTTATGGTGCATTTCAAAATGATTTTTTAATAGGTTGATAGTCTTTTCATGTATCAATAAATTTTAAACAACTCCTTCCAGTGATAAAAAAAGTGGGGATAATTGAAACTTGTGATTTAGTTAAAGTTTCTGTCATTATTAAAAGAGCATGCCTCATTCTGTGTCTTTTGTGGCATAAACTTGTTGTTGAAAGAATTGGAAATTAAACAACAGGTTTGCAGAATGTGGAAGTTTTTGTTAAGTTTACAAATGGAAAATTTAGCACTAAGCATGAAAACACAAAAATGTGCAAAAGTTTAGAAACAAGTTAGGAACATGTGGGCTCATGTTGATTATCCACATTTTTATTTAGCTTAGAATTAGTGTAAGTATGCAATAAAACTTGTGATCAAAGTTTGTGTAAACTGTCTGCCAAGCAAAAAGGTGACACTTTTCCTCTTTTTCACAGATCAAATTCTTCCTCAGTGATAATGGCACAGATTTCACCATGAATTTGAATGGCTCAGAGTTCAACAAAACAGTACTTCTGAATGGTAAGATATCATTTTATTGTAGGATAGAGACAATCTAGACATGCCAATTGTCCACAATGGTAGGTTGTTAATGTTTAGCAATATTAAAATGTAAAGGAATCTGTTAATTTTTCAATCATGTTACACTAGTCAGGTTTAGTGTAGTATTGAGTAAGTAAAATTTTTAAAGAACCAAGTTATTTGTGATTGTTATGCCTTTTTTATTTATTGAAAAGATTGCTGTCATGTTCTTGTTGCAGTAGATATTATAGGGAAAACAGTATTCCAGTAAGAGAAAGATTAAAGCTTTCAAATTCTTGCAAGTAAGTATAATGCAGATGACTTTCCCTTGTGTTTATCAGTCTTGTTCTTTAGTATGCTGGTAAAAGGTAACATCCAAGCTGCCATCTTGAACAATACTAGTTGCACAGTTTTCAGCTTGTTAGGGATTCTACAGAATTCTTCCACCCCTATCTTGTCTTCAGTATAGTGAAAATGCAGCATGCACTATTTTTCCCAATGCCTTTTGTAAATTTGCTTTTACAAACAACATTGAAGGTTTACTGGGATTTGGCTCAGTGCAAATAGTAGATATTAGCTTGATGTTCAATTGTAAAATGCTGCCATAGAAATTATTGTAAGGGACAATGCTGACTGAGGGCATCTTTGCCAGTTTGACCAGTGAAACCATGAAAATAGTGAGGACGCTTCTGCTGTAGGGCAAAAAGCTTGATGATTGATGTGTTTCTGTACCTACAGTGTGCATTCACCTTCAGAACTTCAATGTTATTTCATACATTTTTCAAAGATTTGGATTGTTTTTCACAACAGAGACATGTCATGGTGCCTTAAGTGTTGTTTCATACTCTTAACTTGGAAACTTGTTGTTTCTCTGCCAATGACTGGGGCAAAAAGCAACAACATTATCTTTATATTCATGTGTTGTTTCTTTCTTGCTGTACAGAGAGCTGTTTGAGTGGCTTCGGTCCAAACGATCTGACATCACTCTCCATTACTTTAGTTTCTGTGGTCCATGCATGGCTAACAATAATACAGTAATTACTAATGCAGTTTTAACAAGTACACTCTTGAATGAGTTAAAAGTGGTCACCCTTTTGTTGGAACTGGCTATGACTTTTAAGGACTCAGTTGGAAGGAAGGCTTTATGGCAGAATATTTTGAGAAGTAAAGCATCAAATGACTTCAAAGTAGTCAAACTGTTGTCAAGATCGAGTGGCTCTGACTTCCACAGGACCAAAGAATCTGTCTGTATTTTGCACTCTGGTTATAAAAGCCTTTCTCCTTCATAGTAATAGTTGTTGGTATGCCAGAAATGTGCTACGGAGCAGTAAGTGTTGTTACATTTAAGTAAAAATGATTTTTCTTTCTTTTCAGGAGACTACGAAGAGAATGGTTTTGTTTTGAAAGCTGCCACAGTAGATCTTTCTAAAGTGTTGGTCATCTACCTTGACTTAAGTGCTGTTGTTGATGTTACTATGGGTCTTTTGGATATGGTGTTACAATTGCCTGAACAATATAGAGGAAACACAAGAGGACTTGTAGGTGAGGCATGCAATAATTGTACACACCTGAAGGCTTTTAATATAACTATAGCTCAATTTTATTTGATTTCCACCAATATTAAAAGTATCATGAATACATTAATGAACATAAGGATAAAGCATTGTAACTACTTTGAGATAGGAGAAAAAATAATTATGGAAAATTGGTGGGTGGAGCAGCCAGAATTAACTGGAGCATTTTGAGTAAGGCTCCTGGAGAAGAGAAATATTGTACAAGATGTAAAAGAGAAAAAAGGAGATAGAAAAAGGAAAAACAATTTCAGGAAAAGCAAACAGAGTGATTATAACTATCAAATTGTATAAACTGAAAACAACCAATATACCAAATAAATATATCTGTAGAAAATGAAAGTGAATTCCATGGGAATGCATGACCTGTGTGAATTTGAATTTTAATAGCTTTTGTTTGTTACTGGAAGTCACTGAAATTACTTTGCTTTTCTCTCAAAACAACATCTTCAAAGCATAAAAAGAGTTCACATGAAAGAAGTGAATTTTTGTAAATCTTTGTGAGATAGGGTGGTTGTTACTTTGTGCATTTGTTCAAATGGATGGGATGACTGTTAGAGTGAACTTATTTACTATTGTGTTACTTGATCTACACATTACATAATATTTGTTTTGAGAAATTAAATGCAAGGTTAATGTACGAAAGGGATAAGGATTCCTTTATCATCCATTTCATTTAGAATTGGAGTCTTAATTTGGAAATTTACATTATTGTTGTTATCTTCATTCAGGTGTTTGGAATGGCAATGTGTCCGATGATTTTGAGTTTCCAAATGGTACATTACTCCAGCCAGGTGGCCCCAGTGGCAATTACACTGATCTTGATTTCTTTAATTTTGGAGAAACTTGTAAGTTCAACAGATTATTCAGAGAAAGTTCTATAGTTTGTTTTGGTTAACACAATAGCTGTAAACTAGGCAAAGTCTCAGAAAAACAAGGATTTACTCTGTATTGTTCAAACTGGAGGTATTGACCAAAAATGACCAGTAGATACTTTATTGCAGGACTTTTGGGCACTTGCAGTGATTGATGTGGTCAAGTGCACTCTTTTTTGATGTTGTTTCATTTATAATAAAGCTTTGTGAAATTATCTGCATGTAAGCATGCAGTGAAACTTGCTAAAATCTCCTGTCTCCATACCCCAGTGGGTCCAAGTCCCAGTGTGGTGCCGCTGTCACAATCCAGTGTCAATTGATGGATGGGCCATTATATACCTTACCACACATGGGTTACATGGAATTGTCCTAGCATTTTCTATATTTGATCTATCTCTGTCTGGAAGTGGGGCCTTTTTGTAATTTGTAAGTCAATGGCACTGTTGGTGTTGTAAATACACAGAGCTGTCTGTCAAAGTGACAGAGTGGCTTGATCAGTGAAATAAGGCATGAAGTGATATTAAGTAAAACTTGCAGGACATGTTTTATTCACTTTCATGCATATCAAATGTATTGGAGTCATTTTCACCTGTAAGCATGTTCTTATTCTATTCGCTTAACTCCAAAGCCCCCTACTGCAGTGGTGAGAACATAGACACCAGCAGTATATTTAAAGAAATCTTAACTGATTATAAATATTTCTGGAATTTGAACAAAATTTTGTCATTCTAGATGTAAGAATTCAGCAACCACGCTCAGTTGTTATGCCATGACATTTTCTTAAAAAATTGTCATGGGATGATAATTTCATCACTATTGTGAGACTTAAATTTGTTTCCTTTTCAGGGAGAGTAAACCCAGAAGATTCCTTCTTTGATGCAGAAATATCTCGTAAACGTAGAAATTTAGCAGATGAAGCTGGTTTTCAGCCAATTCTCCTTTCAAACCTTATTTCTACATTTGAAAGGGACAATCCAGATTTTTTAGCATCTGCTCAAAGTACTTGTTCCGATAACATTCAGTGTCTATATGATAGTTTAGCTGTAGAAGATCAGGCTCTTGGAGAAGCCACTAGAATGTCTCAAGAGTCTAATGAAGCTGCAGAACGTGTACTGGGTAAGTCATGCATGGTGGGGCTTTCTCACTAAATACCTAGATTCTAGACCCCAGTAGATCAAAGGATTGGTGGGGTGATCAGTGTTGTACAAGGCAGCTTTTTTTCACAGTCCAGTGATGACAAGTGAAAAGACAAGTGTGTCCTATGAAATGTAATCTTTTTCAAATAGCAGTGATATAATTTCACAAGTTGTGTACCAATTTCACATTAAAAGTAGTTCTCGTCTGCCTTGCAGTAGTCATGTTGGTATTTTATAATATACAGTGCTATTGTTTAAGGGAGTCAATGGATAAAAGTATAATGTCGATCTGAAGAAGCTGTATTTCGATCTTAAGCAAAACATTCACATTACGTGATGATTCTTACTCTGATTGCCATTCAGTAAAACATTTGTCAGGTGTATACCACAATTATGCTTTTGGAGTAAAATGTTATTACTGTACATAGGGCAGCATCGTAATCAAAAGTCCTTCAGAAAATCCCATGTTCTTGAGTAGGGTTTTGTAAAATACTTCAAAATCTATTTCCCATCTTAACTTTCATCACATTGCATTAAGTTTTTTAAGGACCTTCTTTAACTTTGCGTATATGATCAGATTAATTCGGTGCACGTTGTGGAGGGATGGTAGATATCAAAATTATGTACATGTACTTGATAAAAATGTGACAGCACCAGCAGTCAAAGGGAAAAATATTATTATTGTTGTTTCTTCACAGAGAATTTTCCCCCAAACATTACTGCCGACTCAACCATTATTGCTACACTGGGGGAGCTGTTTTACTATCAGGTGGATGCAACAGATCCTGAAGGATCCATGGTTTCATATTCCTTGCTGTTTGACAATATCACTGCCAATATCTCCTCAGGTTTGTTGCATCAATCTTCCCTTCAGTTCTGTAATTTTTTTCTTCTATCTTCCCTTCAGTTCTGTAATTTTTTTCTTCTATGAAAATGCCACAGCCAATGTAACCCCAGGCTTGTTATATCATGTACCATTTGTGTGTTGTATTCAGTTTGAAACATTCAGAATTTAAAGCAAATGCAATTTATAAAAGAAAACTAATATTGAGATAAATGAGACTGCTTGAACTTTGTGGTTATGAAACTATTGATATTAATGCATAAAAGTAGCTTTTATTTCTTACCTTAGAAGAATTTGATATTTGCTCTATCATTCTTGTCCATTTTTCAGATGGTTTGGTGGTTTGGAATCCTGTAAGCTTAGATCAAGTCTCATTGGTTGTCCAGGCAAGTGATGGTGAAGCTCTCTCTGCCGTTCAGCCTACAATCATTGTGTGTAACTGTCAGAATAATGGAACGTGTCAGGAAGACATCTTCACAGTAGACTCAAATATAATTGCCAACAAATTTGCTGTAAGCTTTCATTTTTCATGTCTTTTCTATATTTTCAAAATCGAAAATATGACACATTGTGTATGATATGGAAAATATTCTGTTAGTGGCAACTAAAATTCTTTCCCACCTTGCAGGTTGCAACATGTGCTTGTACTGAAGGGTGGGCAGGTGATTTTTGTGAAGATGACTTTAATGCTTGTCTAGATGATCCTTGTTTTCCTGGTATTACTTGCTTTGATAATGAAGCTCCATTAACTGGAAACAGATGTGGTGATGGTACTTGTCCAGAGGGTCTAATTGGGGATGGCTTCAAATGCTTTGGTAAGTAGAGGTCTGTAATGGGATCATTGATGTCACTTTCATTTAATAGGTAAGTTGATGTATTATAGCAGAAATGGTGCATGTCCAGGTCTGAAATTAGATGAATTAAATGCTTTGTTGAGTACAACAGTAAAACTGGTGAGTGAGTAATTTTGACAAGTGACTATGCTGTTTTTAGTCAAGTTTTGAACAGTAGTTGCAATTTTTGTTTGAGTAATTACCTATTAGGAAGGTAACCACAATTTGTATTCAAGTTTTTTGTTACTTTTTTCCAACAGTATATGGGATGAGACTTTCCTGACATTTTTTGTCAATGAGCTTAAAGTAAAAAATTTTTCTTGATTCTTATTAGATTTGGACGAGTGTGTTTTCTATGCTAACAGGAGTATAGAAGATGGAGGACCTGCCTGTCAACAGATTTGTCAAAACACTCTGAATGGTTTTACCTGCAGTTGTAACAGTGGATTTAACCTTCACCCTGACATGTACCAGTGTATTGGTAATATATCTCTAATCATTTGAATATTTTCTTGGATTTGTATCATAATGATTCTTATCAATACATTTGAAAAATAACAGTACCAGATTCCATTTGTTTGCTATTTTCATTCCTTTTTGCTACATTTTGTTGTAGATATTGATGAGTGTATACTACAGACTGATGACTGTTCTGATCAGGCAGACTGTTCAAACACCCCTGGATCCTACAACTGTACCTGTCAGGATGGGTACTTTGATGTCAATGGTGATGGCAGAGATTGTCAAGGTGAGAAAGTTACAAATTCAATAAAAGAAAAAAAATGATTGGCTATAAAGGTGATCTTTGTAATGCATCCTTCTTCAGTATAGAAATTTTAAAGATCCAGCAAAATGACTGCCCTAGCTTGGTTCAGCATGTAATTTATTGTTCATTGTAATGTGGATGTTAAAGAAAACAAATGGTACCCCATCATTTACTGAGGAAATAAAAATCATTTCTTGACCAAACACTGAATGAGCACAATGATTAAATCTTTGTAAAGTTGTTTTTTGTAGGTTTATGAATATGGAAGTAATTCTAGCAAAGAAATGTGTCTTTGATCACACACAGTAGCTGGTCATTTAATTAGGCCTGAGGTTGCTGAAGCACAGAGAAAGTGCGTAAAAAAGAAAGTTTTTATTCATTGGCAGAAGTATTAACTTGCTTTTTTTTTTGTGTATTAAACTTGTCGGGATGATCAGCTGTATTAGCAACTAGACAGAGTCTATCAAAATAGCACTACATAAATTGTCCTCATATGAGTTATATGGGTTTTTGATTCCTATCTTGCAAAATAATCCTGCAGTCCTCTTTATAGCCTGCAGAGTGAGGGTATGCAACACCAAAGGTCCATGAGACCAAACGTTCATGAGCCCAAAGTTGCACAAGACTACAGTGTCATCTTAAAGGAAAAGCCAGTTTGTTGCGATCCTGACCTCTCTCAACTGCTGAACTTCATTGTTTCAAAAATCACTGCTTTTATCAACTGGCCCATGTCAGCTGTGATTTTGTGTTTCTTTACCAGCACAGTGATCAAAACTTTTCATATCACATAATTACGGTTCTGTATACAATTCATTATCTAGTTCATAACCAGCATTGTATTTCCTGTTAAATGTTATTGTGTACCTGTTTTCATTAATTTGAAGAATCAATCCTTTACTACATTTTTATTGACCTTTTACTTGTTCTTGAAGCATAGTAATAGTATTGTGGTCACTATTTGTGCTTTGCTGTTTTCTAGATACCAATGAGTGTGGTTTGGTCCCACCTGTGTGCGATTCTAGAGCTGAGTGTACCAATACCAATGGCAGCTTTATCTGTACATGTAACACAGGATTTGAAGGTGATGGCAGGACATGTGATGGTAAGCTATATTTTAGTACTTGGTGATACCTCAGTCTTCAAACATCCCATGCCTGGATCTAAAGTTTGTGTAAAACACCATCCAAAATTGCATTGTTTCTGAAATTTTATTAGATTTGCAATTATGAATTTTAAACTTTTCATTGAGACCTAAAAGATTTAGTCATTTTTCAATGAAAGGTTACCAAATTTAGTTTTTTTCTTCCTTGTTCTCACTGAGGGTCCACCTTTTGTTGCAAATGTCCTAACCCTTTGAGACTAATAGCAGTCAAAGTTGTGTGGTTAGAAACTGTCATGTATTCATTTATTTTGTGTTCTTTTACAGATATTAATGAATGTACCCGCAACCTAGATAATTGTGACACCAATGCACAGTGCATCAACACAGAGGGATCTTTTACCTGTTCTTGTCTGAATGGTTGGTCAGGAGATGGGGTCAATTGTACTAACATTGACGAATGTTTGGATGAAAACTTACGAGAATGTCATCCAAGAGCAATGTGTGAAGATACTGATGGCAGTTACATCTGCTTTTGCCCTCCTGGTCTTTTTGGTGATGGCATTACTTGTGAAGGTAGCATTTTCACATAGTATTTGGTAAAAGCTTTACTTAAACTGTTTCATAAAATGTAGACAAGCATGATTTAAATAAGAAAAAAAAAATAATGGGAACAAATTTGAGAGAGAATCTTTCATATTTCTCTTGCTCTTTTACTCTTCAGGTATAGATGAGAAAGAATCTTTAATATTTGTCTTGCTCTTTTGCTCTTCAGATATAGATGAGTGTGAGCTTGGTCAGAGTGACTGTGCCACAGACACCTCTGAACTTTGTATCAACACACATGGATCTTATGAATGCAGGTGTAATGCAGGCTTTACAAGCAATGGCACTGATTGCTTAGGTATTAATATTTCTCCAATTTTATCCCATAAAATTGACTTCTTTAATACAAGATTTATTCACCCAAAACTGAAGCAAGTAGATCCTGCTAGGAGGTTGGGAACATTTTTTTCTTTAAAATTCTTTCATGTTTGTTCATACTCTGACACCATGATTAATTCACAGGAGTGCATTTTGCCCAAAAGCTCAAACAGCATGTTACAACCAGTTATATATGTGGGACTGGTCGGGTTGGAACATCAAAAGCAGCCCAGCAAGTGATTATTACAGTACATTTGAAGCTGCGCAATGTGCTCGTGAAAGAATGGTCAAACTTATGACAAATTGTTGGTAGGTTAGCATACTTTACTGGTCTCTTAATGTTGAAGGCTGATTAGGCCAATTGTGAATGGTTTTGGTTTTGCTTCTGTCAAAAATGGAGGTTGTGACTTTGTATTCAAGAGGAATGACTGAAAAGTTTGCTGTAAAGATATTCACCAGCATTTTTTTGTGGAGAATTTGTAACCTTTGAATTTTTATCTTACAGATATTGATGAGTGTAACACTGGCAATGCTACACAGTGTTCTGAAAATGCTAACTGTGAAAACACATATGGTAGCTATGCCTGTACTTGTCAAGATGGTTATGCTGGTGATGGCATCACATGCATGGGTAAGTCTATGCTGGTTTCATCATGGTACAGGCTTTGTGCTGTTAAGGAAGTAAGCCTTCCACTCAAAATTGTTTTAGTCTTACATGACACTGTTGTGTGGACAGGTAAATTCTTACTCAACAATTTTCACTTCCTCCAAGAACGAAACTCACAAGTATGTCACGGTTTGTTTAACAGCATTTTCAGAGTTAATGTTTTTGATGTAAGGTAAGGTTTGGGGTTGAAGTTTGTGTAGTGTACAAACCAGGTGTGTAGTAAAACATTACTATCACCATTGATAGAGTGGAAAGCCCTCCCATCAGGGTGATGTAGGCTTTGACAAATTCTTTTTCAGTGCTTGCCTGTAGGGCTAGGTGTTTTCTAAACCCACTTTCCAGCATGAATATTGACCTTCCCAAGCATACCTACATGGTAATTATGAAAGACCCTAATCACTATGTTGCAGCACAATTCAAGAAAAGGATAGTAGTGGTGGATTTTGTGATTGCAAAGTGAAGGTTTTGCTAACAATATTTGTTTAGTGAATTTTGTTTTGAATGCCAGGGCTCCTTACCCTATGGGCTACAGTTCTGAGCTGTACACTTTCCCAAGGAATTCATTGCTTGCTCTGGGCTGGTGGGCAGGGAATTTGTTGAAACCAGGGTGATGTTACACCTTAAGGTGTTGAGTGTAATTTATAGGCACTCTGAGTGTAATTTATAGGCACTCTGAGTGTTAGCTTTCCTACCCAATAGACTTTGATCTAAAAGGGTCTGAATTTGCAAGTTATTAGCAATAGTGTCACAGTTTGTTGCAGGCCAATATGAGAAGTACAAAAAGTGTTACCTTTAGGCTTCAACAGTCTATTGCCACAGTTTATTTTTGTTTCTTTTATTTTATGTTCATTGAAACTGAAGAAAGATCAGTTTTGTTCATGTTCAACAGATGAAACAGTCTTAATGAACTGTTATCAAAGTAACCATCTATGAAAAGTGTCATGTAGTATGGTTGAGATTAGAAATGTTCAAAATGTTTAAGGCAGAAAAAATGTAGCAAAATTCAACCCAAAAACCTTATCTTAAATCAAAAACGTTAACTCTGAAAATGCTGTTAAACCCTGATATACTTGTGAGTTTGGTTCTTGGAGGAAGTAAAAATTGTTGGGAAAGAATTTATCTTGTTTTATATAGGTTTTTACCATAATAGAGTATTGTTATCAAGTCTTTGATCACAAAGGCATTGATCAAAATTTGTATGAATACATTAGTGGTGCAATTATCTTTGTATTTGTGCACACACTGATTAATTGCAATGTCTCCTACAGATATTGATGAATGTCAGACTGGTGACAATGACTGTAACCCAGATACAGGAGTCTGCTCTAACACAGAAGGATCCTTCAGCTGTATCTGTATGACAGGTTATGAAGGTGACGGAAGAAACTGTACAGGTAGGGTATTAGTAGAAAGACCCCTTTATGGTGTGTGTGTGTCTGTCTGGTGTGTGTGCTTGTCGGAGTCAGAAGGTTCCTTCAGCTGTATTTGTATGGCAGGTTATGATGGTGACGGAAGAAATTGTGCAGGTAAGATACACACAAAGCCTTCTTGACTGTGAGACGAATCATAAGGGGACATTCTAATACATTGTGAAAGATAAAGTTTTGTATTTGGTATTAAAGTAACAAGTGCTCTAAAAGACAGTTGTTGATTTTAAACCTAGTTCCTTTGTGAGTGTAAAGTGCCATCAATTCTTGTGGTGCCTCTAAGTACAAACTTGAAATTCCATACGAACTACTGAAGAATATTGTGCAGCTAGACCAGTTAAAGTGATGGGCTGCAAGAAAAGAATCCAAATGGAATGTTTCAAACAAATGTTCTAAAGGTTGAAAAGAATCTGTGTGCACTGCCTTGCAGTTGAGAGGTCTCTGGGAAAATCTTGGTGGAACCACCTAGAAATATTTAAGTGACTCAGAGTTGGTTGTCTAGCATGACTATTCAGAGTTATTGCTGAGGGGTGCCAAACTGATGATTTAAAAATGTTCTTCAACTGCAGATGTTGTCTGATTTAGGAAGTCATCTGCTTCAGGTCTTTGCTTGGTTTAGCTGTTGTGCCCTGGATGTGAACAGCAGGGGTTATTCACCGCTCTCAGCCTTTGGGAATGGCTAAAGAATGAGGTTATGCATTAATCCATTGGATGGGGAAGATTACTGGGGTTAACTGGACCATGCAGGGTTGGGAGTAATTAGTACATTTCTGCCTGGTTACCCTTAGAGCATTAGTCAAAAAGAGAAGGCAAATCTCAGTAGTTTTTATCCATGATCAACCTGATGTAGGGTTATTGATGAGCCCAAGTGGCTTCCTAACCCTGAATTAGTAAAACAATATCCCAGATGAGTCAAATCATATTAGATGCATACAAATGTGTTCATTATCCACTTATTCATCGAGACGAAAATTTCTCTTAGGGTAGGGGTGGGTCATTGGGTAAAACAGTTTTAACCATGTAGTAGGTTGGCTTCTTTTTCCTTGTAAGACTTCATTTGAGTTCTTCTATAATTTTTTGTGATGTTTAATGTGACCATAAGACAAAGCACTGCTAAATCATGTAATATCTGTTTGCTTTTTGGCTGGCAAAAGCTTCACTAATATATTCTAAGTTTGATTTGATCATCAGATATTGATGAGTGCACTACAGACAGTGATGACTGTAACCAAATATGTAATAACGTTGTTGGAGGATTCTTTTGTTCCTGTTTCTCTGGATATGAACTTGACCCCTCAGAACCAAACATTTGCCTTGGTGAGTTACAAGAAAGAAGAATATGTATATGCAATGAACATTGCAACTTATGTATCTGCTTTGTATTATAGAGTGATATGTATGTGCTGGCTTTAGTATATCAAGACTGACCCAAGATTATAAGAAAATTTGTATAAAAGAGATGAATGTTAGGGTTTGGACTGTCAGAGGTTGGGACAAGGCAATGAATTTAACTTGAGTAATATGTTTCATAAATACTTTAAAACTCAAAGATGCAAATGCATGATATAAAATCAATTATTTAAGAAGCATTATTGAGAAATAATTTTATGATCATCTGAATGAACAGAAAAGCAAGTAATTACCTTTTTGAAAATGTCTAGTTTGCAAATTAAATACTTGGCCACTTTTTAAGTAGCTTCACATAAGCTGCAGAATTTTACTTAAGAATTTTATGTTTTTACATTTGAATGACTAACATGTTTTTCAGACATGGATGAGTGTGCCCTTGATTTAGATAACTGCACCCAGGGTTGTAACAACACTGCTGGTAGCTATATATGTTTCTGTATGGACGGATTTATTGAGGATGCCAGTGGGGAATGTATACGTAAGTTTTATCTATCTTCAATGTAATGTCATATTTTATTGAGGGTTTTATGATTTATCTTGTAGTGACAGGAAATAGTTTGCCTCATAAAACAATATTTCGTTAAAGAGTGGTAGGCTATTTACTTACGCATCAAACTTATGATCCCTGGAATGCTGCAAGGTTTGACTCCTCCTCGGTTCCTGACGTACTTGCATCTTAGGGGGAAATTCTTTTTTTCAGTTGTCTCTCTCCACACAGGGATTAAAAGGGTGTTTGTGAGGTAACTTGTCATCAGGGACACCTTGAGAGGTGGTACCTTACTGGAGGGATTGTCTCAGGGACAAGTTATCAATGATCAAGGGTTGTATGTGCTGCAAATTTGATCGAGCTTGCTTTTATCCTGGTGCAATTAAAATGCAAATATTATCATTATTTTTCTAAAATAATTCTTAAAGATTTGCATCTATGATAATGATGCTGAGCCCATGCCAGAAATGTGTTAAAATCATGTTTTACACTTTACACTAGTTAGCAGCTATTTGGGGTATGTGATAGTTTGCCCAGACTCACTCATACTGGAAAAGTCTATTTTCAAGCTGGATTTCCTTTTCCTCCAAACAGCACAAGTGAATTGTACTGTTGATAAGTGCATCAATGGACAATGTTTCTTCAATCAAGGCAATGAGACTTGTCTATGTTACAATGGATATGAACTGTCACCACAGAATGACACATTGTGTGTTGGTAAGTTACCTTCTGCTGCAACAAATTGACTACAAATGTAAATAATTATGCATGTTTGTCAGTCATAAAAGCTCAATAGAACTTTTAATGGTACCGGCCTGCTTAGCTTTTCTACATGGTATTGCATTACATTATATGTTATGGTAATGTATCATATATTATATATCACTCATATTAAAAGTTAAATTGAATGTCTGAAAAATTGATGTATAATAGAAGTTAAGGGTAGCGTATGGAGAGACCCAGGAATATTAAGGACAACGTTTTATGAGGAAAATGGATTACTTATCTGATAGTTATTGCTTATTGGATAGAGCATGTAGAGTCCCTTTTAGCTGCCACTGGTAAATTTATGGTAGAAATATGATGGTACATAGTATCCTCACCTTAAGACACTCTGTGCCATGAGGTACACAAGGCTGCAAGGTCTTCCCTACATATTGCTCTAATTTCATTTGTTGCATGGTACCATTGAGCCTTAATGACACTTTTGTTTTGCTTTGTTTCATGTTAGATATTAATGAATGTGAAGATCCTTTATTGAACATGTGTGACCAAATTTGTAACAATACTGTTGGTGCCTATGAATGCAGTTGTAACAGTGGATACGAACTGGCTGGTAATGGTAGACTGTGTGAAGGTAGGTTTGCATAAAAGTAGCTAGATATGAATATGCATATATCAGTGTGATTGTAAGAATGAATATGAATCGACTGGTAATGGTAAACAGTTTGAAGGTAAGAGGGATTGGGTAAAAGTGGGTAGATATGAATATGCATGGAATGCATTTGTAACTATGGATACTGAGTGGCTAGTAATGGTAGACAGTGTGAAGGTTTATTTTAAGGTTTATTTTTAACGTTATTTATTTTTGGTTGGGCTTAATAACGTTGGAGGGATGAATTACAGTAGGAAGCAAAAAGAAAAAAAAAAAAAAATGATCAAATCCAGATAATGAATAAATTGAATTAAAAAATTGGTGGTACTTTAAAAATTTTTGCACAGACATTGATGAGTGTGCTGAAAATATTGATGACTGCAACCCTACTACTTCAACATGTGTCAATGAACCAGGAACCTTCCGTTGTGCATGCAATGATGGCTTCATGAGAAATGGATCTGTTTGCCAAGGTAACTTTCTGACTTGGTTCATACAATACCATTAAGGTGACTTCCAAGTGCCTGAGTAGTCTCTCCAACTTATTACGGAATAATAATTGATGAGTCTGTTTAAGTCATCCTGCCCTTAGGCAAAAAGATAGATCTTCCCTTACACGTTACGATGTCACGTACGTCTTTAACTTCAAGGCTGTTTAACTTGCCCTGTCAGTGAGCTACTTCCATTTTCCAATTTGTTTTACTTTTATACTTGGGGATACATGTATAACTTGGTGTTAAGCACACATTTCCTTCTTGTAAATCTTCTTTCATGTTCTCCTTTTCTTTATTGTAGTTGTTTTGACATGCGCAGGTGGTATATACAAATTCTTATGACAATGAATAAGCATGAAGTTGCTTCCATAGTAACTACAATTACTTTATTCATCTATAGTGGATGTCAGTACTACTAAACACAGATCTCTGTTTCCATGATCCGAAAGATACATCTGGCTGAATATCTTTTGTTCTCAGTTCTTTCTTTTATTTCCATTGACCTATATCCACTTAAAGTAAAAACTGTTGAATAAGTCTATTGTTGGCCTCACTCCTGGAATGCTTTCCAAATGCTTCTTTTATTGTATCCTTTATACTCAAAGAATAAACACCTGTGTCTTTCAATAGAAAGACCAGATGTGTCAATGATTATGAGTATTTATACATAAAAATATCAGGCAATCTACAAAAGAAAAGGTCAACAACTTTTGTAGTGATATAATGTCATGTATATTGTAAGTATTGTTTTGGGAAGGACAACTTGTTAACTGTTATATAGTATGGCATTGTGGCTTACAGGCTGTTAGCTCATTTTTGGTTTTCTGGAAACTTATGCAATCAAGAAAGTATATACGTACGGCTGTGTACACATGTGTACATTTTGGTATGTATGTGTGAGCAGCATTACATGCTTGCAAGCATGACAAAGCAAGAATGCCTTGAACAAATGCTGTTGCTTGTTGGTGTATGCCTTGTACTTTGTCCAAAAACCTTGGTAGGGGAGGTGAAAGTTAATCAGTTCTCAGCATAGAACTATATGTGGTGTTGAATATTTATGTTGTACATTGAAGTATTCACCCAATCTGTAACATGATATCAGGCAAATAAGAAGTCTCGATCCTTCTAACCCTATACCTTTCCTGATTGCTTTAACCCTAACCTAACCTGGAGACATGATATCATGCATATATGCATGTCTTGAGACACAAATGTGTCACCTTATAAAACAAAACGTACGGATTTGGTGGAAGTATTGAACTTTACCATGTGTATAGAGGTAGAAGTAGGAAGGCATATGTATAGAATGGAACAAGTCTTGTAGCCTTAAAGGAATGGTGACTTCACTTGATACACTTCAAAACAACTAAATGTTAAGAGTATGTCTCTCTTGTGAATGTTATTTCTGATTATTTTTCTGCTCACTTTCATCTCCAGATGTGAATGAATGTCTTGGCATGAATGACTGCAGTGCTAATGCAGAGTGTAATAATACTATCGGATCCTATCAGTGTACCTGTAATGAAGGCTACATGGGTAATGGCTACACCTGTCTGGGTATGTGATATGCTATTACAGGGAATCAAATAGCTGAATTTGTATAGCAGTTTGCTAACATTCTTATCATGTGAATCATTTTTGTTGTACATGTGCCCTTAATAGTGATATGTGTCCTGTTAAGAATTAAAGGGAAACAATTGTACAGCTTTCTAAGCAAGTACAACATTTAAAACACATTTTTCCAAGCATTGTGATACCATTAACAACTAATATAACTCAATATCTTATTTAACACGAATTTTTCAAAAGCACCTCGCCGCGGGTTTTACAACTGCTTGTGTAGTTTGTAAGCACACACCTACAGTATTCACGGTAACGTCAAAACTATCTTTAATTTTCAAAAAATGTAGCGGTTAAATTTGCCATTAAAATCCAGAAATCTGTACATTACTATCTAATATCATCATACAGCCTTCTCCATATCGACTCTATATGGTGTATCACACACATGCATGGTACGGTACTGACCACTGCACTGCATCGCCGTAGTCCGAAGGGATTCGATCATACTTGTCAAACGTTATAGATTTTTTCTAAACTCTCAACAGCCAATCTGCCAATAAAAGTTGTAAAATTCAAAGTAAAATATTCAAACAATACACAGAAGTCTCTTACCAGACAAAATGCATCTGATTGAAGCTTACTCAACCAAAAAGAAATGCTGTGCCTGTTACCGATAGCTCGAGGCAGCCATGATGGGAAACACATCGCGGAGAATGGTTAGGCTTGCTTCCGGCAGACTCAAATACAACTCTCGACTGACATTTCAAGGTGTTGCTGAAAGAATGAGGCCAGTACTCCACCAAATATGCAATAATCGATATCGTACTTCACAGTGTCTACGCAAAATCCTCATTATATGCACTAAATCAGAAATATCACAAGACTTTCGTCTCGAACGAATGCTCCATAAGTTAGACAGAAATTTCCCTCAGTGGATCAGAGTTTCCTAAGTTTTCATGACTACTACCGAAGAGTTGAATCTCTTAATGTTCTTATGGTAACATAAGAGTAAAAACAGATAATCATCATTTACGTATAGAAATCTTTATGAAGAACTATCCAAACACCGCATGAACACAGCCCTTCATCGTGATATCATGGGCTCGGAAAATGGCTATAGTTCCCCTTTAAGGTTTGAAAACTTTAAAAAGTACAAAATTAAACCCCCTGTGATGAAGGTATTGTCGCACTGCTTAAACAGATGTAAGTTTTTCTTAGTAGGCATGTTTTCAGTGTTGTTTCATACATGATTCATTTAAAAGGAAGCTGAATACCTTTGATTGACCCTTAAACATGCCAATAATTAACTCATTTTTCAGAAGCATATGAAAAAATGTCGCTGTAGTAAATTTGTTTATTTAATGTTATGCGTCTAAATCAGAAGTTAAAAACTTTTGCCAATCTTAGACGATTGATGCCTTTTCCTCTGTCAAGCTGCTATACTCTTCAATGTTTTATTTTTTCACATTGTGTATTTAATTATTTTTTTTTTTATAAAAACAAATTCAATCATTCTTGGTGGTGTATGGTGGTTCATGGCTAAAGTACTTGTTCCCTTGAGTCATAAGATAGTAGCAATGAACTAATACATTTATAAAACAATTGTTTCTTTTTGGTTTTACTGCAGATTTTGATGAATGCAGCGCTGTTGGACAGTGTGACCTTTTTGCTACTTGTACAAATTCAATAGGCTCATTCAGTTGTGAGTGTAATTCTGGATTTCTAGGCAATGGCTTCTTTTGTGTTGGTGAGTTTTATTCTAGTGTTTTTAAACACTTATGATTGTGGGCATTAGTTATTCATTTTCTTGAAACTGGTTCATATGGTTACTTGGGGGATAGTTTGTAGAGTGCCAGTTACACAAGACTTTATCAAAGTAATTTCTAGAGGCAGTGTTGAATTTTGGAAAACTTATACAAGCTAAACTTATTTGTGCCAAAATACTCATATGCACATATCTTGAAGATTGCTCATTGGAAGGTTTTCTTTGAATATATTTAAAAGAAGAATTGTAATTTATTCTACATTTCTTCACAAACTTGATAAAGTTTCAATGATTTGTCACAGATATTGATGAGTGTAATGCTACCGGTAGTTCCTATGCTAACTGCTCATCTAATGCTGTCTGTGCCAATGAAGTCGGAAGTTTTACTTGTACCTGTCTGGATGGCTATGATGGAGACGGACGTACTTGTGTTGGTGAGTAAATTCTTGTGCTTTATATATCTCTTACCTAAGCTTTTAGACCGTGCATTTTTTTTGGGGGGGGGGGGAGAGAAAGAATGTTGATTCATAATTATTCATCATTTAAAAGCAATCAGCTGTGTGCAGTTTCATATTTTAATGGTTGCATACCTAGTAATTATCTGCAGTTAGTAAATCACTTTTCTCATCCCAACCCACCCATTGAACATAAACAAAATTTCATTAGGTTGAAAGTACCACTCAAACTGACTTAAAATGCCTTCCAGTAAAATAAACAACGAAGTTGAAGTTATCAGGTAGCCAAGTTACTAAAGTTTGTAACTTATTTTGGGTTTTTACAGAAGATAAAGACACTTATAGCAGGTAGGTATGGGACTGCTCTCTGTTCCAATGTTTCTTTGTTCCAAGTCTGTATGTTCCAACAAGTCAACTTGAAGGTCAGTGTTAGGATCAGGGTTAGGTTAGGGTGAGAAAGGAGGTACTACATGTGTCGGAACATAGAGAAGTTGGAACATAGAGGTGTAACCATGCAGCTTAAGTTTGCCACCATGAACTGCTCATCAGGGTTGTAGCTAGCCCGAGTGCCGACTAAAATACCATACGGGAGCACTGAGTCCTACTCGCAGAGCAAGCGGGTTTTGGTCAATAGTGTAGCTGATCAGCACTGGGTAGCTTTCACAAACCACATTATGTGTAGGATAATGAACGTTAGGTCACGCACTACGAGTGCTTAGCCTAGCCCCATAAAATCTGTGCTGAAAAGCTTGTTAAACTGATGCAACACTGGATTTTGAAATTCAATACTGTAAAAGTCTTGGTGAGAAGGCTCTTAGCCATTTGCAACTGAAAAATGGATGAAAATAATCATCAATAAATAATGAAAAACTGAGAATATTGCTATGGTTTCAGATGTGGATGAATGCAGCCTCCCTTCCAGTGATCCAAGAGCAGCTAATTGTGACCCAGATGCCACCTGTTCTAATCTGGAGGGTAGCTTCACGTGTGCCTGTAATGATGGTTACAGTGGTAATGGTACATTCTGTGAAGGTAAGCTGTAATCTGGACATTGGATGGCTAATATTTTGCCTGTAGTGGTGGCTGTGACAGTAACAAGCAGTCCATTTTGAGGTTTGTTTTCGTTTGTAGATGTGGTATTCATTTTTCATGTATGGAAATAATGTATTCACATCAGAGTACATATTCTTATGAACATTATAGCATTGTGTATTCATTGCAGTAGGCTGTTGTTCTCATATGCTGTGGTGTTGTGGTATCATTTACATATTTAAGTAACACCTTTGTTGAGCAGTTGTTAGGAGCAAACTCCCAACCTCTTTCTTTTTGTTGGAAACTGTTGTAACACCAGGGATACAGCTTATTCCATTGGATGTGAATATTTTCATCAGATGTGAACATTAAATTACAGATATTTGAAGAGGTTTTGAATTAGATTTGATTGCCACAACCCTGCCTTATAATAGGTTGATCCCCAGTGGAAAAAAAAAATCTGTGATGCTTACATATCTTGTTAAACTATCCTGGAATGGGTTCTCTGTAAACATATGTGAGAGGCTCTTCATCAACTTCTTTTTTAAATGTGGGAAAATGTTTGTTTGTCATGATTACCTATGCTGAAGACTGCACAAGCCTTCTCAGACTTGATATAACAATTTTCAGAGGGTGGGGGAATGTCCTACTTCATGTGTAGAGTAAGGGAACCTTCCAAAAATTTGCTGGCTGGTATGTGCCATTGCAATCAATACAAAATGTAATCTCCCCAGTGTCTCACTTTTTGACATGATTTTTCAATTTCAGATATCAATGAGTGCAATGGAGTCAACACCTGTGTTGTTAACAGTATGTGTGCAAATATTCCAGGAAGTTTTGTTTGTACCTGTAACAGTGGTTTCCGTGGTGATGCACTTGTTCTCTGTGAAGACATAGATGAATGTGAAGAGAATTTAGATGGATGCGATGAAAATGCAGAATGTACAAATTTTATTGGAGGCTATAGCTGTGATTGCAACCCTGGATTTAGTGGGGATGGATTTACATGCAATGGTAAGCTTAGGCCTATTGCCAGGATGTAATTCATAGCTTGTAATAATAAACTTGTAGTAATAGCTTGTGACAGTTGTGACACCTTGTGACTGTTATGACAATTGTATTATTGTTACAGTAGTGGCAAAGCAAGATCAGTAATGAAAATCTGTTGCTAGTTATAGCTATTGCAGGCATATATGAAAATTAAGCAGGACTTTGTGCAAGTGGTGGCAATTTCATGAAAATGGTAGAATTTTTTGCAGAATTATTGCATTTTATGTAGAGGATGACAAAGAGGTTTTTTTTTGTTGCAAACAGCTTATATAAAAAAATACTTTAGTTGTTTGCAACCCTAAATGTAGGAATGTGGTAAGATATAACTTCATGAACTTATGACTTGTCATGAAAAACAAATACTTGGCAGGAAATGTGAGACAGCTAAGAAAGAAAATTTGTTGTGGTCAGAAAGGTGAAACTGAAAACCATTCTGAGAGTTAAAAAGGACTTTGTAATAATTTGTATTTCGATTATTTCTAACATCTGTTTTCATTTATGTTGTAAGGCCAATGTATCCAATGAGTAAATGGATGATCTATATTCTTACCACTTCCTTTTTGATGCCTCAGTCTTTTGTTTTTTTCCCTTTCAGGATTTTCCAACTTTCATGTATTTTTTTCTACTTTGCTTAGTATCAGTTTGGAATCCTTGGTCTGTTATATGTGTTGATGTTTTGCCTTCCAGATATTGATGAATGTTAAGATGACAGTCTTAATGAATGTCATCCATTAGCCGGTTGTGACAATACATTTGGGAGTTTACTACTGTACCTGTCAGACAGGGTATGTCACAACATGTACTCCAATACCTTAGCCCAGCCTCTTTATGTTGCTCACACCCTAGAGTTTGAGAAGTGCTGGTGTATTCCTAGGCTGTGATAGATTTCAAGCATTTCTTTATACTTTGTACTTATGTCCTTTCCCTGATTGCAGATCAAGATGAATGTGCAAATATGAATCTTAATGAATGTCACCCATTGGCTGATTGTGACAATACATTTGGAAGTTACTACTGTACCTGTCAGACAGGGTATGTCTCAACAAGCACTCCAGCAGGAAGAACCTGTGAAGGTAAACATCATGCTAGTAATTGAGTCTTTACATACTGCATCACAGTTAAAATGACGTACTGCTACTTACTTCCAAAATTTAATTTTACTGGTTGTAATGCTCTCAAACTCCCTTGTTAAACAACAGACCAGGATGGCAGGAGGTATAATGTTGTTGACATTTGAGGCAATGAAGCTTTTCAACCAAGAAGTCAAAATTTTGAACCCCAGCCTGTTGAAAGTTAGATGAATTGTCCATACAAAAGAATTCTGTTGTTTGTCTATTTGAAGTGACCATCTAAATTGAAGAAATTTCAAATTTAAGCTGAAATTTCAAATTTAAGCTAAATTGTCAATTCGAAAGCCATGGGACATGAAGTCGTAAGTCATAGGCCCTTTTAAGTTTCGCTCACTCTCATGATTGCTTGGCATGGTGAACTGATTGTCCTTCATCACAACATCTTCAGGCTGGTCATAACTTCTCTTGGACTCATTCTATGTTAAACACCCGGTAAGAACTTAAAATTATTTTACCATGAGTTGACAAATTTTACACTTAATTTTACTTTTGTTCCAGATTTTAATGAATGTAGTCTTAATCCTTGTGATACTAATGAAGAGTGTATCAATACATTTGGATCCTATGCTTGTACATGTATTGATGGCTACGAAGAAGTAAACGGAACCTGTGTCGGTGAGATGATCTCAGTCGTTAGAACTAAGTTTCACTAGTTGTAAAGTTTATCTCAATGGGTTTTAAGGCTGAAGGAAGGGATTAGAGCCAAATTTCATTTATGATGTGTAAAATGGAAACTCACTTTTAGCATAATTCTGGTGAGGTTTTCATTTAGTTTCTGTGTGTCCTTACTGAAACATTAACAATTGAAGTAATTACCCATGAATATTGTAAGTGGAACTAGGCTACATTATTACTGAAACATTTTAACTCCTTTTCAGAAACTTTTGTTCAAAAATTTGCAATTTTGTTGGGAATTAAAGTATATTATTTGAAAGATTTTTGTGATCAAGGGAGATGTTTTTGTTGAAAAAGTAGAATGATTTGAATACACTTGATTAGTATTTCAAAGTAAAATAGGACAGTTGTTTGTATGTGCTTGATAACTGTAGAATTGGGAGATTTTCAGATAGAAACAAACCATGTGTGTTGTGATTACAGCCTCATACAATAGTTCTTTTTACAGGGATGATTAACACTGGTGTAATATTTGCTGTTATACCACTGTTTTCATGATCTAATTGTGTTATATTCTCTCAATGATAGGTGTAAACTGTTTGAAATAAAGATTTATGAATTAAATGGAAATGAAGTGTACAATTGTATATAGACAATCATGACTTTTATCAATAAGATTTTGTTGAATTTCATTACATATTTCATAACATTTGTGGTATATTTCAGGTGTCACTATTGGCAATAAAAATTAATAGCAAATTATTTCAAATTATCTAACAGAAGGACTTTGATGACTATATTTGTCCTGAAAGGTTACTCTCCATATGAAACAATGATGGATTGATTTTACACGAGAGACTGTCTATTGTCATGTTGAACAATTACATGTGAAAGGGGAACATGTGAAAAACTAAATTTTAAATTTATTTGCATAATAGATGTGAAGCTTTCAATTCACTCTTAAATGTTTGTTTTCTTTAGATATCAATGAATGCATAACAAGACCATGTGCAAACATCCCTTATACACGATGTGAGAATACTATGGGTGGTTATAATTGTATCTGCCAGACAGGGTTCTACGCAGTCAATGGAAACTGCTCAAGTTAGTAAAATTGGTTTCACTTTTCTGTTGCTAAAATGTTTTCATTTTCTTTGTCCAACTTTTGTTTAGATCTCTTCCATTTGCTGAAACTAAATGTCTCTCAAAGGTTGTAAATCAGAGCAAATTATCATTGCATCTCTTGTTCCTTCAAACTTAAACATATGAATATTTCCTTAGCAAGACAACAGCGATGTATGTATTTCATTTATAAGCTCAACAAGTTGAGCTATTGTCATGGCAGTGCGTCTGTCTGTCTGTCTGTCTGTCTGTCTGTCTGTCTGTCTGTCTGTCTGCTTTGGTTGATAGGTGGATACTTCCTGAAATGTATGAGAAAATAAGCAACTTTAAATACACTGCCATTGTAGGGGAGTATTTAATAATGGTTGGTACTGTGTTTAGTTGTTTCATGCATGTGTTCTTACTCAGTGGAGGGTATGCTTTTTGCTACCGCCTGACAATGCTTTTGTTACAGTGCTGTCCTACAATGTGTTCCAAAATTACTGTGTACAGGTGTATTCTGCATGAAACACCAAGATGGCCTGGAAGGATAATTCAATCATCTAATTTCTCCAGTGCAATGTATTTTCTCCATGTTTCCAGCTTGTTCTATTATTTTGTGGTGTAATTCATGAAAAGAAGTTCAGCAGTGTAGCATAAAGCTGATCAGATTCTAACAGTCTCATTTACTATTTATTAACAGCTGTTAAATCATATTCAATACGAGCAACATTCACTGACATCAAAGGAATCAACGTTAATACAGATTTGTATACGCCCGAGTTTGAAGACGAAAATAAACCTATCCTCCAAGCAGATGTGAGTACAATGTTTATAACTTTACAAAACTTTTTTTTATTTGAACTGTGATTTCTTGTTGGCACTGTAATTTCTTTTTATGTGCTTTGTTTCAAATGAATATCTGGAAATAGAAGTAGTAAATTTACCCAGATTAGAAAGAAAACAGCTGGAGATAATTTAAGATATTTCTCTTTCCCAGCTCATAGCCCTCTTTGAAATGAGCAGTCTTACAAACTTCCTTGGCATCACCATTCGATCTTGTAACAGCTTGGATATGGGTGTAGATATCACATTTACTGTGGATCTTACCCCAAACACCAGTGTGACACTCCAGGAGGTTGAAATGACATTTGTACAGGGATTGACTGGTAGAGGTAACAACATAGTGGACCCTGACAGTGTTCTCTTGTTTGATACAGTATTTGTTGGCGAACCAAGTAAGTAACATAGATTTAACTTAGTAGGAAACAGTGTCAGAAGGAATCTTTTGAAAAGGCTTATTCTTTTTCACTAGGAAAGAAAAGTCATGCACCAGAATGTACAAAAGCTAGCACCTTTCTTGCTGACCTTTTACTAGGAATACAAAGCATTCTTGAACCTATTTACACTCTGCACCAAAATAACTCCAGAACACAGTTATGCTCAGCAATTGAATCCCTGGCCCAGACAATTTTGCAGGTGGCTGCACTTCTGAGGATTATAGTTGGTACATATATTGAACACATTTGTACATTTAGGGTCACCATCCAATAGAAAAATATATATGCAAGAAGGGACACTATATATATCTCCCCCTTTTTGGCATGCTTACAAATTTTCTGTATATTTCCTGTAGTACCTTGGTTTCTACATACCTCAAGCACAGGTTTTGTCTGTTTGTTAATATGCCAAGATATGGGAGTATAGAAATCTCATCTAAGAAATGAAGCATATGTTCATCCTCTTCTCCTGGTAATACTAATACTGTCTGTATGGAGGAATATAGCATGTAAAATGGGTTTGTAGCATTATATTTTGAATGTTTGTCTCTTTATCCTAGTCTTCAACCCCTGTGAAGAACAGACTGATAATTGTACCACTAATGCTGAGTGTATCTTCATGGGTAATAGCTACAACTACACATGTCAATGTAATGAAGGCTTTATGGGAGATGGATTTGTCTCTTGTACTGGTAAGTAAGCTCCTCTGTCCTGTATATACAAATGTCATATAACTGTGTGCACATCCTTCTTTTTGAAATTTCCACTGAAAGGGGTTTTTCATGTACTAAGACCTTCAAAAAGAATTTCTCTACTTGTTAGGCATGCAAATAGATAATTTATCTTCTTCAGCTTTGTGTCCTTGACTTCCTAGCAATGTTTAAAATTAGTTTGTCCATCATATTTTATTTCCCTCTATTACTATTGCAAAATTCTGGTGCTATGGCCAAGTTAGAAATATTCTGGTAGTGAATGAAGCAATGTGGTGTGATATAAGTTGAGAGGGTCACCTGTTGATTGGATTAAAATATGGTGGGTTTTTCATCAAACAAAGTATTGTATCCCCATCTGAAAGAGTACGCACAGTTATAGGTTTGTCTTTTAGCATTGTCATACAACATATGTGTGATGGTGTTTTTGACCAAATGTATGATTGCTTATATGGTACTTAAGGGTTCCTTAACTCACAGTTGTTGTGTTCAAACTTTTTGGGGGAAGTCATCAATCATTGCTCCTTTCCATCCCTTTTGTACAGTTGTTTTGATGTCCATTCTATAAGTACTACCAATTATTTATCACAAATGTGTCATATTCAGGTTAAATGTATGTTGAGCATTGACTGGAATAAAGTAAATTGAATTGTATTGTGTCTCGTCATGAAATTGTCATCTCTCACCATCCTCCACTTTACTTTGCACAGATGTAGATGAATGTGAGGATGATCCCTGCACAGAGGTTGGAGAAGTCTGTGTTAATAATGTGGGTAGCTACACCTGTGAATGTAGGAAAGAATCAGGCTACTTCAGGGAAGGTGGCCTTTGTGTCTGTGAGTACATTTATTGTTGTGTAATATTATCCCCATATGTAAAATAAGTATGTGGAAAGAAAAAAACATATACCAAGGATGGGCAGTTAATTGTATGGCCCAAAGAACAAAACAAAAAAATTGTTGTCATTTGGGAGGGGAGCGATTCTAAGGAGACAGTGCCAATGTAATCACCCCTGTCATGAAAGTCCTTTTAGTCCAAATTCTTGTAGAAGCTGACCACAGTTAATCAGGCTTGCATCATAACAAGGTAACAGAACTCCAGCTCTATCAGCACAATGTGTGCTCAAGCGAAGAATGACTTGTGGTGCTTAAATAAGTAGTTCCAGTGGCTACTAGGACTTGGCCGGATCTTATGTCTGAAATGAGCACGGTTGTGAAGATACAACTCGCTGGACTAAAAACCACAGAATGTGAAAGTTTCTGAACATCACTAATAAGACTTTCCCGGGCTATGGGGGACTACTCGAGATTGTAGGCTTATGGGCATTTTCATGACATGCCTGTAAGAGTAATTATAATGGTATGGAACTATGATATATTGTATCAGTATAAAGAAAAATTTACTCTTCTAAAACATACAGAAAAGGGGATTTAAAAATGTTTCTTTGCCTTCAGAGGGAAGGGGGTTGAACAGGCAGGCTTCAAAATATTTCAGTGAGACAAAAGATTCAGTTAGCCACAGCATGTATAGTTATTGCTTACCACAAAGTGTACAGTTTTCAAAGTGTAATATTATACAAATAATGAATGTTTATGAGTGCGATAGTATGAATTATATTTCATGAGTTGAAAGATTGAACGTTCTATTCAACGAGGCGAAGCCGAGTTGAATAGAATGTTAAATCTTTCAACGAATGAAATATAATTCATACTATCGCACGAATGAAAAACATTCATTATTTGTTTTATATAACACCTTATAACTATCTACCTTGATCTAGTCGTTGGTTAAAGTTGTGTTTTGGAGGCCACGATGGTTCGTGTTTGTCCGTGTAGCACGCAGCTCCATGGTTTGTCGTTTGCTCGATACGCGTTTACGTGCCTATTACGTACGATATGCAATGTACGGTCCCCAATTTGAGTCGCGGCATTGCTTGTACGTACTGCAATGATCGTTGACGTCATTGCCGTTGGTTAGTATATACTAACCAACGACCGTGGGTTAGTATATACTAACCAACGGTCGAGCACCACAATCTTGATGATAGTGCCGAATCACGCATGGCATGTGACCACCAGTCCTCCAATCAAATGTAGAGAAATTAATAAGGTGTTATATAAAATACTTTGGTAGCTGTCAGGAGAGGAGACACATATTTTACATGAAAAGTTCTGGTACTTTTGTTTTCTTATTTTATTTAGTGTACAAAGCCTTCCAGGGTGAGTTCACTATTGTAGAAGTAAACAAAGATCCTGGACTTGCTGTTTTCTTGGATGCTTACTCAGATCCGACCTCACTTGAATATAAAATTCTTGAAAACAGAGTGTGTGGGAGTGTAAGTATGACTGATACATTACAGTCGTATCTGACAAACAAACAGGCAAGATTGACTATTTAAATAGAAAGGAGATTGGACGTGAACAGGGAAACAAAACAGTTTCATCAGTAAAGAAATCCATAGAAATGTTTCTAGATTATATTATTGAATTTACTGCATTAAGCTTTCTTCACAAACCCAGGGATGTACACATGTCAGAAGCCCTAGCCTGGCATTCACAGTTTTCATCAGGCACTGTTTCAAAAATTATCAATTCCACTGGGCACTTTATTTTGATGTGGCACAGATAAATAGAGCCCCAACATATTTCCTCCCCTTAGACCTCCTTCAACCAGTATGCTGGGCACATACATCCCTGCAAACCAAAATAAATTGACACTGCAAAAAAAATTTATCTGCAATTTGTGCCTGACCAAATGCTGATGGGTGTTGTAAAAGTGTGTGAGTTCTCTTAATTTTTCATTCCTCCATCCAGGTACGTTACTCTTACTTATTTGAACAGATGTTACAGCAATACTTTGTAGAGTGTTTTGTGGACATGTTCTCACCTGGTAGCATCCAGGCAGTCTGGACAGTGCTGTTTAATCTTGGAGTGGACACGACAGCAGCAGACCTTGAAGTGATCTTATTACAGAGTATTATGAATGAAGTTAATGGGGACGGTGTTCTCACTACTGGGACCCAAACCTTGGGTAATCTTACGCTGATTGTGGACACAGTGGATATCGATGGTAAGTGTATTTTGCTATTCAGGCAAATGCTTGGAGGCAAATAATGAGCAGTAATACTTGTCTACACTAGAAACTTTGACGGTTCCAATTCACAAGTATGAGTTTGAATTTCTTTATTTCGATAATCTTAAAATAAAATTTGATACAATAATGGAATACCTCAAGAATTTCTGAGTGAAACCTTCTCGTGAGCCAACTGTGACCTCAGGGCTGTGTAATTGAACCCTAGTTTAGAAAATATGGGGGGCCATAATCATAATGGGTCACTACCAAATGAGGAAGAATACCTGAAAATGCCCCTTGCGGCTGTGACATGATGTTTGCATATTTAAAATTAACATGAGAAATTGATGTGTTCGTTAACAATAGCTTTAAGTTCAGATTATAAATTTAAAGTTATGATACATCTGATTGCTTTCCAATTTCAGGCATTGTAACTGAGTGTCCTGAAGGTTATTGTTTCAATGGGGGAACATGTTCTGTAGTCCAGAGTTCATATGTCTGCTAGTAAGTACTTTGGATATTTTCACTCCACCTACATTATCATACAAAAACTTAAACATTAAAATACAGTCTATGTGAAATGTATATACAGCAGGCTTGCAAGCATACATCAGATGTGATGTGTAGTAGAATAAGTATTCTTCCAGAACTAAAAATATAACGAATTCTACCACATTCTCACAAGAATGATTCTTAAGAAACATATTGCATCACTGGATTAAAGAAATAATGAGGATGCTAGAAAAAAGAAAAATTGAAAAGCTGTATCATTAGTTTCAAGCTGGAGTTACCAAAGAACTCTTTATGAGTTTTGTGGTACCTACCTATTCACTTAAACCACTCAGTCTCAACTCTTTTCATGAGGTCTTTAAGAGATGCAGTGCTTTTTTCATAATTGATTAATTGTTATCTAAGGGGAGGGGGACAAATATGGTGGTGAGCTCTAGGATTATGGTGACCACTAGGAGGCTAAGAGCTTTGAAGCACCCTTTCAACAATCTCATATTTGCAAGTGTTCGTATAGAACAGAGACCTGGTAGGGTACTTACATGTCTTTCCCATGCAGGTTGCTCTCAGTAAGTGAACAATGGGGTCACTGGACATTTACGAGCATGATTTGTACAAAGTAGTAGCGGCTTCCTAGCAGTTTGTACTGTATTACTGCTCTCTGATTTGAAGTACATGTGGGCACCGTTCTAGTTTGTCACTCCTATAGACCATGTTGGTATTCTATTACACAGAGCTGATGGCCGGAGGAAAGAGAAGCTTGTCTAGTGTGAAAACCATACTTACATTGGACTAAAATTCATTTTTATCATAGCACTTACAGTGCAAGTTCAAGTCAAATCTTTAGTATAAATGACTAATAAATTGCAAAGTATACACACAGTACTATATCTCTGTTTTTTCCCAAGTTGCCCAGATGGTTATAATGGAGATCGTTGTGAGATTTCACCAACAACTCAACCAGCAGTTGTGACCACAGCATCAAGGACAGAGAAACCTAGTACTAGCATGACAACATTTAGACCAGTTACTACAACACAGCCAGTGACAGAGAAAGATGTCACCACTTCAAGACCTGATACATCACGACCACTGACCACTCAGTCAGAGTTGGTAGAAACATCAGAGGAGCCATCTGCTAGTCCTACTGAAATGATTATTACCCCTACGGTGGAGGAACCTGGAGGTAATATGTCCCTTAGATGCAAGTGTAATGTTATAGCAGGGTACCAATGTATTCAAACATATTTGTTTTTGGTGGCAAAGTCATGCTAAGGGTCCAGGCTTTCATCAACATACTTTAAACATCGATATGATATCCACATGTGCATTTAAGTGAGTAGTATGCTGAATTTTGAATTGTGGCCTTGTCAACACTTTCATAGATCAACATGGCAATTGCTTATCCAGCATATTTAGATTTTTAAATTTCTGCCTTGAAAAATCTACTATTTGCTATTAATTTGTATGATCTGTATATAGAGGGGTTTCACAATGTCACGTGATTGCGCATCTCTTTGTTTTTGAAGGGCAAGATCACACGTCTCTAGTGGTTATGAAGGGCACACGTCCATTGTGTCTCAGTAGTATCTATGGTTATGCCATGCACGTGTGCTGTAAGTGCGCTTACTGCGTGTGTGTTTTGCCCTTCAGTGCCTGGGAATCTCAATAGCGTGATGTCACATGAAATCACTCTATAGACAGCAGTATACTGGTATTTGGCTTTACCATGTTGCCAGATCCTGAAATATTATATGTAGTAACATTTAGTACATCATGTTAGATACTTCTCAAGAGTTTGATTATGGTGGCTAGGTTTTGTGACATGGAGTGTTAATATGACTTTTTTGTCTTGTGGTGTGCATAGTAACAAGTGTTTCTTTGCTCTAGTTATCACCAAAGGATGCCATTTCTGTACACCTAGTGTTTCAAACCTTCCAGTTTGGCAAATCAATCCTTAGCAGCAAAGTGTTTCTCCTGATTTCTTAATGAGCTTCTCTCCACTGAACTATAAACTCGGCCTCTAATTCCTATAGTGTTTGCAACAAATACTAGGTACATGATGTAGCACTGTATTTTGCTTTAATATCTGACTAACCATGACAGTTTTGGGGGCTGAGAACACTTGCTTTTCAATTTTTCAACCAAAGTCCAAAAATGTCTCTTTCAGAACTGGAAGGTTGCTCATTTGTAAGTATCTCTTGAAAGTTTTGCCCCCACTATTTGCAACTATCCCATTGTCCTAAGCATGCAATCACTACTGGATAATTTTATTGCTAAGAATGTTGTCTTTATCAGGTGGCCTTGAAGACTGGCAGGTGGTTGCTATCATCATCATTGGTATCTCCATCCTCCTCTCTATCATGATCTGCTGCCTCTACTGCTGTATCTGTGTAATTCAGCGACGCCAACCTAAAAAGCCTACACACTTTTATCCAGACATAGACAAATACTTTCATCCAGATCCGCGCATCTTGCACCCTGTGTCGGTCAGTGGGCATTTGCCACGAGGGGATGTTTATAGCTCTCGGCGACATCACCACTACTATGATGATGGATACATTGATGATGATACCAGTTCGTATGATACCTGGTCAATTGACAGTCTACCAGATCATGATGAAAGGATGGATAGCTATAGAGATAGAAAAAGACTGCGACACCTGTCTCAAATCATTCACCAATCAGCATATCTCAATGTGAGAGAACAATTTAAAGCATTGAATGAATGCTAGAGATAGCAATAATTTATATAGCACTCAAAATGTACAAAGAATTAATAAAATAGAAGTGCAGAAGAGAAGTAAAATGTACAATCAAAGTACAATAGATAATAAAATGTACATACAAAAGAATTAATTAAAAAACAAAAACTCATAAAATACAATTTAAAATTAATAATGAGAAAGTTATAAAGTGAGAAAAGTGAGAAAGTTAATAAAAAAAAAAAAATTCAGAACAGAAGAAATCTTAGTACTTCTAAACATATCTTACAGCCATGAAAATTACAGTTTGAGTTGTTAAGAGATGATTTTGAGAAAGTAGGTGAAAATGGGGAGTGCTTGGTTATCACATTAAAAATGTTTGGCCCTAAAAACGGGGAGTCAAGGTTGTATGGTTTTGCTGGCTCCAGTTCCATCATTAGTGGCTTTTACATTATTCATCTCCTTTCAAACCAATGAAACAGTGTTACTCTTGATGACAGATTTATTAAGTTTGGTTCAATTGTTGTTTGAAAGTGGTTATAGTAATGCATCACTTATATACCTGCATTGCATGTAGGATAATTGTTGCTATCAGCACCAACAAACAAGTTTAGCTTTAGTTTTTGGTTTCGATGATAAGAGAAACCTATGCAGTCATGATGGCGTGTGTATGTATGTGTGTATGTGCGTGTGTGTGTGGTGTGTGTGTTTGTGACACTTTGCTCGTTAACACGATATCTCAAGAAGGGAAACTCTGACAGTTTTCAAACTTGGTACATAGATGCCCCATATTGAGAGGAAGAACCCTATTGTTTTTGGTAGGGGTCAAAGGTCACCTGGGGTCACGGGGGGTCAAACTCTGAAAACCTTGTTAACACAATATCTCAAGGTAGGAAGCTTGGATGAATTTCATACTTTGTATGTAGATGCGTTATGGTAAGAGGAAGAACCCTATCATTTTTGGTGGAGGTGAAAGGTCATCTGGGGTCACCGGGGGTCAGACCCTGAAAACTTCGTTAACACGATATCTCAAGAAGGGAAGCTCTGACAGTTCTCAAACTTGGTACATAGATGCCCCATATTGAGAGGAAGAACCCTATTGTTTTTGGTAGGAGTCAAAGGTCACCTGGGGTCACCGGGGGTCAAACTCTGAAAACCTTGTTAACACAATATCTTGAGGTAGGAAGCTTGGATGAATTTCATACTTTGTATGTAGATGCGTTATGGTAAGAGAAAGAACCCTATCATTTTTGGTGGAGGTGAAAGGTCATCTGGGGTCACCGGGGGTCAAAACCTGAAAACCTTGTTAACATGATGCCTCGATGTAGAAAGTTTGGATAAATTTCATACTTTGTATGTAGATGCCTTATAGTAAGAGGAAGAATCCTATCATTTTTGGTGGGGTTCAAAGGTCATCTGGGGTCACTGGGGGTCAAACCCTCAAAACCTTGTTAACACAATATCTTGAGGTAGGAAGCTTGGATGAATTTCATACTTTGTATGTAGGTGCGTTATGGTAAGAGAAAGAACCCTATCATTTTTGGTGGAGGTGAAAGGTCATCTGGGGTCACCGGGGGTCAGACCCTGAAAACTTTGTTAACACAATATCTCAAGAAGGGAAGCTTTGACAGTTCTCAAACTTGGTACATAGATGCCCCATATTGAGAGGAAGAACCCTGTTGTTTTTGGTGGGGGTCAAAGGTCACCTGGGGTCACAGGGGGTCAAACTCTGAAAACCTTGTTAACACAATATCTCGAGGTAGGAAGCTTGGATGAATTTCATACTTTGTATGTAGATGCGTTATGGTAAGAGAAAGAACCCTATCATTTTTGGTGGAGGTGAAAGGTCATCTGGGGTCACCGGGGGTCAAAACCTGAAAACCTTGTTAACATGATGCCTCGATGTAGAAAGTTTGGATAAATTTCATACTTTGTATGTAGATGCCTTATAGTAAGAGGAAGAATCCTATCATTTTTGGTGGGGTTCAAAGGTCATCTGGGGTCACTGGGGGTCAAACCCTCAAAACCTTGTTAACACAATATCTTGAGGTAGGAAGCTTGGATGAATTTCATACTTTGTATGTAGGTGCGTTATGGTAAGAGAAAGAACCCTATCATTTTTGGTGGAGGTGAAAGGTCATCTGGGGTCACCGGGGGTCAGACCCTGAAAACTTTGTTAACACAATATCTCAAGAAGGGAAGCTTTGACAGTTCTCAAACTTGGTACATAGATGCCCCATATTGAGAGGAAGAACCCTGTTGTTTTTGGTGGGGGTCAAAGGTCACCTGGGGTCACAGGGGGTCAAACTCTGAAAACCTTGTTAACACAATATCTCGAGGTAGGAAGCTTGGATGAATTTCATACTTTGTATGTAGATGCGTTATGGTAAGAGAAAGAACCCTATCATTTTTGGTGGAGGTGAAAGGTCATCTGGGGTCACCGGGGGTCAAAACCTGAAAACCTTGTTAACATGATGCCTCGATGTAGAAAGTTTGGATAAATTTCATACTTTGTATGTAGATGCCTTATAGTAAGAGGAAGAATCCTATCATTTTTGGTGGGGTTCAAAGGTCATCTGGGGTCACTGGGGGTCAAACCCTCACAATCTTGTTAACACAATATCTTGAGGTAGGAAGCTCGGATAAATTTGATACTTTGTATGTAGATGCGTTATAGTAAGAGGAGGTTCAAAGGTCATCTGGGGTCACTGGGGGTCAAACCCTCAAAAGCTTGTTAACACAATATCTCGATGTAGGAAGCTTGGATAAATTTGATACTTTGTATGTAGATGCCTGATAGTAAGAGGAAGAATCTCATCATTTTTGGTGGAGGTTAAAGGTCATTTGGGGTCACTGGGGGTTAAGCTCTGAAAATCTTGTTAACACGGTATCTCCACGTACGAAGCTTGGATAGATTTCATACATGGTAAATTGATGTGTTATAGTGAGAAGATGTACCCCACTGTTTTTGGTGGAGTTCAAAGGTCATCTAGGGTGGCTGAGGGTCAAACACTGAAAACCTTGTTAACACAATATCTCAAGGGAGAAAGCTTGGATAGATTTTATACGTAGTATGTGGATGCATGGTGGTGAGAATATGAACGCAGTCATTTTTGGTGGAGGTCAAAGGTCATCTTGGGTCAACGTGGGCCAAACACTGAAAAGCTTGTTAACACGTATCTCCAGGTAGGAAGCTTGGATAGATTTCATACTTACAGTACTATGTGGATGTGTTATGGTGAAAAGATGGACCCCATTGTTTTTGGTGGAGGTCAAAGGTCATCTGGGGTCACCAGAGGTAAAAAAGCAAAATTTCCCAAGAATTCCCAAGAGTTTTATATGGGTTCAGCAGAGGTCAAAGAGCAAAATTTTCCAAGATTTCCTAAGATCGTCATCTGGGGTCACCAGAGGTCAAACTGCCAATTTCCCAGGAATTCCCAAAATTAAATAGGAACACAAAACTGTATTTTTCCAACATGTTTAGATAGCATTTGACCATTGACTGAAAGATATGGGACATCATGGCATTATTTGGAGTAGAACATATATCATCGAAACCTCAATGCATTTTTGCATTCTGGTTAATGTTTATATGAATTGACCTTTTCACAGGATCACATGAGAGATAGATCATCAAGGCATGGTCCAGGAGTTTCATCAGGACCTCAAAATGCACAATTCTTCAGACCATATATGGTGTCAGGTCAAGAAGAGGTAAGCTAGTGGTAACTCAAGTATACAAATGAGTTGGTAAGGGGAGGTGAGGGGAGGGGTGGGATATATATTGAGAGATGTATGTTTATTATTTTGACAATGAAGTAGTGATATCCTGTCTTTATTCTGACATTGTTTTCTTTTTGGTAAAGGAGATAACATTGTTGAGTGTTTGTTTTCTGATTTCTGTTTTTTTTTTTTTTGAGGGGGGGGGGGGACAATTTTTACATTAGTATGTACTTGCAAATATTTAGTCAAATCCTCTGAGATGCTGCGATGTAAATTTTTGTTGAAATTTGAATAACATTTTAGCCAGCATTAGTAATTTACAGAATGCAATTAAACAGCTAAAAAAATTGCTCACCTATTTGAATTTGTCACCAATTTTTGGAAAAGGGGGGTATATTTTTTAATGCTTTAATGGGAGTAATTTTGTGATGTGGCTTTCTCTATTGCATTAAAAAATTTTTTTAACTCTGCATTGCAACAGATATGAAGCCATGGGCTGAAACATAAATGTAAAATCTGTTGTTGTCTGGATAGTTTAAAAAAATGTAAAAACTCCTCCGGTGCTAAGTGGACTAGCTCACAGGCTGTGTAACTTGAATCCTAGCAACTAGAATGTTCAGGGGTTGATTCTGGACACAGTCATAGATAGATGAGTTTTGTCCAAGACTTAACATTTACTTCAGTGGAAGTGAACTTCCCAGTGATAAGAATGAGTTAGATCTGAACTGTTAAGTTCTTAGCCACCTGACGAAAGGTTATAATTTAAAAGCCACATACTTCCTCTACATTTGTGCTTACTATGCCTTGTGAAATAACTGTCCTTGACTGCTAAAAATGCTCTCTTATGTGCTACCATGTGTGTTTTTAGTACTTATTCTGTCTACTTTATATTTGTTGTACTTATTTCCTCTTGTAGATGGACCAGCATGAGGATCAACCTCTTTACTCCAATCATCCCCAGACAACAGCTTCAGCACCCCCACCACCACAGAATTTAAGTTATCCCACTGTTGGTCCAGGAATTTCCATACCAAGACCACAGATTCGCTTTAATACTCCACAGTATTATTAATATTTCTTGAAAATAGTGCAAAATGTTTGACCAAATATATTGTAGGTCTTTTTCTCATGAAACCACCATTCTGTCAATAAATACAGCTTATTTTACTGAAATGTTGGCATGTCCTAGAGAGATCTGAAGTAGCAACAAAAATATTCTGTTTGTGACATACAATCTCAATAATATATGCAGCTTTACTAGAACTCTAGCGTAACTTTGACATTTACCATTGTGAGAAAATATGCAATATGAAAGATTGTTTTTATTATATCTATGAGTATATTAATAGTATTTTAAATCTCAGAAAACACATAATATAGATAGTATTAAGTTCTTAAATCTGAGAACAAAACTGAAGAACTATTTGTTGTTGAGTACTGAGGCAAAGCGACTCTTTAGAAAAGACACTTAACAAGCTATGGCATATTTAGGGGGAGGGGGCAGGTTAATTGGTTAGGGTGAATCCCCATTTTCCAACACCCTGCAGTGTATAAGCCTCCTTTAAACCTGTTATCATATTTGGGATTGTCATTTGAGACTAATACATCAGATTGTCCTATTTGCTCACACCCCCTCCCTCCCTCTCTTTTTAGATCTTCTGTCAATGTCCCTGTGAAACTCCTTCATATTGAAACATCGAATCATGTATTCAGACATAGATGTGAAATTACAATGAAACTTATGAGAGTGTGCTGACTCACCTATATGCAAGTACCGCCTCATCCACCATAAAGTTGAAAGATTTGTAGGAGACTTGGTGTTTTGGTGTTGTTGCCAATTCAGGACTTTATGACAGACATTGTATAAATAAATTGATTTGATGGTTTGAAAGATCCATATATTCATCTTCTGGCAAAAAAGGGGCAGTGTAAGAACACAAATTTATATATTCAAAATATATTTTAAGCTTTTGTTGTATGCTATAAAAGAGAACATTTTTTTTATCAAACTGTCTCAGGAATAGTGCCTACCAGAGTTCTTAGAATATTATATTATATATAATAAAATAATATAATATTATATATTATTATGTTATAGGCTTGGAGTTGGTCACTGGTTTGTTTTTTTTTTACTCAAGTAAATTTCTTTCCTGAGGTAAGGAAAATAGGTACTTTCTGATTTTAAACTAGCTATAAAAGTCTCTAGTGGTAATGGAAGTACTAGTTAGAGTGAAATTTAATGAGTTGTTATTGTTCTCTAAGAAGCAAGAAGCACTAGCAAGTTTTGTGGCATATTTGGAAAATTGATCAATTCTGGCCCAGACAAGAGTGGGCAATAATGCTTGTGTTGTGGCTGTATGCAGCATTCCCATAGTTTTGCCAATACATTGAAAGTTACACTCAGATTCAGGAAGTGAAAACAGCCATTTAAAGAACTTCTGTAAATCTGTTTTAATTTATTGTGGACTAGTTATTTTTGTAGCTAGCTGACATATAAGATGTAGTCTGACTTGTGGTTGGTTTTTATTGAATCTCATCGATGTATATCATAGTATGTCACTTGATTTTTTGTTTCCAGGAAAGATGAAACATTTGAAATTATGCAGATTTATTTATCTGTGTGTTTTGGTGCTTACCATGTGAACATGATATCTCAAGAGAAATCATTGAAAGGTGTGATATTTGGTGGGTGGGTGTCCCATATTGAGGGAAGAAAACTTTATATGGGGTAAGATTAGATGCCACAGTGGCAAACTCTGTAAAACAATGTCTCTAGAAACTGCATATCCTTGATAAACTCATATAACATACTCTGTGAAGTGCAAACTTTAAACTAAGTGCAATGTCACTATCAGTTGTGGTATATTTTAACAGCCTTATCATATCTGCCTCAGAAAATGAATGCTGTGTTTGAAAAGTTTTCATGATTTTTTCATGAGATGATAATGTTTATAGCCATTTGCACCTCATTTGTTTTCGAATTTCAAAGTGGAAAGGTGAAAGTAACCTCGGAAAAGTAAATCATGCATCACTACTATCGGCAATGTATGTTTCCATGATGGAATGGTAGCCTCCCTGTCAGTTGAGAAAGGGATGGAGTGTTTTAGGAGGGGCAGAGTGTTTGGATGGAGGTGTGGAGTTTCATTTGAGTATTCACTTTGATCCACTGTAGGTGTTCATTATTGGAATCAGTGATCTGAGTAGAGTTTGGGGGTAAAGACAAAATTAGCCCCACAATGCTGCTTATGGCTATGATGGTGCATATCTATGACCAGCCTGCAAGTTTTGTTAAAACTCTTAACATTGTGTCCACCCTATTTAGAATTATCTCATTACTTTCAAAAGCATCCATATTTTCACCAGCATTACTTGGTGTGATGGTACCTGTTTGCTAGTAATATTGCATTGTTTATAGTCAAAGTAAATATATTCTCTCCCTTTCTATAATTTTTTGATTTGTAATCATGTGTATTTGTGAACTGTCCTTCAGTCATTACAACTGTACACTGTTTAAAAGTGTTTGCAGTTTAAATATTTATGCAACTGAGTTTTTGTTCCTTTCATATTTATGACCAAAAGACCCGTCCATTAATTTTTCCTTAAAATGTTGTTATAAACTCATTTTGACTCTTTCATTCAGTACTCCCTTGTATTCATATCAGTACAAATATTGCTGTATTTTTATATTTGTATTTTTACAAGTAAATAAATATTGGTCTGTAACATTTTTACATTTTGATGGTAAGAATCATGATAAAACGTTCAATAAATGGAACTCATCGGAAAGTTGTTGTATGTATTATTACATTGTAAGTACATTATTTACTACAGTTCTCACAACTTCAGACTCCCAGTACAAAAAAATTCAATTTCATTTAATTCCCAAAATAACATACTTCTTTCGTAGTACTTGATTAATTGCATCTACCTACGATTTACACAATTAATACAAGAAAAACATTCCACACAGTGCAATTGTCCGAGGGGGAATTTACCAGGATTTGAATTGTTCTGAGAAAATGGCAGGGGAAAAGGGTCCGATGACGGTTCGCCATTCCAGCTGCATGAAACATATAAAATGATACAAAAAACACTTGTGAGAGTGCAGACTCATATTATACAAACATCGCAGTTTCCACAGTTTCCTTGATGCACGTTTTTAGGCATGTCTGAAATCTGGGAGGGGGTGGGGGGGGGGGACACTTTCAGGAGTAAAAGTATAGGTTGCCCTTAATTGCGATGTCATAAATTTCTATACTATATTCATTATAAAGTTGGTAATGGGGTTACATGAGATAACTTTTGCTCTGGGCGCCGATAATGCTCACTGAACCACGCAGTTTGTAAAGGGAAACTGCAGTCACCCCAGTTTGAATTAGTATACCCTGGTACCCTAATTCAAGAATGGCTCCTATCAATGATGTAACAATATTTTGTTAGTTATTCAGGGCCATGGCCTGGGTGAAATCTCTTGGGGCAGTTCCTGACACTAAGGGGAGCACCAAGTCGCATGCTGATAACTAGTTGACACCCGGGCAGACCCTTCCTTTGTCACCCCTGCATAGATACCATCGGGGGGAAGGGTAGCATTATGTAAGGTGGATGAGGTGCAAAATGTTGCTATTTTTGGCAAAGCTTTGAACTGATTACTATGTTCGGAAATTACCATATTTTTAGTGATTTCTAATTTTTGGTCGGGAGTAAGGCAAGAGGAGGGTATAACACCTCTACTCAGATTTTTGTCAATGTGGAGTGGCTTGGATACGAGATGGTTCTATCTTTGGTAAAGCATAGGAGCAAAGCCTTGAGTTGATCATGTGTTTATAGGCATGCATCCTCATTTTTAGTAATGGTTCTGTTTTTGATGGGGTGTACTTTAAGGGGATATTGCCTTAGGGAGGCCTGTGAAAATTTTTCTTTGTTCTAAAGTTAAGCTCAAAAATGGTGCTATTTTTGGTAAAGCTTTGGACTGACTATACGTTTAGAAATTCTACTTATTTAGAATATTTTTCGGCTGTGGTATATGGCACCTCTACATGGCTGGTACGGTACACGGTGCGTGCTGCTCCCTATTAGTGCGCCATTGGGAGATCCACCATCAGTTGGCATGTAACCCTAGCGATCGAAGGCCTTCCAATAACATTCTTGGTCGAAAATATCTCTCATATGGGGGACATTCTATACCTTGTACATCAGTAAGTTGCTTCTAAATATCCTCAATTTTTAGATTTCATGCTTCAGAAACAAGTTGATTTCAAAACGAAATGGAAAGATTTGACTAAATCTGGTTACTTTACAAGTGCACTGAATGTAGCATATAATGGAAGATAATCATAGGCTTTAGAAGCATGCTGTGACACGGTGTGAGAAATATGATACTAAAGATCTTTAGCCTGCGTGTGTGCTTTAGGTGCATTCAAACGGTGTATCTGCGGGAGGAAGCGGTTCATTCATTCGTCATTCGTCAGGAGAAGCAGCGCGTCTACGGCGTGAGTCCGGGTGGGACTACTGATGTAGCAAATTAAACTGGGCGACTACTCATTCCCTTTAATTTGACTGTCAAATCGGGCACGAACGAGGGCTTCACAAATTTACACTCCCTTATATCATCGGATAGGACGATCATTTGATGGAACTAAAGGGAGATTTTGGACTGAGCTTAGTTTAAGACTTCCCTAAGATTATCCTTTGAAAATAAATATCACAGAGAACTTTGCGTAGGTAATTATCAACGTGGTGCGCACCAGGTGCGTAGCCAAGAAATTGCCAAGGAGGGGGCAAAGCCTGTAGGCAAACTATGTAAGCGTAGCGCCACTATAGGTTGGCGCGAAGCGTACAAGAAAATTTTGGCCGAAAATACCCCCCAGTCGATCGCTGGAAATGGCACTTCCCAGGCCTTGCAAGTTGCATTTAAACAATTTTTATTTTGAGTTACCAGCGATATCATAAACAAATCATTTAAAGTATGCTCAATGGGTTAGGGCTTCCGCCTTTTCGCTCCCCTGGATACGCGCCTGATGTGTACTTAAATGGTATGGTAAGTTCTTCTTTGTCCTCATCATGCCCCTCCCTCACACAGACTTCAATAAACAGGTCTCAACTGTCTAACCGAACGTTACCAAACAGCCGACCTTGGAGCAAAAGGGCGAAAACCGACGACTGCCCACAGAAGCACAAAATCATGTCTCAAGAAGGGCGTTTAGCCGTACCTCTAAATAGTACGTATCCCCGAGAAAAAGCTTTGAGCAGAAAAGAAAATGTTACCAAAGATAGCTCAAATGATAATATGCCCCTCCCATAGAAATAAAAGTAACTTTTATTTCTATGGCCCTCCTGATTAGTGGCATTGTCGTTTTCTACAGCCTCGTTGCGGGCCCACAGACGCGTAGATAAATGGATTTTTAAGCCGATTGCAGTTCCGTTTGCGTAGCCTGTGGAATTTCAATCTAATTGTTAGAAACTTATGGGAGGTTTAAAAATAAGAAAAGGCATTTATGAGAAGGATCGTTTGAGCAGGCAATTGCACGTACTAAGAATGTGAGTAAACTCAAGTTGTAAAATTCTCGTCACATCTAAAAGATAGGTGTACTACAGTGTGAGTTATGTGATAACTTCTTTAAGTCTGGTTGAGTTTAGCTCTAATGAAGGCTGTGGTGAAAAAAAAAAAACTTCGGTAATATTATACTGGGTACAGCAGACTTTTGTCAGTGTTTTTCTCACCAAAGACCAAAATTGTATCCTTGAACCATGGAAGTACTACCTCGGAGGTAGTTCTTCCATGCTTAAACTCTTCCTAGTTATTCAGCTGTACGTTGGGGGACGCGAGGCCGGGGAGGGGTGGGTGTCATGCTCACTTTGAACCGTTACGGGCGGTCAATTGTGCCTATGTAGTTCAACGTGCACTATCAATTACCGCGAGGATGAGCAGCTTAAGTCTTTGCAATCAGTTGAGAAACCATAACACGAAAATTTACCTGCTTACATCATAGCAATTGGTAAGCATGGCAATTGGGGCTATTTACAGTGACGTCACATTCTGTGAGCTCGTCGAACTTACTTTTGGAATGTGAAAGCTAACCTATCTCGCTGTGCTGCTACCCAGAAGGTTCGGTGCTCTCGTTCGGTGTCTTCTCGGGCACATACCGGAGGGCAAAAGCCAAACGTTACCCCTGAAATGGTTCTGCTCTCCGAAGGAGACACGTGCCCTTCCGGAACATTATAATTAGTTCATCTGACCTTCCTTTCAACCGTCAGACACTTTCATCACACTCTGTCATGCATGGTCCTACTCTGGACTGACAGATATCACGCATGAATAGGATGACGTACGTCCACTGAGACGTGACGTCTCACAGTGGCGTAGCTAGAGGGGGCAGGGGGCGGTCCCCCCCCCACAAAGCCATTCCGAAGGCCTCTGTCGGAAATTTCTAGTCTCTGTCGGAAATAAGTAAAAACAATTCATTTGAAACACTTACAACACTTCTTATGTTTTTAAGCAGAATTACACATCGAAATGGTTACTGACAAGGCCTGGAAGTGTCATTTAAGGCAATCTCGGAAATATTTTAATCTATTTTCCCGCGCGCTACACGCCAGATAATGGTGGCGCTACGCTTAGATAGTACATGGAGACCCTATAGTGGGACCACTATAGGGTCTCTAATGGTACATAGAGTACCTTTATAGGGAGAGTAGCGACAACTTAAAGGGGAATTTTCATGATACCAGACAGTTCCAAGTCTCCCAACTATGCATCTTCTAGCTCCTCCCATAACTGTATGAGGCTCTTCCTTGTGCAAGAATAAACCTGTTTTATTGCTTAAGGCCATGTCCTGGTGAGCACACAAGGCTATAAAATGTAATGAAAGTACTCTCTCTGCCTCGTGTGGAATGTGAGCTACTCTGCATCTTTCAAATTTTCAAACTTTGATGTCAATCAAACAGCAGTCACCAACTGAGAATTTTGATATACATACACTAAAAATATAATTTGGGGTGATGACAGTCTGTCTTTAAATTTGGACGCCATTTTGTTTCCATTGGCTGTGTCTAGCATAGACTGCACGATGACTCTCGAGTCCCATGTAAGCGCTGTTGGTTTAATTTTTATCGTTTCTGGTGACAATGAAACGGGGGGGGGGGGGGGGATAGAGCTTCGTGTGACAAATCTCTTGGGTCCATGTTACAGTGAAATGGGTTAGGGGGAAGGAGAGAAATGGCCCTAGGGTCCATATCATATGGTTCAATTGTTTATGCATAGCACTTATGAGCAATCATCTTTTCCTTTTACACCAAAAGTTCACAAATGTTTTCAACATTTGTTACGTAATGGCACGGTGGAGAACCATATGACTGGGAATTATGCGATGAAGTTCCTTGGGGGCGGGTGGGCATTGAATGGCAAGGGGCCCCTGCACACGAACAGGGCCCAAAGACCAAATAGGCTACACCCTGGTGAAAGGTTTTGACACCAATGGACATTTTGATGGTATAATGTCTCAAATTCAGAGAATAAGAAAAAATAAGTTTCCTCTGTTTACACAATATAGTCCTGGGTTTCTTGGCCAAATTATAGGACCCTAGCTATAGGGAAACCTAGTGTATTAACCGAAATACCTTACTTTGGATCATCACCAGGTCTATTCACTGCGGGTGGAAAATTAGGTATAAGGAGCAGAATACATTGCCACTTGATAGTCGATTAAGGGTTTCGGGCCCAGGGCCCTAATTTGGGCAAAAGAGCAGTGAACAACACAAATACATTAAGGTTACGTATTTTGCATTTGAATTGCACAGCCCAGGTAACATTCCCATATGGGATCCTTATGGGCCCATATGGGCCAGCATATGGGGCCCATATGATTTTGCACCCAAGATTCATAAAGGGCCCGTATGGGCCAGCCCACATGACCCATATGACCCATATGGGATAGTTCTGGGGCCCGTGTGGGCAACTGCCCCACATGGCCCCAGAACTACCCCATATGGGCATGTGGCCCATATGGGCCCCTTATGAATCTTGGGTGCAAAATTTAATGGGCCCCATATGGGTTCACCCATATGGGGCCCATATATACAGGTTTTCTACCTGGGGGAGTACAAGTTTAAGAACCCTCATAACTTATTTGGGGCCCTAGGCCCAGGTCCCACAGATTGTGGAATATTACGTAGTATTACATGTGAGGTATCTCCAAAAAAGTACATAAAGAAGGACATGAAACTGTTGTTCACATTCACATTAGAATCTCACCGAGAATCATAGCGTTATTCTAAAGTCATAATATGTTCGCAGCATAGGGCCCTGGGCCCACTAACCACAACCTTTCTTCCTTTGATATTGGTGGGAAATCGGTACATTCTAAACCCTTTTTCGGACCGATTGTTGCACCCAAATGCACATCAACCCGTCACTTTCAGGGCGAATACAATACATTGACTGTGTATTGACGAAACTTTTAGGAAACAAAATGGCTCCTGTTGTCACGTGACCTGTAATTTTTGGAACGTCAATGTTGCTACTCTCCCTAAAAAGGTACTCTAATAGTACATCATTACTTCAAGATAATAATCTCTCGGAATTTTTTTGCTTATGCCCCCCCCCCCCCCACACACACACACACAAAATATCTAGCTACGCCACTGACGTCTCAGCCGTCATACCCTGTGATCGTGCTTTGTTACGTAGTGCAATACAGGGGCGGATTTAGGGGGGCCCGGGGGGCCGAGCCCCCCTTTCAAAAAATTTTGAAAGTTTTTTTTCAACTTCATAAAACAAAGGACAAGGCCCTATTCCAATGAAATAGGCCTATGAGATGTGTCAGAGTAAAACTTAAACTTGTTCATTATTTTCTACCTCAGAAAATAAGTGTTATGTTAATAACTCTGCTACTAACTTTCAGTTGATAATATTTTGGCTTATATTGGCCTCAGTAATTTTCTCTGGGCATTGCAAGCAGTTACTCACGAGCGCTGTATTAATGGATTGCTAACTTTAGTCTATTACCGGTTAGGCCCACAGCATTGGGAGCGCTGCTTCTACTTCAAGGAAATTTCAGAATTCTTTAATATTTAGAGGAATATTTTCGACAACATCAGGCTTTTAACTATAGCTTGCTGCAATATTACCCTGTAGTGTCTTATTTAAGCCTTGTAATTTATATTAATAAAATGCACTGTGAATTTAGGGTAAAATTTAAAATTCACTAAATTATGGACATTTTCCAGCGATATATGATCAGTTCAAAAATATACTAAAGGCATCACCATTTTGCATTTAAGCAATCTTAAATTAACAAAAATTTCACAAAGGGGAGGGGACACCCCTCCCCTTAGACCCCTCCCCAGAAAAGCATCTTTTACCCAACCAAAAATTAAAATCACTGAATTATGAACGCTTCCAGCCATATATGATCATTTCAAAAATACACTACAGACATCACATTTGGCATCTGAGCAACCTTAAATTAACAAAAATTTCTCAAAGGGGAGGGGGAACCCCTCCCCTTAGACTCCTCCCCCAGGACAGCGATTACTCATCACATGCTTTGTTCCCTATCAAAATACCCTGGCACTGCCCCACGGGGGAACATCCCCTCTACTTAGACCCCTCCCCCAGTCGGACTTTTATACAAACCACTTTGACCTGGGCACCCCCTTTTGCCAAATCCTGGATCCGCCTCTGCAATACATGTAGATGCTACAGCAGTCCGTAATCAGCACATGAAGAAGTAAATCGCCACAATTTTTTTTACTCTTTTACGAGATCTTGAGTCACGGTCAACAGACTGTGTAGGCCTAATAACGTGCTTTTCTACAAAAATACGGTAAGGTTCATTGTTCATAAGGTTCGTTATTCATAAAAATAAAGGATCAAAAGGTTCATTATTCATAAGTTTCGCTATTCATAATTTAAAAAAGGGCTCGTTATTCATAATCAAAAAAAAAAGATTCGATATTCTAATCGCCTAATCGAAAAAAAAGGTTCAATATTCATAATGGCAAAAAAGGTTCGATATTCATAAAAGGAGAAAAGGTTCGACAGGCCTATTCATAATGAGGAAAGGTTCGCTATTCATAATAAAAAACAGGGTTGTTATTCATAATTGTAGGAAACTGAAAATTCTCTATTCCTAATGGCAATAGAAAGCCCGTTTTAGCCTGTAAAATGGAAGAAAAATTCGTTATTCTAGAATCCTCACCTCAAAAGCCCTTGATCCTCCCCTGACCCTTGTGTGTTACGAATAATGAACCATTATTTTGTTATAAAGTAAAAACCCTGTTTATTATGAATAAAGAACCCTTTTTCCTATAATGAATAGCGAACCCTTTTCCCCATTATGAATATCAAACCTTTCTTCTTTTATGAATATCGAAAAAAATTTGCCATTATGAATATTGAACCTTTTGCGATTATGAATAACGAACCTTTTTTCTATTATGAATAACGAACCTTGTGAATAGCGAACCCTTTCTTTCATTGTGAATAACGAACCTTATGATAAGTGACCCTTATGACTAAAACCCCTTATAAATATCGAGTTGTCCCCAGTGATATAGCCTACTGGACAATCTTGGCATTTAACTTGCATGCAGTTCGAAGGACTAATTATTTTTTGTGGGTGTGTGAAGCATACCTCAGGGCTGTCAACTTTTACTGACTGGTGAGACTGATATTTTCTGGGAGACTGGTGAGAGTGAGATTCGCTGGGAGACTGGTGAGGACCATCGGTTCGCGAGGAGAGTTCCGCCAGGGGAACTTTTTACCAAAATACCCCTAGATTGCAGGAAATGGCACTTCCCATGCCTCATGATCACTGCATACCCAGAGCTGCCAGTTTTCAGATGTTTCATGTTCCTGGAGATTTTAAGGAGTCATTTTATTCACATTATAAACAGGCATACGAAAAAATTATAAATATTGAGGCCTACCGGTATGTATTGCTGACAGCCTAAAATCGAATAAAAATGTATCCTGATAATGGAGGTGGAACGAAACAATGAAAATAATTATTAATGAGGGAATAATTCGTTCCTGGGACTGTGGTTGTGTTATTATTTATTAGCAATGTACTATTGGATAGTGACGGTTTACTGTTTTTAATTGACGCAGATTGTTCTCTTCATAATATTAATTGAAATTAAAAGCTGTAAAGGCTCCGTCTCTGGTCGTTTGCTTTTCAAAGTCCATCTTTTTAGAGCACTTCCTTTCACAACTGCTTGTTTATGTAAATCAAATTAAACTTTAACTTGTACATGTTCTGTCTACTGTTGTGAAGGAACAAATACATGAAATAAAAGTCCCACATGACATTGATCAATAGGGCTATTTTAATCACGGATGAGTGCTCTGACGTTTAAGCTAGGTTTTTCGTTAGACATGCGTATTTTACACAGCTGAAGCAGTCTGTTACAGCTACTTTACGATAAGAATCTTACTAAATGCTAATGCTCCTAAAAAGAAGCAATTCTTTAATTCTCACAGAACCACAGCTCCGGTATTTGAAAGAGTTCGGTGTTAAAATAGCACCATTCTTCTCCTCTGAAAGTCGGAGATTGTAAAAAGCTGGAGATTGCGCGTACAATAATGCCATCTCCTTCGTCTCGTCTTTAACCGTCATGCTTGACAGCCCAGGAGTAAGACGTTCATTGCAGTGTACCTTTCCTGTACAAAGTATACACTCAGTTGTGTAACCCAGTTACCGGTAGGGGAGTGTCATGGCAGTTTAGGGATGGATATAACACCAACATACGAAAAATTCTCACAACGGTGCTACTTTTAGAAACTAATTTCTTCGCTTCTAAGTCCAATATCGAGGGATTCCCTAATGAGGATAAAACGCTAGTTACGGTGAAATTTCACAACTGAGCCAGTTACTTCACACCCGAATCTGATTTTATTGAAGGTGCACCCTACTGGAGATACAGAAGTGAGGGACATGCCGATTACTATTTGACCAGAAGCAGGATGAAAACACCATCATTTTTGTTAGCGGTTGTCTTGTCGTGTGTGTTGGTGCAATGTAATGAATATACAGGTAATGCAGTTTAATTCTTTTGGTTCAGTTTATATTCTGGAATTGTGCTCAAACAGATTTTTGTTTACTTTGAAGATGTTATGTAAAGTGAATGTTTAACTCTATAGCCAGTAAAGTCATAAGTCGTCAAGCTTACTCATCCGAAATTAACCTTTATTGCCATCCTCATAAACTTAGAAATGGGGATAAGTTAATGAAGAGTTTAAGGGAAGACCTACACTGAGTGTGAGTAACAACTTGATTAATGGCAAATGATCGAACATCAGTCCTGGCAGGCGGACCGACAAAGTGGCGTAATAAAGGGGTTGGGAGGGGAAGCCGCCCCTCGATCTCTACACGAGCCAGGGGCGCAAAATGAAGGCAGACGGAAAAAGAAAAATAGAGAAAAAGATAGGAAAACAAGAAATAAGAAAAAAATGTAAAGAGAAGGAGAAGGAAAATTAAAGCTTGTGTGCTTTTCGCGCCCCTCCGCCTCCGGTGAATTGCAAATTTGAGACGGCAAGAGCACTTAAATTAAATTGAGCGGTATGATGCGGTCATGTTCTTTTGTTGCAAGGGGCTCTGGGTCACGCATGTCGAGTCACTTGAACCTCTGCAGACAACCCTTGTTACGCCCGGGCCACTAGCACTGCAGAATAGGAACCAAATCATACAACCAATGTTCTTTCTTGTATTCACTGAGTTGATTCGGCAGAGTACGAGTTCATGAAGGATAGCTAAAATGAATAGAAAGTGAACCAATTAGCGACGTGAACTTGACTGCCATTAGTCGTGCTTTACATCAATTCTACTTGGTCGCCTTATAGAGTTCACAACGTATGCTACATCCTTGATCATTGTCGTCATTCTTGGAAAGCGGCAGGAGGACATCCCCTCATTGTGAAGGTTTGGGACGAAATTCACATTTCAGAGTGTTTGGTTCTGCTAACCGTGACGTAACCCTCTTTCTAGGCTAAATCGTGACATTGCTCCATGACGGCAATGACCGTACGCTGCATGCATACAGTGAGAGGGTAACGGGAGTAAGCCCCGGCCACTCAGCCCTTGCAATGTTACACGTTGAGAACTCATGAAATCGTCTCTAGTTACTCTGTAAAGGCGATTTTATATCATTTCATATTTTATGGATTGCGATGTTAATATATGAGGACAGGTTATTGTGAGTGCACCGACCTATAGTGAGGTCCAGGAACGAATCTGGGCTCGTTTGGTGTTGGTTGTTTGTTTTCAGTTAAGGTTGTATGGACTTCAGGGCATCTTATGGGGCCTTAGCCCTCCTTTGCCCTTTAACCTGTTATGTTATGAACATCTGAGATTGAATCAAAGTTTGTACGCTGGATTAGCGCTAGATGTATATTAAGTTTTAGGAATTAGAGTTAGATGAGGTTTTACGGCTCAGTTTCTAATCAATTGGGTTAAGTCGGGCCGGGATAATCTTTTTTCCACAGTGTTTTATTTTCGTCATACAGTCGGTCGGGTTTGGGATGTGTGACAATTGCTCCCAAAGCGCTCTTAAATTTTCTGTTTAAGGCATTATTTTCGTGGTAGAACTTGCATTGAGGCAGTGCTTGGACTGTTTGAGACACCTCAATTTCTTAACACAAACTCTGCTGTCAGGGAAACAAGTCTGATTTATCAATGCTTGGTAATCGGCTAAAGAATAGTAATTCCTTCTAACACGTTTTTCTTTTCAAAACTAGTGACAGGGGAAAAGAGTTCCCCTTGTTCAGTAAGGTACAACCTTTACTCTTGCATAATCATGTCTTTATATTTACATAATAAATTAGCAATCCTCGAAATATCTTTTTTCACCAAGCTAGTCGAACTAGAACAAACTCACAGTCATTCAAAAATATTACTTGTAATGTTGGCGCATATGGCAATTCATGCTGCCCAAGAACCATTTCCAGTTGGAACAAGCTCTCCCCGGACATAGCCCAACTGGATAATGAGTCCACTTTCAAGAAGGCAATAACAAACTGGTTTCAGTCTCAATAATCACAGAACTTTGCACACCAACTTTCCTCCATCGAATGCCTTGTTCGGGCGCATTGGAGTATCCTCAAGAAGAAGAAGAAGAAGATATTGAAGAACATGTATGTAACACACTGGCTACTAAGTGAAGAGTCTCGAGTGGCATAGTGGTTCATTCCAGATGCTGTACACTAATGTGTTGGGTTTTATTCCGGGTACTCAGACAAGTCAGCTGCGCACCGGACTGCAGCTCCCTCGGCAGACAAGTTAATTGTCCGACTTTGCTTTTTTTCTGTTAAATGAATCGAAAATGTTTGGGATTGTATTGTAGAAGAAAACAGGAAAGAATTAAAGTGAAGGAAGAGGCGTGAAACATTATGTAGTTAATGAAAGATTTGTGATAGAAAACGTTTAAATATGTCAATCATTCATTCCTACAGACACTTCACCCCACCTGTGGGTATTGTAACATGAAATTAAAGTAACACTAAGCTTGAACTTCTTTTGGATCATTTTGAACTTCAATTGGATATCGCACTCTGGCCCACTCGTCTTCATTCAATACGTGCTGGGCGTCACTGCTTTTCCCTAATAAACTTTTGGCAATGGTTTTGCTGTCCGGGCGATGGAACTTCCCCTCGTCAGAATTGTATCTTTGACCATCCTAGAACGTATATATGGTGAAAAATGCCATTTCCAACTCACATTTGTGAATACAGTTCAAAGTCTCGCGCCGGCATTATCGCGTATATCATTATGTTCACGTCCAGACTAGCACCACCGCTCAACCATCCAGGTGTTTTCGCCCCCGTGTAGCTCCCCCCCCCCCTCCCGTCGTCAGCCACGTCAATAGATTTTTAATAGAGATGAGTTCAACTCGAAGCTTCACCCACCCCTTGCAAAGACATATATTTTGAAAAAATTAGAAAAAATTTGAATTGTTTTCTTCTCTATTTTCTTTCTCCTTTCTTTTTCCTGATTGACCCATTATCTTTGGCTAAAACATCGTATTGGTTGTCACTGTTATAGAATGATATGTTATGGTATGCTATAAACTTTCTTAATGCGAAAGCGAGATAGGCGCCCATCTTTGGGGTGGCGTAATTTCGAATCCCTCCTAAGGATATTACAAGCATAGGTTCCAAACTGAAAATGGCTCGTTGACTCCTCTTGGAGGCCTAAATATCGGGGCGGAAGTGCTGATCACTGTTCAGTCGTTTTGAAAACAAACAGGGAAATGAATGTCTTACAAAAATATTAATATTGCTATTTCAGCACATTGTAAACCTAAGAAGTATTACTCTTCAGTGAATTCCACTTACAAGAAGAATTTATCTCCTTCTTGTGGCATTATACACATAAGTGCATTTGAATGTGAACGCACAGTAACTGGTTTGAGGCTCATAGATTGGCCTTATACATTGACATCACACTGACGTCATTTTGGGTGAAAACAATATTAAAGCACACGTGCACTCACGGCGTAGATTTCGCCGCACTTGTAGTAGCTGACTTACGCGAGTATACGATTTGTTGACAAATCAGCTGTCTGCATTTATTTGGTGTAACTTGAAATGATACGCGTTTTTCCTCCATTTTTAGCGTGTTCGATTTGCTTCCCCTGGCTTACTCGAGCTTCCGGCCTGGGTCTTGATGGACATGCGCAGTTTGGTGAAATAAACGAACGTTTTACCATAAGTATCAGAGAAGTTGGTACACAATAGCCAATGGCAGAGCCCGTGGCAGTCTAGCACAGCAAACTCCGTATGCACTACAAACGTTCACCGCTACGTGAGCGTTCATTGCAATGCCCCTTTGGAAAATTCTCAAGGAATAATACCTTCGTGACTTTACCCGTTTCTTCTTGAACAACATTCACAAGTTTCATGTTGCGCAACTGTAATTGCATGCAGAAACTGTTCGCCAACGCGTGTTGTTTGTTTGGCTGCCATGTTTTCGCAAAGGACGATGGGATACTTCCCCAAGTAACCGACTCAAGGGGTCGCTCACTTGGGCCTTGCGCGAGTAAGCGCGAATGCTGACGTCAACAATCGAACGGCGTCGCGCCAGACACGAGTTGACTCGGGCGAGTAATTGAACACGCTATTTCCTCCAAAGGAAGGAGCACTTTTTCCTTTGTGACACCATATGCATAAAGTCCAGAGAAATCCTAAGCTTTAGCTAAAGCCTAAGCTTTAGCTAAAGCTTAGGATTTCTCTGATAAAGTCTATCCATAGGTCAGTTTCTATGGTATCTTCAAAATACGCACTTTTTTATGCGCGTTTAATCTCTCACGCGCCCACAACGGGAAATCAACGAGCGCGTAGAAAGTGTGTCAAGTATTCCGGATAACACACAGAGAAATGTATACTGCGCGTATAGAACGCGTTGTAAAAGTGCACGCACGCTAACCTCTCTTAACAATGGAATTTTCTTTAACGCGTTCTTATTTTTGTAAGCAGATCACCTGTTAGAACAACGCGCATGTCAAATTTACACTTCCGCCCCGATATTATCTGTGTCTTCATGAGGAGTCAATTTCCATAGCGGTGTAGGTATAGGAGTTTGGAATCTATGCTTATAATATCTTTGATCCTCCGCGGGCGCGAACCGGCCTAAATTTTGTGAGGTAGAAATGAAGCAAAGAGAAGAGAAGAAAAGCTCAGACTGTTTTGCTGTGTATTCAAGTACGTCCCGGTACGACGAACGTAAAAGGACTGTATTTCGCTTACGTATCAGTCAAGCTCAACCCTCTGCTGCATCTATGAGAGGAGTGGGGAACCTCTGATCCGGGGTCCGAAAACGGCACGTGAGACCATTGATCCGGCCCACGAGTAAATTCATCAGAAATACATGAAATTCAATTAATATTCAATTATTTTGAGCAAATTATTTCTCACCATATTCCCCGGTACTGTCAATACACCGCGTAATAATATAAACACTAGTTTTGAATAAGTTGAATAACACCTGTCCATGATTTGAGATTTCCCTGATGTGCACTCACCCCCCCCCTTTTTTCATTTGAGTGCTTGATGTTATTAACATTTTGTTAATTGCAACATAAACTTTCATGTTACCGTACATAACAGTTAAAGTGCCGTGTGTGTTTCCGCAAGTAGAAACATACACTTTAATCGCCTAAAGATGAACAGTATAGGAAATTTCGGAAAGATTACTTTTGTAAGATCATGGATCTTTACACTATTTTGTAATGTTTTTTATTTCGTTCTTATTCGTTGAACATATAAAGATTTTGATATGCACAACGATCCACTTAAAAGCACATATGCCTTCATAAGGCGTAGGGGGGGGGGGGGTGAGCCTTTTGTCCTAAAAGCACTTGCCCGAATTTAAGCAAGCATATAGTCTGGCCCTAAAGAAGCATATATGTTTCCCGAAGATTATAGAACATATTTTGCCAGAAAGTACAGTAGCACAAATTTTTCCCGAATGGGGAAATTTAAATGAATTATTATAACGCTTTACATTCCAACTTATATGGTTGTGTTGTATTCCCCGATCTTTTCGGTGCATGCAGCTTTTTTCCTCTGCGTTAGGAGTGTGGTTATTGAGTAAATTTCTGTGGCCTACACTATGCCCACGTAACTCCTTCCCCGACCGTCTTCAGGGAATACCGGTAATTCAAGTACACAGCGAGCCCTGAGCTACCACACTTGGGTCTTAGTTGGAGGAAGCAGTTTTCGGGGTACCCCTTTTTAAAAGTTCGGTTTTTCTAATTTATTTAACTTTATGGAACCATGAAGTAGGCTTCTTCCGACAAAATATTTTAATGTAACGTCATTTCAAACATATACCTTATGGTACTCGGATGGAGAAGTCATGTTTTAGTTAAAACTTTAAAATATGGAATGCTGCTCTTGGAGTTTTCGTCATCGATTATAACCAGTTATATATATCCTGGACTCAACGGGGACATATAAACTTGGTCTCTAGACTCTACCCCAAATTGGCATGACCTGTCTCCTCTAAACCTTGTACTGCCATGTACAGGCCTGTAACGTAGTATTTAGGCCTATGTACACCCAAATAGATAACTCACTAGTGTATCCTCTCACAAGGCCTATAGATATTTCTTCTCTAATAAGATCTCTTCGTTCCGGATCGTCGGCAAAGAGGTTGGCTCCTCCCTTCACAGACAATAAATAATGAAGAGGTGAAACTGAAGCTTAGCCCGCTATACAAAACTATAGTGAAAAGGAACACAAGCAAAGAACAGCATGTTGCTCTTTGGAGCACAAATTGTCCTGCCTTGTTTGTGGCTGTCTCCAATCATCAGCGTTAGCAGATACTTAACGCACATGTCCACCGTTAATGTGTGAACAGCAGCAGCAGATTCTTAAAGGTCTGTGGTCATGTAACCAAAAACAGCTGTTTTACTCACAATGAAAGATAAAGATATCCTGATGATAACTATGTTAACATTATTTGAGTATACTTTACCTTTCTTAAGATACACCTCTTCAAAGTTGACCATTCCTGAGATTTCTCATTTGCTATGCAGAAATTGTGATGTGGAGTGTTGCACAAGGTCTGTATTTGTTTTGTAATCAATTATCCGTCTGTTAAGTACTTATCAACTAAGTTTCTAGTTTGTTGTTTAGAGTGGATATTCTCAAAATAGTCAATACTTTCTTGGAAATACACTCCTAAGGGCACGCCAACATTACAACAGTCCTTAGAATGAAAGTAAAGGATTACATAAGACATATTTCATGAGTCCCTCTTTCTATGTCACAAACTTGCAAATGCTGCTCATGATTATTCATCGGGTTAATAGTAATTGTCCTGTAAAATGGTCAATTTTTGATGGAATTTGATAGAATTGCGACTGTTTTTGAAGTTTTAAATGCATTTTACATAAAATAGACAGGTGACATTTACATATCTACAGACGGACCTTTATTGAAACAACAACAGACAACACAAATTCATGTGTACAGTCTAGGGATAGTCAATGGATGCCGCTAGCAAAAATAAAAACAAAGAACAAAAGCCATGAAAAGGTATGAAAAGCACTACATGAAAATGCACATTACTCTTGAAAAGCATCTTATTTAATAAGTGTAACAAAGGATATCTCTATTTGGACATCTTATACCAAGTATTCTATAGGGGATTGAATTCTAGACACTGCAGTGATATTTTAAGTAGAATTTTCTCTGTGTGTATGCATGTACAGAAGAAAAAATATATCTGCAGAAGTTACCACATTTCCCAGCCAAAGAAAACCTGAAACAAACTGAGATGTCTGCAGCTTCCAGTTGATGAGTACATGTCAGTTCCATTTCTTTTAGTTTTACTTTCAGTTCTCTTCTTCTAAAATGATGCATTCTTATTATGAACACATGGAAAGCTTTGGAACATTGCAAACTTTACTTACTTTTAAGGCGGACTTGTAATTATCTTGTCCAAAGTCAAGAACAATAGATTAAAAAATTAAACCAGGAATATATAAAGTTCTTGACAACCACCGTAAGGCCATTACAATATCATGGTGATTCATGGTTCACGTTCACCGTGTGTACAATTAGTGTTACACGAGTTTGTCCAGGAGACAATGGAGCGTCCACGCCAGTATAAAGATCTCACATTTTTATACTGGATTTTAATAAACTTGAAACTTTGAGAGCGCAAATCCTTTCTCGAAAATTTCAGAAACACTTCCCGACGAGAAGAGAGACTCAAAAAGCAATTAAATATCACGAGTAAGATTTGTAACAAGCTGCATATGATTTACAATTACTCCAGCTAACGCATGCCCCCCCCCCCCCCGAAAAATCATCGCGCTTATCTAGCAGCCATTCTAGGGTGTTTCGTTCTTCCTACAACTACCTTTTCGTGTAAACTCTCGTTCAAAGAATTGTAAAACCGTCGATTTTGTGAAGGGCTTGGTGTGCTCCCAGTGTTATGGAGGCCAGCAGAAACCTTCATGTCTCTGTCCTCATTTAGTAGCTTATCTGCCCCCTCCCAAATCCGTAGCTTCTATCGCTGGGACTCCCCTAGCTCCCTACTTCTGGACCCAACAAAGAGCCCTATGTCAAAACCTAGGATCTAACACCTTCCGGGAACGTTGCACGTTACAAAAGCGTGTACGGAGTAGTAGAAACATCTTTATACTCCGTTCATTCCTTGAGACTTTGTAGGTTCTTCCAGGGTTATTTTGAAGGGCATATGCATGGATCAATCGTAAGGTTCTGATCACAGAATTCATAGGTATTATATTCTATATGTACTAATTCGGTTTGAGTATGGACTCAACCCGGGAAAAGGAGTTTTCTCCAAAAGCGAATTTCCACAGAAGTCATAAAAATGAAAAAATAATGTTAATGTATAGGGTCCAGGTAAGGATAAATTATTTGTAGTTGCCCCCATTCTTCCTGGAACGGAAATTACGCGTCCGAATACTCTGTGAAAGAATATGTAACGATTTATCGTTTGTGATCAACTTAGTTGGACTGATGGTGTCATTCTACATTTCATCATTTCCCCGTAAGCCCCCAGCAGTTTATCCTTTCAGGGTACAGGCTACTTTTGATGGGGTAGTGGGTGGGGATATTTTAATGGGTGCAGGGGAGGGAAGCTGAGCACATTTCTCCAAAAGTTTATTGCACGTTTACCGAAAGTGGCATATTTTGCCAGAAAATAGCAAATTTTCTTCACGAATGACGGATTATGCACCCACTACCCTTCACCTTCTACCCTGCTTCGTCCCCATATTGTATCTATTTGCTCCTTACAGAGTTGAAGTGCAATAGCAGGGAAAATATGGAGACAAATGATCATCTTGTTCATACTGACTCGCACCTTAATTAGATAAGACTATATTAATATCGTTTATCGTAGTCGTGAAACCTGTATTTAGAGACGGATGTTCCCGTTGTTAATCTTGACGATAAAACCCAGTATCAGGAAGTAATAGTTATAAAATAACAATTGGGACTGCTGCAAAAAGTGATAATCCAAGTTATCTACTTGACCCAATAACCCCTCATATCTCATTGTCTTAGGTTATGTTAATATTCAATATAGTATCAGTAAGTCAAGGTGGGGTATTTCACTAACGGAGAGAGACCCCTTTTCGCCTCACCAAGCTGCATTTCTTCACTGATAATTTTACATACTATCCCTTCATAGTTTCCGGTGTTAATTGCGATCTTGTCTGGTTAATTACGTAGCCTCTAAGGCTACCTAAGGCTACGTGTACGGAATCGTATTTTATATCCCTATATCTTAATCATTTAGGAAGGCAAACTACTCCCAAATAGACCATTTTTTTACATTGCGCAAAAGAAAGTAATCCATTTCACTACGCGAACTCCAATGAGCGTATGAATTAAAGGCGGAAGAATCCTGTATTCCGTTAAGTCGCCATTGACGATGTTTTACCAGGATCACTCAGCTTTGAAATGTTCAGGTGCGAACAGAATTTAACTCGAAGAAATTTAAGGAATTTACAGCAATAGAGCAAAGAAATATGAGAATCTTTGCAAACTTTCGCACTGCTCATATATTTTACAAAAGTAATCACAATTAGACGTCGAACGTGGCTTGTTTGGACGAAAGATTCATGATTGGGCTCCCTTATGGGCGGGACAACGAGACTTAGAAAATGGCTTGGCTTACTTGTATTTTTATATACCCTTTATAGCACGTACTGTGTAACGCACCATTGACATATATAATTAACTAGACACATCAGACAAACGCACGCTTGTTCATGACCTGCATAGACCAAAGTATGTACGGATCTACTTTCGAGACGAGTTTTTCGTTTTGAATTTTGGCGTATTCTCATTGTCGCCCCTCGACTTAAACTGAAGGATTTTAAATGCTCAAATGACTTCTTGAAACGTACGAACGGTGTTTCTAGTTTAATTTGTGTTTAGATGTCATTTATTACGAAGAGCTTGCCCTGGTAACCCTCTTTGAAATGTAGCAATTTTGTTTAGTTATCCAAACAGATGACGGTAAATTGCCACAGTCTTATTTTTCCAGTGCTGAAAATCGCAGTCCCCAGCCATATCTCTAACACTGTAGTATATTATGTTCTTTCCCTTCGTAATGGAGATGAATCCTAGCAACGTTTCGAAGAAGCGTGTCTATCGATGAGTTTGTAAATAAATGCACCAGGCTCATAGTCAAGGGGACCAGGGGGTGCCGCCATCTGAATTTGTTTGCCCCTACCAAAAATTCTAAGAAATAAAATTGCCTTAAGATATTTGTGTCTTCCACTTGTAAACTATTTACCTCCCAGGAAGTTATCTCGTCCATTTTTATACCTGACCTGGCTTTTGATGTAACTTTCTCTTCTTTTCCCTACAGACGTTGACTGGACGGAAACAAAAGTGACGGAAACAACAGGTATGCATTCATCTTCTATGCAGTGGCGTAGCCAGGATTTTTTGAGCAGGGGGCAATGGGGGGTCACGAACCATTCCTAGGGGGCACAATTTCTGAATTCTCTCCCTCTCTATAAGGCTTATATACAGAACTGTGCATTCCAAAATTTTCCACGGGGGGCACCTGGGGTGGCACGGCTTTGTGGGGGGGGGGCACGTGCCCCCTCATGCCCCCCGTAGCTACGCCATTGCTTCTATGAGGCTTCTAACAGACTAAGTATAAAGTTAAACTTAATTGCCGAAAGTCTATTTGAGTACTAAGTCTTCACTTTGACATATCATTTGTATTAACTAACAATATCTCAGTATGTTGGTTCGGCGGCCTCGTAAAGTGCCCGGTTGGAGACAAGGCCCATGAAAAGAACACCGTTGCTTCACTCTGTCAAAAAGAATGTCAATATAATCAGCCAATTAAGATGACAAAAAGAGAGTAATCATGCTTAGTGTCAAAGCACCACTTTCAATCGGGCTCTTTGCCAGTTACCGCTGTTTTTTTTTTAAATATTTTTATAATTATTTTTTGGAAGTATATGTTTTTATGAAAGATGTGGTTTGGGGATCCTGCACTGACCCATCGTGGGGGTCTTAGATTGAAAAACACGATTTTTAAAATATGTGTGCACTGAAGGGCATAATCAAAACTGGATAAAAACAAGTCCCACAATACCCATATGGCCTCGGGCCCGGTGGAAAGTTGCTTTCATTTTTATTACAAGTTAGTTAGATGGGATTTTACCACACACCAACACGATTGTGTGTATAGTGTCATTTTTATTACAAATGCATTGTGGAAATGGAATTATGGCTACAGAAAATTGCTATTCTGACCAAAATGCAAGTACGTAAGGTGTTTATTTTCACTTAATTATGCTGTTGCACCACCGGGTCACCAAATGGGGAGGGTGGGTGAAGTGTGTTTCCACTGCTCGATCTTTGTAACTTTCAAATTTTCTTTCTTGTACATACATCTTATGGCCGATTTAATTAACTATGGAGCATGAGACGAAAAAAAAAAACTTTGGCAACATCAACAGTGCTTGGATTGCAACGACTGTTCAAATAACAATTTAATTGCTTCATTGTTATTATTGACAACACTCTTGTTCAAGCGCTATGAGCTAGTTTTCATGCGATCTTTTTTCAGCAACCTCCTATTTAGGCTTACTGGTGGAAATGGGTAACATAATACTACTACCTAGGTTCAACAGCTTTGCAAATCTAAACAGGTGACAATCTAGACTTAATCCAGATCCACGTGGACTCTCGTATAAACGTACCGAGGCCACTTTCAATGGGGTTGGCAGGGGGCTGCAGAACTTACGCACGGAATTCTAAGAAGGTTTGCCCGAAAATAGCATACAGTTTGCCTGAAAATAGGAACCTTTCTGTTCAGATGGGAGGGCTCTAGTCACCCCTTCCATGCGTTCTCCTGTGTGTGCACGATTTCATTCATGGGCGTCCGCAGAAAAAAATTCAGAGGGGCAAAATTTTTAAGGGGACAAAACTTTTTTCATGGGAAATATTTTACTCCCAGAAAAGAGTTTAGATGCTACCTAACACAGTGTTGACAAAGGCGTAGCCAGGAATTTGTCAAGGGGGGTTGAGCGAAGCCCATAGAAAGTCTCTCAGCGCTCTGCACCACCATGGGTTGGCACGGAGCGCAAGAAAATTTTGGCCCAATATGCTTCCCAGATCGCTGGAAATGGCACTTCCACGGCCTATTTACCGCATATAAAAAGGGGAAATATAAACTTTAAAAAATACCAAAAATATGCTGGGGGAGGGCTGCTGGGGCCTGAGTGTTGATATTTTTATTTAATTCCTGTTTTGAGAGTAGAAATTCACACTGAGTGAACTGTTAAGAAATGTTGCTATTATATTTTCTTCGTTTTTCTTTATTTTTTCTTCGTTTTTTCAAGTCTTTGATTTTCCAGGGGGTCAAGTGCCCCTCTTCCCCCCCTCCGGACGCCCATGATTTCATTTGAAGACACTGTAAAATGTGTTGACAGCCTCATTTCAACTGACGCTGACGATACCTTCGTTTGCTCGATTTGTCAAGTGCCAAACTCTTTCAGTTTAGCGGCGCTCTTCTTTTTCACTTAGTTGCGTTACAAACATTCAACCAATCGTAAGTTAGTTTGGTATGCATGGTGCAGGTGAAACGTTAGTACTGTACTGTAAACATCAACAGGTCAACAGGTACATGTAATGTCAACTTGGGTGAGAGTGGCTGAGCGTGGAATGTCGTCTGGTCACGATTCACGAATCACTGCCGTTAGCACCGCTTCTTCCACTGACCATGTTATTACCGATAGTACCAGATTAACCAAGCCATACATCAACATGCATCATATGTTATGCTCAGCTGGGACAGCGGTAATGCCGTGGATATCGCGCACTGTCGAGTCGTAGAACGTTCCAGAATGCTTCGGCGCATTCGATGGCATCCGCCGGATACGGAGAGGACGTGGTATCACCTTTCATAAATAATGATCACGTCGTATTTAAGTGTAACAAAACATTTTTTGCTAGGCAATGAAATGTTTTTGCATGGTCGTGTTAACGTAGGCTAGGCGTAACGTTACTTAACATTAGGGTAGGCCTAACTTGGCCAAACAGTAAAGCGGGGCATGTTTGGTAGCCTACATAGGCATAGGCTAAGTGATTTACACTTAGGATACTCTGACTGTGAATGTACTACAGTTTCTCAGCAGGTGGTGTCCATGAATATATGCCTAAATGTCCCAAATTCTGCTCATCTTTTGGAACAGGAACCAAATATATTAGGCCAACCCAATATCACTGTGTGTTTAATATGTTACCTGAGTATGCCATGACTTAATGTTAGGCCTAGCCTAAATCTGGGATGTTCAAAATAAGGGAAATAAATGAAAATAAAATCTTCCCTAAAGATATTTTCACATGACTGTAGGCCTAGGCTACATCCTCAAATTCAGTCCATCGGAATTATACTTAAGGCTACATCAAATTGAAGAGGACAAACTAAAAATTTGCCCTGTAGTATTGTTTTTATTATGAATGGTAGGTTGAAAAAGATATCAATGAATAAACACAAAAAAATGTGCAATTTTCCGTCTACCTGTAACCTTGTGACAAGGCAGTAGCATGGAGGGACTGGATTTTGTTTAACTTAAAACTTTAGTTTAGGCCCAAGGCCCTTTCAACCTTGCAACACTTGAAATATTCTCAAAATTTTGTGCTGCTAGTGAGTGTATTTTCGTTGGATTTCCTTGGAGTGAACAAAAGTCTTGTTACTGTTAACTAGCTCTTGAACAGCTCTTGCATTATATTACATGCCCAAGGCACATTAGCCTACACTTCACTTCACAGCCCTTGTTCAAGGACTATGTTACTGTAAGTCAAAATAGGCTAATCAGTTGTCACCTACAATCTATTCTTACAAGAAGAGCATCATAAAGTTCAAACCGAAGTGATCTATTGAATACCAGACACCAGTTTTGCATGCAGGGTAGGGTAGTTTGCAATTTTTTCACTGTGATTGCACTGTAAATTAATGAAATATTATCCTTCAAGCAACTCTGAAATGGATAAAACGTAAAGTGGAACTGTAATGACATTTGACATTGGAGAAAAGCTCAAAATATTACTATCAAGTGCTTTTATAAGGTTAGCTTTTAATGTGTATGTAAAATGAAGCAACTCTACTGTCGGGAACTGGCACAAAATTGGAGTTGAACCTGCCCAAATTTCAAATCCAAAGTCAAGCATTTCACAAAGAGCAATACAGTGATCCTCTCATCCAAGTACAGGGGATCACTGTATTGCTCTTCTTTTCAAGTTGACCTGTGACGACATTGTGAAGACACGCTTGTTGCTTATAGGTTGCAACTAGCAAATTGCTTTGTCAATATGGACAAGGACATTTACTCACAACTTTGCTATGGTATGAAAGTGTGTCCAGTTTGTTTTGTGTTGCATGTAGATATTTATTTGGGAGCTAATTTTAATTATTGGCGCAATTTGGCGCTAAGTGGACTCTAACGTTGGGCGTACAGGTACAGCATTATGATTGCCCCTGTATATGGAAGGAGTCGACCAGGGCCAATGTGATCTTGTGAATAAGGCCTAATTGCCAAAGCAGTTGTGTCCATATTTGCAAACGTTCTGCAGAAGGTAACCTTCTTTGCCCCTTGTATTGATTTTGAAGGTGTAACTAGTAACAAAGTGACTTCTGTCATTGTTGCATATTACTCTGACTGAAGTAAATGGTAAAAGTACTGGTGAAAAAGGTACTCGCTGCTTAACATCTTGCAGAATTCATAAGATGGAACATATAAATGTGATAAGATTGCCTTGAGGCTTGATTGCATTATCATTATTTCATAAGGAAAAAGTCCTAAACAGGGCTTTACAATGGGACTAAAATGGTTGCACTGGTGATCATTTTGTCAGTCCATGCGACTACTGAATTTGATCCAGTGGCCGATGATGAGTTATGTTTTGTACTTTTGGTCACCTGAAAATAATTATTAGAGACTCAGTTCTCAGCACTGAAACCGCAAAAGTTAGTTCTGGTATAATTTCAGACTTTTAGTTGAACCACTCCATCTCCCATGAGCCATCATGTCAACAGTGCATTTTATTTCCACACCCTGTGATGAACTGATGAGGCAGTATGAGATACAGAGATACTGTGGCTAATGTCGGCTTTGGCTGAGCTGGTGACTGTTTCATAGGTTTTTAGTAGCCAGTAAGCTGGGCAAGTGTTTCTTGGGATTTACTGGCCAGTGGCCAGTGCCCAGTACCCAGTTCCCACTTGTGTACAGACCTGGTCCTAAATCAAACCTGGCAACAGGTTGCCATGATCCATAGTCCTCTGTAATATTGACTCAAAAATCACTCACATAAATATAACACCGTGCTCCGTACATGCTTGCTTAACAGACACTATGTACCACACTAAAGGCAGAGACTTCACAATAACATCATTCACTGAGCTGTGTGCTGTTTGAGGTCATAGCAACGTTCGCAAATTTCTATTTCTGAATTCTTGTTTATTGAGGAGGGGGAAACTGATGTTTTAATTCCCTTTGTTTATGATGAGCCATTTACATAAATCAAAAAGTGTGTTGTTCAGTAACACTTGAACTACAGTCTGTGTAAAAGTGGGAGATTTTGTTTCCTGTCATTACAGTTCTACTTTAAGTTAGGCCTCAAGTCTGCTTCCAACTTTTCACTTCCAGCAAGGATAGCTATGTGTTTTCATGGAACTCTATCAGGCCGTGAAGTACTGAATAGGCCTGTTGAAATTTACTAGCTGTGGCTCAAAGGCAAAGACAATGGAGAATCAGATCATGCCGTCTCATTGAGTTGTTCTAAAATTTTTATCTGTTGCATGTTTTGAACATTTAAATATAGGCCTATCTAAATTTACCTGCATGTTTCATTGGACCAATTTCTGATGAAACGTGATTCTATAAAAAATATCAAGTAAAAGAATTCCAGGCTTCTGCCAACCATGCCTGCAAAAGCTGGATGCAAAGACGCATTGCGTCCGCGAAAATCATGCCGCAGCTCCAAATTTTCATCCTAGTCCCAAATTAAATAGACCAGCTATATAAACTCCATTCTTTATTAAATGTTTCAACTTGCATGCAGCTTTTTGCAGACACTACCATCGTACCACATATAATCTCCTTATAGACACCATATAGTACTGTCTTCTGTCACAGCACAGGTCTTATGTACATTGATGCTCAGTATATAGGCTTAAACCAACTTCAGAGCCTGTTCCCTTAACAAGGGAAATGTACATTTTCTCAGTGAAAAGCATCACAAGGTCATTATTACTTAGTAGCTTGTTTACAAGATTCTGGCTGTTGGCTTGTTGTGAAAAAGGAAACCCTGTGTCAGTGTAATAAAATGCCGGAATGTTCCCAAAAGTTTGGACCAGTTAATTTAGCATTCAGAACTTACGTAAAACATGTCGTAATTTTGATAAAGCTCCGGAAAAACTTTAACTTAAATTAATCATACTTATGAACTCACATTTGCAATATGTCGGCCCCCTGTACTTGCGAGTGCAACATTAAAAATCACCTTGGGATATAGGCGCACAGTACGTTGTGCAAAAGTTGACAGCCTTACAAGAATTGCAATAGCCTAAACTAGGCCTACAGTAGGCTACACCGCATGCTCCATCATTATCTTGAGTGTAAAAAAAAAAGAAAAAGGACCTCGATTAACAGTTTAATTTGTCATTTTTATGCAAATCAACCCACTGTCATGTCTGAAGTACTTAGGTAAGACTATAGGCACTGTTAATGTTCATGAAAAGTCATGGACCGAACCATGCTGTTATGTACATTTACTATTCACCAAAATGGCGATCATGCAAAGTTTTCTAGTAGATTGAAAGGTGCCCGAATGTCAACACGAGGCCTGGGCGCGGAATTTTTTTACCAGGACCAATGGGGCGATTTTCGGAAATCTTTTCATTTAAATCATGAAAAATGATGCTTAGGTTAGGATTCAGGTTAGGGTTAGGGTGAAAAAATGAAACTGCCCCCATTCGTCCTGGCAAAAAAAAAAACTATGCGGCCCGGGCTAGCTACGTACGTACATACGGATATGTGTGAGCATGTGCCGAGCATCATAGTTACTTCTGCAGAAGGCAGTAGTACGCGGCGGGGGGTATGAATTGGGGCTTACGAGGCTCTTTTCAGTGCACACTGCATGCAGGCAGTCCCACACTTATCAACAGCTCTGCATGGAGGGAGAGAGTGCCGGTACGATGTACGAAGCTTGTCAGTGAAAGTTTTGCAGCATGTAGCACACAAGGAGCAAAGGATATGCAAGAATCTTGTTTGTTTACATGATTACGGATGAATACACTGCCTTGAGGCCTCTGATTGGTTGAAATTTTCCTGCTCTTAATGTCAGAACACACCCCTGATTATGTTGGACAGATCGCTAACATGTACAGAACTTCTGCACTTGGTGAGCTAGAAATTTGGGTTTTCAAAGTATGTGCGCCCACGAAGATTTGCAAGTTTTGCAGCCGTGCTGCCAACTTCCGCTGCCCTTGCTTTACTACCATGACTGTGAACCTCGTAAGCTTAAATCTTTTCAGCAGTCACAACTTTGGTTGAAAAGGAATGAGACACAGTCACCATCACACTCTTTTTTTGTATTCCCTGCTTGAAATCTGATCTGTCCCCATGGGTGGATCAAAATCTTGAGATCTAGAGTGCTAAACCTACAAAGTTGATGTGGATGGTTGGGTCATATCCAAAGATGGTCCTCCACTGGCCATCAAGTGTGAAAGCAGTCTAGCTAGAGTGCTTCTATACTTTGAGAGATATCGAGCAGAGGATCAGATCCGAATCCAATCTAATGCTCAAGATCATCTACCTACACCCTACTGCATTCAAAGCTGGAGGATCAGCTGAATGCCCAGGTTTGAGTGTAGTAGGATTATGTTGAATTGACTGGTGTATTCAGTCAATCACAATCACTGTGTTCTAAATTAATGATGTGATTCAAACATAAACATAACCTGCATTTTGTATTTTTCAAACAGCATCAACCCAATACAACCAAAATGTTTCAGAACTAGGAAGACACATTAGAAAGTATGTGTGGAAAGACTCATCCATTTTACTTCATGTTTTCCATATTTTTAGGGACCATAACATTTGTTGTGAGGTCAATTCATGGTACCCCCAGTATACTGTATGCACCACAACAATGACCGCAGTCAGCCCTGTGTTACTCAGATGTATATTGATTTGCTAAGATTTACAACCAACCATGCAAACTTTCAGATTAGCTTAGTAAGAGATGAATCTTACTGTAACTGCAAGTCCTATGGCCCCCAATCCCCATGGCTTCCAAATTTCAACATAGTATCTCTATGTAAGAGATGGCTAGAACCTCTCATGCTATATAAAGTGTACAACCACATTGCAACCACAATCTTGGCAGTTTTTTTCTATGATGTTTTTGTGCATAAATCAAAATAGCAACAACTTTGGACAGAATATTTGAATTTTAAATGTATTTGATGAAGCTATGCATACTGAACATTTGGAGTGAGCTTCATGGATATGATTTTTGTTCTGCTTTCAGATGGAGTAACTGTCACTGTAGAATGCGTGAATTCCACAACTTTATTACTAGAATGGAGGAGTGAATTTTTGAATTTAAAAGAACCTAGGATACTCTACAAAGCTGTAGAAGCAGACAGTGCTGTTCAATCTGTTGACCAAAATTATGAAGGAGGATTGATAAGTCCTGTGTATATTGCCAATCTTCATGTGGATACAGTGTATGAAATAGTTTTTGTATCCCCTATCAGTGACCACAATTCAGTGTCAGTCAATCTGATAGCCAGCACAGGTAAGTTTCTTAGTTTAGTAGTTTATGTTTAGCTCAAACCAGCTCAAAGAGCTGTCATGACGCAAAATTTGCCTTTCCTCAAATCAGTCATAGCTACCGCAGTTTTTAGGGAAAAACTGCTGTTCCCAATTAAAGTACCCGACCACTGGTTCATTACTTCAATTAGTTGCTCCAATGAACAGCAGCTTTGTTAAAGCATTTGCTGACCATTCTGGTACAATAGTATCCCAGCACTCAGGGGTTTACATTACAACTGACAACATATCCTGCCCTGAAAATAGTACTGATAAGAAGGGATCAAATTACTCATGGTCATTGAAGGTTAGATCACCTTTCAGTTTAATCTGAGATAAACTACCATCAAATGTCAGCCTTCATGGCTAGTGACCAATGCTTGAATGAGCACCTAATTGGTATTGATAACAGCTCTTGACAAGTTCTGGCATAGGAAGATTTTGCCTAATGGTTTGAGCTATTGTGATCTGCCACCGTCACTCTGTCTATCTGTCTGTCTGTCTGTCTGTCTGTCTGTCTGTCTGTCTGTCTGTCTGTCTGTCTGTCTATGTCTGTCCACAATTGCCTTTAATGCTCTCAGGCACACACTCGTGGACGGATTTTAATGAAACTTGGACAGATTGGTCGTTGAACTTTAGGCTACCTGTCATTTTCAAGAACTTGAGGTCAAAGGTCATTTAGGGGTCATTAAAGGCCGTTATGTGAATATCTTCAAAATGTATCTCCTCCCACAAATAGCGCTGTATATTCTTGAAATTTGGTCATAATATTTCTTACATAGTGGTTCTTTAGGGTTGTACACAGATTTTTGATACAAGGTCATTAGAGGTCAAAAGATGGAAATATCTTTGATGTGATATTGCTTTGCGCCTGTGAGTCTGATATTTACCAAACATGGTTTTAGTGAATCGACTTTTGAAGAGCTTCCAGCTGGGTTTAAAAATGTAGGTCAAAGGTCATCCAAGGGTCTTTTGAGGCCGTAGTTGTAAATATTTTGAAATGCTATTTTCTCCTAGATGCATTACAAAATTATCTTCAAAATTGCTCAGAAGGATGACTGGCGTGTGCAGATTAGAAATTACTTCTCCAATTTGGGATGAAAGATAATTTTGATACCTTTCTAACCAATTTTGTGCCACCCCTCTATTTTTACCAGTCTCACAAAATCACTTTACTACCTATTTTTCTGTATACTACACTCTCTTTAAAACTGTCTGTGTACAAGAGGTCAGTCCTGTGAGGTTGTAAAGGTTAGTTTAAAGGGATCTGCTTAGCTTCTGGGCAGTACATGAACAATTTCTGTATTGTGTGTGGTAATGTAGAAGGTCTGTTGGCTCCCTGGTTGGTATCATAATTCATCATCGTGCATGAGTTGTAATTGACAATACCTCTTCCTTGCAAAGTTACCTGTTCTCCTAGTAACTGTATATTCTAAGTTCCTTGTGGCAGCAGAGAGCTAATACCAGATTGTTTACTAGTTGTAACTTTATAATAATGTGTGTAAAAACCAGAAGCTCCTGGGCTTTTAGCTGGTGCAATATAGCAGTTGAAGGCAAGGATTGCACTGCTAAGGTCAGACAGTAATCAAGACTTAAGAAGTTAATACAAAAGAGGTTGGTCCTCTGCTACTTGTCAAGTAGGACTTGAGGATTTTATAAACTGCCTAAACATTCACACTTCTCAGATTTTAAATATGGATCTTTGGACCTGTGGTAATGCATATATCTGAGTACATCAATATTGCTTTATGTCAAAACTGTTCTGTTAGTGTCTTGATTACTGTAGCTCACTGTGATATTGAATAACATCTTTCTTCATAGATAATTGGAATGGTAATGCTTTGAACTTAAAATAGTTTAGTCCTGTTATTTTCACAGGGGACAAAGGGGGAATTTCCTTTCCTTGCTTTTGAGAATGGGGGGGGGAGGGGGTAAGGTCTCGACTTTTTAATTGCATTTTATTAATGTTCGGAACGACGTATTTGTATTGATTGTGTTTCCAGCAATCACACCATGCAGTGATGTACATAGGGTTTTGCAGGGGGGGGGGGAACGGAGAAGAGCTGACCCCAAAGTTTTCGCGGGTTTGAGCTACTGCACCATTGATGCTCTAGTTATATGTATTTTTCTGTGAGACAGGGACTGAAGCAAGAAAAGGGATTACTATATTAAATTGATAGACATTTGACTTAAGGTGCCAAAATTATTTGGCCGAAAAGTTTTGACTGGCAAAGTATTGGTTGCATCCATCAGAAAGTATTTGAATTTTTGTAGCTATTGCCAGTGCCATTCACTATACTTTTAAATGTGCTGGTTGAAGCCAAACAGTATGTACTGACCAACAAGAGTCAATCCCAGATGTGAGAATGAAGTTTCTCATTATGGGACTTAAACAGTATTTACAGTATGTATCATGTAATGTGCATAAAGTTTCTGAACACTGCCATAAAGTTATTTAAAGAAGAACATTCTTCCACACAAGAAGATTAACAGACTCAGTTGCCCAAACTACAGTTAATGTGAATTGTCTCGTGTAATTGATCTTTAGGGTGTTCTTGACATCCTCACCCCAAAAGAAAGAAATGTGTGTATGTGTGCTATTGCAGAAATGACTCACTATTCAGTCTCTATTACAGAGCAGTATGGGGAATATAAAGAGCTCAAAGTTCATTAACAAAGCTTATTATGTTTGCAGCACACAAAATTTCTCAATTTTTTTTCATGCTTATATGTTCAAAAAAGCTGAATTTTCCTTCAGCTGCCAAAGTTTTCTTGAAATACCAAAATTTTTTGTGAAAGAGCTTTCCAGATTGCTGATGTCTTCCACCCACTGTGACTGCATAGTCAGGAACATTTCAGTATTTTATAGATGGTAAAACTAATATACCCAATTGGTTTTCTTTTTGAAAGTGTGTTCCTAATTTTAGTTTCACAGTAAGCAGTTACTATGCAGAAGCTATAAAAAAAAATGTTATTACTGTCCAATTTGTCGTCTCCAACATAAGTAAGTTGTTGTTATGAGTGGTTAGACTGTCTAGGCTCTCATGTGGTGGCCTGCAGGCTGCAAGTAAGGTACAGTGTGTCCATAGTTCTTAAAATGGCAGACATGATTCTGAGGAGTAGCCTATTTCACTGTGCGTCTACGAGTTAAGTTTTAATCACAGTCATAGAGAATCTGAGCTGTAGAAAGTTCAGACAGACTCTGTAACAATTTTTCGTACTGATATTTCATTCTCTCTGATTGTTTGTAAGTCTAAGCAAGTTGAAATGTTAAACACTAGATGTCTATCAGTACTGTACTCTTGTAATGCACAGAATATCATTTTCCCGGTACCAGAATAGTTAAAGTATAGGCTAATATTTGGAAAACACTGCATTTATGAAATAAACAGGTTGCATCTATTGACTTAACTACCTTGCTTGTTTGAGACTAGTGAACTTGCATTTTTGTTTTCCTTTGCTGCAGGTAGTAATAGCAAATCGGATGTTTTATCAAGAAGATTACGAACGACCAGTAAGTGGATTAACATTTTTACATGTTCAACAATTTATTTGTACGGTTACATAAGTGAACATATTGTGAATACTGTGATGTTCCATAGAGATCAATTTGGCATGTATAATGTATCGCATAGGCTTTTTGTGTATAAATTCTAACAGACTGGATATTCCAAAATGTTAAAGAAACGTGGGAGAACTTTAATGGGAGGGCGGGGGCAGGCTGGGTTATAGTGTTGTGAATGTAAAAAAAAAATTCATTCTAGTAAAGTCTTTTCAGAAAATTTAAAATATATTCTCCTGAAAATTGCTGAAAATTTTACAGTTGTAAGTCAGGAACAAAACCAGAAAGGCATTTGCTGTACAGCTAAAGTCGGTTTCACCTGTAATTTATGTGCTCTGTACACAATAAGCCTGTGTGATTTTCAGTCTGAAGTTACCATGTTACACAAAGTAATCAGACAACATGTGGGTAAATTGTGAAGTACCTGAGAAATTATAAACAGTGAAGAGAAAGGGCAACTTAAAGTTTTCTTGAATTCTAACCTCAAAGAGTCACCACCGTAGATAATGGGGACATACTTTTTTTATATACAATGGATGCATATATTTTGCAGTTGACCATTTAATAGATAACTTGCAAAAGCAGTATAGTTTGGAGGTGTTTGCATTAAATTTGAATGGCCTGAGAAGAAAATTCCCTTTATTTCTCGCATTTATAATTGTCCAGTGCTGTGAGACAATAACAGTGTGGATGTATTAATGAAGCTGACGGGTGCACAGTAAGGTGTAGGATAAGAATAAAGCAAGCTATAAATAGCAATTTTATAAGATCCTGCTTTTATCAATAGCAGCAAGGTATTCCATCTTTAACCACCTTGCCTTATTTAAGGTACTGCTTCTGTTTCAGACAAATCAGAGGTACTGATAATTCATAACACTGTTCAAGTGTACCTTTGGGTTGTTCTGTTTCAGGATGTAGGGGCATCTTACGTGTACCAATTCAAACATGCAAACGTTGTTACTAGAACAAATATAAAATTTGGCATGTTCAACCTGTTGTACTTCAGATGTTCTTGTTTTAAACAAAATGAACCCAGAAAACTAGTCAATATGAGAAGGATTGAGAATATTCTGTTGCTCTGGAAAAGTTCTAGGAAATGGCAATCAGCAGTCACTGATCAATCAGTTCCAGATGGATATCTATGAAGTGACTCCATAACAGTGGCTCCTAGCCCCACTACTAGTGTGAATCATTCACCAGCTGCATGTCATGTCTTAGCTACAGTACCATGATCTCTACATACTTAGTCTAAGAACTGACAATATTTTACTAGTACTGTAACAGTTTCATTTATATACTCTTAGTCTTACTTCTTAGTACCAAGTCCTGATACTTAATTTTACTGTGTTTACTTTAAAACTTGTATTGCAGATGTGTGCGTCCCAAATCCCTGTGTCAACAATGGAGCTTGTTTCGTTGATGATCTGAATGAGGAATTTGGCTACTTCTGTGTCTGTCCTCCAGGTTTCTTAGGGCAGGACTGTGAGACAGGTGCTGTACCTTTGCTCTGTAAAAAGTTGCTAAAATGTTTTTATTAAATGGCACAAAACTTTATGAATGGCTCCTTAGATTTGGTGAAACTATGATATAACTGTTTTTGTTTCATAATATGGTTTAAAGTGCTTTTCTGTATCGCTGGCCTTTGGCAATTGGGGCTGTGTTTTTATTAATGATTTACTTTCTATTTGAGTTTTGATCTTTTTCAGCTCAAATTAGTTTGAAACTTTGTGGTCTGCCAACCATGCATACCATCTCATTCTATCCATCACAATTGCATGAGTTCTTCCAAATACTCATGTTAATTTAAAAATCTTGTTGAAACAGCTGACATTTTTTCTTTGTGTATGGGCCTACTTTAATGTGCAGTGAGTCAAGGTCATTACAAGCCAAGTTTGCTGAGACCTATTCTTTCCTGGGACACCTTATGTTAATGAAAGGGCATTATGTTGTTCTTTGGTGGGTTTTTTTGGTTTTTGAGGTGGAGGGGTCTTCAAGGAATTTGGATCTAAGCTCATCTAAGGTCCTTTATTACTACTCAGAATGTTATCACAGTCATCAGCTCTGAGCTAATGCTCTGTAAGTGCTCTGCTTAGTAAAATGCACATAGAAACAGACCAAAGGTGTGATTGAAAAGACCCACTAAAATTAAAGCACTGCACCATGTAAACTGTCTGTAAGCTTCTACAGGGGGATCAAAATTAAATTTGAGGGTAATTCATCATTAATTTTGTGGTTGGCAGTTGATCAAATATACATTTCATTCACCTTAAATCTTTTTGAATCTTATGTCTCAGCTTCATATTTTCCAAGTAAAATATCTCATTGAGCAAGTGGCCCCAATATAAATGTTGTAATCCATCATTTAAACTATAGTGTTATGAAAGTACTTATTGTTAGTACTATATAGATGAAGATTTGAAAACAATATGAAAAAAGAATTTAAGCACTCAGTCATGTCATGAAGAGTTAATGGTGTGTCAGATTTGTGACTTAAGATCCTTCTGCAAAGGGTCAATATTTGAGTGCCGCTATGTCAACCACTTGAATATAATGGAAAGCTGTTTATGGTACCTGAGTAAGATTTATTGTAGCTACTCTTGCTTATGATAATGATGACATATGGTGGGTTTGCTTCACCAGCACTGCACAGGTCACCATTTGTAAACTAAATGTTAGACCAGTAGCAGATACTTAATTGCATCATGCAGCACTAGTCTACAGGCATTTTTTTTTCATTTCAGTCAGAGTTTGATTCATTTAACAGTGTTAAAGCAAGCCCTTCAAAAGCTCACAGAAGTTCAGATATCCAAATATTTACATGACAGAGTATCACTTCTATGAAAGAACCATAGCACAAATTTTTCTCCTTATTTGAGTATGAATGTGTGTTTTTCATAATTGTCATCATCATAAAATTGACTTTTGTAGCCTTATTAGCTCCATTTTGTCAAACCTTAACTGTAATGACTAAAAGAAACCAGAACAGCTCTGTAAGGTTACTTCTAACAAGTTAGGCCAGAAAGGAAACTTGCAAAAGTTGGGTCCTTGAGGTAGCTAAGTTCAGGTACACCTCAGTTACCATTAATGCATGTTTATGATTAAAATTTTAAATCTACTGTTGGTCTTGTCTATGATATTAATCCATCTATTATGCATTTGTCATTTTACCACATTCAGAAGTTGACCCTTGTGACCCAAATCCTTGCCAAAATGGAGCAACCTGCCAAGTGATGGGCCGAGAGTACACGTGTGACTGTCCTGAGGATTATGAAGGTGTTAACTGTGAACAATGTGAGTAAAGATTTGTGTCATGTGTCTGTATATCAATATTTAGTTATTAAGACTGACTTAAAATCCCTTCATGAAGAAGGAAGTTATTGTCTCATCATTTCTATAGGGAGGATGACATATTTTATGTCCTTGTAGAGGGATTACAGTCATGTGACTTAAACCAACTAGATGTAATTTTGAAGGGCAAGATCGCGCATCTCTTTGGTTTTGACGGGCACGCGTCCATTGTGTCACAGTAGTATCTATGGTTATGCCGTGCGTGTGTGCTGTAAATACGCTCACTGCGTATGTGTTTTGCCCTTCAGTTCCTGGGAATCCAATGCGTGTGACGTCACATGAAATCCCTCTATACATCTACAAAGGGAAAAGTTTAGTTGTAACAGGTGCCATTTTATCACAGTTATTTCTGTCAAAACTCTTCCACAACAGCTCTGCCAATCTCCTCAAATTTTGGTGAGAAGGTACCCCAAGGGGTGAATCTCTTGCACCTTGCCTGGAAAGGTTGGAATTGAAAAGGCATTAGCAAGTGAAAAATGTTTTTCTTTTTAACTCTACAGTCAAACATGAAGTTGACATGGATTGTTTATAGTATTCAAATGTCAAGTACTGTCAAATAGGTGGTTGCTGTAGAAGTTGTGGTCAAAGATCGTGTGGCATAGTAAATGGGTCACATTGGTATTTTTAGTGTAGCTGTGTGTCAAGAATTACTCCCAAATGACAGAGCTGACTTTCTGCCAACATTTTGGGTATCATGGTGGATAGTAGCATTAGTGAAATAAGTCTTATAATTGATCCAAAGTACCTGAGAAAAGTGATATTTTTGCCATTGTTCCTACAATTCATTTTTGCTTCAACAGTGAAACCATTTTGTGAACGTGAAGACCCATGTCTAAATGGTGGAACTTGTGTCGACTATGGAAGATTTGGGATATGCATTTGTCCTCCTGGTACCTTGCCTCCATTGTGTGCAGGTTTGTGCTTGTTTGATTTTCGGTTTCTACGAAAGGAGTAAGGTATGCTGTCATGATGACTTGTGTGTAAGTGTGGTAATGGCTGTGGTTGTGGGTGTATATGTGAGCTTGTTGAGGTTCAAGCATGAACCTCATATGGAATTATGTCAGATTAATTAAGCTTTTGGCAAGCTTGTTACCAGAATACATCAACATAGGGAAGGTCATATGACTGTAATCTTTGGCAGCTGGGTGGGTCTGGTAGGGGTTTGGAGTTGATTTGATTTTTTTGGGTGGGGGTGTGCAGGGTCAGAAAGGGGTAATCTTAAGGGAAAATATCCTAAGGATTTAGTGAAAATTGGAGTTGTGTGTAGAGGCACAGATAATTTATTTTAATTTTTTCATATGACAACTGTGGAATGCTATATTAGGTTCTTTACATCATATAATTGCATAATATTGTATGTAGTGTGAAGTTATCTCTCATGGTATTGCTTTCAGTTTCATACAAAAGCTCTCTGCTCTCTGTTCTTTGTCTTTAAAGATTGATTAATACCCCATTCCTGAATCCAAGTTTGTCCACCTTCCAGTTCCTCAAAGATCCTCCTCACTCTTTGTTTTAGTTCTGGGAAACCCTCATGCTCAGCCACAGAGACAACCTGTTCTCTCTGATGTGTGCCAAGTTAGTTTGTAATAGCCCTCCTCAATTTTCTTCATTAGTCCAGAAGTTTTGCTCAAGTAGCCGAGTCACAAACAGCACATTCCCCCATTCATTTAACTGTAAAATATCTGTACTTGTTTCTTATAAGATATGATTCATATTCCAGACTTTGCACTCCCAGGGCCTTGAATGAATTGCTTCTGAACAAATGCAGAGGTGCAGACCAGTACAAATTTTCCATTTATTACAGAAAATGGTCATAAATCCAGGAATGTGGATTTTTCCTTGGAAAAAAAAAATTGTTACATTACCAATGATGTTATTCTTCATCCAACACATAAAATGACTGAATAAAAACCCTGGTATTCTTGGGGGAGTCAAAAGTCATCTGCAGTCACCATAGTTCCAACTCTGAAAACCTTGTTAATTTGATAGCTCAAGATAGCAAGCATGGGTCTTTTCCATACTTACCTTGTAGATAATACATATATGGAGTAAAAGATCCCTATCATTTTTGATGATGGTCAAAGGTTATCTGAGGTCACTAATGGTCGAAATCTAAAACCCTAGTTACTAAATTGATATCTGAAGATAGGACTGCAGTGGCCAAGTGGTTAGAGCATCCGACTTGCAGCCGGAAGGTTCAGGGTTCAAATCCTGGCCGGGTCATACCAAAGACTTTAAAAATGGAACCTACTGCTTTTGTGCTTGGTGCTCACCATAAGCAATGGAGTAGTGAAAACAAGTCAGTGAGCCACAACTGGAAAGAGGGTGGTGGTCGTCTTGACTTGAACCAGTTGGTTGGAAACTGGGACGTTAAATCTCATCTAACTAACTGAAGATAGGAAGCTTGGATACTTTGCATATTTTAAATGTGGATAAAGGGGAATCAAAACACTTTCATTTTGGTGACTGTTAAAGATCATCTAAGGTCACCTGAGGTCAACATCTAAAATCTTGTTAAACATGGATACTGACCTAATTGTTTGTGGTGGAGGTCAGAAGTCTTCTGAGGTCATCAGAGGTCACACAATCAATAAGGATGCTTGAACCTCAAAAGTGCAGTGTGCATTCTTGTTAGCTTTAAATATGTCTCTAGCTAGGGCTCAAATGTTTTTTATACTAATTTTGAGTAGGTATGGGACATATTTGATGCTTGAACCTCAAAAGTGCAGCGTGCATTCTTGTTAGCTTTAAACATGTCTCTAGCTGGGGCTCAAATGTCTTTTATACTAATTTTGAGTAGGTATGGGACATATTTGATAGTATTAATCAACTGACCAAATGTTGAAGGTTGATATACCTAAAAAGACAGTTAAAAAGCTTGAGACGGTTTGTAGTTTACAGAAGGGAAATGTTCAAAGTGTTATCAAGGACCGCCAAGATGGCCAGTTTGCTCAAATAGCTTTTAAATGTGTGGAAATAGTTTGCATTTTTAATTATGAAAACATCTACATAATGTGACAATCAACCAGCAATCAGACAATGTTTAAATACTCCATCTTAGGAGTTCCTGGCATTAGGCAAAGAAAACTTGAAATGCCAGATGCCCTGGATGGCCAGTTGCATTGAACAAAATGAGTGAACTTACATCATTGTAGGCCTGTGCACATGTATGTGCTGTTTCAAAACTGCTTGAATTGTCTTTGGTTCTCACCAGGTGCCTAGTGTATTGTGTAGTTGATGCACTGAGCTGGTGAGTTCATAATAAGATGATATTTTCATTGAAAAAATTAAACACTATCTTCCTCAAGGTATGGAAGTCATGGCAGGTACAGTTTTGCATATGTATCATGCTTGGGATGCCAGTATGTTGGAAAGGAAGTTGACTGAAGGCTCATAAAATGGAAGGGGGACACTCTGACCAACAGACATGTAATCACTATTAAATTTGCCACTGGTTGTGGGTCTCATTCTTTGGTTCAAAAGTACAGTAAAACCCTGTTTATCCGAACCCCATTTATCTGAAACCCTGTTTATCCGAGATTGCGGTCAGATTTAACAAAAATAATATTCAACACAATCAGGGTAGTATCCACCAAGTTTTCAGTGCTTTACAAGGCAAAATTCAATGTAAATTTTTGCAGAAATGCACTAATTTTTCTCGGGACTTAAAAAAGTCATGGAAAGATGTCACGATGGCTAAAACAGCTGACATGTGGACACAGAAAACAATCTGTCATCTCTTTGTCAAATTTGGAAAAAATATGTACGTATTTGCTTTGAAATTCTTGTTAGGAGCCATGAGTCCGTACAGGCTCGATATCCTTGCATACAAAAATACGTTAGGCTAGCGTAAGTCCTAGTTTCACTAAATCTGAAAAGTTAGTTACGTAGTGAGCTTCATACCTAAAAATAATGAAAGTAGACCTCACAAAAACATTGCGAATTGCTGTTTGAGAGTCTCCTACACATGTGTCTCTAACATTATTAGAAATTTTTGCAGAATTTTAGTCTAGATACCTCTCCAGGTCTTTACAGCTCATTCTTCAGCCCACACACTCATTTAGTGTGTAGAAAGCATTGGTCATTCAGAAGAGTGAAGACTTGAATTTTAGGGATAAAATCTCTCTGTTTTAAAAGTCTTAAAATGTATTTGTCATATCATCGGTCACAAAAAATAGTAACGAAATATTTTGGGGGACTTTTTCTGCAATTTTTAGCCTTTTCAGAATTATATTAGAAATGTGTTGACACACTTTATTATGGACCCAGTGTACTGTACTTGAGGCAAAAACTTGGAACCCCGTTTATCCGAATTTTTTCGTTATCCGAACTACCTTTGGTCTCGATGTGTTCGGATAAACGAGGTTTTACTGTATAGGTTAGTGTAGCATAGTGAAAGTAGTGCTTCTTGTATCACAATACTTGTATGGTTAGTATTGCTGTAATGTATTTGTTGTTTGTACTGAGTATTGAAGAAAGTGGTTGTGAATATTTCCTGCTGTGCAACAGGTGTATGTCACATTTTCTTGAACATTTTCCCTTCACTTCAGAAGGATGGGTATTTTAACAATTTTTTCAGGGAACACATTCTGTCAGCAAAGTAAGGGTGGTTGAAAACATTGAAAAGATTTCATTTACAAAAGTCAAAATATGTATAATTAAGAGTGTGACAGATGTTGAGACAGGTTTGGTCATGTGTATTATTACTTTGTTTATAGCCTATCAGACCTGCACTGTGTGGGGAGATCCTCACTACATCACCTTTGACCAACTCAAGTATGACTTCCAAGGGGACTGTGAGTACACCCTTGTCTCAGACTGCCAGGGATCAGACACTCCCTCCTATGAGTTAATTGGGGATAACATCAAAAGACAGCCATCACAACCAGTGTCATATCTGCGTAAACTGACACTCATCTTTGAAGGTACAGAATATTCTTTGATAAGATACAATGAAGTAAGGGTTAATGACGTGGCTGTTACACCACCCTACCAGTCCGACAATGTCACCATCTGGTATTCTGATGGCATCTTGGTAAGTACCATAGAGTTTAAGATCTGGTTGATTTGCCCTGTGTTTTTCTTATTGTAAAAAGGGAACCATATGGATGACCCACCTTCTTTTGCTTCACTCAAAAAGTAATCATGAAATGTCCTTGATGTCATCATTTTGAAATTTACTGATCTATGAAACAAAATGCAATGCCTCACCTTCTCAAAGACATCTTTTTAGTCATCTTACTCTTTGGTAAAATTCTAAAAGGACCTATGTGCTGGAAAGAAAATTTGTAGGCACTTTGGATAATATAAAATATTTCAAGCCCTTCCCCATTGGATCAGGTTTTACAAAGGAATGGGCATAGCTTTAAGTATAAAATAGTTAAGAGGTTGCAGTCAAATCATCTTCACTAAAAATCTTCATCTACAAGTGAATGAGTACTCTGAGTGTTAATATCATACCAGTCATACTAAGGTGTAGCGGTATTGCCAATACAAAATATCGATATACCGACCTGAAAATATCGATAATATCGATAATATCGATATTTTCGCAGAATGGGTACGCACACTATACATATGAAAAAACGAAGTATGGGAAGGTATTACCATGTACCCGGCCCCTGACGACTTAAATGCAGAATTTTACTACGTTGGTAGCGAAAAATAAATCAAGATTTGTGCAGAAAAATTAAAAAACAAAAACTGTGTTTGCATTTAACATCTGAGTATTTGCAGTCGCTAAGTAACTTTCAATTACTTCTTTGGGAATATGTCTTTTATAGCTTTTAGTGTTACTTCAGCATCACACCAGACGATCAAATATCCCTCCATCTCGCTAAAGCAACAGCCATGATCTATAAAAAAAATCTGTAGGAGGTCTGCCCCTAAATAACTACAAAATAGTTTCAAAATCTGTGACTATTGGTTTCACTGACCATACAAACATTTTCAAAACGCGTGGCCCAAACAGCGTACGTAATTCCCACCCCTTACTAGCATGTGCTACGCTGATTCCTTCCACTATCAACAGCTTGTGTTTTAAATATTTTTCTTTCAAACAAAATATGGCATATTTTGATTCGCAAGTTTTGGGATAAGTAAAAAGTGTTCCTTCTGGACTTACGTAAGCCAGGGGCCTTCTCCGTTTGTCACAAAGAAGTACCTCTTCACCTAACTCCCGTAAAATACCTCGCAAGTAGTTCACTATGCAATGCTGCATCAAAACGGCCTTGTTTAGCTAGTCACTATATATCTAAAATACCGGCCGATATTTTCGATATCAACTATTCGTCGGTATTACACTCAACTATAACCACAAAGTTACTAGCAGTCGATATTTATACCTAGCTGATCTCTTGTATTCAGACATTCCAATAATCTATGAATGCCGTACTGCTCGTAGTGAAAATCCAGGCACCCTGCAGTCCGCTGCAGGTCTGCAGCTCGCTTCAGCTTCTCGTCACTCTCGCACGTGTCCGGTACCTGGGATGTCAGAACTTTCCCGAAACTTTCAAGCGCAGCTATAAGAACTTTTACGCAGCTACTTTTGCAGGATTATCCCGATCGTAGCGTCAGCGATCTTTTTTTAATGTATGGAAAAATATTACAGTCGAAACTACTCGCAAATTTCCGCCCAAACAAACAAAATATACGTCCCACAAAATAGTTAAAAAACCCTCGTATCAAAGTACGCTGATCCAGTCAAAGGTCACAATACTCCTATGTATGCTGCTGCATAGTTTGTTTGGAAGAGTCCAAACTAAATATTTTCTACAGTTCTACACCTGTTGCATGTACGGACTGATTGCGGCGTGTTCGTACATGTTTGCATACATTCATGTTGTCAACAGAATTAACGTAAAGCTTCCCCAACGAAAAATTACGAAGCTGTACTAAACCCTGTGGCCTACAGTATGGAATCACATGCGTAGTACAGAATGTGTACCAACACTGAACTTCTAACGAATGTATTTGCGAAAATGTTACGTTATTTTCAGTTTGTGGAACTTTACTCTGTGAGATAGTCTCAGATAGATCATCCTACAGTAAGTCTGAATATCATGAAAAATTAGTTTACTTGTAAGGTCTCGGAATAAACTTGCATGCAGTAACCAATTCGATCTGTACAAAAAAACTTTTGTGTCACTGATACAGCTCATGAGCTAGCTCTGTACATATTCAGCCATTTATGCCGCACGTGTACTTTGGCAGTCGATCACCAGTCTGTATCGAATCTACTGTGTGCACAGTCCTTCATTGAAGTATTCCACTGCGTATGCAAACCGCAGAAATAATTCATACAGCATGCCTATATGCTCGTAGCATTGTGATGAACAGCTTAGTATTGTGCTACGAAGGTCACAAGAGGTGAACCTAGACCTACATAAGCTAGGCCAAAGATTCGTTGGTAACTTGACTCTATCGATGCTTAGGTATCGGTTTTTAAACTAACACTCGTATCGGTTATGAGTCACTGCTGTTAAATATCGATATTTGTGTTGAGTGTCGCTATTTTAGAAGAATCGGTATCCAAGTGAATAGTAGAATATCGATATTAGTACTATATATAGACTTTACTGTATATCGATATTTTTGAAAACGCATATCGACGATATTACTAAGGAGCAAATATCGACTAATATCGATAATATCGATATACCGCTACACCTTAAGTCATACCAATACAGTGTATGTCATTCCAAAACTAAAATTTAACTGTTTTATTATGTTTAAATGAAAACATTGTCCATGGTAACGCTTTCACATTTTTACTCCTTTATAGACACTTAGCACTGACTTTGGGCTGTCCATCCAGTATAATGGTGCTTCTTTGGCAGAAATTCGGTTATCAGCCACAATGTTTAATCAGACCTGTGGACTATGTGGGAACTTTGACCAGAACAGTGAGAATGACTTCAGAAAGACAGATGGTTCTTTGGTGAATGGAGTTTTTATGTTTTCAGAAGAATTACATTTTTATTATATTTTATTCTATTCTTAAATGTAGATTTAGCTCTTCTTTCAATCATTCAAAGATAAGTCAGTTTTATTAGGATGCATACTAAAGAAAATCTAGATATATTGCTTAATGTTACCAATAAAAGCTTGTTAAAATTGTTAAGGTTAAAATATTTACCTTGCCCTATTTTCATATCAGCTACATTTAAGCAATATTGGTATGTTGTGATTTCAAATTTGAAAGCAGTTTTTATTCAAACAGTGAAATTTGAAAAGTGGGAACATTTTGTGGTGTATCATCAAGGGGTATTTTTGTGAAACATAACACTACATATTTAAGATGGCTGACATTCTAATGAGATGTTCTTTTTGAGTGAATGAAATGTGAGCCTTAACATTTTTAAATTGATGGAAAACTCAAATTTAAAAGGAAGATACCTTTTTCATGTGCTCTTTTTCATACTTGTGGCAATCACAGACATCAGATGTGGCAGAATTTGGTCAAAGCTGGGAGATAGGTACGCTTGAATGCCAACCGACACCAGAGCCCCCTGACCCCTGCACTGGAAGATCAGTTCAAAGACAAAGGGCAATGCAGTTATGTGGAACATTAAAGGATGCAAATGGTAAGTTTTGTCATTAACTCCTACATCTTGTTTGTTTAACAGAATGTTTTTGCAAATATTAATATCTTTTTAGAATAATTTTGTTATTCATTGATAAATTTTAATGGTTATACATAGTGACTTGGTTTGTTTCAGTTTGTCCTGATTCATTTAGGGGTTGGGGAGTAGTATTTAACACATTCAGGTACTACATTTTATGAATCAGGAAATCATGTGAAACTGTAGAAGATCATTGTGTCGAATCAGGATTTTACCCAAGGGATGTTAAAAGCACATTATGTTCTCTAGTATTATGTGGCATCTAGAGTCACAGGTGTATTTATTTATATGGCCCTCAAGTTACACAAGTAACATATTGTTGCTGTTTATTGAGCTCACTATGCAGTCTACTTATCTATAACTATTGTGCACTGCTGTGATATATAATGCACAGGTGCTTACATCACAACTGGAAAAAAGGCCGTGGCTGACCCGACTTAAACCAGTTGGTTAGAAACTGAGCTGTAAAACCTCATGTAACTCTAACTCTACATCAGGAGTTAACATATATCTAAATGGTCCTGTAACCTTTACAATACTATTCTGCCACCACAAGAACCATGATTTTTGTTTGTGATTGGCATAAAAAAATAACACTTCTTTTAGTATTACACCTAACTTGCAGCATGTACTGATGGTGTTATCGACCAAAGTACCCTAAAAGTGTCACACTTGAACCATACCTTTTACACAATACCTCAATATGTGTTACATGAACATGCTTGCTACAGAAACTCAGGCTACAACTATTTTCTGTTTCAGATTCTATGTCGAAGCCTTCAAATAAAAGGAGCCTAGTATTAGCATGTTGTATAAAACAGAAAGTTGAAAGATTCAAAGAAAGTCACAAAAAGTTTGTCATCATTGTAAAGGTTGCATGCATATCACAAGTAGTGTCGTTTCTATGTGATCCTAATCCTTTCTCTACAATTAATGTCTATTTTTGTTTTGTTTATATTAGAGCAGGTAAGAATTTAGAATTTTTCAAATGTTTCACAGGTCCATTTGCTGAATGTAACAGAATGATGGACCCTAATCCTTACTTTGAATCATGCGTCTATGATCTGTGTGCCACTTTACCTGATGAAGACCTGCTGTGTGACTCCTTGGCTGCATATGCTGCTTCCTGCAGATCTGCAGGATCTACACCAGAAAACTGGAGAGAGACAGCCACCCAGTGCCGTGAGTATAGAACCACATTGAATGGTACTAAGAGAATGGAATTGTGCTTCACTTTCAGATAAGTTTGAGTGCCTAAAAGGATGGCTAATGCAGTAATTGCATAATGACACCAAGATTGAAGTATGATTTTATCACTGACCTTTCCCCTCTAGAACTGGTCACTATAAACTAGAGAAACAGTACACCAATTCCAAAATATTTGGCCATACCCTGTATTCATCCACCCTTATCTACTCTGAGCTTACAATGAAGAAAATCAAGGGGAATTACATTCTTCATTCTACTAGGGTGTGTAAGAGTTAAGATGGCTATGATAAGCCAGTTTATCCAATATGAATAAAATTGTTACATCTTTGAAAAGTCCTAGTAGAAATCTCAGTTAAAGTTATGAGGGCAATGAATATGTGTAAAATTGTTTGTATGTAATAACTTTAACAGTTTCTATGTTTAAAATTATCTGCTTCTAGGGTTAGCCTATCTTGAAAATTTTGGGGTGAATTTCTCTTTTGGCCTAAAATTTTTGGGGGCATTTATGAGTCTTGGGGGGATTCCAGCCATGTGAAATCTTAGAAAAAAAAAACAAGAACAAAAACACATGTAATTGCCAGGTGTACAGACTTACAAACCAGAAGTGATGTAACCATACCCCTCCCTCACCTCTCCCCATTTTCTTAGCCTTAGTGTGGCCTACTGACTGATGGTAACCCTGAAATATCACAAATAAAGGTCTGGGCTATCTTTACTTGAGATCCCAGTCTAGCTATTGTGACTAAACTGTCATCAAATAAACCTTATAAGCTACAGCAAAACAAATTACACTTTTCAGCAACTCTCTGTCTAACTCTTAACTCTTTTTTGATGGTAAATGATAAGGTCTCAGCAATTGAGCATGCTTCAAAAATTGTGAGATTGTGGTCTCAAAATTCCAAGCCAACGATCACTTGAAGTCCTTTAAAATTTCAAGGCTGTTGCTGTACACACTATATAGACTACAGTCTTAGTAGGGAGCCATGCCATTACATTGACAGGTATCCAAAATTATCTTGTTGGCATTCATTTCACAAAATATGCATAAGATGTGTACTATACTCTATCTTAGCCCACCACAACATTTACAAAAGCTAAGGAATCTTGTTGTACGATAGATATTTTTATCTTCAGAGGTACTGGCACTAGCTCACACCTCATCCTAAAGTGTTGTATTTACATGGATTTGTGTCAAGCCTAGCCTTGTGCTTTCTTGAATGCAGTCACATCCAAACTGTAATGATAGTCCATGTAGTACCACAATGGTATCAAGCTCTCAGTGAAAAACTAAACTAGAGTATAACACACCAGTCAGAGCAAGAAACATGAGTTCAGAGGATTTTTGTATAGAAAGTACATTACATATGATTTAGTCAGTGCATTACTGCATAAACTTAATGTGTACAGTTATTGAGATGAAGTTTTTCTGCATGCAAGGAAGAAAGTACATAAATTATGCAGAATGGATCCATCCCAATGTCTTCCTTCCCCCAACAAGTTTTCCTTGTGTGGGAAGGGACAGCCTTTAATTGAGATTCCTGTAATTCCATGTCTGTTGCCAACCCTGTCTACTTCTGTCCAATCAAAAGTGAAAAAAGCAAAACATTGTGACAGTGTCAGTTGAAACCAACTATTTCTGCAAGAGACTGTTGAACAGTGTAAAACAATGTTTATTTTATTAAAAGGTTAATGTATGCCATTTAACAAAAAGACAAAAAATTACCATCCCTGAAGTCTTATGTCATTTGATGCATGTTGTACTCCTCAGCTCATGAATGTCCCATTGGCACAATATACGACCCTTGCGGAAGTGCCTGCCCAGCAAGTTGTGTGGAACCCAGAGGACCAGCTAGCTGCCCCTTCACTTGTACTGAGACTTGCCATTGTCCAGATGGTGAGGTCTTAGATGGAGACAACTGTGTAAATAGTTCATCATGTGGGTGCTTTGATGCAAATGGGAACTACCATTCTGTAAGTTCTGTCAGATGAAATTGTGTGTTTTTGAGATAGAAAGTCTGAAACTGTTTTTAAGTGCACAGGAAAAAGTTATTAAAAAAAAAAAAAGAAACAAAAAGACAAAATGCTAGGCTTTCTATCCTGATTGCTGAATACTCATTGTTTACAGTGTATGATATTACTGTTTGGACAGCTAGCATATCTAGTGAAGGGAATGATGAATTTTCTGCCATTTACATTTATTTTATTTTACATGATATCAGAAAATATACTAGAAGCATATAAGTTGAAATAGATTTTAGTGAGGAGATGAGTTACTGTGTAGTCACTGTAATGTATATCTTTCATTTTGGTAGTATTGAAAAGATTGATGTGCCTCAGTTTTGAGAGGAGACTTAGATTCTGCATTGGAAGCAAATGTTGACAGGCTGTGATGGACAGTGATGGGATGGGTTTAGGTTGGAAGTTATCATTATAAACTCTGCAAGGAAGATTGAACATTGACTGTATTTTATGCAAAGTATTGAAGCATCACTGTAGCCTTCGTAGAAAGAAGACAATTTATTATAGTTGATACTGCGCTTGAGGTAATTCAAAATGGAAACATATTTTCAGATTGGTGAACCATTTGTAACGGATGACTGCAGTAACATCTGTGAATGTACCAATTCGACAAACCTTGAATGCCAAGCTTACAGCTGTAATGGGAACTCAGAATGTGCTATAAAAAATGGCATCCGCGACTGTTACTGCCTAGAAGGTTATAGAGGAGATGGACTCCAGTGTGAAGAAGGTATGATTGTTCACTCTACTAATAATTTGCTGCAAAAAGGGATGTGAAGTATGAATAGCAATCGTAGAGAGTTTCCTAGTATGTTGGATAATTTGTTACTTTGTATCATTTCTGTGTAGCAGTGACAGTCCTTCAGTTTCTTAAAACTGTTGGAAACTGGGGAAAAAAAGCAAATCAGTACAAAAGTTGAAGCATTTATCTTGTTTGCAGTTTCACATTTTGTAAGTGTTTGTATACAGCACACTAAATTTAGAATATTCTATATCAAGACACTTTGATGTAAAGTGATGGTTACATGTAGCTCTTTGGTAACTGTGCTCTCTTGACCAGAAACAGGCGTGAAACATTGGTTGTTAAACATTTCACTCATCTGAACTGAAACATTTAATGTTAAGGAGTAAATAGATGGTAGAAGATCTTAGTGTCCTTTTAAGATGTTAATGAAATACAAGGCAATCTCTATGGTGCTGAAGCACAATATACTTGCAATGATGGCCAGTGGGCCTGAAGGAGGCCTTCTTGATGGAGTTATTTTATCTCTTGACAAACTTTTAGGATGATAACTCCCCATTCATTTTACAAAGTCATCACCTCGATATCTAGTTAATAGAAATCTCTTTGAATGTCTTTACTTTCAGCTCCTGGTGTATGTCAGGTGTGGGGAGATCCCCATTATATCACCTTTGATGATAGGACCTTTGACTTCCAAGGTGCTTGTGAATACACCCTGATTGGAGATTGCACTCACGACAGCATAGACTTGCCATTTGAGTTGACGGGTATTAACAGGAAGACTGTACCATCCAGCAGAGTATCCTACTTGGAGGAGGTGTTACTGAAATATAACAACAGTGAGTTTGTATTAAAGAAGGGTGGAGAGGTGAGAGTGGATGGTATTGCTATCAATCTACCATACATATACAACCCAGAAGTATACATCTACTACAGTTACCCTGGCATGGTATGTATCATAATTTGTACTTCAATGGTCAATCAGTTATTAGAAAGGGTCTTGGCACTTTGAGTATTGAGGGAGAGCTCTCTATTTTACGCAGCATTCATATTTTTAGTTTTATGGTTTCCTGATGGTAGAGATAATTGTTAGTCTAATGCAAACATGCCTGCAGAACATTGTCAATGTTGTCATCTCTTGACATTTGCCCTATTGGTTGATCAATTGCTTGGTAATGAGAGCTATCATTATCCAAAAATCTGGTTGTGAAAACTGTCTGATACTTGTTAAAATTGTGAACATGTTTTATTTTGAAATGTAAATCCATCTGTTTTTTTCTCTGGTTTTACCATTTCAAGAAAATGTCAACAAAATTTCTAAATATTTAAAAGATATTTGCAGTTAATTGTGCTTTTAGTATTCCTTACCTTGGGAAAACATTTCTGAAGTTCTGGGATGTTTCTGTTGTCAGAATGAAGATAATTTATATCTTAATACTCTCATGGACAAGAGTTACTCATTACGTAGAGACTGAGTACATCCTTAGCCTTAGTAAATTGCAAACACGTGTTTTGATGGATGAAACCTTTCTAGCCTTCTTCTCTCCCACTGTGTTTTGTCTTGCAGTTTGTATTGTGCACACATAGCAATCTTATCAGACAGAAACCAAGATTGATGACTTGTGAAAAAGATTTTCTTTTTGTTTCTTTTTTTGTTCAGATTTTGGAGACAACTTTTGGTTTGTTAGTAAGGTATGATGGACATCACACTGCTGAGATTGAGATATCCAGAGAGTTGTATGGGAATATGACATGTGGTCTGTGTGGAACTTTTGATGGTAATGCTGACAATGACTTTACATCCCCCAATGGAGATCTGGTGAGCAGATGAAGCCCATGTTTACTTTCCTTTTTCTATCACAGAAAGTGATTACTTCTGAGTGTTACAAAATAAACGTGTACACCATGTGATGAAAGTACTGCCATGGGTGCACATATATTTCAGCATTTATATTGCATTGATAATTATTGAAACTTCAAGGAGAATTGTTGCAAAATGGTGGGTTTTAAAGCCTGGTGTCCAAGTGAAAAAACAGATACATTGATATACAAAAATTTGACATTCCTTGCACTATACATATTAAGTGACTGTTTTGATTGTTTATGAAGTTTGGGTTGCGTTGGCTTTATCCTACAAAATTAAGTCAACGTCAAAAGTTTGAGACTACGTGTGTATAACTCTCTCTTTATGAATAACTCTTCACATAAGTGTTGGTCTATTAAGGAATGGCAGTGTTTAGTAATATGTGATGGCAGATCTGACTTCTACCTTTACCTGTATGCACTGTTTTATGTGAAGTTCCGGTTAACCTATGCAGATTTCTGAATGAATCTTGGAGGACAATGAGAATTGTGACTTGCAATCACTCCAATGGATTGTGAGACTGCCTTCAGGAATCCATTTACAATTTTCTTGTTTTACAGGTCACCAGTCCTAGTGACTTCGGCAATGGCTGGGAAACTGGTGATACAATGTGTACCCCAGATCCTGGGCCTATTGACCCTTGCTCTGAGGACTCAAACATCGATCTAGCTGCTCAAGATCTCTGCTATGTTTTGATCTATGTTGATGGTGAGTTAAACTAGTATATTAAATAGTGCCATACATGTCTGCCATTATTACCTAAGCTATTGCTAAGAGCGCAATGTAAGTGAAAGATGTAGAGAAATAGTTGTATGAGCATCCCTGTTGCCATGATAACATCACAGAAAATATACATTAGGGACAATTATACACAAGATTATTGTGTTCTCATTAGAGACACATCAGTGTATTTCCTTGACTAAGCAGAGTGCCATTAAAGAGAAAAAATTGGCATTTTAACAAATCTGCTCCGTTTAGCAATTGTACAAAACATTTTTCTTCATTTTAATTATGTATAATGGTAATATTGTTTAAACTATAAGTGTTATTTTTAAAATTAAAAGAACAATGTTTTGTGTTTCTGTAGGTACCAGCTGAAACTTACCAGCAACTTCAGGTCATTTTCATAAAACTATACAAAATTTATTGTAGCTACTCATGGTATTCACAACTGAATTTTTTTCAGGACCATTTAGGAGCTGCCATGAATATGTGGATCCTGAACCCTATCATAAGGCTTGTCTCTATGACACATGTGCCACTTACCCTGATAGAGAGCCATCTTGTGACAGCTTTGAACTTTATGACAAGGCTTGCCGAATTGCTGGTGGTCAACCTGGAGAATGGAGATTAGATACTTCACAATGTGGTGAGTAATTGTCTTCAAATGATTGTATTAAAACATTATTAGGCTAAAATGGGCGATGACTGTCACTGTGATACTTTGTCAGTAATTTAGTTCAGTGATATTTAGGAGTGTCTTTACTCCCATGTGACCTGCATCAACCAGTTACCCAGATTTAAAGCAGCATTTTGAATTGATTTGTGATCATTTTGTGATAATTTCTAAAGTTTCGTTCGTTGAAAATACTTCCCATTAGTGTGACATGTCAAGCAGTTATAGGAAGCATCAAAATTTGTCCCATGTGACACATATCAATCAGTCCCCCAAATTATAGGTGAAGTTACGTTTTAGTCCCTTACATCTCTATATGTACAATTAAGGCATACAGGTGGTTTAAGTTTAGATCATCCATGTGCTGGTTGTGGTTACATTAAAATACTCTTTTTGCGGGTCTCATGTGACTTGGGGCCTACCTGTGCTTTGGAGAGAGCCAAGATGGGTGGAGTTGGCTTGGTGGCTAGATTGCACTGGTCTGCATTGAAGACATTCTTTGATTAAATTCATGTGGAACAACCTGGAAATTTTCTGGTGACTTAGATTTGCTTGTTGGACTTTGCTGCTAGTAATGGTGTTGAGGAGGTTTCAGATTGGTGATTTAAGAATGAGTTTCTGGTTATCCAACTTGCAAAGTGTCTGATTCTGAAAGTTGTCCATTTCTAGTCATTGCGTGATTTAGCTGATGAGCTGTGGTGCAGAGCAAGAATCCTCTGCCCCTTGTAGCCTTTTGGAAAAGTGGCTAAAGACTGGGGATGCACTTTTGGAGTCTTGTTCACTAAATGGGTTGGTTAAAAATCTTCTAGGAGATGGTACATGCTTGTAGTATAACCCTCTGAGCCTGAGTTGCAAAAGAAGGGAAACAAATTTGTGTTCATCCAAGATCATTCTGTTAGAGGGTCCATAGAAAGACCAAGTAGCTTCTTAAGCCAGTCAAGCAGTTAAGAAATTTTTGAAGAACTGAATATATGCATTGGTTATAAAAAATGATGCTTTTGAATTTTGGTTGTGTTGACTCATTTTAAACTCATCCTTGGACAAAAAGGCATGAGCAAATAAAGTGAACTTTGTGTTTCTATGCTAAATAACACTTGCACAGCACTTGCAGACATGTCTTTGACAGAAATGTTGCTCTTTAAGTTTGCTCTATTATATTGTCAGGTGACTTGCTTTTTGTTTAAAATCACAACTTAAGTCAGTGAAATATGTGAAGATATGGAATTTTGTTTGATTTTTCTCACCAGCACTTACTTGCCCGGGTGACAAAGTTTATGACCCATGTGCTACTGCTTGTCCAGAGACTTGTCCCGGCCAGGAATCTAATCGGACCTGTCCCTTTGATTGTGTGGAGACTTGTCGGTGCCCAGATGGTCAGCGACTGGATGGAACTCGTTGTGTTGAGCCAGATGACTGTGGATGCTGGGACACTGGTGTTTATCTCTCTGTGAGTTAAAAGTCTCTTTCATCTAGAATGTTTTATTCCTTATCACTTTTAACAACTAATAGTTATATTGTGTAAATATTTTCAAACTAACAAAAAACTGTAGGTGTTAATGAAATAAGCATAGTAGAGAATGTTTAGTATTTTTAACTTTTTTTTTAAGTTGTGGTTTGCCTTCGTAAATAATGCTTTTTTTCCTCAATTAGGCTGGTGAATCCTTTGTGAGTGAAGACTGTTCTGAAAGGTGTACATGTATGGCTGGAAATACAACGTGTGTGCCAATGTCATGTGATGAATTTGCCACTTGTGAAGTAAGGAATGGAATTCGGGACTGTTACTGCATACGAGGCTTCAGGTGGGATGGTGAAAAGTGCACAAGAGGTGAGCTTAACATTCTTGTATGATAGGTTTATAGTTGACAGTCCACACAGTAGTTACAAATTCATTGGAAAGATGGAAAGATATCTGCAAACGGCAGCTGATTAAGAAAAGAAAAAAAAAAGAAAAAAATGGTCCTGTTTCTAAACTGTTGATACATAAGTATTTTGCTGCACATGGGAGGGACAGAGTGGGGGGGGGGGGGATGGGGAGAGTTCAGAACATTCATATGGCTCATGAGTTTCAAAACCTTATTCAATAGAACGCCTTTGTGTCATATTTCTTTTGGATTTAATTTTCCGTAATACAGCACCAGCCCTCTGCGTAGCTTGGGGGGATCCCCATTACACCACCTTTGATGGTTTAAAGTATGATTTCCAGGGTGACTGTGAATACACTATGGTAGAAGAATGCAACACCACCTCATCCTTTGAAGTCATCGCTAATAATGTCAAGAACAAACCATCTGACCCAGTTGCTTATGTGCGGGAGGTTCGTTTGGTATATGAAGACTCTGTTTATGAAATCAAATATGGGGGTGATGTCCTTGTTAATGGTACACAGAGGATGTTACCTTATCAAGATGCAGCAGGAGTGTCTATCTTTTACAGTGGCAGATACATTGTAAGTACTATGGGGAGCATGCCCTTGATGATTAATCATGTGGTGGCTACTGAATTGTTCTCTCTTTACTATTCATGGTGAAATTATTATTCAAGTTAGTTAGATGAGGTTTAACGGCCCAGTTTCCAACCAAATGGTTCAAGTCGAGCCAGCCATGGCCTTTTTCCCAGTTGTGGCTCACTGGCATGTTAAATATTCAAGGAGAAGAGAACGTTCAAAGTTAAGGGAGCTTAGGATACTTTTTTCATAATTCTGTTATTGATTTTTAAAAACCCTGTTGGTTTTTGTAGTAGTGGTGGTCTTGTAAAATAAAACATTGCTTTAAAACAGTTAAAGAACCAGAAGGCAAATAACAGAAAGACCAAGGAAGCAGGGCCAGCAAGCCAGAGGGCCAAACCAAACACCACATGGACCAAGAGTAAAATGAAAACACCAGTGACATGAAAATCAGTTTGTTTGTCTTTTTACTCTTATTTCCGATTGGACAGCCAATAAATTATTTCAGACAACCACAATTTTGTTGCCAGGTTGCCCTTGACAACCTAAGGACAACCTAAAAAATTTTCTTAAAAATCAGGCCTGAACAGCATCATTTAGATTCGTCAATGATGCCTTCAAAGGTCACATTTTGTGGCAGACAGCCCACAACACAGTAGGGTGTTGATATGACCTTTAGCAAGTTGAGCTCAGTATGGTACCTTTCATTGTAGCTTTGTCCAGGATGTGCAGTAGACAGGTTTTTTTTTTAAATGTGAGGAGGGACCAGAAGAAAACTGAATAGGGAAAACTTTTACTGTCCGAGGGAAGATTTGTTGTGCTCAAAGTATAATGGTTCATCTTCAAGATGCCTGATACTAGTTTTGGCCACTGTGAGGTGGTATCTCTGTTAAGTTGTAGAATTTCTTTGATAAGTTGAATGGATGGTAAAAGTCAAGTGGCAGTGAGCCTTAAGTAATGTTTTTTTGTTTTCATACAGCTAATTTTGACAGATTTTGGACTCCTAATTGCATATGATGGTGTATATACATTGGGTATATGGGTGCAATACCAATTTTATGACAAAGTCTGTGGTCTCTGTGGTACCTACAATGATGACAGGAGTGATGATTACCAAATGAGAAATGGACTTGTGGTAAGTTTTCATTGATTTCATCCTTCATATTCTTTTATTATTAATCCTTGAGTTATGTTAATAGTCGGAGAGTTATTACGGAGAAAATTCCAGTTAAGTAAATTATTCTTGCGTGTTCCTGTCTTGCAAGGTTAGACTTCTTTGGTATCATGGGTGTAAATGTTGTGACATGTAAACTGGTTCTTTTGACTCCCACAACATACAAAAGTTTATGCCATCATCTTGGGATTCTCTGAGCTCCTGCTAGTAAGGCAACACATCTTGTAACTGATTGTCAGAATGTATCCATGTAAGAAGGTTTGATGAACTTTCAAGAAGTTGTAGTCAGTTAACTTGTGAAATGAGAATGGTTGGGTTATTAAACCAACCAAGCAAAGGGTGAGTTTTAGCTGTATTTGCTACTGTCATAAGTTTCTTGAATGTGGACTTTTTCCTTCTTACAGGTGAGTTCTGCATCTGCCTTTGGTAACAGCTGGCAGACTGGTGTTGAGCAGTGTCAACCTGACCCTGGTCCTATAAACCCTTGTGTGGAAGGCTCTGCCATTTTGCAGAAAGCAGAGGACCTCTGCCATGAGCTGATTAGAGAATTAGGTGAGAAGAATGACTCTCTCTTTGTCCTTGATCTCTGTCATTAATATGTCACTTAGTGCTGTTTTTCTCTCAATTGCTGCATAAGCTTGTAAGTGGTGTTTTGATGTAGATAAAGCTGCTAATTTATTAGTCAAGTGGTGAAGTGAGGTTTCCTGGGGGTGATAGATTTGGAATTACCAGGCAGCACATTAAAAAATTTATGGTTGAATCAAGAAGTAACAATTTCTTCATTACGTAGCCTCTAAGGCTACGTGTACGGAATCGTATTTCCATCATTTGGGAAGGCGAACTACAACCCAAGTAGACATTTTTTTTACATTGCGCAAAAAAAGTAAACCTTATAATACGGAAACCCTATTGAGCTGAAGAACATTGTATTTTGTCTCGTTGCCATTGATGATTTTTCACCAAGATTACGCAGCTTCTAAATGTTCAGGTGCAAACAGAATTAAACTCGCAAATATTTTGGAAATTTACAGCAATAGGGCAAATAAATCTGAAAATTTCTGCAACGTTTTTCCACTGATCATATATTTCACACAAATTATCACAATTAGATGTTGAACATGGCTTGTTGGGAGAAGAGACTCGTGATTTTGGCCCGCATGCACTGGCCAACTGAGTTATAAAAATGTCGTCGTAAGATGTATTGGCTTACTTGTATTTTTATAGGTCTACCTTTATAGCACGTACTGTGTAATGCACCATTGACATATATAATTAACTAGACACATCAGACAAACGCACGTTTGTTCATGACTTGCATAGACCAAAGTATGTACGGATCTACTTTCAAGACGAGTTGTTCGTTTTGAATTTTGGTTGACCATAATCCTTCATTTCCAAATCTCAAAGTTTTTCGTATTCTCATTGTCGCCCCTCGACTTAAACTGAAGGATTTTAAATGCTCAAATGACTTCTTGAAACGTACGAACAGTGGGAATCTATAAAAACAAATTACGATACCAAAATAATGCATAGAAGAGACTGTCTGATATATTGAAAAAAAATATTCGATTTGCAGCTCCGTGCATGCGGGATAGTCTGAATATTTTTAAATTGACCCAATCTCAAGTGGGAATTTTAAATGATGACCAATCGTTAAGAAGTGATTCTCTGTCACGTCCGAATACAGGCAAAATTTTTTTCAGCACTTTGAGAAAGGTATTAACAGCTATTAGTGTCACTGGACAGCTGGAAGGCGAGTCGAGTAGTGCTAATTCCAGCAGGAGCAGGCGGTGTATCCAGCCGGGAAGCTGGCAGCGGAAAGCCTGTTTGATTTAGCAACGAGGTATTTAGACGTGGGCAATTTTCATCGGGAAACTTGAAACTTACTAGGCTATATGCTTAATAAATCGGCATGCCGACGTTTATTAAATTGCCAAAAGTTACGACTTTGAGATTTGGAGGGAAAATTGGGGACCTTCCTGCCGCCGTCAATGTAAAATGAATGAATTCATGTCCATCGTTAAAACAACACAGCGGTATGTGTAAGTAGCCTACCGGGGCACTAGCACTTAGATCATTAGGGTATGTACGGTGGCTCAGTACAGCAAGGGTGAGGAACCTCCGGCATGTGGGTTCGTTTAGCCTCCGGCCTGCGAGACCACTAATTCATCTGGCCCGCGAAGCATCTGATAAAAGTAAATTCAATTCACTTGAATAATAATATCTTTAACAATAATCTTTAAGTCCTCGGTACCCACTGTTTTATCATGCTTAGCTACCTGCACTTTCAGGACATTTTACGTAAAATAACTCCATGAGTTCATGAACTCTACTGTCATGAGCTTGCTTATAAAAATTAAAATGTCTCTGGCGCGCGGTTAATTAATATGCCTTATGTTCCATGTCCTTACTCCCGATTGAAAAACAACTCCCACACTTCTTTCTCGGAGAGGCTACGTCGGATTTGCCATGCAAATTCAAATTTCTAGTTTCTATAGTGGTAATAGAAGTTTCAAAATTAAACTCTTTGTTTTCTAGGGTTCATGTGAGGTAGCCATGGCCCATAGAGGGAATGCCTACAATGTTTAGCACATGCCTGGGAAAATTCTTGTATTTCAGTACTTGTTCCTTATGGTTAGCTGTTTTCTCAGTCTAGTTGCCAATGAGAACATTGTTTTGTCCAGTTCAAATCTACATAATAATGGTGACAGTCAATTGCACTGTTCAAAGGCCAGTAAAGCTATGTCTGAGTAAGAACACTGCTACAAGAATTAATACATTACATATGCTTGCTATACCCACAACACTGGGGCAATGCTGATGTCAACTGAGGATTGAAGTGATATTTGTGCTCATGGATTGTAAGGATTTTACTTCCTTTTCTTTTCAAAATATATGCATTTTGATGACTTTCAAACTCTGAAAAAAGTGAGATTGAAATGATTAAAATTCACTTTGGTGCATTTTAGGTTTCCAGGTGTATCTGTCAGTGCTGTAGTACTCAAGACCGGTCTCGGACTCGAGACCGGTCTGGAGTAACGATTTTGAGGACTCGGACTCGTGACTTGGATTCGGAAGGCAAGGACTCAGACTCTGACTTGGACTCGGTCTCGTACAGTCTGGACTCGTGACTCGGCTCTAAATTTCCCGAGACCAGGCACGAGACCGGCAGAATTTGAGATTCACTTGTATGCCATTAATCCATTGTCACATAGTATTGCCTTGTATATTACCTAGTTTATACCTTGTCCTCTGCAGTTTCTGTACAACTCAACATGTAATCTATGTGTTGCAATATGTGTTGTCTTGTGTAGATGATATTCGTAAAAGTTCAACTGTAAAATCTTATATGGGGGTCCTTAATTATTTTTGCAGTGGCCCACATCTTTAATCTGGACCCCACGGGCCACAACCAGAAGCATACCCATGATTTGCCTTTGGACTCATTCTGAAATGGTTGTCTTTGCAACTTAAACTGAATGTGTGATGTCTAGAGGTCCGAAGGCTCCGGGTTTAGAGCAGAGCAGAATGGAATAAAATTAGCGTAGCCCTGGAAGCTCTGGAGATATTTAAAATAGTGAACATAAGCTTAAACACTTATCTATCTGTAAATGACATTGAATGCGCACTCAACAGATGATGACAAGTGTCGCAGTATGACCATTATTTTGAAATAGGCCCAATCCAGACTAACAGAATGGGTAACAAATAAGATCATGTTAGATTAATTGGAGCAACTTGATGCTGAAAAGTGTTTAGCTGAGGAGAATGTGGTTTATCGTGACTTTATTTGAGTCGAGTGTCACTAACAGTTGGCTCATATAGCATAACAAGAATATCGTTTGGCCAAAATGCATGCCTCCTATATTGCCTTGAGTGACAAGTTACCAGGCTGTGTAAGTTGTAGTTTGATACCATATTCTTGACCAGTGCTGTAACCGAGTCCACCGAACCCAATTTCGGTTCCAGTGGCCACCATTGGGGGCCAATTCTGAGTCAAGCACCCTCCGATTTGGAGCCAACTCTGATTCCAGGTTTTCCAGTTCTGGGCCAATTCCGAGTTCGGCCATTCAGCCATTTGACAATGTAATGCCTCATGCAAATGCTTTATGCTAGAACTACACGTATGATATAAATATATAAATAAATATATGATATAAATATATAAATGGGCACTTTTCAGGAATAAATTTCATACTCTGGCTGGCCCTCTAATTTAGTTGACTGTATGTGACCATTTACTTGTCAAATTGTCCACCAATGATAATGTTGCCTAGGTTACTTTAATGAAACTTTCATTTTTGTGGACTCGATTGGAATTGGTTCACCAAGTCTGAGTCCAGCTGAGCTTCTCCACTGTCCCCCCCCCCCTTGGCTATGGGCTTGCTGTCAATGTTACTTCACTTTAACCAAGATGAACTGAAGCCAGTCACTTCACTTTTAGCGCATCCACCCACTTTGGGTCCAAAACTGATGTGATGTCACGTTGTCGGCACAATTGTTTTTAGTTGGCAAATTTGTATCCTCAATGCGCCCTCTTCATAAGGGTTTGGTATTAGCATGGAGCTATTACATAATAGCTCCATGGTATTAGTCACCCTCAGGAGTGGAAACTGTTTGTAGAACTGGGGCTCATTCGTAAAGAAGACGTTCTCATAGAACCTTTTCCAAACAGCAGTTTCAAAGGATTTTTATGGGATAGAGTTTCGGTACGCGTCATTTTTGCCAATGGCATTTAACTGTGAGAAAAGACCATCCACACCAAAACTCTCAGGTTATCCTGCAATGCTTTGTAGTTGCTATTTGGTAAAGGGTCTATTTAAAGAGTACCAAAGGTATGTCTTCACGTGTAGAGCCCGGTGGGTTTTTGGAACATTAATAAAGACAGATGGGATTTTCTTTTCCGATTCAAAACTGAAATGCAAAAAAAAAAAAAAAAAAAAAAAAAAATTGGCAGCTTTTAACAAGTTTAATAGATATATTAAATGGTCGATCATTTGAAAATACAGTGACCCTATACCTCTAGCCGCAGGTTTCACGCCTGCACCGATTTTCCCAACAAACCTATTCGTCAGTTCCTGCCTTTCCACCTATCAAAGTAGGAAACAAAAGCAGTACCATGTTTGGCATAAATACATCAACACCACATGACCAATAAACAGATAAAAGGAGAAAAATCTAGAGTAACTGGCTAAGGGTGCAATGTTTTATGCTTTTGGCAGTCAGAGTGTTCATTTCTCTGCCAGTGGCACAATTTTGTCTGTCACAGGCCAGAAGTTGGAAATTCTGAGTGAGGCAGTCGAAAATTCAGCCATGACACTTCCATTTAGTAACAAGGCCTACTGAAAAAATTTACCAAGATAGGAGGTGTGGAACCCTCTGGCGACATTCCTTGCTGCATGAGGCATTGGAGTAATAACTGCACGGCTGTCTTTAATGACTTTTTAGTAAGATGACCAGTTACAGTAGGTGCAGGGAAGTTTTTCTCCCCTTTCCATTCCAAAAATATTCCCCTTTCTAAAATGCCTTCAAATACTGATAAATCTCCATTGTTGGGGCATTTTTTCAACCCTCTTTTTTTCGATCTCAGTTTGTTTGACTGCACCTGGACTAGAACACGTGGGCTGAACGTGCCAGTCAGACTCCAGGGCCTATATCATAACACCCAACAACATTACATAAAACCAGTGTAAAATTGATCATTTGTGAATTTCTGTTCTTAGTGTACACTTTTCCATAGCGGGGACTCAGTCTCAGACTCGGACTTGGAGCTTGTGACTCGACTCGGTCTCGGACTCGGCAGTTGAGGACTTGGACTCGGACCCGGAAGGTGTGGACTTGACTACAGCACTGGTATCTGTTTTCACAGCATTTAGACAAATTTGAAGCAAAGGATACTTGGTTGGTGGGCTAGGATATTAAGCACTGCACTTGTGCGAGTGAAGTTTGCTTGCCCCTGGCTGTTGGGAGGGGACTTACTGAACCCTGTGGGACCTGTGCACACGCCGGGAAAAAATGTGGAATTCGGGAAGCTCATTCCCGGGAAATTTGCCATGAATGCCGTCACTCGCGGGAAATTTCCACTGACCATAAAAAAATTATCATTAAAAAATGCCCAAGTCATAGCGCCAGAAGCCATACCAGCAACAAGGTCTGATTTAAGAGCAATGACTTTGTGTTAATACATATAAAAAAAAGAAAAATGTCAAAGCAAAATGTCGGATATTATCGCCCTTACGCGATAATGTGTTTCATAACTGGTAGCACTAATACAGCAGTACGTAGAACCTGCATCTTGGAGCGACACAACACCGACCTGCAACTGTCTGTGGTAGTCTATAGTGTGGGGAATGCAGTGAAAAAAATTGATCGGGATTAGTGTTTGCATCTGGTACCTGGGTACCTGACCGACGCTGTTACTACCCGGGTAGAAAATTACTACCGGGGTAGTGTTTTTCAATCTTTCCCTTTTGATCTTCGCGAAATAGCATGGTTATTGCAACGAACAAAATGTATTTACCCTCATCTCATTCACGATTATGCTGAAATGGAGCTGCCTTTGTTTCCATACCACTGTACCATGCTTTTGTTAAATTGCACTTTTTACCAGAAGCAAGCCCCGCGATGAGTGTTTCTAACGTCAAGCCGCCCCTATACTAGATAACAAAACAACAGAGGCCTACTATAAATAATAGCCTCCAGCCTATTGTATCTCTAGAAATGAACGTCAAAAGACAGCTCATAAATATTTGCACACAGTGCATGTGGATGGGTAACGATCCAAAACTAAGGCCCAGAAGTAGCGCGAAAGACCTACTAGAAATTTTGCACATACCCAAGTAGATATACGGCACGTGGCTAGACTTTCGATGTTGCTAGGTTTCATACTTGGTCCAGTTATCAATAAAGTTAACATGACATGATTTCATGATCTAAAGAAGTATATTTTACAGTTATGTCTACATAAGGTATGCACTTATTTCAACCACAATGACATTCTTTTGTCTCGAATCAATTGCCAAAACTTCGTATTTTTTGTGGAGAAACTTTTTCTGAAGTAAAATTCACTCCATCAGATTTAAAATCGTACACATTCTTTCAAGGTGTATTTTGTGCTGTGTGCACGAAAAAAATCTTCTTTTCTGTTACTTCTATCATGGTACTACCTTACATACTAAAATGGTTCCTATCTTTATATTGCTCGTAATTTTTTATTGCTATTCAAACTACTTGCAAAATTTTTATGTCCAAAGTTTCCTAAATATATGGCAAAAAAGAACACACATGCATCTAGAACAGACAGTAATGGTATTACGGCAGTGTTAAATATAACAGTATTTAATATTTTTTCTATAGGTGTATACTGTATTTGTATGTTCCACCTTTCAATCCCATCCCACTTCATGCAAATTAAGACAAAAATAGCATGAAACAGTCACAAATATAAAAGTTGAAAACTTGAAACCATTTATTTCTGACTTCGTCACAAAAACGATAATTTGTAGTGCATGCATGTAAACAATGACAAAGATAGCACCATTTATATCTAAGTCCCCTCCTGAAAGCAATATTTTACAAACGGGGAGAGGAGATGCCCTCCCCGTGTTCCCCTTCCCTTATATCTCCATCCCTCAGGACGGTGATCACTAACAGTTCTTACGGGAAATCTGAGTTGCATTCCAGGGAAATCTGCATTTATTCTGGCCCTGCCTGTGCATACAGTTTTGAAGCATGTCATTCAGGTATCTTTGAAACTTACACTGATTGTGTAAAACAAGTTTAAATTCACAACCACATCAGTAAGAGGCAGATCGTATAATTTCTTTGATTCTTCTGCATGTACAAATATTCTTGGCAACTTGACTTCTGCCAATATTTGTAGGACAAACTGATGCATTCCAGTGAAAGTGATATGTTGTTGGTATAATACAGCAATACATTGTCTGGTGGAGGTACCATGCTGTGTTAAAGTAGAAGGTAAAAAATGCGACATAGTTTCAAGTTTTATGTCATCTTATCAACAGGTGCATTCTCATCATGTCATGATTACGTTGACCCTGAGCCTTATCATGAGACTTGTGTATATGACCTTTGTGTGACACTCCCTGAAGAAGAGCTGCGGTGTAATAACTTTGAGACCTATGCAGATGCTTGCCGTGATGCGGGAGGAAATACAAATAATTGGAGGGATGCTGTACCAGCATGTGGTAAGTGCTAAAGTCAAAGAGGATTTTTTGTCTCAAGTGAGAAGATGTATCATAATGTATAGCAATTACTCATTTGCATCTGTGGATAGGGGTTTAAGATCTTTTGTTTAATGTAGATTGAATACGTGAAAGTACTATCACGACCTTGAACTGTTCTGCATCTTAAAATGAAACCTTTTACAAATCAGACAGTGTGATGGAGTATTGAAACCTTATGTCATATCATTAGAATAAACATCTGAAGCATATTACCTGAGAGGCAGCAGTTTTGGTCAAGAGAAAAATTTTTCTGTTTTTCCACCATGATAGCCTTTAATTGTCCTGCTGGTTCAAACTACACTGAGTGTGGTACTGCCTGTCCTGCAACCTGTATGGATCCAACTCCAGTAACCAACTGTACAAGACCCTGTGTGGAGACATGTCAGTGTAATGAAGGCTTAGTATTAGATGGTGCTAACTGTGTGGCACCCTCCCAGTGTGGGTGTATGGTCCCTGGCAGTGGCTACATCTCTGTAAGTCTATTCAGGTGATCTCAATTCCTTTCTTGGGTAAAATAAATTTTTACATCACTCTTTAGTTTCGTCTGAATGCAAATTAGGCTAGAAGCCAAAATTTTCAGAAAGGTGTGTATCATTTGTTTCCTTTTCCTTTCCACTAATATTGAAATATATTTCTGAGTTTGAAAGGAATAACCTGTAATTCCTGGCAGAAATTGTATGTGTAGATGTAAGGAATCACTAAGCCTTTTAGCTTTCTAGTTACATATTAAACTTGGCAAACTTTTTTGTTTTCTATTTACCAATGTTACTTCTCTCCATTCACAAGGCTGGTGAATCCTTTGTACGGCCAGACTGTTCTGAAAGATGCACATGTGTGAATGGAAGTGCCGTATGTCAACCATTTTCATGTGGTGCATTTTCTACTTGTGAAATAAGAAGTGGAGTACCAGACTGCTATTGTGATCATGGCTTCAGGAAGGAAGGTGACGAGTGTGTAAGAGGTGAGCTCAAAGTACTTGTTGGAGTTTAACACTCTTGTATTGACAGGTCTCAAAAGCAGTTACAAATGCATTTATAAAAACTTTTGCTCTTTCCCAAGTTGATTGTTGTTTACATGATTTTTGTTCACCTGATCGAAGGTATGGAATGTAGTTGTTACATTTTTGCAAAAAAATAGAAAAAAATAGACAAGTTGGGAAATTAGATTTTGTTGTACCATTGTACTACCACAGATGAAGGCCACGGATAATTGCGCACGGACAAGAGGGCATTGAGAAAGTATTTCTTGTCTTTCATAATTTACTGCCATACTGCGCAACCTTTTCGGTCCACGTTAAGGAGACTAAGTTTATAAAGAACTTTTCCTCTAAAGAAAATTCTGTTTGACCCATGATTGAAGTCTAGAGAACCATAGTTTAACACTGGAAAATTGAGCGTGATTACACAAAATACTGTCTTGCACATGCAGTCTCTGTTGTGGTACACTTATGTTCCCAGCATGCACTGTATCCCGAAGTTTCCCAACTCGTCTATTGAAGAGCTGAAACTTTTCAGAAAGTTTGTGAAGCCAATTTTAATTATATTTGTTTTGAATTAATATCTTGATACAGCTCCAGCCGTCTGTGTAGCTTGGGGGGATCCACATTACACCACCTTTGATGGTTTGAAGTATGATTTCCAGGGTGACTGTGAATACACCATGGTAGAAGAATGCAACACCACCTCATCCTTTGAAGTCATTGCTAATAACATCAAGAACAAACCATCTGATCAAGTTGCCTATGCGCGGGAGGCTCGTTTGCTATACAGAGACTCTGTTTATGAAATCAGAGTTGGAGGTGATGTCCTTGTGAATGGTACACTGAGGACATTGCCTTATGAAGATGCAGCAGGAGTGTCTATTTTTCATGGAAGTCCATTCATAGTAAGTGTGACAGGGTTGTAGCTTGAAGCGCAAAATGAAGATACCTTGATGACTCCTCACAGTGTAACTGCATTGCACTTTATTTTGTCTAGCTCTAATAGTGACAAAATTGATCAAAATGATTGGAATGTTGGACATTCATTTGGGAGAAATGCTAATACTTAGTTCTTGAAACCATAGTTAGCTTAACAAACCTTGATTGATTTTGTTTTGTTTAATTTTTTGTGGTGATGATAAAAGATACCTAATAATTTGTGATGTGTGTGTGTGTGTAAGTGTGGGTGTGCTTGTATAGATGTGTTGTTGTTTTTGTGATGCCTACCTCATTATTGTGATATCTCAGGGAGGTATTAGGAGAGAGATCCATTGTTCCTTAGATTCTTTGAAGCAATGTTTGTTTTTGACGGTAATCTTGCTTTTCTTCCCAAAATTCTTATCTCAATAATATCTGGATGCATTGTCAAAATGATGAAGAGAGGACACACCCCTTTACGTTGAACTCCTGACTTTTCATTGTCAGCCGTAATGCAAAAAAATGAAATTTTAACCTTTCGCCATTATTCTTCACACTAAATATCATTTTATAGAAAGTCAGCAAAGAATTTCTACACCAATTACTTTTTGAATGTTCCGTAATGATGGGGAAACATTCTTAAAACTGAGAGAAATGTACAGGCTAAAACAATGTTTCCATCAGATGACATACTACAATCATGGGTGCACAACTGAGGTACATTATTGAAATGTTTGTTGCCAGTTGTTTTTACTGAAAATCCTGTTTTATGCTTGTTCATTGACAGAAACAAACCTCACTTCAAAGCATGTATAAACAGTGGCCTTTGTCTCAGGATAACTTGGAAAAGAAAGGAGGTAGATCATCATTAAAAGTTTTTAGTCAACAGAGACTTAACAATAGGAACAAAGGAACTTGTCAATCAAATGGTGGTGCCTAAGTACGAATTAAATCATTGTCAAGTACATATTGTCTGACGGATTTGGTCATTGTGTCTCCTTCCTAACAACTCCCTGGATATCTCAAGAACAATTTGACAGTTCCCATACTTGTACATGAATCCCCAGTGAGAGGAAAAACAGCCAGGTGTTTGGTAGAGGTCAAAGGTCATCTGAGATAATTAACCAGAGGTCAAACTCTAAAAATTTGTTTGCCACCATATCTAAAGGTAGCATAGAGTGTTAGATGAGGGTTTACGGCTCAGCTTGGTGTAAGTTGGGCTGGCCACTGCCTTTTTTCCAGTTGTGGCTCACTGGCTTGTTTTCCCTACTTCATTGCTTATGCTGAGCACCAAGCACAATGGCAGTGGGTTCCATTTTTTAAAGTCTTTGGTATGACCCGGCCAGGAGTTGAACCCCACACCTTCCGGCTGTAAGTCAGATGCTCTAACCACTTGACCATTCAGTCGGTCCTTCATGCTGAAGGTAGCATTGCAGACTACTTTCCTTACCTCACACATAAGATACTACAGCATGATCTCAAATTGAAGAATCCTGTCATGTTTGTGTACCTAAAAGGTCAACTGAGTTTACTAGAGGTCAAACTGTGAAAACCTTTTTGACACAGCACCTCAAGTGTTGAAGTTAGATACTTTTTATAGTTAATGTGTTGATGTATCATTTCAAGCAGAAGAAACCTATCAGTTTATTATGGAGATGAAAGGTCATAGGAGGTAATAGTAGGTCAAATGAAAAAAGAAAATTGCATGGTCAAATAATGACAAATTTAGACAAGAAATAGTATTTTCCAGCACATCAGGATAGAACTTGACCCATGACTGAGAGAAATCTGACATCTTTGCAGCATTTGTGCTCCGCCAAGTTGTACAGAAAAAGTAGCAAAACACAGAAGTATGGAGTTTTCTTTGAATTTTCACAATCTCTTTTGAAGTGTGTAACTCAAGGTAGGGAACAGAGCTATTTCTCATACTTGGTGTGTGGATCATCTGTCTCAGTGATGCAACCAGTGGTCTAGGGTACGAATGTTGTAGAAGTTGGTTGTGGTGAGGAAACAAGTGTAGTGCAATAAAATCATTAAAATCACAAAACATTTTTACATGATGTTATGAGAGTATGGAGTAACAATTACATTTTTTTTTTTGTCACACAGACAATGGTGACAGATTTTGGACTCACTGTGTTGTATGATGGTGTTTATACATTGAAGATAGAGGTGGAATACCAATTTTATGACAAGGTCTGTGGTCTCTGTGGTACCTACAATGATGACAGGAGTGATGATTACCAAATGAGAAATGGAATTGTGGTAGGTTTCTGGTTTCCATTGATTTATTTCTTCTTTTTTGTGTTTGATTTATGGCATATTAAATCAAAAAAAAAAGAAGAAAAATAAAACAGTCAGTAATTTTGGACAAATTTTGTTTAATTTTCCATTGTTACATAGCTTTTGGCATATTTACTGCCACTGGAAGGTTATTTTTGTTAGAATTTTACAGCAAGTCAGTTGATGTTGGAAATGTCAGCTGCTTTTGACTACCATCAAAATTCAATAATGCCCTTGACATGGGACTCCTTACTGCAATGTGTTTGGTTTAATGTTTGGCATGTAATTTTTAAAGTTTACCCTCTTTCGATATATTAATGAAGTTTGAATGGGATGTAGTTCACTAAAATGTGGATCATGAATGATTTGGTGTACATATCAGATCAAGCAAAACAAAAGGATAAATTTCTGTTTTGCTGTTTGCTGTCATATATCTCTTAACACAGTTTATGTTCAACTTTTCTCTCCCTCTCACAGGTGAGATCTGCATCTGTTTTTGGTAACAGCTGGCAAGCAGGTGGGGAACCATGTGTACCTGACCCTGGTACCATTAACCCTTGTGTGGAAGGCTCTGCCATTTTGCAGAAAGCAGAGGACCTCTGCTATGAGCTAATCAGAGAATTTGGTAGGTAACATTTTATGTCTTCAACCACTGTCATGGATGTTTGAGTAGTAATCTTTTTCTCCAAATTGCTCTGTGATGATACGTTGTTTTGACTCTGATGAAAGTGTATAAAGAAGCTTGGGATCAAAAATTTTAGGACTGTATGAGCACATTGTATCTTTTAATGGACAAAACTTTTAAACTGATTTAATCAAGGCAAGATATTTGCCTTATCTCTATGTGGTAATGAATTTGTCAGCATTATAGAATAACTCCTGTGGGAACTGTCAGGTAAAATTACCCATAGAGGGAACAGCCACAACCCAAATCCTATGCATACAATGTTGAAGTGTGTCATTCAGGTATCTTTCACAGCTTCGCACTTTATTAAAGAAAATTTTCAGTTGAAACCAAGTTCCTTAGTCTTACTTAGAGGGGCATAATCCTCTCATTTCTAAAGATATTCCACTTGAAGATGTACAGATTTTCTTGGTAACTTTTAAATGAGAAACATTTGCATGTGTATCATAGCAAAATCTGATGCTTGTAAGTGGATATGATATAAACTTTCCATAATACAGAAGAACATGTACTGTTCTTGGAACCATTCATTTGTAAAACCATTTAGATTGCATTAATTGCAACATAGATTCAAGTTTCCATGTTACTTTATCATCAACAGGTGCATTTTCATACTGTCATGATTTCGTTGACCCTGAGCCATACTATGATACCTGTTTATATGACCTTTGTGTCACACTTCCTGAAGAAGACCTGAGGTGTAATAACTTCCAGCAATATGCAGATGCTTGCAGACTGGCTGGAGGAAATCCAAATAACTGGAGGGATGCTGTCCCAGCATGTGGTAAGAGTCAAAGAGGATTTTTCTTTCACGTCAAGAAACAAGAAGGGTCATAATATATAATGGTTGGTCAATTGCATGTGTGGACAGGGTTTTGAGCTCCATTGTTTAATGTATGCTTGGTATGAAAGAAGTATCACTTTCTTGCACTGCTGTATTCTTAAAATCCTTCAAAAACCACCAGCTTGTAACAATTTGTGGGCATGGCTGCTCTGTGACATATCATACAAATGAATTCATATGAATCTCAAAAGACATGCTATAACTTTTTCGATAAGTGATGATTTTTTGTCTTGATTCCATTACAGCTCTTAATTGTCCTGTGGGTACACACTACACTGAGTGTGGCACTGCCTGTCCTGCAACCTGCTTGGACCCAACTCCAGTAGCCAACTGTACAAGACCCTGTGTGGAGACATGTCAGTGTAATGAAGGCTTGGTATTAGATGGTGCTAACTGTGTGGCACCCTCCCAGTGTGGGTGCGTGGTGCCTGGTGGTAGCTATATTTCTGTAAGTTTTTGCAGTTTAACCCAAAGTTTTTTCAAGGAAGTTGTACAGTTTTTAGCTCTGGATTATCATCCAAAGTAAAAGACCTTTTTGACTAGTAGAAAAATACTTATATATTGTTTGTATTATCTATGGTTTTAATTCATTCCTGCCAGTATTGACATACCATTTCTCAATTTTAAAACAACTAACTGTAATTCATGGCAGCAGTTGCATGTAAACCATTGTATGAATTTCAACTTGACATATTGTATTAATGATAAACCTAGTTGGCAGACTGTTTTGGTTTGACATAATCCAACGCTACTTTTTTCTACTCCCAAGGCCGGAGGATCCTTTGTACGGCCAGACTGTTCTGAAAGATGCACATGTGTGAATGGAAGTGCCGTATGCCAACCATTTTCATGTGGTGCTTTTTCTACTTGTGAAATAAGAAGTGGAGTACCAGACTGCTATTGTGATCATGGCTTCAGGAAGGAAGGTGATGAGTGTGTAAGAGGTGAGCTATGAGCACTTAACGGATTTTAAAGACTTTGTATGCAACAGTTGATGGAAACAGTAATGGTTAGGAATGTATTTGAGAAGATATCAGCCCAATCTTCGGCTGATTCAGAAGAGACCAAAAATGTTTCTCTAATTATTGTTTCATTCTTTGTTGAGCTAACTGGAGGTTGGGAAAATTAGGAGTCAAAACAATTTTTGATTCCTTGCTGAAGGCCGAAGGAATACATGCGATGGTGATGTCGTGTGTGTGTGAGTGTGTGTGTGTGTGTAGGTGTGCATGTGTATGTGACGCTTTGCTTGTAAACACGATATCTCAAGAAGGGTAACTCCAAGGGATCTCATACTCAGCCTGTAGATTGCCCATATTGAGTAGATTATCCCTATTGTTTTTGGTGGAGGTCAAAGGTCATTTGGAGTCACCAGAGGTCAAAAGGTCAAAACTTTGTAAACACAATATCTCAAGAAGGGTAACTGTGAGGGATCTCATACTTAGCAAGTGGATTGCCCATACCAAGAAAAGTACATTTGTATTATAAGCTCAACAAGTTGAGCAAATGTCATGGCAATGCCTCTGTCTGTAAGTCTGTCAACATTGGTTTTTTGACAGATTCTGGTTAGTTGGTAGGGCTATAACACATATCAAGGGCTTGATAAGTATGGTAATAGGAAGGTCAAAGGTCATTTGGGTCATGAGAGGTCAAGGGTGGAATCATGCAAAAGCCTTCAACCTAGGGGTTTTATCCAACTCTTATTAAATTTGATAGGAAGGCTCAGTAGATGATGGGTCATCAACAGCATACAATGGAAGTAAGCCAATGGTCCTTTAGGGTCCTGGATAGATCAAATAGTGTAATCACACAAAAGCCTACAAGTCCTTAGGGTTGTGTTTGTGTCCAAAACTTATCAGATGTGGCACGAATATTTCGTAGATAATGGGCCATCAACATTGTACTTTGGAAGTAGGTGGGAGGCCATTTGGGGTCATAGACAGGTCAGTCAGTGAAATTACACAGAAGCCTTCAATTCCTAGGGATCATATGGGGTCTTATCAAGTGTGGCCAGAATGTCCAGTAAATGATATGTCATCAAAGCTGCACTATTGGAAGTTGATCAAAGGGCATTTTTGAGTTACAAACCATGCAAAAGTTCTCAGCTCCTAGGGGTTGTGTCTGAATCTCTCCAATTTGGCCATAGTGTTAGTGAGATGATGGTTCACCCTTGTCATCCTTTGTGTTAATGTTCCAAGTTATTTGTATAACAAGACATCAAATGGTGGAATCCATACCAAAGATTTCCTGTAATAGAGTTTTGATTTTTTTGTGAGTTAATGTTTTGCTATTGGAATCATCTATTAATAGCAATTTAGGGTCAGATGAGTTGCCTAAAGTATCTTGCCCACCAACATTAAAAAGATTGTCTCAAGCTGGCCCATACAGTGCACAGACAACTCTGATCTGACACAGCTGTTACCATTGATATCTGAAGCACTGATGGTACTAGATCATGACTGTTCTATAACATGTCATAATGTATCCTATTCAACTTGTATGTCCCCCAGCCCCTTCCCCCATGAGGGGCTTAAGACTCTTTGGTGTAGATCCCTAATGATACTACATTACAGTAACTGTGTGTGAGTAAATTGGTAGTAGAGCTTCTGCATTCTTGATGCTCTTGTATTTCTCTTGAATTCATTTTTTTTTTTTGGTACAGCACCGGCTGTCTGTGTAGCTTATGGGGATCCACATTACACCACCTTTGATGGTGTAAAGTATGATTTCCAGGGTGACTGTGAATACACTATGGTAGAAGAATGCAACACCACCTCATCCTTTGAAGTCATCGCCAATAACATCAAGAACAAGCCATCTGAGCCAGTTGCCTATGTGCGGGAGGCTCGTTTGCTTTACAGAGGCTCAGTTTATGAAATCAGAGTTAGAGGTGATGTCCTTGTGAATGGTACACTGAGGACATTGCCTTATGAAGATGCATCAGGAGTGTCCATTTTCCATGGAAGTCCATTCATAGTAAGTGTTACAGGGTTGTAACTTGAAGAGGGGGAAAATAAAAAGAAAAGGCCTTGAGTTTAATTGCATTGAACTTTGTTTTGCTTAATTTTACAGTGACAGTATTGTTCAAAGTGGTTACTGTTTAATATTCAGTAAAGAGAAACATGAGAAAGGATGAGAGATAGTTTTTGGAACTGCAGTTAGTTTTATACTGAGTCAATGATTGTGACGATTAGAAAAACATATGCACTGAAATTGATTTGTGTGTTCGTTTGTGTGTGCTTAAATGTGTGTCAGTGTGTGTTTGAAACACTCAGCTCATTATTATGACATCTCTAGAAAGACATTTTGACAGTTCCCATACTGGTTCATGAATCCCCTGTATTGGGAGGAAAAACACATGTTTTTCGTGGAGGTCAAAGATCACCTGGTTTAATTAACTAGAGGTTAAAGTCTGAAGACCTCATTAACACCATATTTAAAGGCAGCAATTATGCATACTTTCTGTACCTGATAGATAGTTTCATCATATTAGAGGAAGAACACACATGTTTTTACTGGAGGTGAAAGGCCATCTCAGTTACATGGAGGGGAGTCCTTAAGGATGGGGGGGGGTGTGATTGGGGGGGTTGATGGACATTTTCCTGCAAAAGTACGGTCCCATTCGTGACAAAATAAGTATTTCAAAGATGAGATGTATCCATCACAATACAAAATGAATGTGCTTTCAAGTGTGACAGCGAAAAAGAACTGGCCATTTTAGTAAGTAGAAAATGACATGTTGAAGCCAGCAAAAACTGCACCAACCCAGCTGTGACCTGAGAGCTACCTGTATGCCACAGTACATGTACTGTGACACCAGTCAGTGTGTGAACAGGTCCATCTAGTTTGTGCCAAATTTTGTTCCAAACCAGACTCTCAGACCCAATTGTTTGACCCAGCTGCCATCCTAGATACAGTTATTGTCATGATCATCAAATTAGGTAAATCAAACATACTTGATATTCGTTGTGGGTTGGGATGGGGCAGTAGCGTTGCAGCTGAGTCTTATTGTGGCCTTGTGCAGCTGTCACCAACCCACTTGCAGCCAGATTCTTGTGTATTAGCCAATAAAGATGTGTTTGTGAAATGAGGTGATGGTTTCAGAAAGCCAGTGTGGTGGTCCCTCTGTGTGATTGATGAATAGGAGGTAGGCCTACATCAACCCCAAAGCAACTGGCAAGATTACCAACTCATCCCCAACAAGTCATCAAGTTGAACAGTATAACTTTTTCAAAGGCTTTTAATTTCATAGTGTGTGATATGCTATAATATTTATGCAATATGGTACTTTTTGCAGCCCAGCAGCCCAGCAGCCAATGTTCCAATAAGATATAGTATTTTTCCTGACAAACAGAATAATCTCCATATACAGTTAAATGTGTCCAAAGCAAAATTTATCACCACAGTGACTCACTTCTTTTTCTAACAAAGTAATTGATTTGTGGAGGTATGTGGCAGTTTTTTCCCCAACAGACAACAAACTTTTGCCTGCCAGAGAGTGCTTGGAAATGGGGGTATAGCAACCCCTCCACACCCCCCTTGGTAATGATGCCCCTGGTAACCGAAGGTCAAACACTGAAACCATTATTAACACAATACCTGTAGATGAGAAGCATGGATACTTCTCATACATAAGATATTTAAGCATTATGTCAAACAGAAGAACCAGTTCATATTTGGCAGAGGTCAAAGGTCATTTGAGGTCATCAGAGATCAAACTCTGAAAAGTTGTTAAATAATAACTCAGTTTTGGAAGATAAGATCCTTTTATACTTTGCATGGCAATGTATTTTATAAAATAGAACAAACCTGATTGATCTAATTGAGATGAAAGGTTATCGGAGATGGGAGGTCAAATGGAGACATTTTTTTTTCCAACCCGTGAGGACAGAATTTAAGCATTGGCTGAAAGAAACTTGACATCTTTGCAGTATTTGTTGAGCTGTCAAGTTGAACATATTTTCTGCATGTTGTATGGAATAGAAGCAAAACACAGAAGTATAGATTTGTCCTTGGAAACACCATTTTGACAATTTCTTTTAAAGTGTGTATCTCAAGGTAGGGAACATAGATACTTCTCATACTTGATGCATGGATCATGCATCTTTGTGATCATATCAGTAATCCCGGGTACAAATGTTGTATGCGTTGGTTGTGGTGAGGAAACAAGTGTAGTGCAATAAAATCATTGAAACCACAATACAGATTACAGTTTGCATGCTGGGCATGTTGACAGTTTCATTGATGAGACCCATATGCTGGTTGCTCCTGAAATCAGTTTGTGTTGTGCTATCCTTATGAGCATTCTGACCTAAACATTCTTTACCATGTACCTAGAAGGATCTATTTTACTATCGAACAAAGCAGTTCTGTTATTCTTTTATCCAATGTTCCATAAAGGTTTAGAGAGTTGCACGGTTTGCACAAATTGCAGACATGCAAGGTACGTCATGTTGGTTTTGGTCACTATGGCATAGCAGTTATGTTTCCTTGGTGAGTTTAATGCATGATGTTACAAGAGGATGGAATGGCTTTAACAGTTACGTCTTTTTTTTTCATACAGACATTGGTGACAGATTTTGGACTCACTGTGTTGTATGATGGTGTTTATACATTGAAGATAGAGGTGGAATACCAATTTTATGACAAGGTCTGTGGTCTCTGTGGTACCTACAATGACGACAGGAGTAATGATTACCAAATGAGAAACGGAATTGTGGTAGGTTTCCATTGATTTTGTTTTTTATATTCTTATTTGATTTATTGCCTGTTTTAAAACCAAACTGGAAAGTAACATCAGGCTATGATTTAGGGCAAATTTGTGTAATTTTCCAATGTTGAATTGCTTTGTCACATTAACATTCTGTGGATTTCGGACTTTTTTGTGTTCTTACAGTAACATAAGAAATGTAGAGCAAGTTGATTGGTGTAGGAATTCAGGAATGAATGCTGTTTATTTAAAGTTACTCACCACTATGTGTTGCAACATGTCTGATGTATCATTATTAGAGTGCACCCAAAATATTGATGAGCTTTTATAAAATGTGGATCAAGAATGGCTTGATATAAATATTATCAAATCAAGCAACACAAAAGGATAAATTTTAGTCGTGTAATGTGCTGTCATATCTCTTAACACAGTAAAGTTTTATGACTTGTCTTTCCTCTCCTTTATCACAGGTGAGATCTGCATCTGTGTTTGGTAACAGCTGGCAAGCAGGTGGGGAACCGTGTGTACCTGACCCTGGTACAATTAACCCTTGTGTGGAAGGCTCATCTATTTTACAGAAAGCTCAGGACCTCTGCCATGAGTTGATTAGAGAATTTGGTGAGTTTTTTCAACATCAGAAAATTGTAACCACTTTACTGTAAAGTTCTAGTAATTGTGATGAGTGCCGACTGTTGTAAAGGTGTGTTCTTGAAGTTTGTAAAAACATGTAGGTGTGTTTTGAAAAATACAATTTGGGTGTTGCAGAAAGGTTTTTTAATTCCAAAAGTTGGCAGGTCTGAACACCCACAGCCTGTAACCCATGGACACAACTTTTGAAGTGTTGCATCAAGGTATCCTTTACTCTAATGCACTTTAAAAAAAAAATTAAAAAAAATTCAACCCAAACCAAGTCCATTCTCATAAGTGTTACTAAGAGGCTTACAATTTTTTCATTTCTAAAGATTTCCAAAGATGAACAAATATTTTTTATAATTTGAAATTGAGGAGGTCTTGGTCATGTGTAATATATTAAAAAGTGATGCTTGTAAGTGGATATTGTATGGTTTTTTTGTACAGTGCAGAAGTATATAGACTGTAGTAGGTACCATCCTTTAAACTGTTTCAAGTGTCTTAAGAGCAAGAAAGTTGCAAGTTTCCATGTTATGTTTTCATCAACAGGTGCATTTTCATACTGTCATGATTTTGTTGATCCTGAGCCATACTATGATACCTGTTTATATGACCTTTGTGTCACACTTCCTGAAGAAGACCTGAGGTGTAATAACTTCCAGCAATATGCAGATGCTTGCCGATTGGCTGGAGGAAATCCAAATAATTGGAGGGATGCTGTCCCAGCATGTGGTAAGGGTTGAAGGGGATTTTGCTCTCAAGTCAAGTGAGAAGATGTATCATAATGAAAACTGATTTGTCAATTGCATTTGTGGACAGGGTTTTGAGTTCCATTGTTTAATATAAGTTTGATAATGTCTGAAAGAATTATCACAGTCCTGTATTGCTCTTAACCACAAGCTTTTAACAATTGATCGGGGATGGCTGCGTCACAGCATATCATAAGAATGAACAAGTAAGAAGTATATGACTTATAAAACATATGCTGTAACTTTTTTTTCATACTGTGATTTTTTCTCTTGATTCCATTACAGCCCTTAATTGTCCTATGGGTACACACTACACTGAGTGTGGCACTGCCTGTCCTGCAACCTGCTTGAACCCAACTCCAGTAGCCAACTGTACAAGACCCTGTTTGGAGAAATGTCAGTGTAATGAAGGCTTGGTATTAGATGGTGCTAACTGTGTGGCACCCTCCCAGTGCGGGTGCATGGTCCCTGGTGGTAGCTACATTTCTGTAAGTTTATTTGGGTTTGCTCATTTTTTTCGAGGAAAATGTACCCCTTTTTAGCTCTAGATTACCATCCAAACTGAAAGGACCTTATTGACTAATATTGTCTGCATAATTTATGGTTTTATTCCCTTCTACCACTATTGAAATATTACTTCTCAATTGAAAACAACATAATTCATGGCAGTAATGGAATATGTACCATGATGTCAGCTTTAACTTGACATATTGTTTTTATAACAAAGCTAGTTGGCAAACGGTTGTTTTCCGTACACCAATGATTGTTTTTTCCACATTCAAGGCTGGTGAATCCTTTGTACGGCCAGACTGTTCTGAGAGGTGCACTTGCATGGCTGGAAGTGCAGTTTGTGAACCATATTCATGTGGTGCATTTTCCACTTGTGAAATAAGAAGTGGAATACCAGACTGCTATTGTGATCATGGCTTTAGGAAGGAAGGTGATGAGTGTGTAAGAGGTGAGCTCAAAGAACTTGTTGGATCTTACATCCTTGCAACAGTTGTTGGAAGCAGTAATTGTTAGAAATCATAGGCATCCTGTACATATAGACACAGAATCACATGATCAAATGTGTCGCCACTGTTCAAACAAAGTTAGGCTAACCAAGATGGGTGCTTGAATACTCCTGTTTGTTTAATTTGATGATGAATTTGCAACATTTCTATCAAATTACAATTTGTAACATTTCTGTCAAATTACAAACATTAACAGAAGAGAATATCAAAGTGCTTCATACTGTTGATTGAACTTTATCGGAACTTGCAGGTTTTTGGAAAATTCCTCAAGTTCATTCATAACCTTTGCATACTGACCACTTGAGTATGTTTAACGTTTTTACAAAAGATATAGAACACAGACATATTGGTAAGCCTAATTTGTATGTAAAGTAGCAACACTATGCTTAGGACATTAGTGCATGATACTCTGTCCATATTGTAAGAAATCTGTTATTGAAATTCATTTGAAAGGATATCTGCACATTCCTTAGATGAATCAGAAGAGACCAATGATTATTTCTCTGAGTATATGCATCATTCAATTTTTAGCTAATGGGAGGTGGGGGAATGCCAAGAGTTTGAACAATTTTCACATAAAGAAAGCTTTCAAGTTTGCTGTGAAGGAAAAGTCCATTAGTATTATATTTCTTTTGGAATAAATTACCTTTGATACAGCACCAGCCGTCTGTGTAGCTTGGGGAGATCCACATTACACCACCTTTGATGGTGTAAAGTATGATTTCCAGGGTGACTGTGAATACACTATGGTAGAAGAATGCAACACCACCTCATCCTTTGAAGTCATCGCTAATAATATCAAGAACAAACCATCTGATCAAGTTGCCTATGCGCGGGAAGCTCGTTTGCTATACAGAGACTCTGTTTATGAAATCAGAGTTGGAGGTGATGTCCTTGTGAATGGTACACTGAGGACATTGCCTTATGAAGATGCATCAGGAGTGTCCATTTTCCATGGGAGTCCATTCATAGTAAGTGTGACAGGGTTGTAACTTGAAGGGCAAAATAAAGATGACTTTGATGACTCCTCAGAGTGTAACTGCATTGCACTTTCTTTTGTCTTTTGGATTTTTTTGGGAATTAATTGCCTGAAGTGATTAAGGTGTTGGAACTTTATGAAAAGAAGATGATTATTCTTACTTAGTTCAGTAAAACATAGTTGGTATCAAATTTGTGAATGTCTTTCAATTGTTGGGATTTAATCCTATTACATTTACAGTTACATTGAAGAAGTGCAAGCATTGTGAATAAAAAAATTGTAGGAATACTTTTGTGTTGTGCCATTCTGAAAGGCATCCTGTCATCACCCTGTTTTATCTTTTCTCTGTACCAAAGAAGAAAATTTTTATAGTCCTGTATAGTAATTTAGTTAACCTTATGATCCAGTGTTCCATAAAGGATTAAAGAGTTGCATGATTTGCAGATTTTATAAGTGTCATGGGTAATCGAAACCATTTTTGACCTTGCCCGATGGTCGCCAAGAGAACGAAATGAATGTGACTCGAAACAATAAATTTATATTGCGTTACAAAAATATATTTAATTAACCCCAACAAACGGAAACGGAAACTACTATGACGCATCATTTACAGAAAACGCTATAACAGCATAACCTAAATCACCTTTTAACTTAACATCTTAAAACACCCCCTTCACTACAGACAGTTCCTCAAAACTCCAGATCAGTTTCCATGCTTTCTCTCAACTTTCTTAAATTCATATAATTGCTGTTCCAAACGTTCATTTTCCACTTCGCCAATATAAAATTCCGTTCTATCAAATGTACGTTCTTAGTGTTCAATCCAACACTCGTTCAGTTTTGTCAATATTCATTCTTATTATTTTTTGCATATTGCGTTAAACTGTTCAGTTATTTTTTGCATGTTATTTTATCACTGTTCCATTTGTTTGTTCTCAGATTTCTGATGCCACTCGTTCCTTTTTGCCATTGTTATCCTGTACTTTTGCTGATTCCTCAATAAACCTTTTAAGCTACTTTTGTCCCTTCAAAATGGCCATAATAGCACTTCCATTGCACAAAACGGTACAGCAATCCACGACAAGTCCACCCCTTGAATTTACAGTCGTACAACAACACCCATTCAAAGGCACGGCCCTTTACGACCAAAACATGTCTAGCTCTTCCATCACTGTTTCTCTTTTAAACCTTACTACAGATAGTAGATACCAAACACAATAGTCCATCATCACCCTGCATACTTGTAAGAATACGATAACTCTGGCGTAAGGAATAACAAAAACAACACACTATTATCGACGGAGAGCTAACATTCCTTGACCAAATACCACACTGGGGCCAGCCACCTTTAATGAATATGCATACATGTAGTACCTAAATAAATGCAATTGTCCTCACTGAGGGTGATACGACACGGTACCATGACAATAAGGTACCTGATGTTAGTTTTATTCACAATGGGGTGGTAATTATTTTACAGAATTAAATGATCCATGGTGAATTTAATGCATGATGTTATGAGAGGATGGAATGGCTTTAACAGTTACGTCTTTTTTTTCATACAGACTATGGTGACAGATTTTGGACTCACTGTGTTGTATGATGGTGTTTATACATTGAAGATAGAGGTGGAATACCAATTTTATGACAAGGTCTGTGGTCTCTGTGGTACCTACAATGATGACAGGAGTGATGATTACCAAATGAGAAATGGACTTGTGGTAGGTTTTCAACTTGTCCTTCATTTTTTTTTTATTTAGATTATCATTTTTGTTTTATCAAAAACTGTCAAGTTACGTCAGTTGCTTATTATCAGTATGAGGAAATAACTTTAATATCCAGTTTTGAGATTTTTTGATATACATCCATTAGGGCTTTTTTATTCACGAGTGATTTGATAAATGTACAGCTTATTAATTAACATAGAGAAGTGTAAGCTGATCTCCGAGTACCAAAAGCACACCAAAAGTAATGCCCTTGATTTTGGGTTACTAGCTACTATTTATCATCAGATCATACCCACTTTTAAAATTTTGATGAAATTTGGACCAGACTTTATAAACAAAATGTGGAATAAGAATGGGGTGCTGTAGTTCTCATCAAATCATGGAAACAAAATAGAAAATAATAAAATTTCAGTGTTGCTATTTACCATCACGTCTCTTTATACTTTGCAAAATATATTAAGTGCACTTTTCTCTTCTCAGGCGAGTTCTGCATCTGTTTTTGGTAACAGCTGGCAAGCAGGTGGGGAACCATGTGTACCTGACCCTGGTCCTATTAACCCTTGTGTGGAAGGCTCTGCTATTTTACAGAATGCAGAGGATCTTTGCTATGAGTTGATTAGAGAATTTGGTGAGTAGTTTTGGTTTCCCAAAGGGAATAATTGTGTAACTGGCAAAACAACGGAAGGTCCATGCAGTTTAGTGATGACTGATTCTGATCAGTACTCATTACCCTGACCTGTACAGCAGTCCAAGCTGATGACACTTTTTGATACATTTTCTACTAGTTTGGGTAGTGGCTTTCAGTGGCTTACTTCATTCAGGTCTGCCACCAATAATTCTTTCATAGTGACTAGTTGAATGAAAAAACTTTGTTTGCTCTGCATGTGAGCGGTCATTTAGGTGTGCATTAGTTGTTTTTTTGCTTTTGGTATGCAATTTCAGAAAGCTCTACTAATCATTATTCAATAGGTACATATTGTGTATCAAAAGAGATCTAGTACATACTGAGTTGAGAAGTATGGTGCTATGGGAGAGAGACATGGTTTACTTTAATGTTGGCAGTTTGGGTAAAAAATGGACTTGATAATCCTCATTTTACCAATCTTTCGAGAGACTGTTATGAAAGTTGTCCTGTTCTATAAAGTCCAACCTCACTATTTAAGTGTAGTCTATGCTCAGTTTACTTCATCTGAAATCCTGACCACAAGTGACATACCATATACATATGATACATCAGTAACTGGGACTGACTTCCTGGTCTCTACTGAAGAACATTGCACTGTGCGTAAAGTCCATTGTGAAGTGTGCCATGTATGTATACATACCTTTAAACAATGCCAAGACTACACCTCCTGCAGGATGCTGTGCTTGATATGTATATGTTTTGAGGGATAGCCCTTGTTAACAAAATAAAAGCACATTTAGAGGCATCTGCAATGGTCAGCTTGAGGCTGAGGATTGATAAGCTTCATTTAGAGTTGTACAGGAGGAAGAAAAGAGTAAGGTGAGATATAGTCATGTTTCAGTTTTGGTATAAAATTTCTAATTTTTCTTAAATTTTGTATTGCTGGAACTCCCTCACCCCTCAGATTTTGAAATTTCCCCCAAATTTAGACCAAGGGGGAAATCCTCCCACCCCTCCCATCATTTTATGGCTGAAACTAACCCTGATATGATTCAGTTTGGAAGAAAGTGTAAGGTAACCGCAGAGCATTGTTGTCACATTACTGCATAATGCTAGTATTGTGATGAGTGTTCTAAAACTTTCTTGGCCCATCATAGCATGTTTTTGAAAAAATACAATTTTTGTCAAGAAAATACAACTTTGGGGGTTTCAGTAAACCATGTTGAAATTCCAGAGGTTGGCAAGTCTGAACACGTACAACCTGTAACCCATGCAACTAACTTTTGAAGTGTGGTGTTAAAGTGTCTTTCAGACATATTCACTTTGTTTAAAATAAATTTTCAAGCAAAACCATGCTTTTTATTTTTAGTCTTACAAAGCAGCTCAAAATTCTCTCATTTCTTAAGGTCGCCCAAGATGGACAAGCATCTTTTGTGACCGTGAAATTGAAAAACTTTCAGTTACGTCTTAACGTAAAATCTGATGCTACTGTATATAAAGTGAATATGATATGGTTTTTTAAAGAAGTATGTACATAGAATGTGGTCAGTACCATTCTTTAGTTAATTTACTTAGATTGTATTAAGAGCAACAGAGTTCCAAATTTCATGTTATCATCAACAGGTGTGTTCTCATACTGTCATGATTTTGTTGACCCTGAACCTTACCATGAGACCTGTTTATATGACCTTTGTGTGACACTCCCTGAAGAAGACCTGAGGTGTAATAATTTCCAGCAATATGCAGATGCTTGCCGATTGGCGGGAGGTAATCCGAACAACTGGAGGGATGCTGTCCCAGAATGTGGTAAGAGCTTGATTCAAAGAGGATTTTGCTCTCAAGTCAAGTGACAAGCTTGCTGTATTATGTACTGATTTGATGATTTCACCTGTGGACAGGGCTCTAAGTTCCATGAGGCAAAATTTGCCTTTGCTCAAATCAGTCATGGCTACCGCAGTTTTTATGGGGAAACTGCTGTTTCCAATTAAAGTACCCGGCCACTGGTTCATTACTTCAATTAGCTGCTCCATTGAGCAGCTGCATTGTTAAAAGCTTTGATGACCTTTCCAGTACAACAGTAGCCAAACAACAAAGGGAGTTTACAATACAACTAACAACTAATTCTGCCATGGCAAAAAAGACATAAAAGGGATCAAATTACTCATGGTCATTGAAGGTTAGATCACCTTTCAGTTCAATGTGAGATAACCTGCCATCAAATGACAACCTTTAGGGCTATTGGCAAATGCCCGAATGAGCACCAAATTGGTATTGATAACAACTCTTGACAAGTTTTGGCACAGGAAGATTATGCAAAATGTCCATCGTGTAATGTTAGTCTCATGATGTGTGAAAGCATTGTCACTAGTTTGCATCACTGTGTACCTTTAGTTTAAACCATCAACAAACCACCAGCTTTTAACATTGATGGGGATTTTCTTTGTCTTGATTCCATTACAGCTCTTAATTGTCCTATGGGTACACAATATACTGAGTGTGGCACTGCCTGTCCTGCAACCTGCTTGGACCCAACTCCAGTAGCCAACTGTACAAGACCCTGTGTGGAGACATGTCAGTGTAATGAAGGCTTGGTATTAGATGGTGCTAACTGTGTGGCACCCTCCCAGTGTGGGTGTGTGGTTCCAGGTTTTGGCTACATCTCTGTAAGTCTGTTCAGAAGAACCCACTTCCTTTCTCAAGTAAACTGTGCATTTGTGTAACTGTAGTGTATCATCCAAACTGACAGACCTTTTGACTTGAATAAAATATTAGTTTGTCTGCGTAAGGTATTGTTCACCAAATCAAAACTTTTTGATTGGAGTTTGAATATAACACTCATACTTGACTTGGGTCTTCAATTATCCACTGCCCATTCTCCTGGCGTCATTTCCTGCCTGGGGCAGGGTCAGCTACCCTAGAAATTGTTCATTTTGTGCTACACCCACAGTCTGATGCACTGACTGTTGAAATAGTTCATGAAGACTCTCCATATATTTAATAGTTGATGGCTGAACCAGAAAGCAATTGTGTCATTTTAGTTTTCCTGCAGTTTTGTTCCCTGTCAAGAAATGTCTGAACTCTTGAAGTGGTTTAATCTCGACAGGTTTGACATGCTTTGATATCTTACATGTTTATAGGAATGTATAAGCCTGTCTGGTTGACACCACATGCATAACATGTGCATGCAGATTAAGTGCTAGAACCGATGGTGATGTACAGTGTCTGAGCATGTAGAGTCTGCTCTGCAGGCCAGCAGCCACAACCTAGATTGACTAGGCTTTGTGTTTCCTGTGGCAAGGTATATAAGCTGAGCCAGAAGCTATTTGTTTACAAAATAGAGCCTCTGGACCAGTTTGAGGTCATGATGATCACTGTAGATGGACAAGGTTCCAAAAGGGGAAAGATTTCATCATGGAAATATTTAAATGTATCAATCTTGAATGGGACCTTTAATGCATGACAAAAAGGGAATAGGTTTACCACGAAAGCAGTTATGATTGGCATATTGTATCATCATGATGCACACCTGGCAAATTGTTTTTATTTTCCTTCTGCAATGATGCTTCTTTCCACTCACAAGGCTGGTGAATCCTTTGTACGGCCAGACTGTTCTGAGAGGTGCACATGTATGGCTGGAAGTGCAGTTTGTGAACCATTTGTATGTGGTAACTTTTCCACTTGTGAAATAAGGAATGGAATACCAGACTGCTACTGTGATCATGGCTTCAGGAAGGAAGGTGATGAGTGTGTAAGAGGTGAGCTCAAGTGATTGTCAGATTTTTAAATCCTTGCATGTGGAAGTTTTAAAAGCAGTAATTACTAAAAATGCATTTGGAAGATGTCGGCACATTTTGCTACTAACTCAGAAAACCAGTGACATTTCTGTTTTTGTTTGCATTATTGTTTGCTCATCTAATGTGAGGTGGGGAAAAGCAAGAGTTAAAACAATTTTTGCATAAGGATAGCTTGTGAAGGATGATATTAAGGAAAAGTCCATTTTTTGTAATATTTCTGTTTTGAACTTAATTTTTCTTGATACAGATATAGCTGTCTGTGTAGCTTGGGGAGATCCCCATTATACCACCTTTGATGGTGTAAAGTACGATTTCCAGGGTGACTGTGAATACACTATGGTAGAAGAATGCAACACCACCTCATCCTTTGAAGTCATTGCTAATAATGTCAAGAACAAACCATCTGAGCAAGTTGCCTATGCGCGGGAGGCTCGTTTGCTATACAGAGACTCTGTTTATGAAGTGAAATTTGAGGGTGACGTCTTTGTAAATGGTACATTGAAGACATTACCTTATAAAGATGCAGCAGGAGTGTCTATTTTCCACAGACATCCATTCATAGTAAGTCTGAGATGTGGTTGAAATGTATGGAGAGAAAAGAACAAAGCTGTGTTGACCGCAGAGTCTAAAGGCTTTGCACTCTTTTGACTGGGTGTTTATAGTGAAAGTAGTTTGCAAAGTGAGTAGAATGTTGGACATTCCTTAAGGAGGTATGGTGATCTTATGTCTTGGTTTCATTTTGCAAATCCTTGATAGATTTTTTATTTAATTAAATTGAACTTTAAGCCCATTTCGATTCCTTGCTGGAGGCAAAATTAATCTGTGTAGTCATAATTGCGTTTGTAGGCCTATGTATATGTGTGTGTATCTGGTGTGTTGTGATGCTTAGCCTTTAAATGTGATGTCTCATGATATGAATGACAGATACTTTTGATATAGTTGATAAAACTTTATCTCAGGTCAGGATGCATTGAAAGAGCCATAATTAATATGTGGGTGCATGCTAAGTAGTGGGAGAACCTTAATGTATATGGTGGAGGTTAAAGGTACTGTAAAAGCACTCATACTTAGCTTGTGGAATATTGAGCGAGAGATTGCTGTTGTGTTTAGTGGTGGTTCAAGGCCATTTGAGGGCGAAATAGGTCAAACTGGAAAACCTGGTATGCAAGTTTACTTAAGATTGGTACCTCTAGGATCCCATATGTAGCACAGGATTCCTAATATTGAGTACAAGGAGTCTATTGTTTGTAATGGCAGTCAAAGGTCAGAGGTCAACTGTTGAAAACCTTGTAACAGGATGTTTGAAGAGGGTTTACCTCAAATATCTCATACTTATGGTACAGATGTCCCATCTTTATTTCAAGAAGATATTATTTTGTTAGAAGTCAAAGGTCATTTTAGGTCAAAAATGGTCACACTGTCAAAACTTTGTAATCTTGCTATCTCAAGGAATGTAATGTTGAGGGATCTTGTACCTAGCACAAAATGCCATATATTGATGTCAAGAATTTTATTGCTTTTGGTACAGGTCAAAGGTCATTTTAGGCTACCCAGAGGACAAATTGTGAAAGATGTGGTAAGATGACATATCATGATGGTAGCCCTTAGGAGTCTCATACTTTTTTATGAGATACTCTGCATTCACTTCGAAGCGTATTAGTTTTAGTTGTGGTCAGATTTCATTTGAGGCTACCAGAAGTCAAACTGTGAAAAGGTCCTCAACATAATTTCAAGCAAAGTCAACAGAGGTCAAATGGGAAAAGTTTCTTTATCAGTGAAGATGGGTTTTAAGTAATCTACTCTTAAAGTGTAAACGTCACAAATGAAACTGCTTATTCAGAAGCACAGCACAGTAAGATATTTCCTTTTGCCAAAGAATCACTCAAAAAGCCTCATAGCCTTTGTGGTAGTTTTTAAAACATCATTTGGGAGACTTGCATGTAAATTGTTCTTGAAGAAGCAGAAAAAGTACCTTGATATTGTGCTTTATCAAAGGCATACTGATATCACTTGAAGCCACTTTTTTAAATAGAGGAAGAAAATTTTTACAGTCTAGCAAATAAGTGTTGTTATCCTTTTCATGGTATGTTCCATAAAGGAAAAAGAGCTTTATGGTTGCAGCTCTGTTAGGTACATGATGTTTTTGTCATTAGGGGTGTTAACTATTTTACATGGTAAAATGTTCTGTGGTCATCTTTATGCTTGATGTTGGATGATGATGGAGTACCCTTAGTAATGTATATTTTTGTTTTGTGCAGGCAATTGTGACAGATTTTGGACTCACTGTGTTGTATGATGGTGTTTATACATTGAAGATAGAGGTGGAATACCAATTTTATGACAAGGTCTGTGGTCTCTGTGGTACGTACAATGATGACAGGAGTGATGATTACCAAATGAGAAATGGAATTGTGGTAGGTTTCCATTGATTTTGTTCTTCATATTCTTATTTGGTTATCCATTTTCAGTACACAGAATTGAAAAGTTATGTCAGTAATTGTCACAGTATGTGTGCCCAAAGTTTCTTTGTTGACTTCTTTTGGGGGGCATATTTTCATGCTTTGCATTCTTTTACATTAGGAATGTTGCTAATGAGAATTAAATTGATAGATGGGGAAATGTTTACTGTTTCTCAGATACTATAATTAAACCTTCAGAAGTAGATGCCTTTCTGTAGTTCTTCCAGCTAGTATGAGTATGGCAAAGCAGTTGGGTTCTGATAGAGGATTGATAGGATGTGTTCAATTTTCAAATTGTGTTGAACTCTGAATTAGTCAACTGAATTTTGGAACAAAATTGATTTAATGTAAATATCATCAGATAAAATAATATGAGAGAAGAAATTTCAGCTATACAGTTTAGTGTGATATCTCTTTATACAAGTTTCTTGAATATGGACATTTTCCTTCTTATACAGGGGAGTTCAGCATCTGCTTTTGGTAACAGTTGGCAAGCAGGTGGGGAACCATGTGTACCTGACCCTGGTACAATTAACCCTTGTGTGGAAGGCTCTGCTATTTTACAGAATGCAGAGGACCTCTGCCATGAGTTGATTAGAGAATTAGGTGAGGATTTGTTTGTCTTTGTACTTGACCACTTTCATGGGTGTGTCAGTAGTGTTTATTCTCTTGCAGTGGCTGTATAAGGTTTCTTGTGGTGCTTTCACATAGATAAGGCTTTTGATGCCTTTAAGTGAGCTGGGAGTGGTAGGCTTTCATTTTACATAGTAGAAAAGTGTAAATCTCCAAACCAACAGGAACTTTCATTTTGATGAATCAAGGCTTTGAAATTTTTATTCTCTGTGATATTGGACTAGAAAAAAGCAACACTGTGAACTCTTTATAGGAATCTTAGGAATTTTCAGGCAACAATAGCACATGGAAGAAACATGCACCTTTAACCTTAGGCCATGGACACAACTTTGAAATGTGTACATTCACCAGTTAGGTATTTTACAGTTGTGCAATGTGTGTGATGTACATTGTCTTTCAAAACCAAGTTTCTTTCCATTAGTGTCAGTGAGAAGCTTGCTATCCTTTAATTATTTCAGAAGATAAACCATATCTTAGTAACTTGAAGTTGAGAAAATTTGTTAATATAGTAAAATCTAATGCTTGTATCATTAGCGTATGTGATATAATTTTTTATAGTGTTGCAATACATTGTCTGGTGTAATAGCCATTATGTGGTTCAAGTATGTTGAAAGTTTCAAAAGTAACAAAAGTTTCAAGGTGTGTATCTTTTTATCATCAACAGGTGCATTTTCATACTGTCACGATTTCGTTGATCCTGAGCCTTACTATGATACCTGTTTGTATGACCTTTGCGTCACACTTCCTGAAGAAGACCTGAGGTGTAATAACTTCCAGCAATATGCAGATGCTTGCCGATTGGCAGGAGGAAATCCAAATAACTGGAGGGATGCTGTCCCAGCATGTGGTAAGTGCTTGAGTCAAAGAAGACTTCTCTTAAGTCAAATGACAATAGGTGGACACCATAATGTGTAGTGATGTGCTAATTGCTTCTGTGAATAGAGGTTTTGAGTTCCTTGTTGTGAGGAGTGAGTTTGATGTGTGAAAGTATTATCACTGTCATGCATGACTCAGTACCTTAAATTCTTCAAAAAATCATCAGCTTTTAATATTTGATGGGACATGGGAGCCTTACAGCATATCATAGGAATGAACTAAATAGAAGCCTATGACTCATAAAACTTGTTATAACTTTTTGGGTGACTTTTTTTTTTCATTCCATTATAGCCCTTAATTGTCCTATGGGTACACATTACACTGAGTGTGGCACTGCCTGTCCTGCAACCTGCTTAGACCCAACTCCAGTAGCCAACTGTACAGGACCCTGTGTGGAGACATGTCAGTGTAATGAAGGCTTGGTATTAGATGGTGCTAACTGTGTGGCACCCTCCCAGTGTGGATGTGTGGTCCCTGGTGGTAGCTACATCTCTGTAAGTCTCTTCAGATGTATTTATTTCCCTTTTCCAGTAACCTGAAGATGCATTTATCTAGTCAGATTGTATTGTCAAAGTGTTTCTTTGAATTTTGTTTAATTTACTCTTTCATTTTCCCCCATGTCAATGTTAAAATAATTTCTAGTCCCAGATTTGAAGGCAAATTTAACTTGAAGTTATGATAGAAAGTGAGTATGTTAATGAGTTTACTACAAATAGGCATATTGCTGCTTATATCTCGATAAGGAGTCAAGGATGGGGTGTAAATTTACAAACTGTTTATCTGCCAGAAATGCTGGGCATTGTATGGCTGTATTTTTTTTTTTTTTGCATTTTATTGAGTACATTGTTACATCTTGTGTAAAACATTGAGAATCTACTTATAACTTGCACTTGGTTAAGCTAATTTTCTAATGGCAACAATTTTATAGAGTGGTGACTCCTTTGTAACGGAGGACTGCAGTGAACTCTGTGAATGTACTGGTATGTCAAACCTGCAATGTGAAGCCTACAACTGTGATGAGAATTCAGAATGTGATACAAGGAATGGCATCCGGGACTGTTACTGCCAAGAAGGTTATAGAGGAGATGGATTCCAGTGTGAAGAAGGTATGTCTCTTCACCTTTTGAACATTCACTTCAGATGGGTATGAAATATCATTGTAAGGAATAGTACATGAAATTTGCTTTTCTGATTTTCTTGTACATCAGTGACAGTCCTTTCATTTCTTGACCGATGAAAACTGATAAAAAGGCATTTTCTTCAAAGCATATTTTGTTGCTATGTGATATGTTTGCAATTTGTTGTGGTATGACACTCTTATCTAACTAACTCACTTATTGAGAAAACTATGCATCAAAAGATTTGAATGAAAAGTGGTGGGTAGATATGAGATTGACACCTCACATTTTGACACATCTGTGGTGGGTAATAGATGGCTTTGGGTTTACTAAGAGAGAAACTACATAGTTACTGTCACTGACCAAGTGAGATATTTAGGTAAATCTTGAACTGAAGTGTCTTCAGTAGCAGTACTACTTTCAGCATGCAGTGGCTACCAGTGCTTCCTTTTAAGTTCCACACAGTATTTTAAGCTGAAGACAGATGATGCACATATCACCAGGTTTTGAGCTTGGCTACATAGTTCTGTGTTTCCACTTAATGAAGGAAGTCTTGGCAAACACAACACGTACAATATACTATAAATAATTAAATATTACACTCCGCATACCAGTATCACCTTGGTTCTGCATGGGCTTGCCTGCAGGATAGACACTGTTTTCTCTTGTTTTCTTGATCAAGTGAAAAGGAAATGACAGATGGAGGCATTGACTGGAAAACCCTCTTAGAAACATATTATTTTTTGTGATTTGTGATTTGTGTAGGCTCTTTGGTTTTAACATATGAGTAGATGATAGGTCTCTGTCTTTGTCCCTGATGTTTGGGAATATGGATATTGAAATTTAAAATGTGGTATTAAGTCACAATATACTTGAAAGGAGTTTCAGTGGGCCTGCATGCGGGAGGCCTCCATAGATGAAATTCGTGTAACATTTGACAAATTTGTGTGATGATAATTAACATTTTGTGTCCTACTGTAGTTTTACAGTCTTTGTGTTAACAGAATTCAGTTCATGAATTGATTCTCATCAAGGAATCTCACTGAGGCACTACACAGCAGTCTCTTTGGTTTTCAACCACACTACACTTGACATGGCTCTCATTGGGCCTGAGGAAGACCTTCCTAAATGTAGTTATTATAAGCCTTGACAAATTTGCAGGATCGTAATTACACATTGATTTGGCAACATCATCATCTTCATTTTGTGTGTATAGAAATTTCTGTGAATTTTTTCTATTTCAGCTCCTGGCATGTGCAAAGTGTGGGGAGATCCCCATTACATCACATTAGATGGTATGTCCTATGACTTCCAAGGTGGTTGTGAATACACCCTGATTGGAGATTGCACTCACGACAGCATAGACTTGCCTTTTGAACTGAATAGTTTGAATTGGAAGAATCGACCTACCAATAGAATTGCCTTCTTGGAAGAAGTGATACTGAAATATAACAACAGTGAGTTTGTATTAAAGAAGGGTGGAGAGGTGAGAGTGGATGGTATTGCTATCACCCTACCATACATAAGCAACCCAGACGTATACATCTACTACAGTTACCCTGGCATGGTATGTATCATAATTTGTACTTCAATGGTCAGTCTGTTATCAGAAAGGGGTTGGCACTTTTGAGTTTTGTGGGAAAGCGTACTATGTTTGACATTTATCATTTTCAGAGTATTGTCACTTCCATTTTCAGAATGTTTTGATTACCTGAATGTAAAGATAAATGTTTGACGTTTTTCCTTGGGGACATGCTTGTATGCACTGTCAGTGTTGCCAACCCTTGCCAGTCCTATCAAGTACTCGGCAACAATACTGCTTGTCTTCACAATGTGATTTCTGTAACTGTGTCATATAATTGGTACAGCTGCCAGTGAGCTCAAATTTGAGTCATAAGTGTATCTTTTGCTGTCTCCAAGGTAATATCAATTTAACTGCTTTCATAGTGTGCAACTTATCATGACAAAAAAGGAATGGTATAGAATCATGGCAAATGTAATGCCCAGGGATGGCTGTTGTATTTGCTTTTCTGGAGGAAGTTAAAACAAAATTTATGAAATATTTCATACTTGATATTTACAGGCAGTTTATGCTTTGAAAATTGATTATCTTTGGGAATTATTCAAAAATTTATTTTTTCTGTTTTTGCACTGAAGATAACTTTACGGTCATTCCTTAGGAAAATGCTGAATAACTACATAGATCCTTAAGTGCATCTGTACAGTTAAGTTTGCAAATGACTTGAATAATGCATAGAACAATTTTTTTAGCCTTAATTCTTCAAGTTGTCAACTCTTTTGACCATTTAGCTTATTCTTTACAGTTTGTATTGCACATACAAAGTAATTATATCAAATAGAAAGGGAGCTTTAGAACTTGTTAAAATTTTTTTGTGGTTTTTTACAGATTTTGGAGACAACTTTTGGTTTGTTAGTCCGGCATAACGGACATAACAATGCTGAGATTGAGATATCCAAAGAGCTGTATGGGAATATGACTTGTGGTCTGTGTGGAACATTTGATGGTAATCCCAACAATGACTTTACATACCCTAATGGAAGTTTGGTGAGGAGATGCAGTTCATTTTTCCTTTTCTTTGATCATTTTAGTAATTTGAAGTGACTAGAATTGACCAGTTTTCTCTGTTTTCAAAGTTACCTCTTATATGCCTTTCACAACTAAAAAAGTTCACTATAGTGCCATGGAAGTATAGCAGAAAGTGCTTTCATGTGAAAACTCTTGCTGCAGTGATAGGTATTGATATTTGTGGTTAGGAAATAAGTGTTGTAGCCATGTGGGTCTCAAACTGTGGGTCATAGCCCAACTCAAACTGAATTAGGGTAAATTTGAAGCTCTTCTTATACACAAATCCCTCTCTTAACCCCCCCCCCCTCCCGACCTTCCTTGCACCACAAATTTTGAACTTGTATTCTTGATAAGTTGATAAATTTTTGTTGCCTTGGGTTAGGCCTCCATTAAGCAGATCTAGGTGGAAATAATTGTGAGAAGTACAGGTTTTACATGACTCACTACTTTATTGTTTATTTTTTCCTTATTCAGGGTATATTTATATAACTTATTCAGTGTATTTTAGGAACCCCACTGTTTCATAACACATGGTTCAAACATCTAGTTTCCACCTCACTTTGATTGCAGTATGTTGTAAAGTTACTCTGAAGTTATTCAGGACTATTGAAAATTTTGTGCACAAGTTACTTTCTAGAACAATGAGAGTGCTCAGTCATCCATTAACAATTTTTTCGTTATGCAGACCACCAACCCTATTGACTTTGGCAATAGCTGGGAAATTGGTGACACAATGTGTACCCCAGACCCTGGGCCTTTTGACCCTTGCTCTGAGAATGCAAACATCTCCATAGCTGCTCAAGATCTCTGCTATATTCTGATCTCTAGTATTGGTAAGTTAAATCATTACATTGCTGCAACAGCACTATTTATATCACATTTGTTCTTTGTGGGGTGGGGTAACACCACTCCTATAGTTAAATAATTTTATAGGAGGGTGTGCAAATCATTTTTGACTGTATGATGTTGCAGAAAATTATCACATTAATTACATACAGGTGAATACAATGGCACAACATTGTTACATTCTGCTCTGGGTCACATAGGCCTGCACTGTGTAATTTATCAATGTACTTTCTTGATGAAACAGTTATGGGAAAGAAAAATTTACAACACTTGCAATTAACTTTTGTGAAAAACAGAAATAATTCGCAAGACAAACTGTGAAAATGTTGCGTGGAGTAAATATTAAATTTTGTACAGTCATTCCAAACAATTACAGAGTTTCCCCTGGCATTCTTTTTGTGAGGCAGCCACCTCACAGTTTTTGGCCACCACCTCACAGAAATTTGCTTCAATTGCTACTTGCACTGCACTACCAATAGGAATATTGATAGTTCTCCCTCACTGTTGGTACCCAAGCTGGCATCATATTACCCTCATGGACTAACACCACCTCACACTCTCCAAAACCCAGGGGAAACGCTAAAATTAGATGATTTGATTCAAGTTTTCCTGAAATTTGAGTGTATTCATCAATAATAGTAGATTTCCTTCTCCATCATGACTCCTAGGCATGGACTACTTATAGTAGTGGACTACACACATTGTACCAGCAACAAGCACTTAAACGAATCAAAGGTATCCTGAATGACAATTCCCACCCAGCTAGAGCTTGTTTTAAGTACCTTCCGTCAGGATACAGACTCCTTCTTTTAAAGGATGTAAAACATTCACTGACATTTTTTACCCTTCTGTGACAAAGATTTTTAATTTGCACCAAACCACATAAATAATTTTAGGGTTTAAGGATTTGAGGTTTTTAGGATTTATATGTTTTGGATGTTCAACTTACTGCACGTATCTTTTCCAAGTTCTACTCTTTTGTGCATTTTTATATATTCTATATATTTTTATTTTTTGCTTTCATGCCTTTGTAACATGTTTATTTTTATTTATTTTTTTTTGGTCATTTAATGTTTTACTCTTTTGTACTTTTCATAGGGCTTGTGTAGTCACATGATTTCCATTGTCACTTTTATCATTGCCTGAATAAATACATACCTTACCATACCATAAATGTGTACAGAGGATCATGTGACCAAAAATGCCGCTATTTTTCAAACAAATTTAGATGTACCAAAATAACCTTCTGGCTACTGTCTTATGTTTATTTTATGATGAATTTGCAACATTTTGGACAAAATACATCATGATGGAAGAATTGGCAATTTTTCTTACCAATTGGTGATATTTACCTGGCTTTCTGTTATATAGGAAATATGCCTGTGTGTGATGTGTCAAACGTTTTATATCAGTATATTCTGAACCTGCTGAGTAAGTCCATATTTTACTTAGAAGGCAGTAAGCCACAGCCACCTGTGTTGGCCTAAACATGCATGCACAGTTGCCATGTCACAATGTACATGTTCAAAATAAGTGTAGAATTCTAATATCATTTTGAAGATTGGCTGGAATTCTGTGTCCATATTATAAGAAGCCCTTGCTTCTAGATCTAATTTACCCCAAACAACAATTGTGAATAATTGCAGCATTTGCAGTATTTTATACTTATTTCAAGGAAATCCTCATGTAATTTTAAGTAAGGTGACCTTTCTTGACTAATTCTGAAAGGCACTCTAAATTTGCTTTTTGAAATAAAGTATAATGATAGTGATATATTTGAGGTTTAGAGCGCAGTTTCTATGTGCATATTTCAATGCCTCCTTCTTTAGGGATATTATCATGTTGAGAATTTGTGCAAGTTTTAGTTAGTTTTAGTTTTCATGTATATAAGTGAATATGTTTTCCAGGACCATTTAGGAGCTGCCATGAATATGTGGATCCTGAACCCTATCATGAGGCTTGTCTCTATGATAGTTGTGCCCTTTACCCTGACATGGAGCCATCTTGTGACAGCTTTGAAATTTATGACCAAGCTTGCCGTATTGCTGGGGGTCAACCTGGAGAATGGAGATTAGATGCCCCACAATGTGGTGAGTAAACTCTTCAAGTTGATTTCAATCAGTGGAGGACACAAAACGGATTTTGCTCGTCACATCCAAATTTTGTGCCCAGTTCAGAACGGTAGCACTTTCTACTCTCATATGACGAAATCAAAGAGTCATTCAGGTTTAAAGCAGTATTTTGAGCTGATGACTTTTTACAGTGATTTTTGTGGTACTACTATCCCATAACAATGCTTCTAATTAGTGGTGTTTCATTTTCAGTAGTTGCAAAAAACATCAACATATTTTAATTTTTAGGATTTGAGTCTGCAATGACTGCTTCTCTCCCATGATAGAGTAGCCAACTCTAAATGTACTAAGACAAGTAAGTTGCTATGGATTGTGTAATGGATAAATAGAACATTTGGAGGAATTGAAGGGATTTACTGGCTATCAGCATCTGGATGCTTTCTTGTTGGGTTGTTGTGATGAGTTTGGAATGTGCTTCTTTGATAAAAATACATGAGGAAAAGGAATTGGACTATTCAGTACCAGTTTGTCATGCCAAAACAACAATTACCCAGTACACTTGCATGTACATGTGTTGAAATATTTTTTAATGCTGACATAATTAATGGCAGCCACATCTTACAGCAAATAGTTGAGAATATCATATACTTAGTGGTTTGAAATCACAATTTGATTGAATCCCTGATAGTGGTGATAACATACTTGTATGCAAAGATGAAAAGGATTTCAAATTTATTTTGTTTTCATTTTCACCAGCATTTACTTGTCCGGATGACAAAATTTATGACCCATGTGCTACTGCTTGTCCAGAGACTTGCCCAGGCCGGGAATTGAATCGGACCTGTCCCTTTGATTGTGTGGAGACATGTAGGTGCCCAGATGGTCAGCGACTGGATGGAACTCGTTGTGTTGAGCCAGATGACTGTGGATGCTGGGACACCGGCATATATGTCTCTGTGAGTGTTCTCATGTATTTTAATTTCTCATTTATTGAATTGTTGCTTAATTAAGAGTGTTCTGTTTTATTCCTTGTCTCTTTGGATAGATTGTGCAAGTATTTTCAACGCTAGGAAATTTGTGAACTGGCCATAATATAATACATTGAAAATTTTTGACCAAGTTATGAAATATTCTTATTCAAATGTTTTTTCTCCCTTAAGACTAATGCATCCTTTGTAAGGACTAACTGTTCTGAGAGGTGTACATGTATGTCTGGAAATACAACGTGTGTGCCAATTTCATGTGATGAGTTTGCCACCTGTGAAATTAGAAATGGAATACGGGACTGTTACTGCTTACCTGGCTACACTGGAGATGGTGAAGAGTGTGAAATAGGTAACTTCAAAGTTCCTTTCTGACTTTAAAGCTTTGTGACTGGAATTGTAAAGTTTAGAAGGTCAGAAACCATTTAGTTGTTAGTTTAGTTTATAGTGGTCCAAACAGCAATAGCCTTTCATTACATTCACCATTAATGGTCAGAAACCTCTCTATTGTGAGGGGGTCATCTGTATAACAGTGATGACTAACTGCAAGAATGTGACAGAAATTACCTGCAAAATCTTGCTGGAATAGGCAAAAACAAAATAAAAATACTGGGAAGTTGACTTTTTTCATTATTTTGTGCTATACTGTAGGCCTATGCGTAGGCAAGGTCATATATTTCTATTTAGGTAGGGGTATGAATTAAGGTTTGGGCTTATCAAGTTCTTTTCATTGGTTGATTGGTAGGATTTATGATTTTACCGCACCCTTGTTGTCACCTCAAAGTATAGGAATCCTTATGAAATAAGATATTTGTGCCACATCCTTGGTAAAACATGAAAAGTAGTACTGAGAACCATGTGAGCATGCATTTCTGTTATTTTCAGGTAGAAAAAGTAAACAACTATATGCAGATAGTTTATCTTTGCTTTTTTGCCATAGTGTATTATGTGAAATGAAGAGCGCCACCATAGAGATTGATGAAAATAAAGGTTTGAGATGTAGAACCTTATAGAAAGGGAGCAAATAAAGTGGAGACTAAAAACTTGAGAATCATTTGATTTGGAAGTACTTAAGCTTGGTAAATGAACTTATAAACTTAAATTACTTAATTTTTTGGTGTTTCTTTTCTTTACAACAGTTGATATGACCACAGTACCCACAGCTGGTAGTACTTTGGCATCAACAACTGATTTTCAAACAGAAAGTACCATGGATACAACAACAGAGTTTGTAACTGATAGTACTTTGGCATCAACAACTGAATTTCAAACAGAAAGTACCATGGATACAACAACAGATTTCATAACTGATAGTACTTTGGCATCGACAACTGATTTCCAAACAGAAAGTACCATGGATACAACAACAGATTTTGTAACTGATAGTACTTTGGCATCAACAACTGATTTCCAAACAGAAAGTACCATGGATACAACAACAGATTTTGTAACTGATAGTACTTTGGCATCAACAACTGATTTCCAAACAGAAAGTACCATGGATACAACAACAGATTTTGTAACTGATAGTACTTTGGCATCAACAACTGATTTCCAGACAGAAAGTACCATGGATACAACAACAGATTTTGTAACTGATAGTACTTTGGCATCAACAACTGATTTCCAAACAGAAAGTACCATGGATACAACAACAGATTTTGTAACTGATAGTACTTTGGCATCAACAACTGATTTCCAGACAGAAAGTACCATGGATACAACAACAGATTTTATAACTGATAGTACTTTGGCATCAACAACTGATTTCCAAACAGAAAGTACCATGGATACAACAACAGATTTTGTAACTGATAGTACTTTGGCATCAACAACTGATTTCCAGACAGAAAGTACCATGGATACAACAACAGATTTTATAACTGATAGTACTTTGGCATCAACAACTGATTTCCAGACAGAAAGTACCATGGATACAACAACAGATTTTGTAACTGATAGTACCTTGGCATCAACAACTGATTTCCAAACAGAAAGTACCATGGATACAACAACAGATTTTGTAACTGATAGTACTTTGGCATCAACAACTGATTTCCAAACAGAAAGTACCATGGATTTAACAACAGATTTTGTAACTGATAGTACTTTGGCATCAACAACTGATTTCCAAACAGAAAGTACCATGGATACAACAACAGATTTTGTAACTGATAGTACCTTGGCATCAACAACTGATTTCCAAACAGAAAGTACCATGGATACAACAACAGATTTTGTAACTGATAGCACTTTGGCATCAACAACTGATTTCCAGACAGAAAGTACCATGGATGCAACAACAGATTTTGTAACTGATAGTACTTTGGCATCAACAACTGATTTCCAAACAGAAAGTACCATGGATACAACGACAGATTTTGTAACTGATAGCACTTTGGCATCAACAACTGATTTCCAAACAGAAAGTACTATGGTTACAACAGATGTCACTTCTCAGAATGCGTCGGCACCACAATGTAATGTTTATCTTTACTTTTTTGAAATATTCAGTCATTTTCAAGCTTACAATTTTCATAGAAAATTATTTTTATACCAGCCACAAAAAATGCAGTTTATTGCTGTCATCTTGGCCTAAGATTTCCCACTTAATTGATTGCATCTGCCATCATTAATGGTGGGTTTTCAAATATTCTTTGTTCTTGTTTTTCACTCTTCTTGTTCTTCATTTCATTTACAGTGACAACTTGTAGAGTATTTGGAGATCCACATTATCATTCCTTTGATGGAAGAATCTTTGACTACATGGGTAGCTGTGAATACAAGTTAGCCTCTGACTGCAAATCAGATGTTACAATGTTTGAAGTTAAAGCTGAGAACCGCATCAAAGCAAATACTTCAGTGGCAACTGTGATGAGTGTGACAGTCAGCATAGGAAGCACAGTAAGAAGAGTTTCTACTTGAATCCTGAAAAAAATGAACTTGTTGCATTTGAATTGACTTTATAGTATCATTTTGCTTTTTTTTACTATGTAGTGAACTTCTTTGTATAGTTTGTTATATTTTCATGCAACAGAAGTGATGAAGAAGTAAATTTTAGTAACAAAGCTACTTGTGTATATAACTCTTCTTTTTTGAGCTTGAGTTAAGATTTGTTATATTACGTAGGTAATTATATGCATTTACCTTCATTATAGTGAAGAATCCTGTACTTACTATATTCATATTTGATTTGACTATTTTTGCAGGTCATTTTCTTGGAAGAAAATGGAGGTGTAACAGTAAATGATGTATCAGTTACTCTGCCAATGTTTGTCCCAGGTGTTGTCAAAATTGGAAAAGCTGGTGTATTTACAGTAAGAAAAGCTGTTTCATTGTTTTACCAGTGTTTTGTCAATATATTATGGGAAAGTATCATTCACTTTAATTCTTGTGTAAACTTCTGACACAAGAGTTGTTTTCCTTATGCATAAGTGTACATTTGTCATTGTCTAGAAATGGTGTAACTGTGGTTATAAAAAATCTCAAAATGTAATTTGAGGTATGCAAAAATTTGTAATTCCTTCCCCCCCCCACCCACCCACCCACCTTCAAAAAAAAATAGAAAATGAAAATTCTTACAATTTCCATAACAAAGAGAAGTCAAATCTCTTGAAAAGGATGGAGAAATGGTTCCTTCCATGGCAAACTTTATATCCATCCAATTTAAAAGTTGATGAGCACACAGCATCTGCTTGTTGGCTAATATGTGCATCTTCTTCTGTCCTACAAATTTGTGGCCCGTTTGCGTCATATAAATGTTTGTTTTGTGTGATGTAGTTGGGGAGATATTGATTCACAAATTGCATTGCTCTCCTGCTCATTTTAATTCTGTCCCATGGATGAACCGAGAAGTTGTAAAAAATATGAATAAATTAATTAGTCATGTATCAATATCTATCAAGAAGTAATTTCTGATTGTGTTTTTGACTGCCATTTATGCAGTTTTAGCTCTGTTGTTCATTTGTGCACTGTTTTACGATCATTTTCCAACTTCTCTGATTAAAACTCTTTTTTTATCACAGGTTATACAAACAGAGTTCGATGTGGTCATCTTTTATGATCATCAGTCATTCATTTCTGTTGGTGTTAGTGACACTTTCTTTGGAGATATGTGTGGTCTTTGTGGAAATTTTAATGAGCAAACTGAGGATGACTTCACAGGTGCTTCAGGCACTGTGGTAAGTTTGTTCATTGTCTGTCTAGGAAGTGCCTTTAGCTTGCGTACGTACAATGTCTTAGTTTTTACAGCTGCTTTGTAATTTGTACTATTTCTGGCAAAGTGAAGGGCAATATTTTTTTTATATTGTTTGTTTCTAAACCTTATTGTCATCTGCATAATTAAGTCATGTTTCATAGTCTGTGTGCATCATAATTTTTAGCCACATACAGCTATTTTCATTGAAGTAGGTTTTGAGAGCCTAGCCAATTTTCTGCTTCTGATACTTTAAAAATTGGAATGTCTAGTAAGATTAGCTTTTGTTCACTCATTTTTGAGAAGTTTTGGGCTATAAAGTTTGGGAGAAAGGAAAGATCTGTGTGGGAGTTTGTGTGCTGTTGTTGAGTTTCTTGAAATTAGTTGAAAATTTGTTAACTTTTTGAAAGCTGCTAAAGGTTAGTGTGTGTGATTGAATAATGCACTCAGTGGATGGCATTGTGGTAGGGCATTTTACCTCTCAGCAATGAGGCCAGGGTTCAAATCCTGGTGTATAGGTCAAATCAAAGACTTAAAAAATGGATCCTCTTGCCGTCTTGCTTTGAACTCATTTCAAAAGATTAGGACAGGAAAAATGCTTTGTGAGAGCTTAAGTGCTAGTTTCACAATGGCTACCCACATCCACATAGTTCTTAGAGGCATGATAAGTTTGTGAAATTGTAGATATTAAGTGCTGAATGAGAACCAGGCATTATTACAACATCATCGTTACATAAGTGACATACTTTTTGGTTGCATATTACTTCTGTGTCGCATAATACTTCTGTGATATACTGTCTTCCTTACTAGCAATCTATCCAGAATTTTGGCAACAGCTACATTACAAATCCAGGCACTTGCAATGATCTTGCAGTTCCTGTTCCCAACCCATGTTTGAATGCAAGCAGTGAAGTGAATAACAAAGCTGACCAGCTGTGTCATATTCTCCAAGATGAAAATGGTAAAGTCATTGGTTTCTACAACCTTTGCTGCATTTTAGCTTGAAATTGAAGTAACTTACAGTTTTCATTCTGTTTAATGCCCAGGGGTGTGAAATTTTCCAAAAGGGGGTTTGTGTGGGTTGAATTGTCACTTCATATTTTAATATTACTTAAGCCTTTTGAGTCTCAGTATGACTTGGACCCCAGAAAAGTTACTTTACATGGAACCTTCAATCTACCCGCTGCTTTGCTGACTCCATCTGCAGTCACAGAAGTAAATGTGATTTTTCAAAAAAAAAGAAAAAAGAAAATCAGAAGATTCTAACACCTGTCACTAATAAGATAACAGAGGGCAGTAAGTTTGTTTAGAATAAGCTGTTTTCATTGAGGACTACACAAGTCATGACAATTTTTAAGGGGGCACTTATTAGAGAGGGTGATTTTAATGAAGTAACCACAGTGTATGCAGTATGTAACATTACATGCCATCTGGTATAGAAAAATGACATTGTGGTGTGTTCCTCATTTCCAGAGGCTGCAGCAGTTTTGGAGTTAAGTATTGTATACTCTAAGAAATTGTTGTTAATGATAGGAATTGTTGACAACTATTTCCTTCTTTACTAACATTGTTCTTTGATGACAAAGCCACCGATATATATTTTCAGGAGACTAGGACAGCTAAAATACTGCACACAGTACCAAGTACAAAACTTAAATTTCACTTTCTTTTAAATTCCAGTGCCGAACAAATGGTTAATTGTGAAGAATACTTTTGTTAGATTTTTGAGGTTATTTGCCCAATTAATATCCTGAAAGAAAATGTAAGGTATTTTATAGCAAAGATAATGTGTCCTTAGAATCCAACCAGTTTACACCTGTTATTAAGAGCTAGTGTTCAGTTCCCTGGAATTAGATCATGTTACATTTGTATCAGTGTGTGGTTACAGTTAAGTAGTGTGGTGACAACTCTGTGCATCTAGCAGTGGTACCTGTCTCTCACTATTGTACATTCTTTTACCCATTCTAGGGATATTATTAACCTGTATAATAGCCAAGCCCGCAGAGGCGTAGCCTTACTGAGATAGCTGTTGCTTTGATGTTTGTGGAGCCTTCCCGTATGAAGAGAATGCTTCATTGTTCATGCCATTCTTTGCAAAGAAGATGGTTTCAGTATTGGAAACATGTAAAATGCAAACTTTCTATCTTTCACTGGTGTTTGAATTGTAAAAAGTTGTGCATTTAATGGTAGCACCATTACACTTTGTACATGCTTTTACTCATTCCAGGGATATTTTCAGCCTGCATCACAGTCAAGCCAACAGTGGCACAGACTTACTACGATAGCTGCCGCTTTGATGTTTGTGGAGCCTTCCCAGATGAAGAGGATGCTTGTTCAGTCATTCATGCCTTTGCCATTCTTTGTAGAGAAGATGGTTGTAGCATTGGAAACTGGAGAAATGAATCCATTTGCTGTATGTTACTGATGTTCTAATTACTGCTGATTTTGTAAATGTTGTCTTGTGAGGTTTATCTCCACTTTTTTGTATGATTTTGTATTAAAAAGTTAACTGTGAGCTGTTCAGAAGATTTAGAAGTAGGTCGTATTCTATTTTACCAGTATATGTGTATGTTGGCAAGGTATCGTCATTAGATGAATGCTGGCTGTTTTGCTGTAATCTGTGGGTTGCTTTAAAAGTGACAGGGAAACATTGAAATTCTACATGTTTGATACAAAAATTTAAATACAACAATAAACAATGTGCATTAGCCTTTTCACATTGGAATGGACAATTCCTTGTTTGGTTACCAGACAAAGGGATTGAAGAACACAGTTTTAAGGTTTTAATTTTTCGTGTTTCATTTGTTAAATCTGTTGAGAATAATTTCTTGGTAACCATCCATATCTAGCTTTTGTATTGTTTTGGGATATGAAACATACTTTGCAGAGGAAATAGGAGAAAACTGATTTTTCAAAACATGATTTGGTTATTGCTTTATAGTTATCTACATCTGTATTAAGTTTCAGAATGATATTAATGTGTATCTTTTCTTTGAACACTTTCATCATTACTGTTGTCATTATTTTTAAATATTTGGGTAATTTTTCAGTGGTGACTTGCCCTCAGAACTCTACCTTTGATGCTAATGGTGACCCTTGTCCTGAGTCTTGTACCTCTATGCTTGTACCATCATTTCTCAATGACTGTGACTCCAGGAATACTGTAGAGGGCTGTCAGTGTGATCCTGGTTTTGTTTTAGAAGGATCTGAGTGTGTGCTTCCTGCCAGCTGTGGCTGTATTCTGGATGGGTTCTATGCTCCAGTAAGTTGATACCAGTCTTAGCAAAACTTATGGGGAAGTTTTTCAGAGATACTTCAATTTAACACTGAAGTTGTAGAAACATCTGTAAACTTTCAAAAGCAATGCCAGCTGGGCAATGGCTGTATTCAACTGTAGTGTCATGTTTAAATGGTATATACTTAGTACATAAATATATTATGCAGGGTGAAAAGTGAATAATTAGTAGAATGTGGCTTTGCCGTCAGGATTGTAGAGTCATAACATTATAGAGCCAGGTAAAACATGTTTTCATTTGAGTAAAGTGCTTGTGAAGCCATAATAGACACAGTGTGGAATAGTATTCAGCATAGCATTCAGACGAGATAACATTTAATAGAATGTTTGCCCTTCAAGTCAGTGTAGTATTTTTGCTTGTTGGTAATGCATTTATTTGTCTTAAACATTGTTTCACAGCCAGCTCAACTACATTTTGCATCTTATTAATCTTGGCTGAAGTTACCACAACATTAGTTGTCATGTAAGGGTACTGCTCTCTTAATTATTACTAAAATGTTTCTTTTCTGCTTCTTGTAGGTTGGACTAACCTTTCAAACATCAGATTGTTCACAGGAGTGTACCTGTAATGGCTATGATAATCTGACATGTGTAAACATCACCTGTGATATGAATGCTGTCTGTACATCAGGTGGTTGTATGTGTATGGAGGGATACAGAGGGGATGGTCTCTCATGTCAAGGTCAGTGTATGTCAGTTAAGCTACAGAAATTGTTCTATTTGTCAAATTATAAACAAGACAGGTTTTCGAGTAAAAGAGGAAGGTTTAAAGCACATAAGAAAAATATGTTAGACAATTCATAACTATTTTTGCCACTCATATCTGACCTTGAATCGAAGGCACTTGACAAGTGACCACTTACAGTATGAAGGAAAGCCTGCTGTTCCTTCATCACAGCTTCTCCCTTTGGTGGCTGACTATCTTAAAAATTTACATCTGATTTAGATTCTTTCTACTTACACATTTAGTTCAGATGGTATACTCTTGTAGTGGATGATGAAATTAATCACCGTGATCTGAATAGAGATTGAACCCAACTGTGCCTATGGGTTGGTACTGCCCTTGAAACTACCCTTGTGCATTGTAATTGTTATATCACGTACATCTGATTGATTTTCTCAGGCTTAAACTGCCATTTTCTGTATTTTTTCCGTTACATTTAATAGAGCTTTGTACAGGAGGACAATTTACCTGTCAAGATGGAAGCTGTATCCCTGACTCATATGTTTGTGATCTGTTTCCTAGTTGTCCAGACTTTGATGATGAGGCAGAACTTTTATGTTGCAGTATGTATTGTGATATTTTTTTAATCTTCAAGTAAGGGATAAATAACTTTTTAGGGATGTATGGTATGTCCATTCACTTTCTTGAAAAGGATCAGGTTGATGGAAAGAATAGTTAAGTCATATGTTCAATGAATGTCTTACATTTGTCAATGAGGAAAGTGACTCTTATCAGTCATGGTGAAGGTCGTTTGAGGTTTTTATGTGCTATAATTTATTGATCCTTTTTATAGTATTTTGTGTTTTATCATGAATTAATGAACTGAAATTGAAATTAATTTTAAATTGCTTGTTGAAATGATTAATATACCTTACACCTGTACTGATTTGTTGTGAGATGAGAAAGGTCAGAAATATTATGTACCATCAATACTCATCATTTTCATCAATATTTGCTTCAGAAGTTCAGACTATAGCCAAAACATATGTAGCATCTTGATTATGATGCTACATATTTCAGTGTAACAACAGTTAACAACATTCTTTTAAATATGTTTTGCCCTGATTATTTTGTAGACCAGAGAGGGTCACAAGACCATTGCCCCAAACCAGGCTATTTCCGATGTCCTGCAGAGGGTTTGTACATACCTGTCTCACAACTGTGTGATGGATATACCTATGACTGCAGTGATAACTATGATGAATCTGAGGAGCTATGTTCAGGTTAGATTTACATCTTTGGATTTTAAAAAAGAAGCTTGTTGTTGTGTGACCCACAGGGGGATAAGGACCAGCTAATCTTTGTTCCAGATTTTGCAGTATTAGAATAAAGAAGTTGGTTGCAGTCAGAGAATAATTAATATTGACATTCTTGTATTCGGTTCTTTTGGATAAAATTACTGGTAGCTCTAGGGATATATGTACAAAAATTTGCTTCATATTTATATATGTATGTGTAGCTTGCAATTTGATGAGCTTGTGTGATAGAATGAGATGTACTTGATTAGTTATTCCCTGACAATTGTCCCATTGTTTGTAATGTGGCAGACTGATGAGGATTTACTTTGTTATACTGTCATATTGTAATGGTAAGGTTTAATTAATCAGTTTGTAGCAATTTGACCATGCCAGCTTGTGTGGCAGAATGAGATGCAATATCAAATAATTTATTCCCTGACAATTTCCACAACATTTTTTCTGCAAATTTTGCCCAAAGTCTTCAGGTCTTGCAATCCAGTCAACATTTGTAGCTTATTTTTCCTTAGTTTAATGGCAAGGTTTATCTTATTTCTGTGCATTTTCTCCTTGACAACATCTGTTTCCCTGTTTTCCTAGATTTGTGTTTCCCACCACCAAGACTCAGTGATGGATACTTCACTCCCCTTATGAATTTGTACCGAAGCAATGATGTTGTAATGTACTACTGCTCGTCAGATTATAGTTTGGTGGGAAATGCTACTAGGTCATGCAATGGATTTGATTTTGGAAATGCATCTTTTCCTGATTGTTACAGTAAGTATTAGTGCAAAGATGTCAACTTTATCTATGTAAACCTCTAACTTTGGTTAATTCTTCAGATTTATGTTATAAGATGAGTGATGAATATTTTAGCTTCTAGTAGCATTTAAAGTAGCTAAGAAACAAGTTTCTTCGTATTTCATCTGTCTGTTCTTTTGAAGATTTTGTAGCTTGGTATGTGTGGAACTAAAAGTAAAGCTTGGATAGGAAACCTTTTCCTGATTAGGTCATGTCTAAGAAGTAGAATGGGGGCATTATCTCTGTTATGTAGTTGGGATGAGACTGTCCTAGAAACAAGGTTTTTCACGATCTGATCAGGTTGGACATCATCTTTTGCCATTTGCCCACAATCATTAACTTCTGATGTTGCCACTAATCTTAGTATGTAATGGCATAAATATTATCCAGAAAGATGCACCCCTCCCACCATAATTCACACAGCCAACATGACAGACAAACCTGATTTCAGTTCAGTGAGCAGTCACCCTACGTAGCTGCAGCATACAATACTTAATATATGGCTTTAGTGATAGTTACTCATTTTAAAATTGTAGCATGTGGTGATCATTGTTTTATTTTGTTCTTTTTGTTCATCCTTGTCTTCAGGGGACTGTAATTTACCAACAGCTCCACAGTTTTCTACGTTCAACAACACTGACAATACTCATGGTTCTGTGATCAGTTTAGTATGTGATGAATTCTATGAACTAGAAACACCAGGATCTTACCTTGTGTGCAATAATGGCACTCTAATTGGAAACCTGTCAGCCTGCATATGTAAGAGCATTATGTCTCCTTCAGAACACTTTGTTACTGTTATTTATATACATGACATATTGCTTTAGGATCTTCATTCCAAGTCCATAAGCTACAGCCATTTTCTTTGTTGATGCTTTTAAAATGAAGAAGTAATATTCCTTTGTGTCAAAGTGAAATATGTGGTATATTTCAAGTTTTGGGGGAAAGATGTCCTACGTTTTGTTATGAACACTGTCCTGGTTAGACCAAAGTTGGCTCACGTCCTAACTGATGGGTCCGTTTTATGCATATCGGTATTTTTTTAAATGTATTTATGACTTTTATTTTAACAGATTGGGTGTGCAGGAGGGAACTTCTCCCCCCTTTAAGAAAAACCTGAAAAATTGTTCGATATATTAAAATCTTGAAATTGCCTAGGTTTGCAGTGACTGGTTTGAAAAAATTACTGTATGCGTGAGTAAACTGACACCTTTACACTCTTGTTGACTTGAGCTCATGTTGTTAGTGTTACATTTCTCCACTGTTTGTAAATTTTTGTAAGCATAAATACTGAAAGTTTTGTAAGTACAGAAACTTTTTGAAGGTTTGGGAATCTGTAATTGCACTGTAAGTTCTAAGGGTTATGTTGAGCAGCTGTACAGTGGTAAAATATAGTGTTTAGTATGTACATTAGGCAAAATGTATTACATGCAAATATTTGTCTTCCCAACATTGTATATTATACAGTGCTGGGTCTTGAAAACAGCCATTCTGGTCTTTTGAATGTTATGAATCTCATCCCATCAAAAGTGTTAGGACCTTGTTATGAAATACTCCTGATCATTTTTCATAATCATAAAGGGATGATCTGAATATTAAAATGTTCAACTAGAGGTCCAGGAAGCGCTCACTGCCAAATTTTATTCTTCTGTTGGTGTTGAGGATTTCCAGTATGACCACTATCATCTTGCTAAATATCTAGAAAGTGTATTGCTAAGGTATATCATCTACTCACATGTTTTCAGATTTTTTATTTTGTTATTTTCTCTTCAGTGATTGATCAGTGTACATCAGACCCATGTAAAAATGGTGGTACTTGTCAAAATGAGGTTGGATCCTTCACCTGTTTTTGTAGCCCACCATGGACAGGTGCCACTTGTGAAACCAGTGAGTTTTGTGAATTTATAAGTTTGTGTCAGGTCGACCTTAAACTTAGTTGAAAGGACTTTCAGCAATTGAGCATAAGTTTGAAAATTCATAAGAAGCAAATTATGCAGCTATTCTTAAGAACAGGCAAGTGCAACATCTTAAAGGCTGGAAGGATGTGGAAGGTTCATTCCTCTTTGTTGAAGGAAAGATCTCATTCCCCTCCCCACCCCCTTTCCCCAACCCCCACCCAACAGAGCATATTAGAAGATGTTTATTGAGAGCAGTTTTCCATTGTGTAAACTTAAACTCAAGAGGTACATATTCTACAGAAAGTCAATGTGCTCAGTCAATCATCACCAATCTGGAATAACTACATACGTGACCTGTTTAAGTGTATGACTTCTGTTCTTCCCCAGGTAACATGGCATCATTGAACAAAATGAAAGTGAGTGTAAAAAGTTAAATATGAGACTTTCCTCATGCTCAGTTAACTTTCTCTGAATTCCTGAGCAAGTTGATAAAATTTGTACTAAAAATTAAATTTTCAAATTTCATCCTTCATCAACAGATGTAGATGAGTGTGTTGGTGTGAATGACTGTCATCAGAATGCTACCTGTGTTGATACTGAAGGTTCATACACCTGCTTCTGTAATGAAGGTTTTATAGGGAATGGATTTTATTGCAGAGGTAAGAATAAATGGTAGTAAATATGGGGGTAAATATAACCCCTGACCCAGAGATGATCCCTTTAGGCAGCTGATACATACAACACCCATTGACAAGTTACCTCTTGGTACCCCTTAACCCCTTGGTGGAAAGGCAATGGAGGAAAAGCATATGTCCAAAGGCCCAACAGTGGCATAGCAATTTGTACACAATGCTCTCAGCATTGTCTTGCATATGTGTCCATAATATGAAATGCAAAAGAATCTAGTAGGAGAAAATATAGGGAATGGCTTTGTTTCAAAGATGAAAATGCCCTAAAAATTGTGTTTCAGAACTCTTAACACACATAGTGAACAGTGCTGTGCTAATGTAGATCAAAAATAAATTCCTACTGCTTTTGTGCTTGGTGCTCAGCATAAGCATTGGAGTGGGGAAAACAAGCCAGTGAACCACAACTGGAAAAAAGGCCGTGGCTGTCTCGACTTGAACCAATTGGTTGGAAACTGGGACGTTAAACCTCATCTAACTAACTAACAAATTGAACCAGTATCAAAGATCACTTGTAGAACAGATCAGTGTATGTTACCACACCCCTGTTATGGAAGATGTATTAAAGTGGCAAAGATCTGAAATTTTAATGAATAAAGAACATCAAATACTAATACATGGCTGTATTACGTGACTGATTATTTTCCAGAAATCCGTCTCTTTACTTTTGGTGATGATCAGATGGATCAACGTCTAACAGAGACAGCTGATGAGATGGTTGGAGGACAAGACAAAGTTTCTATGACTATTGTTCCTCCTGCAGGATTCCCTATTGGTAGCAACTTCTACTACAGTTTGTATGTAAGTAAAAGGACAAATTTTTTTTTTTTTTTGCTGCAAAGTTTGCATATATTAAAATGTGTTTCATACTTGATTGCACCATGATGAGTTTAGTGGTGCAACTTAAATCTTTTAAGAAAACACTTAAATGTATAACCACACATTTCATTTCTTTATTGAATTAACTTTGTGAACTAGTGAATAAAATTATTGGCCATTTGCCAGCAATGGAGCATTGTCTTTTTTGCAATTTTCTTTCATGATTTTCTTTTTATACTTTCTTTATGCAGTTCTTAGAAAATGGTCTTGTAGTCTTTATAAATGAGAATGCAGAAAAGTATGGTTTCCCTAACCCATACCCTGGAGGATTTGATGGATCACAGTCAGTAGTAGTAGTTGCCCCATTTTGGACTGACAGTAGCCTTGCAAATGACCAAGGAGAAGTTTTCTATCAGGTAACATGATGTTATATGAGCTTAACCTTACATGTAATATAATCAGAAATAGAAAGAGTAATAATATCCAAATCCTGATTGATAGCATCAAATGAAAGAGGGAAGTTAGTGCTCAAATTTTTGTTAAATTCTTAGTCTTTATGACTTTTGCCTCACAAATATTTTTTCGCCAGCTGCACAAAACCTGACCAGACAGTCACATCATTGGTCAGTATACAGCTATTAATCATAGAGGCCATCGATTTATTTGCATTTCTCAGTCCCGGCCAGCTTCAGTTGGTTTTGCTCTGAAGTAGACGAGACTTATAACTGGTTCAAAACTGGGTTATTTGGGTAGATATGTAAATATTCAGTTTGAGTTGTTTAACACTTTAGTTGGGCAGAGTGTGGGAAAGCAAAAGTTTGAAAAGTAAATGCTTTCCTCCCTGTTTGGTTCATTAACTGTATAAAGGAGCTGTTAAGAGTTTTCCCATTCTCTCAAAACTGAATTGATATCCATTTTTGCAGGTGTATGAGAGGTCAGACAGTAATACCGCGAATCAGACACAGGTTCTGGATGATGCAGATAACAGAATTAGAAATTTTGACCCAGAACACCAGCAGTTTAACACTTCATGGCTCCTGGTTATAACCTGGTTTGAGATTCCTTCGTTTACAAGTACAAGCAATGTAAGTTATTTCATCTTCTCAACAAAATATTCAAGATTTACTCTTGTTAACAAAGTTAAACAAGAGGGTAAAAATAGACGTACCAGATTGGTAACCAAAGAGTTTCTTGTTCCAGTAACAGGTACAAAGTAACAAATTCCAAACCTTATTTTTTACTCTGCTAGATTTCTTTGCCTACAGAATTTCAAGTGTGTTCTAAAATATATTAAGTAGTAAAAGTATTTTTTAATTGTGGTATTGTTTATATTTACTAGCTCTGATGTACAGGGGAAAAAAAAGTGTGGAGAAAATGAAAAGCTGAAAAATGTTACCATTATAGTAGAGTTGTTTTTATTTTGCTTAGTTACAGAATTCAATTCAGAATAAAGAAACTTGTATTCATTTCATAACAAAACAGAGCTTACCTCTCGTATCAGTACTTACACAATTGTGCCAAAATACAAAAATGTTAATTCTGCAGATAGGCAGAAAAACATCAGATGTAAACCCTTTGTTATGCAGATTTGCTGATGAGTAACCTACTTAGTGATGCCATGTTTACTTAGGTAGCAAGTGAACTATGAGGACCCTGGTATTCAGGGGCAGAACATTAGTAAATAATTCAAGGAGAGAATTTTTGTTTTTTTGACTGGGGAGGGTTGATTTGTTGCAGAGTTAAGATTCTTTGAGTTAAAGAGGAGAAATTGCTGAAACATGGAGTTATCTATGCTTTCCCTTTTGTGATGGATGTATTTAATGAAGATTATCCAGGAGCTTGTGTTGGAAGGTATTGAAATCATTAAAGCATATTGAGCAATGGAAAAACTCTTAGTAGATTCTGACCTGCCTTTAACTTTTGCATCATTTTAAGTTTTCACTTGGGTAAAAAGGTCTCTATCTTTAACCAGCACACATCATCTGATGAGTATGGTTGAATGAGAACAGCATTTAGTTTTTGCAATATACTTTTTTATTACTTTCGTTCACCAATGGCTTTAGCCAAATGCCTGTAGTTGAAATTGCATATACAAGTGCAGCAAACTTAATTGGGTATTTCTTATATGTGCTATGAACTTCTTTGGGTAAATTGTGGAGAGAAAAAGAAAAAGAAGAAAGAAAAAAAAAAGGAAAGCTCTTACTTATGTAGTATAGCCTGCAAAGCTTGCCATATGATATCTACTGTAACAACATTTGACTTAATTGCAGCTTTTAAAAATTGTTAAGGCTTAAAGTACTAACAGCATTAATGATAATGTTCACAGTACTCTGTGTTCACAGTACTCTGTGTGGTCATTGGCTGACTTCTTGACCATGGAAGTACTTCAAAGTAATAATTGCATTCTGAGAGATAGTGGTGGGTTTAAATTGTAGTAAATACCACCTACAGTGTGCTCATACTTCACCAGAATGTAGTAGCCCAGCTGTGGAATTAATATCTTTCACTTGGAGAACCATAGTTGTACACCATTGTCTTTATTTGAGGGTCTTGGTTGCATAAAATAACCTTCCCCTCATTGTTAGTGTGTTGTAGTATAAAAGTCTATCAATATGTTAGAGGTAGGATTTAACTTAGAGCAGAATTGTTTTAATATTGACTTTATAATTCCTACACAGACAAATACTTTCCAGGTTGGTCTTGCCACTGATGGAACTTTCAGTTTTGCTTTGTTTAACTATGAACAAGATCAGATGTTATGGAACACTGCAGCTTTAGCAAGCACAAACCTTATCATTGGCTACAACACTGGAACTGGTGGCATGTATGTTAACACTCAACTTGAAAATCCTCCCTTCAGTTCTTTGGCAGCGAAATTCACTCCAGATCAGTTTGTAGGAAACACAGGACTTGGTGGTCGCTGGATTTACAGACTGGAGGCTAATAATGAAACAACAATCAATCCAAAACAATATTGTTTGGATTGGTACAAACTTGAACCTCCTCATGAAGAATGGAGCCAGTACTTAGGTAAATGTCCTTGTACATTTAATCAAGGTGGAAATGACAACTCGTTCAGGGATCCAAGAGGAAGACAAAGAGTCTCTTCAGTTGGTAGAGGGGACATGCGTTTTGGTGTAGGGACACTGGCAACAATCCAGAGCAGAATAGGTGAGAAACTTACAAAATTTTGAGAACATTACTTCACCAGAATGTAGTAGCCCTGCTGTGGGTTGATAGGAATATGATATGCTGCAGCCTCCCCCAGTGATGTGATTTGAAGTCATGAAATTTTAAAAATTTCAGATGAAATTGAGGTAGAATAAAATAAGACTGAAAGGTAACAATCAATTGGGCAAGTATAACCTTTTTAAAGTAAAATTGACATCTTTGAAAAAACCTTAATCTGTGACAAAAATGTGGTTGGGAAAATGAGGAAAGCCTGAAAAATTTTGGAATTCTTTTTATAAGTCTCAAAATTCTTTGAAAAACTTTAATGTGGTCTAGGAAACTGAAAACTTTCAGTTGGTGATCATGTTGTTACCTGTATTTTCAGTACATAAAGGTTTGTAACTGTAACTCTTTGAAACATAGAAACTTTGGTGTTCATGCAGGAGTTGACTGAACAAGTACTGTGCATGTCAGGGCTACTGTGAGTGAGTCATGCTGAGATGAACATACCGAAACTGTGCATATATCATGAGAAATGCATCCTATACAATTTTGTACAAAACAAAAATTTCTCTCATGAACACTTTATTCTTGGGTCTTGAAGATGGCCATTCAGGCCTTGAAAGTGTTTACCTTCAGTATCCAGAAAGTGTGTGTAGGAATCATGCTTTGTGAGTTTTGTGAGCTACTTAATGGTAACCAGGATGGATGCAAAATTTTTCTTTAGCTCTTTGTAGCTCATTTTCTCCAAATATATTTGAATAGAAATAGTGAGGCCAAATGTTTGACTTTTTTTTTTTACATAATGTCAAAGAACATTTGATTAACACAGCATTGCATCATTGTTTGATAATACATCAAATGCATCCTTTTCTGTATGCTACGATGAATCTCCCTGAAGCTTTAGTGAGAACTGTCTCTTTTAGTGAATCACTAATAGAGAGTGGTCAGGGGTTAAAGATCAAAAGGGAATACAGGAAGGTCATTGGGGCAACTGCTTTTGTATGGTCCCATTCCATCTGTCCCACAGACTGTTATTCTATACTTGACCAAGGCTGTATTTAGAGCATTGGACTGTATGATAGCAATTTTTACCAGCTCATTTAAGTCCTTCATCTTCATAATGACGTTCATTCCTTGTGCCATGACGGCTTTTTTCCCTTCTCTTTTCGCCCCCTGTGGGCTGGGGGCTGTAGAATATGCCCACGTTATTCCCCGCCTGTCGTAAGAGGCGACAAAAGGAGGACTTGCACTGTATTTGAATGATATTTGAAACCGAACTCGAACCATATTTATCTGGTTGACACTATATAACACATTTGTGTTGGTGTGTTGTTAAATCTCATCTATCTAACTAACTAACCCTTCTCTTTTCAGAGTCTGGGGAGTCTTTCTGCCTTCAGACAGCCATTTCTCCCAGCGGGAATTTTGCTGGAATGACCTGTTGCTATCGTGGCGATAGCTCACTTATTGAAGGTTATGGCACTCCTTATGCAAGCAGCTTTGCAGAACGATACCAGTTTAGATTTGGACGAGATACAGACTCTGTTCTTAAATCAAATTACTTGAGTAAGTAGTGTCATGGATGTCATGAGGTGTTGGTCTACAAAGGTTAAAGGAGGGGATGTTGATTGTATTGGGGGAAGAGGAGGAGAAGTAGGATAAAGGATTTATTTTTTTCTGGAGGTGCATATCAGGTACCATGTATGTTTTGTTGTGTAATCTGAGGTTTAGATGAAAATCTTCTTGGCATTTTGTTCTGCCTGTTTGATTGCTGTAGGGTAGATGCCAGTAGGTATGAATGGGGAAGAATTCGAATTTATGCACTGAGACCAAGACAGTTTATTTTAGAAGCGACTTAAACAAGAAGATATCACCATGGACATCACAAAATGATATTACAATACACATAACAAGATAGTATTACCTTGCAATTAAGTATATGATATTACCATGCACAAAGCAAGGTAGTATTACAAGGCATGCAACAAGATGATATCACCATGTACATAGCAAGATAATATTACAACAAAATGGGTATTACTTTGTAAAGAAGATGATACAATCATGCACAGAATAAGATGAAATTACTGTTTACAGAACAAATTTATTGCCACTGACACAAGATGATATTACCACATGCTTAATGAGGTGGAATTATATTCACAAACTTATGTTATACTAGCATGCAATGAGCAAGATGTAGCATTACCTTTTATTTTTGGGAGGGGGGATATGGAGGGGGCTTAATGGGTCACCCTGAAGGGCTCTGGATCTGAGTTGTTTTATTGCTCTTGTAGTGTGGCTTCAATATGTATAGAAATTGTGAAAATATTTTATGTGTATAGATAACATTTAATGTTTGAGAAATTAATGGAAATATTGCATTTAAATTGCACCAACATGGCATACAAAGGAAACAAATCATTATGTAAACCATTCAGTTTCACCAGTAAAGTCCAGCAGTCGCTTTATCTCTTCAAAATATTATGTATTACAAGAGTTGGAGAAGTTGCATCATTTAAATTTTTGAAAGTTTGGTCAACAAATTATTCTTGAGTTACAAATAACTGAATTTCTTTATGTGAGAACCTCAAAGAAAGCTACTGTACTGCCTTGTTTTGAATTATCTATTATTCTTTATCTATAAATATTGGTTTTAAAAATATGAAAATTTTCTGTAAAACAAGAACAATATTTCTGTTTAAGAACTTTTTGTCATCAAAACCACGGGCTGCCTTAAAAATTCTGCAGCAAACAAGATGCATGTGCTAAAGGGAAGGATTGTGCACAAAACATGTTTGACTGGTCAAGCTTCATAGCATGAGATGATAGTACATGTAGAAGAGGTAACAAAATATCAGTGGCTAGAAGGTTTTTCTAGAAATTGATTTAGCTCTCTTAAAATGAGGCTGATGTGTTTTCTTTTTTAATGACAGCATATTGGTATTGCAAAGTATTAAGTCAATCTGAAAGAAGTTTTGAGGATGTGAATGATAGAAATTGTTGCTTTTTTTCATTTTGAAATCAGATTTTGACTTCTATCCAAGAACGGCTTGCTGTGAATTGTCTGGAGACCAATACTTTTGTGATCTTTATGCTGAGAAGAGACCACCTGGCTCATGCACAGGTTATTTGCCCCCTAGAACCTGTAAGTATCATTAGTACCTGAATAAGTAGGAAGCTTAGAGGAGGAGAAATCTTACAAATGTCATTTCTTGCAGAAAAGTTTGATGAAGCACCATAGCAAAAAGCAAATTTTTTACTCATTATATACTCTCCATGGTAAACAGATTCAGAGTAAGTCTTCATGACTACACATGCTCTGGTTATGACTGAGATCTTTTTGATTTGTTCAACATTTCAGTTTTGTTTATGGAGAATTTGATTAAATTATCAAATTAAAAAACTTTTACAGCAAATACACAGTTTTGGAATACTCTTTAAATTGGTGTTTTTACTGATAAGTTGAATGAAAAAGATTGATAAAAAAATAGCATAGGGGATGGTAGAATGAAGAGGAACTGTTTATTCTACAAAAAGGCTGCGGTAGTGTATGTTTAGAAAGTCGTAGAAGTGTTTGAACTTTAGAGGAGTAATTACTCAGCTACCAAATGATATGAAAGTGAAGTTTTAAGGGTCCATTGCTTGAAGGTATTTAATCTTTCTGTGGTTCTGTGCAGAGTGTGGTATCAGAAGCAATGGTTAAGCAATCTCAAAATGGGAGATGGAATCCTTGACTGGGATTCATGGCAAGGTTGGTTGTTCACACATGGTTCATCTGTGGTTTCTCATCTAAAATGATCTCTTTCATTGAAAAGATTCAAAATTGGAGATAAACTGTTGAGCAGGATGTCTGCCAGTGCTAAACTGTAATCCATAGAGAAAGTCCTGAAGTATGTTTTTAATAGCTTTCAAAATAATGTCTTTTATATCATACTAGTGTCTTTACCTGATGTTTTGCCCTGAGACATGGTATGGACAATTTAGGTATGAGTGAGACTATAACAAAAACCACAAAATATTGCTGATATATTCTTTCATTAAAGAGAAAAACACGAAATCTGCTCTGCGACAGTGTGTGCAGATTATTCATCTTCTCTGAGAGCATTGTCACAGATGCTGGATGAACTGTCCCACAATTTTTGGATGCCATTTTTCCATGTCTAGTTACTTGACAGGCTCTGGCTGTTACCTACATAGCAAGATATACCTTGCACCTACCATACCTCATAGGACACTTCTTTCAGCAGATAAAAGAGGGGAATATGAAATACCCATATGCACCTTTATTCTGTAGAAAGAAAATGGTCTTTGAATGGCTCAATACAGTAATTGGTGTTTTTCAATCACAGCTTGGGTTATTGGTGATCCTCACTTCACAACACTGGATGGGTACCAGTATACCTTCAATGGTTTGGGAGATTATCAAGTGGCACTGATCTACTGGGAAGCTGAAGTTATTTATGACATTCAGGGACGTACCAAACAGATCATCAACCAGAACACAGGACAATTAGCTGATGCAACATACTTTGATGCCTTTGCATTTACATTTGGCCATTCATCAGAGGTAAGAATGATTTTATTATATCAATTAGATGAAATTCATGTAATTTATCAATGAAATTAGTGCCATCCATAATAAGATTTGAGAAATACTGTAACTCCTTCCATTATGAATATGGCATGAGATTCTGTAATGTAGCTTTAAAATTTGCCAGGTCCACCCACTTCATTGTCAAAATCTGACAGTGTAATTGTGAAGGTGTTTTTCTTTCATTCTGGCTCATGCTCTCAGAAAAAGTTGAGGATTGAAAATTCTGTGCAACTCTGTGTATTCGTGACAATTATTTTTGAAACTGGACATTAATTGAGTCAATGTGAAGTTTCAAGTTTCTGACTGCAATTATTTTTGACCAACTATAATAACAGTTTTGAACAGAAATTAGTATATCCTCAAGCCAATAAAATCCCATATGTACCCATGTAGTTACTGACCATGAAATTCCTTGCATTTCATGTAGAATTTATTTGACACATTCAACAGAAATTGCACTTTTGCCCATGTAGTTTACCTACCATTGTCAACAAAGTCACATCTTCTCCATTGTAGGTAGGTACTTTCCATAGAAAACAACAGTCCTGCCTGTTGTCTTCTGTTCTTCCCTATCATTTTCACCAAGTGTACCTCTGTTGTGCACTGATGCAGACAAAACTTGGCAGCCATTCTGTGTCTGTATATTGAGAAGTTTACACCATTTTCATATGCTTTGGTTGTTGAAAGAAAACCATAGTTGGTTTGCAAAGAAACGAAAGCTCTATCAAAGCTGCAGGTTGCATTGGTTAATCCACCATGACCTGAACATTGTGAATAATTGTACGCAATTCAGTGAAGGTTTCTAATAGAACAACCAGATAGGAAATCATAGTTGTAGATTGTGGACCTCATGGTGGGTGGGAGTGGGTGGGGAGAGGGGGAGAAGTGGTAGCTGCTCCTTGTAAGGGTCCTGTCTTCTGCACAGTGAAGTACTTGCTTGCATATATCCCTTGTCATCATTTCAAGTTGCAGTGCTTCTCACCTTTTGGAAACATCACTGGTGTGTACCTGAGTAGATAAGCCTTCTGGAAATTGAGCATCCTGGGTAACTTGAGTGTGATGTGAACTTAACTATTTGTGCTTTAATTTGCAGATGAGCTTTATTCTGAATGAGGATGGCACTGACTTCAGCATAACAGAGGATGGCCAAGAATTCAATAAAACTGCCCTTCTTGAGGGTAATAATCGCCTTTATATTTTATCTTTTAAATTTAGTAAAAGTTGTGTTGCATAACATACTGAAAATCTTACTTAATCACACCTCCCATCAATAAGTGGTTGTTTGCTCATAAGGAAAACTTGTTAGATGTGACAATATGAATAAAGTGATAACACATTGTACCTCAAAAAAATTTGAGCAGATTTACTGAAGTCATAGAAAAACTGGATGTAATCATAAAGTTTTGGAAATTTCATCTTGTGAATGAGAATAACAATTTACCAGAGTTGAAACAAGTTTTAAGTCCAACCAAGTCTTTGAAAGTCAGAAAAACCAAAGGGTACATCAACCTTGACAATTTTGTTTGACATAATTGGTCCAATGATGCTTTGAGAGCATTTTGTCTTTTTTGTATTTATAGGAGACGTAGAAGGAGACACCTATGTTGTGAGTGCCATAGATGATGACTTGACCAAAGTGAAAGTTGTCTTTGTTGACATTAGTCTCGTTATCGAATTGTCAGTGGGTCTGTTGGATATTGTGATTCAGTTGCCTGAACAGTATAAAGGAAATTATACCAGAGGATTGGTTGGTGAGTAAAAACGAATCTTGCATCATGTAATGTATTAAGGAAATTGCACCAAAGGATTGGTTAGTGAGTAAAAATGAATCTAGCATCTTGTAATGTATAAAAGAAATCAAGGCAGAGGATTGGTTGGTGGGTAAAAGCTAATCTTACATCATGAAGTTTACAGAGGAAAACATCTTGTGATGTATATAAAGGAAATTACACCAGAGGATTGGATGGTGAGTAAAAACCAAATCTTAAATCATGTAATGACAGAAACAGATGATGTTGATAACTCTGATGTTTCTTTTTGCAGATCATTGTCATCAGTCCTTTTCTACATGAACTTTTCCCATATACCAACACAGTCACATCATTTTCTTCCTCAGCCTTACATTGCCCTCCTTGCACTTTCTCTCATGTCTGTTCTCTGCCATATTCTCCTATTTGTTGTCTGTCAGTCTTCCTTCCCCTCCTTTTTGCCTTTCCCAAGTTGCACTTTGGGATGCCATTGCTTCTAGGGTATGTGTATTAAAACCAAAAACAAAGATTGAACTATACATTTTTTTCTCATTTTTTGTCAGGCGTATGGAATGATGATGTGTCTGATGACTTTTTACTGTCAAATGGGACGCTACTCCAACCTAGTGGTGCTGATGGCAACTACACCGAGCAAGATTTCTTCTTCTTTGGAGATTCTTGTAAGTATCCAAAAGTTCCTGTAGATTGCATAGTTATGGTGTAAAGAACACAAAGTCTGAAATAATAATGAGTTTGAGGTTATTGCAGTCTCTGCAAAGGCAATTTTCTGATTGAAAAGATATGTTACATCTGGTTGTTTGTTTGTTTATTATCATTCTTTATAATACATCTGAGGAGGTTAAAGAGACTAGAATACATATAGATCATACATAAACATTCTGAAATATCTTAAGGTATATACAAACGTAGACCCTTTTCCAAATAGCGATTACAAAGGATTGTGGGACAGACTTTTGGTGTGCGACGTTCTTGTCAATGGCATTTTACTGTGGCCAAAAACAACATGTACCAAAACTCTATCCCACAATCCTTTGTAATTGCTATTTGGAAAAGGGTCTATAGAAATGAACTAAGGTAAGGAGAAGAAAAGAAAAAAAAAGAAAAGAGAAGAAGGAAACAGGGAAAAAATGGCAACAGCCTGCCCCTTTGACAGTGAATAGCAACATTACAAAAAACAAAAGATCCTATGCACATGACATCACATGGCAATAGAAATAAGTAAGCCGTCAGACCTGCCATATGGACAGCATTGCCAAGCATTTCAGAGCAGTTATTGCAATATCGCTCACTAGTTTACATTTAAGTGCACCGTATGGTGACTTAGTGAAGCATAGCCTAGGTTGGGGGAGGTGAGGACTGGGGGGGGGGGGGCAGAGTGAACAGTTGTAAAGTAGATGGTGATGTCAGTGCACATGGCTTTCTAGTAAAAAAAAAGTTTATTTTGATACATATGTATGAGTGCCTTGTTCATAGGTGGAAAAAGTATGACCTTTGGGCAATAATATGACCCGGAAGATGCTGACATTTCTCTTCCTAAATGTTTCATGCACCCTTGATCTATGTCTATAGTGTGTAAGTGGTAAAGATGCCTCACATACATAGTTCCTGTCTTTTGCTTTCAGGGAAAGTTAGAGAAGAAGACTCCCTGTTTGATACAGTAGTAAGCCGCAGACGCCGCCAAGCAGCTAATGAGTCCAGTTACCAGCCCATTTTCTTAGAGCAACTCATAAGTGACTATGAGACAAATGACCCAACATTTCTTGCGTCAGCCAGGAGTACATGTGGTGACAATGAGCAATGTCTGTATGATACCCTGGCTACTGGAAATGATACTATAGGAAATGCTACTAGAGACATGCAGGAGACCAATCTAGAAAATCAGCTTGTTTTAGGTAAGGCTGTTTGCTGCAAAAGTTGCCTTAAGAATGGGAATTTCCTTCTTAACAGATTACCCAAGGGATGTGCACAATGTGTGTTGGGGCCAAAAGTAGCCTTGACAACCTGAGAGCTGTCTTGGCTTTACAGTATGTCATTTGCTTATTGTATAAGGTTAGTCCTAAGAATGAGGGATATTATAGTTTATATTGGTTTCTTGTACGATGTCTAAGTTGTAGTGTTATATTCCTCAGAATTATTTCTGAGTATGTATTACCACATGTCCATCATCTTTCTTCTTCACAGAGAATTTCCCCCCAAACATTACTGCTGACTCAACCATCATTGCTACTTTGGGGGAGCTGTTTTACTATCAAGTAGATGCTGTAGATCCTGAAGGATCCATGGTTTCATATTCCTTGCTCTTTGACAATATCACTGCCAATATCTCCTCAGGTTTGTTGATTGCTTCAATCTTTGTTTTTTTTTTGTTTTTGGTATATTTGATTCTTTGTTGCAAATTAGTGTCACCCATATAATATCACCTCATGCTTCTTGATTCCCACATATGCTTGTTGATTGCATAGAAATTGAAGGGAGAATGTTGACACAGAACACTGCTGCATGTTTAGCCAGTGAAGCCACAAAAATAGTCAGGGTGCTTTCACTGTACGGCAAAGAGCTGGATGATTGTTGGTGTCTCTGTATGTACAGTCTGCATTCAACTTTAGAAGTTGAATGTCATTTCATCCGTTTTTTGTAAAAGATTAATAGAGATAAGTCTTGGTGCCTTATGTGCTTTGTTTGATACTCCTAACTTGGAAACTTGCAGTTTCTCCACCGATAACAGGGGCAAAAGCAATGACGTACTGAGAGCAATTTGAATGGCTTCACTCCAGATGGCCTCATTTCCAGATTGTATCATTCTCCCTTACTTTAAATTTCTATGGTTGATTGCTGTATATGTTTCTTTACAGCAAGAGTGTCAATCCATTAGACTGATATTAACTGTTCCTTGTCTACCTAGAAGATTTTGCTGTGTTTGTTGTAGGCTTACATAACACATAAATAAGCTTTTTTTCATGTGACTCTGTTTCACTGAAATATACCATTCCACAATATGGCAACTGTAAAAACACATTTTTGTTACAAGTCATGTCGGAAAACCCTGCCTGGTATATGAAGGAGTAAAGACTTTTCGATTGCGTTTGACTGGTTAGTAAACTTTTACTGAACTTTTTGTAATTTATTTTTCCATTTGTTGTTCAGATGGTTTGGTGGTTTGGAATCCTGTAAGCTTAGATCAAGTCTCATTGGTTGTCCAGGCCAGTGATGGTGAAGGCGCTTTCTCTGCTGTACAACCTACCCTCATTATATGTAACTGTCAGAACAATGGAACGTGTCAGGAAGACGTCTTCGTAGAAGGCTCAGATGTTCTTGACAACAAATTTGCTGTAAGTTTGGAAGAATAGTTCTCACCATGTTTCAAATGATATTAATGAATGATTTTGTGACATGTTCCTGTTGAAAAGTGCATATACTTGAGTTGTAGTAAGTATTCATGTGTGGGGATAATTTTTTCTGGTATCCTAGAAGACTGTAAATGCCATTATAGATGAAGAGGACATAGTTCATACAAACACTTAAGTGATTACTCAGTGCAAGTGAGTGTAATTAGAATTCTACCACTTCTAGCCACCCCTTATTGAGAATCTTGCATCCTGATTAGTTAAACTCTGACCTGCTATTCCACGACACACAGTAAATGTAAACACTGATAGAAATGAAGTTTTTCACACATTTTTTTGGTAAAATAGGAATAAACCACATTGTGGGACTATTATTGTCTCATTAACTGTCTCGACTCCAAATTCGGCAAAATATTGGACTTGACTTCGCCTCATCTGTTTTTTGGCAGATTTGGAGTCTCGACAGTTTATTCACCAATAATAGTCTGCCAAATGCAATTTATTCCTTAAGTAACTGTTATGAGAGACTTTTAAGCTGACAAATTAAGAAAGACTAAAACTACAAAAAGCAGCCAAAAATAAAAATGCTCATAGAAAACATAAAATAGAAAGTAATTGGCAGAAAAGCAGGGGCATCCTCTACAAGTTTCTCAAGCACCTAGGACATTTAAAGGAATAAGGCTCATTTTGATTTTGGGTTTCAGAAAGGATGTCAATTTCTGTTCTTTGAAGAATGTGTTTGGCAATGGAACTGTGTGTCTGCGGGGATTTTGACCTGCACATTTAGTATCCTAAATTAATTTTAGCGCAGTAAATGAAGCTGAAGACAAGCAAGGAGGTAGGGCTAAGTCTGTTCACATGAGAAAATTGTGAATCTTGTGTGAGGAAATACCAGTTTAACTTTGTGGTACAAATGAGTGACTTGGATTAACCATCACAGGGATCATACACATGTACACAATCTGTCATCCTACAGGTAGCAACATGTAACTGCTCAGAGGCCTGGACAGGAGATTTTTGTGAAGATGACTTTAATGCTTGTTTGGATGATCCATGTTTTCCTGGTATTACTTGCTTTGATAATGAAGCTCCATTAACTGGAAACAGATGTGGTGATGGTACTTGTCCAGAGGGTCTAATTGGGGATGGCTTCAAATGCTTTGGTAAGTAGAGGTCTGTAATGGGATCATTGATGTCACTTCATTTGACTGGTCAGTATAAGCATAATGTTGTATCGTGAAGAGGAATTACGTTGGTTTTAATGCTATTGGATGGGGTTATACAGGAAGGTTTTGACAATTAACTGAAAAATTACACTTTCCTTCCAACAGATTTTGATGAATGTGTCGCCTATGCTAACAGGAGTGCAATGGAAGGAGGACCTGCCTGTCAACAGATTTGTCAAAACACTCTGAATGGTTTCACCTGCAGTTGTAACAGTGGATATAACCTTCACCCAGACATGTACCAGTGTATTGGTAATATATCTCTAGTTAATTGAATGTTTTCTTGGAATTGTATCATAATGATTCTTATCAATACATTTGAAAAATAACAATACCAGATTCCATTTGTTTGCTATTTTCATTCCTTTTTGTTGTAGATATTGATGAGTGTGTACTACAGACTGATGACTGTTCTGATCAGGCAGACTGTTCAAACACCCCTGGATCCTACAACTGTACCTGTCAGGATGGGTACTTTGATGTCAATGGTGATGGCAGAGTTTGCCAAGGTGAAGAAACTAAATTTGACTTTTTTCTATGAAAATAACAACCCTCATTTGACATGATTGGAGGAAGACATTTACTATCAGTTTACCGTTTAATATGCTGAAGATGTGATGGAACTGTAGTTTTTCATTTTTTCCAACAAACTGTTTACTGTGAAAATAATTTAACTTTATCTGGCTTTCTGATTGCTCTCTAGATATTGACGAGTGTGTCTCGGTCCCACCTGTGTGTGATTCTAGAGCTGAGTGTACCAATACCAATGGCAGCTTTATCTGTACTTGTAACACAGGATTTGAAGGTGATGGCAGGACATGTGAAGGTATGTTGGTGTAAGGAATACAAGGTGTTTCTATTTAGGAGGAATAAATCCACTTTCCTCATCTCAAATTTGTCATATTCTGGTTTGAACTTACCATATTCTGGTCTGAATTTTCCCATATTCTGGTTTGAATTTGCAAAATTCTGGTTTTTAGTAAATAGCTGGAGTTACAAGATTCTGTCAGAGCAATATGTTATGCCTTTCTGTATTTACATTTTACAAAGTGTTCCTGCAAATTAATATGAGTTATTTATAACACATAGTCACAAGTTTTTATAGCAACTAACATAAGGTAAAGACAAGAACATTTTAAATGTTGGGAAGATAAAATATGAATCACCACATATTTTTTATGCTGTTTTGGTTACAAGTCATGCTGAGTACATATCCTTTAAGGACTTTCCAACTATTGATAAAAGATAAAAAAAAAAAAGAGATAGCACAGAATGTTTGATCTGGGCAAAGTGTTCAAATGATTAGGTTTGGCCTTTTGTCAGGTGTTAGTCTTCTTGTAAGTATTCAAAATAAAATTTGTGACTGTGTGTTTGAATGTGAAAACAGTCCAAGCCATGAATGTTATCAGATTTTTTCAGTACTCGCCTGTCTTATGGAGTAAAAAAACCCTTATGAATGACTTTCTTTTATAATAAATAATAGTATGTGTATGCACTGCATGGTAATGCAATACAACTTTATGTGTATGTCTGTCACCACATCTTGTGTAGTCATTGTGCTTCATGCTAATTAATAGGTAGATTAGCAAGCTGAATTTATCATTTGTCTGCTTTAACTAAACTCCCATTTTTAGCTTCTGTTACTTAATTGTCCTTTTCAATCTGTTATGTTTCTTCTGTCCTGGGGATCTTAAAGTGTACCTAAAGTCTAAAATTTCAAAAATATATGTCACAAGGCTTGAAAAATGCAACCAAAAGGTCCAACTCCCATCTTCACAGGACATTCCTGAGCTGAGATATAAAATGGTGAAGCTTATTCAATCAATTTAAAATGGTGGATTGCACAATAATTTGTGATGTCATTCTTGTACTACTCAAATTACAGTCTTTGTTGTTCTTTGTTTTTTTGAAAGCCACTGCACCTTGTGCCAAAATGTGGTCACTGTCTTACTGTTACAGGGTGACTTGGCTATATAAGTCCCTCTCTGTGCAACATACCATGCAAGGGAACTGTAATTGTTTCAAGGTCATATTAACATCTTAATTTTAAAAGGAAACAAAGGCTGGTAATGTGAGTTGTACAAGAAGGACTTCACAAGTTATTGCACAATCTACTATTTCAAATTAAGTGAATAAATTTCAACATTTTATATCTCAGCAACGGAGTACGCTATGAAAATGGGAGTTGGATGAATGAGATTCATTTTCCAATTTCTGAAGTATATATTCTTGTAATTCTAGACTTTAGGTCCACTTTAATGTATTTTCTGAACTTTTGAGTGCACAAACCTAAAACAAACAAAACAAATACATTAAATTTATTCTAGATATTGATGAGTGTGCCCGAAACCTGGACAATTGTGACAAGAATGCTGACTGTTTTGACACTGTGGGATCCTTTAACTGCTTGTGCCAAGATGGCTGGTCAGGAGATGGGGTCAATTGTACTAATATTGACGAATGTTTGGATGAAAACTTACGAGAATGTCATCCAAGAGCAATGTGTGAAGATACTGACGGCAGTTACATCTGCTTTTGTCCAGCTGGTTTCTTTGGTGATGGTGTTACTTGTGAGGGTAAGAATTTAATGTTGCTTCTTGTCTGTCATTTGACTTCACAGCAAAGGTCAAGAAACTTTTGCAGATTGCCACTTTATGCATTTCCCATACTTTCCTTTTTCCCCTGTGCCCTCCCTCAAAGGCAAGGGCCTTGGACCCTATTTTCAGACTGTTGCTGTAGAGGTTTACAGGGAAAAAATGTATGGTTTACAGTAGGTATTGATTTGACTTTCCTGTTTTTGGAAGACTTCATTGGATTGCTAAGAACTCAGGGAGCATTATGGCTGACATCAAATAGAAATATGCTGTTTTCAATATTTAAAGAAATGTCAAAAATTATGCATGTATGTAATATTGCACAGTGACAGGAGTACTCAAGATGGGGTCAAGGACAAGTCGGAACACTAAACCTATAGCATGCAAAAGCCCAGAAATGCAATGGATTTGAAGTCACATAGGATGATGCACTTTGCTTCATTTGACAATCTCATTATTAATACAAGTGCAGTATATATTTATTGGCATGGAGACCACCCTTCTGATTTTTGTTGCTGTTGACTTATGTCATCTTCTGTTCCACTACATTGGAATGCAACTAGCTGGATTTAACTTGGCTCAGACTTGGATGGTCTATTTATGTGTAACTCTTTGGTTGGGTGGCATTCAGTCATGTGTGTTTGACAGATTTTGAGATTCAAAAACTTTGCAGAAACATTATGGCATCATAAAGGAATGAGTTTTTGGTAATAGTGCTGAGTCTGCAAGGAACAGATTTATCATAGTTATATGATACAAAAATGTGTATTAGAAGTGTTTTCAATTTGCATGTGCCATTCATCTGAGCTCTATAAAAAACACTGCATTGTCTTTGTATTTATGTCAGCACTGGTCTTTTTCTACAGAGTCAAGGAAAGGAATGTGTGTCCTCAAAATACTTCCAAAAAAAAAAAAAAACTTATGTATTCCTGATTTTCCAAACAGATATTTTTACTTCTAATAAACAAGGCTCCTGTCAATACTTTATGTGATGCATATGTGCAAATATCAGTCTGCTAGGTATAATTCCGTTTTCCTTTTTCTTTTTCTCTCTTCTAGATATGGACGAATGTGAGCTTGGTCAGAGTGACTGTGCCACAGACAATACTGAGATCTGTATCAACACTGCTGGATCTTACCAGTGTATTTGTAATGAAGGCTTTACCAACAATGGTACTGATTGTATTGGTAAGTCACATTAATGCCTTGTGAATGTGCCCATCATATGTGGTCGTTGGTTATACTGTAAGTGGGAGTTACAGAGACATTTACGAAAGATGTGCATACTTGCATTTACTGAAAACTATTTGTGTGCCCTTAAAAACTCTCCCTGAAGTGCATCAGAAATGGTTCATTGAAGTTATTTTAGCTGTTTTAGACAAGTGGAATCCTCTTCAATTATTGTTCTTGTTCATGTTCTTTTTTCCATGGAGGTTTATTAGTGTTTAAATGCTGAATGATCAAGTATATTCTCTGTTTTCTGACACAGGTCTGGATTATAAGTGTGAAGTCATGCCTGGCACAATGATGTTTTGAATAATTAACCTTAAGTTCTGCAAGGTGTGCAACACAATTAAGTTGGAATTTCACGCATTATTTGGTGAAGGCTAACTTCCTACTAGTCAGTGTTTGCATTAGGCAGCGGGATTGTGTGATTCCCGCAATTTACTCAAGAATCAGAATTTACTGGGAATATCCTGCATCTACTGGGAAAATGTATTGGAAAAAGTTCACTTTTTTGTGTTGTATCTTATCTAGATCCCCCTTCCTCTTGAACCAAAAATCCTTCCCAAAATATTTTGGATGGGGGGTGGGGGGATTTCCCCTTAAATTTTTAGAGCTTATGCCAAAAGTGCTATTAGTGTACATTTGGATACAAGAATTAATGACACTGATGTTGTTTAGTGACTGATGCTGAACTCTTGGGATCAGTTGATTCATTGGCTTTACAGATATGCAACAGGTTCTTTTGGAGGAATGGTTGTTTTGAAGTAGTAAATTCAGTAAATCATTTCATAGACCTTATGCACTGACGTCATTTGGTGGCAAACAGTGAAGCACATTGCATGCACAACATAGAATTCTCATGTGTATGTAGAAGACTACTAGCCTATCTAACACCAATCATGCCTGCATTTTTAGGTGTAAAGTGTGATGATACTCACTTGCCTCCATTAGAGGGCGCACTTTCTGTTCTGTGACGTCAAATGCATAAGGTCTAAACTGTTTTTTAGCCTAGCATGGAAGTTGTTTTAAATTTTATTGATTGGTGTTGTTTTTTCAACAGATATTGATGAGTGTATTGCTTTCAATGATACTCAATGCTCCAATAATGCTAACTGTGAAAACACCTTTGGCAGTTACACCTGTACCTGTCAGGATGGTTATACTGGAAATGGTATCACATGCATGGGTGAGTCCTAAATCCTGTCCTTGTTTGTCCTTTGCTCCATATTTAGTTATGATGGTTATGGTGATGGTCAAACCTATGAGCAAAGTCGGCCAGTTCACTGATCTACCCAAGGGTGCTTCACTCTTTTGTGCAACCATCTTAATAAGGCTGGACAACTGATTATTATGGCAATTCAAGTCATGCCAAGGGGGGTGGGGAAGCTGGAGTACCCCAGACAAAAACCCATGTACCTCCAGCAGGATTTCAACCCATTCACTTTTGAAACAGATGGTACATGGCAGTGTTAAGTATTCTGCTAGCCAAGGACCGCTATACATTTGGGATGACATGGCTTTTTATGTGTCTCTCTGTGAAATTGTGATGTTTGTTTGTAAATAGGATTCTTAAGAAACATGGGTACTTGTGATATGGGGTATGTCGATGTTTTATATTGAGCAGAAGAAATATATAGTATTGTTGGTGGAGATGAAATGGCATATATTGTAATTTCTTAGTCACTGGTGAACTCATTCAAGAGTCTGTTACTTGATGTATGGATATCACATTCACTAGTTAATGAATGTTTTTCTTATGACAGAGTTTTGGCTTTCTGTACAAAAGTCTGTTAGTGATAGAAGAGATTACAATCGGTTTACAATCTTTAAAGTCCTGTAAAATTTTTGTACATTTCTGTAAAACATTACATTGCTCTCTACCCAGATATTGATGAATGTCAGACTGGTGACAATGACTGTAACCCAGATACTGGAGTTTGCTCTAACACAGAAGGATCCTTCAGCTGTATCTGTATGACAGGTTATGAAGGTGACGGAAGAAACTGTACAGGTAGGGTATTAGTAGAAAGACCCCTTTAAGGTGTCTGTGTGTGTGGTGTGTGTGTTTGTTGCAGTCAGAAGGTTCCTTCAGGTGTATCTGTATTGAAGAAACTGTACAGTTAGGGTATAAGCAGAAAGGCCCCTTTATGGTGTGTGTGTGTCTGGGGTGTGCATTTGTTGGAATTAGAAGATCTCTTCAGGTGTATCTGTAAGATAAGATATGAAGGTGATGGAAGAAACAGTACTGGTACAATCTATATCTTTCTGAGTATGTAATTATGATCAGGGTTGGCAAAAATGTTCATTTCCTGGGAAGGCAGTCAAATTTTCCACAACTTCTTTCTTACTTTCAAGTACAAAACAGGTAAATTTCCCTCCAAAAACCCAGTTTTCCCAGGAAGGAGCCTCACAGCTTCCCAACTTCTTCCACCCATGGTTACGATGTAGATGTAATGTAACGTGATTCCACTGGCAGATTTAGGGAGAGACCAATTTTGCCCTGATCAAAGAAGAAATGAACCAAAATGCATATAAGTTATAATTGTTATAATTGTTGTTATAATTGAGTGTTTGTGCTCATTTAGGACTTCCTTATTTTCTTTCCCTGTCGTGGAAGATTTGATACTCTCTACAAACCAGTGTTCTTGCTAGAAAACACCAAATGGGAGAGTGAGTGGGGGGACTTCCCATCTGAAAAATTTAGAGGTACTTCGATCCTGCATTAGGATGTGCTTTGGAGAATTTTTAGAGGCCTGTTTTCTAATGAGAACACTGATGTTTCCACATCAGACAATATTTACAAATCTCTTGCCAATATTTCATACAGGGAAGATATTGTTTAATTTCTCCTCATTTTATGACAGCCACAGTTTTGTTTAAGCAAATTGTCTTTTTGTCTATTATCAGATATTGATGAGTGCACTACAGACAGTGATGACTGTAACCAAATATGTAATAACTTTGTTGGAGGATTCTTTTGTTCCTGTTTCTCTGGATATGAACTTGACCCCTCAGAACCAAACATTTGTCTTGGTGAGTCATAAGAAATGATAATCTTCTAACATTTTAACATCTTTTAACATTTTTTAGTCATATTGTAATGCATTTGTATTGGAGACTTCTTTATGCTGCCTTTGCTTTCGAGATAAGCTTGACCCGACAGAATCAAATATGTCTGTATGAGTTACAAGAAGTAAGGCTTGATCTTCAGACTGAAACAGTTCAATTTACTGTAAAATGCATTTGAATTTTTCCCATCATGACCAGACATGTCACTCTGTGAGTTGCAAGAAATGAGTCTTCTAACATGAAACAAACAGTTCATTTATGGTGGTTAGTGTATCTACAGAACTATCCCTCCTTGTACAGAACAGATATACAATCCTTTTTTTGTAACCTGTTTTTCACTGTACTTTTCGGTATGATTTATTTAAACGCTGATGCTTGGATTTTTCTGTTTTCATAGTGTTAGTGCTTCACCACTTTTTTTTTTTATCATACTGAAATTTTATTTTTCAAATTACTACTGAAATAAAAAAAGAGGAGGCAAGGCTTGTTGGTATATTTTTTTATTTAGTTAGTTCCAACTTTGCATCAGAACCGCCATTTATTCTTTCAGTCGGTAGGAAATGTGAAACTTGGTTCTTGCATATTACAGTTACTGAATGTGTGACTTCAACAACACAGAAAGGTTTAAAGATGGTATGGATCTTTGGTTCACAATAGGGCATTCTGAATTCCATTTGTTGCCTTCAGCATGCACTATAATGGCCCCTGGAATAAGTGACATGCTCAAAATTAAAAGATAAACCAGCCAATCTTCTGCAATAATTGCATATAGTGTAACTATGTTAAAGTGGCCCTTTGCCTTGGCCCAAAACACTGTTGAAGATAAATGGTGAAAATTAACCCGACATACTGGGAGCGTAATGAAACAAAACTTAATTGTATGATGTTTCCTGAAAGGTTAATGAAGTGGGGATTGCCAAGGACATTTCTTCCCCAAACTGTCAATATTTGAGTCATAAGTATGACTCTCTTTTAAAGGGAAATACTGCGTTTGAAAAACTACCACGACGTGACTCTAATTTAATCCCATTGTCGTCTTTTACCCTTTCCAAACATGGAACACAAATAACTTGCAGCAGATCAACACTAATCTCAGGAAATATGGAAAGAAAGAAGCAGCAATTGTTGTATGTACTGGGCTCATCATAGAACGACAAGCCTCGCCCACACTGAGCAACATTCGCACTGCTGCTGCAATTCGAATAGCGGAATAACTGTAACTTTGTGTTTAGTAAACCAGGGAGGTGATAAGACCACCTACTGTAATGTAACGGTAGTTCCGTTAGGTTGTCAAATAGAAACCTTCTGGTTCACTTATACAGACATAATGTGGTAATAATTCCCACTAAAGTACTGTACTGTACTTAGTTCGTATTTTCCAAACTTTTTGTACATGCTGTAGAAGGCGTTTGTTATTGTCTGACGTAATGTGATAGAAATGATTTGATTGGTGGATTTCAAATCAGGGATTACGAAGGAGTGGTTTTGCATACATAATTGTTTGGGTGAACAAATCTATTAGTTGTTACAGAAAGGTTAATTACATGTTAATTAGTGCTCGGAGGGTAGAATGTTTTTCTTAGTTACCTCTCTTTCATCAAACGGGACCTGATCGCAAATAAACAAGGATAGATTCAATAAAAAGCCAGACAAACGCAATATTTCCCTTCAAAGTACTATACATTTTAGCTTCCACATCTACAAGATCTCTTTGAAAAAGGCATGTGTATGTGTAGTGTAATGATTTTTAGAGCTTTCTCAAATTGTACACCAAAAGCAAAATGAGTTATGCACATCAATTAGTGACCCTTACCTGTGGAGCAAATGAAGCTGTTCATTCAGCTCATTGCTATGAAACAACTTTCAGTGGCAGACCTGCTTGGCATTAGCTGCTGTGAGTCACTGTGCAGAGTGTATAGTAGAAAAATGTGTCATTGAGTGTCAATCATGCTTAAAGCACTGTACAGGGGAAGGGAAGGTATGCTGATTAGAATGATAGTTGAAACTGATTTGTACAAACCTACAGCCATTTGCCAGGTCAGCATCAGGCAACTACAGAGGCATTCCTTCAGGGAAGCAGAAAGAAGCTTCTGTTTCCTGGAAGTCTTGAGTGCACCCAGGAGTCAGTTGGGAAACTACTTTTGTATGAAATATATTGGATGTATTATTAGTTTTACTTCATGCTACTTTCGTTGAAATACTGTTGAGGAGTGTCCCATAAGTACTAGAGTGTGTTGATAACCTTTGTAACTAAAAGTGGAACTTTTCTCTGCAGATGTGGATGAATGTTTGCTGAGCATAGATAACTGTACCCAGGGTTGTAACAACACAGCTGGCAGCTATTTCTGTTATTGCTTTGAGGGATTCATTGAGCAGGCAAACGGTGAATGTATACGTAAGTAATGTCAGTAAATGTTATTAGTGTGCCGTTGATTGAACTGTTGTACCCAGGTTGGGATTAACAACACTGCTGAAAGCTGCAACTTTCACTGCACTGTCAAATTCATTTAATATTTCAGTAGAGAATGTATACGTGTGTTATAATCAATAAATTCTTGACTAAGTGAACTGTACCCACCTGGATTGTAAAAACACTTATGGCAGTTACAACTGTTACATTGCCACTTTGAAAGATTTGACGGTGTTTATGACGAAAGCTTGTGATTTACGGCTCTTCCCTAACATTAGCAACTCTCTCTGCATGTATGATACATTGAGACCATCACACTGTTCACTGACATGTGTATCTGCTTATCACCTTTATGAGAAACAACCACTGATGATCAAGGTTCCTATTATGTGTGTGTATATTTGTCCTGGATGTGGGACGGATTGCTGCTGCTGTGTGTGTATATTTGTCCTGGATGTGGGACAGATTGCTGCTGTGTGTGTACTTAGGTTGTGAATTTTGTTAAAGGGCACAACAGGATCACTGATCCAAGCTAGTTGAACAAACGCAATCAGGCATTAAGAAACTTAAATGCTGTTGCATCACATTGTTGCTGTATGCTCATTTGCTACAATCTTGGACAAAACTTTGTTGGGATACCCCTGCACCTGCTCCCCCGTACAATGTTGGAGATAATAATGTCAATTGGGGATACACCACTTTCGTTTGGACACAACATTTTACTGGGGGACGGGGGTTTGTAGATCCTGCACAGCATTGTACTGGGGGACGGGGGTTTCGTAAATCGTGCACGGCATCATATTGTACATGGTACAACAGTAGGAGGTGTTCCAACAGTTTTGCCCAAGGTTGTAGCTTGAGGTGTTTATATTTGATAATGTTTGAAGCAAGCAAACAGATCTACTTTTCTTAAAATGTTTGCCTTTGCTATAGGAAAGGAATCATTTCTATATTACACCATGCTTTGTATTTGTTATTATCAACATTTAGTCTCATGTGATTAAAATTCAGTGTTCTATTTTTTTTTCTCACAGTGTAATATTTAGACTTTGGAAGTTTTTCCTTCATGTTTGCATTAAATCTAACTTTGAATGATGACATAGTAACAATTTATGAGTCAGACATTAGCTATTCATGTTTCATTTGTATTGTGTGTGGCATGTGTCGGATGCATTTTGTATCTGGCTAGCTAGTACTGTTTACATCAGGGAAGTGATACCCACCAACTTACAAACAGAGTGAATGGTTTCCAAAAGTAAAATGGATAACTGATATGTCTTTGTTATTTTCTGTCCACAGCTGAGGTGAATTGTACTGTTGATAAGTGCATCAATGGACAATGTTACCTTGACCAAGGCAATGAGACCTGTATGTGTTACAATGGGTATGAACTGTCACCACAGAATAACTCATTGTGTGTTGGTAAGGAAATGTTATACTTTACATAGTTTACAGTACTTCAAAACACAATTGGCAGTAGATGTTGGGTGCCTTGTGCACCACCAGCAGGATCGTCAGCTGAGTGCCACCCATCTTTGGAAGTTTCGGCCCTTTAATCTCAGTACTTCCTCCAAGTGGTGGGCCAACAGCACCTTCAGGTGCCACCTCCTGCTAGTGGATTACATAACTTCGAAGTCTTACTCATCAAGACTCCAACTACATCCAAATCCAATCGAATGACATCGTTAAACTCTTTTCAGAACATACTTTGTCCAAATCCACGCAGAACCTGCTTCTGCTGCCTCTGCCACTCTCTTACTCAATTTAGCACAATCTCTCCTACCAAACCCCAGCTCTCGCAACCACTTGAGGAAGGTTGATGCAATAAAACCCCTACATCCAACCTCAAAGGGATAATAAGAAGCTCTCCACCCTTTGCTTGAGCAATCTGCCGCCAGCTCAGCATACTTGGTGACCTTTCTCCCATGCGCTACCTCAGTGTTATCCTCCCATGGTACTGTCAATTCCCCAAAGACTACCTGATGCTGGAAAGTTGACCATATGACAATGTCTGGCCTGAGGTTTGTTACAGCAACCTCTGCTGGGAAGGTTCCGTCTCCTCTAAGATCTGATGTCATCTCCCAATCATTGGCTGCATCAAGAATGTTCTGCCTCTTAGAGCTTATGCTATGACTGCCTGTTACAGGCTATGACTGCCTGTAACAAAGTTGATGAAGGCTGGGATGTCATTTGAGATCTCTGACATGTTGGCTTTCTGAACCCTCTTCTCCACTGCATCAACAATCACTTTCAGGACATTATTGTGACGCCATGTGTATGAGCCACCGGACAACATTGACGGACACAAGCTCAAGATGTGTTGTTTACATGTATACGTTCAAGGAGACCTCTCCATGTTCATACTATCTACGTACACTGGTAGACTGATACACATACCATTTGCAGCAACTTCTAAAGGTTGTACCTTACAGGAAAATATTGAGTTTGCAACTAAGTTGCTACTATTACAGAGTAGTGTTATGTGATTGGAGGTTGCTGTTAGTGTGTTTTTCTGGTGTTTAGGTTGGTAACATTGTAACTGATGTTTTTTTTTGGGGGGGGGGGGGAGGGGGGATTTCCCTTCATTCTAAACCAACCCATTTCCACTAGCCTCCTTTTGGTTCTGTTTAAAAGGAAACTTTACATATAGCATAATGTTCTTTCATCCTTTATAATCTTACATCTCAGTGAACCCATAGTATGGACTACATACTTACCATATTTTTCCTTGAAAATGAGCTTATAACCTTGCAACAATATGTTATGAATCATTTGTTAGGCTCCCTAGTAATTTTTTTTCTCAGCAGGTTGCAGATGCTAATTATAGATGAATACAGTTGCCCCTCTAAACCTTGGCACCAGGCCATGTGCCCAGTCTGCTCTGAAAGCAGAAAAAATTTATTGTTGCAGATAGTAAACTTTATTTGTAATGAGAAGCTTCTTATTTACCTCATATAAGGTTCAAACTTTAAATTTGCCCATTTTGTTTCCACTTAGATATTAATGAGTGTGATGATCCAATGTTGAACATGTGTGCCCAGAATTGTAACAATACTATTGGTGACTATGAATGCAGTTGTAACAGTGGATACCAATTGGCTGGCAATGGCAGACAGTGTGAAGGTAAATAGATATGAATATGCATATATCAGTATGATTGTAACAATGGATACCGATTAGCTGGCAATGGCAGACAGTGTGAAGGTGTGATGGATATACCTCTGCTTCTTCCCAGTTCTTTTCAGATTTTATGGATAAGTTGTCAAAACTTTTTCAGTAACTGAGTCATTTTTGGCAAAAGTCAATTACTTTCTTTTTTCTGCATATGGTGAAATATTTTTAAACGTGTAATTTAAATGTGGAAAATTTAAGCAATATTTGTTGAAGTAGTCACCTGTATAGAAATAATGCAAGAATTTGCCGTGAATTTTTATTTGTGAATAAATATAAGTATTGAGATGTGAAACATTTATCTTAACAGACATTGATGAGTGTGTTGAAAATTTAGATGACTGTGACCCTGCTACTTCAACATGTATCAATGAACCAGGTACCTTCCGTTGTGCATGCAATGATGGCTTCGTGAGAAATGGTCTTATTTGTGAAGGTGGGTTTCTTTTATGATGTTGATAAAATTCAAGTTTTAATATCATAATTAGGAGATGGGATGGTTCCAAAGTGGCCTGTGTTGTGGAACAGTGGTAATGCATAGATAATTTTAGAAAATTTTAGGGTGTGGGAAAGTTGTTTTGTATGTGTTTAAATCTGGTTATCCGGTGATGAGTTTTCTTCATACTTTTTATCACAATTTTTACTCAACTTTCCAACAGTGTTGCACTGTGAAATGAAATAAGAGAGGAATCTTCCCCCTTCCTGTAAACATTTAAAGGAATTTCTCAAATTTTGTGTTTAGTTTAAATTTCTTCATTTCTTTATTTATAACTGCATGACATAGTGCAGTTAAAACCTCCTGTTACAGAACATTTTTTTTTTTTTTTTTGTAGAATTTTAGCAGAGGTTATGTGAATCATACCATGGTTTATCTCTCTTTACATGACTGTGTGGACATGACCTTTAAATGGCTCTCTAATGCAATGTTATCCCATTTTATCACTCCAGATGTGGATGAATGTCTTGGCATGAATGACTGCAGTGCTAATGCAGAGTGTAATAATACTGTCGGATCCTATCAGTGTACCTGTAATGAAGGCTATATGGGTAATGGGTTCACTTGTGTAGGTAAGTTGGTTTCAGAGTTTGCTTTCAACTTTTTTCTTGATGAGTGGTTTCTGGAGAATTAGAAAAAAGTTTCCAGAACTCTCCTTAAATCAGAGCAAGCCCAGAAAATGATCTCTCTCTCTTTCCAGTCATTAGTAAGTTAGGGAATTTGAGAAAAGATTAATCTGGTGAAAGTCAGGGAATTTTATTAGGCCAGGAAAGTAAGAGGTCAGTATGTAATGTGTTACCACATGTCCAAAAAGCATATCAGATGACTGACTATGATCACTTTTTAGACATGTCAAACCAGGTGAAGAGGTGTTTTACCAATGCCATGTGATGGTTCGTCTCTTTGGTTTTGAAGAGCAAGCATCAATTGTGTCACAGTAGTAGTAGTACTGTCTATGCTTATGCTGTGCGCGTGTGCTGTAAGTATGCTTACTGTGTGTGTTTTGCCCTTCAGTGCTGGGCAATTCCAGTCCTGTGACATCACATAAAAGCCCTCAGTAGGTGAAAGTAGTTATCCTGAAATATTCAACTTCATCCAGGAAAACTCATGGAATTTTGTATTGATGGACTTCTGGAAACCCTGTTTTGTGCTTTCTTTAGCTTAAGTCTGCACAAAGAGTAGCACAGAAATGGATCTCTGATCACATCATTGTCACAGAGCCATCTCTATGCTCAGCACCAGATTTAACTTCATTTTGAAGTGTATATTTTGTAACTAAGATGAGTGAATGTCAAATATGAGGTAAATATGAAACATTTAAAAGTTTAGAACAAATTTACCAAATGACTCGAGTGCAACTAAAGTCTGTGTCAATTTTGAAAAGTTTGCAGTCTGTTATACGAAAGGGAAATGGTGGCTATTATCATATGAACAACAATGTGAGATATATGACGGAAATTTGTGTCAGCATTTGCAGTACTACCCCTTCGTGCCCACTCTGTCAAATATTTCTTAGCTCCAAATTACGTACCTAGCTATGTTTGGAATGCTTTAAATGTCCAGCACTGCTTTACTGAGGTAGTGTGTGTCATTGCTAGCTTAGCTGTGGCATGACCTTAAAACTTTTTTCCACAATTTAATAATATCTGTTAAGCATTTATTACAGTGATAATGTATTACATGTATGCAAATGAACAGTGAGTTAATGCTCAGTAGATAGTAAATATAAATTTCCAAAAGTCACTGATAATCTTACAACATGCAGTATGTCAACATGTTAGTTACCTGCCACTGGCAACTTATCTCTAGCAGGTCCCCTGCAGTTAATTGAATGGAGGAAACAAAGTGACGTACCACTTCACTCAAACAATAAACTGTCTGGGCTTTGTAAATGTACAATATCTATTTACCACACCCTAATATCCATTACTCGTTCTTGTGGAAAACAACTTCCTACCACATGCTTGTACCAATTATTCCTTTTAAAAAGAAAAGTGGACTCAATTTTAAATGTTGTTTCTCAGATTTTGATGAGTGCACTTTGTCAGAATCCTGCAGCATACATGCCGCTTGTGCAAATACTGTTGGTTCCTTCAGCTGTGAATGCAATGCTGGCTTTAGAGGAGATGGTTTTATGTGTATGGGTGAGTTTCAGTGACTTTTTTCTGGTTTGAGTAAATGTTGTATCACAGATTTGGTCAACTTCAAGGGACCAAGTAGTGGGGTCTGCATCGCAATTTGCAACCCAATAAATTCCATTTGTAAGGCAATTCCAATTCAGCTTCGGGAATATTGGGAACCAATATTTTAAGGCTCTAACTATTCTGACAAGCACAACATTTAATAATTGCAGTATTGTTTGAGGCTGAAGCATTTGTATTACAAATAAGCAAAATAATACAGCTCATTTGAAATACAAATGTTCATTTCAATAGTTGCTAATCTAGTATGGACAATTGCTAATCAATTCAAACATTGATTATCAATTACTGCTAACCAATTCTCTCCCACTATGTAGTCCCCTGAACTTTAAATTTTGTCCACAGAACTTTTAATTTCAGACATTGACTTTAAAATGGTGTGTTGCATTTTCATGCCTATGCATGGAACAAGACATGTTTGAAGACCTATGTAGAAATTAATGTGTGTAATTCATTTTGCAGATATTCCTACTTAAGCAGTTAAGTTTTTGTATCGTGGCAAATGGTTAAGATTAGCAAAAAGGGTGTAATTGATGTTTGAACTTCAACTTTCAACTTGTCATTAAAAGTGAAGTGATAAATATTCACATGTTCCTTGACAGATGTTGATGAGTGTAATGCTACCAGTAGTTCCTATGCTAACTGTTCTACAAATGCTGCTTGTACCAATAATGTGGGAAGTTTTACTTGTATCTGTCTGGATGGCTATGACGGAGATGGACGTACCTGTTTTGGTTAGTACATTTCCTTGTCTTTAAACTAAAATTTTACCTACCTTAAGTATCTGTATTTTACCTTCAGTATTAATTTATATCTACTCGCCAAAGCAATTGAATGTTATATTTCATCAAACTTTTTGTTAGATTTATACATTAACTTCAAACTAGTGTCCTTGTGAAGTTTGGACAATCTCCCTTTCAAATATGCATAAAATCCTTGATATCAAAAGAATAGTGTATTCCTTAATATGAATGGATTAGTTTCCTTCTTTGTCCTATTGGCTCATCTCTTCATCTCTGTTTTTAAAAGGAGTACAAGAAATGATGACTTATCCATTTATCATTGCTGCTGTCCTCCTGTTTTCCAAGATCAGTTCTTTGATAAGCTTTAATATATCAGTGTAGTCATCCCCAATCACCATGGGAATTGCAAGATTCTGGCATAGCTTCATTCATACTGCTGTAGAAATTTTGACAGGTTGTCAGGAACTTTTCGGAAAAAGTGTAAAAATTAGTAAATTACTGAATTAATGTTTACATTCGTTTAAGTAGATCTCCTTTTGTTCATAAAGAGGAGCAGATCGCCTATAAGTATGCATATCAGCAACAACATATATTTCATTAAAATACTAGTAATCTTCAAAAATTTATTTTCTGTTTATATGCCACATAGTTTCTCTTGTTGTCTTTGTCTGGTAATAAAGGTCTATGGACCATTACTCTACTATACATGAATTTAGGGAAAGTTCCCATCTGAGGAGATTTTGTATCTGCTAATGCATATAATGCACAGAACGAAAAAGGTAAATCCTTAACCAAGTTTCTCTGAAAGGAACTTCTGTCAGTTTGTATTGAGCATGTCTAGTATTTCTTTTATAGATGTTGATGAATGCAGCCTCCCTTCCAGTGATCCAAGAGCAGCTAATTGTGACCCAGATGCCACCTGTACTGATCTAGAGGGTAGCTTTATGTGTACCTGTAATGATGGTTACAGTGGTAATGGTACACTCTGTGAAGGTAAGCTGTGATATCCTTTTGTTCACTGTCTAGTGATCATTCCCTTTTTGTAATTCATGTTTACAGATATTTTTGATGTACCATAACACAGCATCTAGAACTGTAAAGGTTTTTGATATGATTCACCCTGTTGAGATGCTGTCAGTCACAGCTCACAACATAGGTGTAGTATGCAAACAGGGGGACCCAATAGCCTCCTGATGGTCAAAATATACAACCAACACATATGGTACATGGAGTGTCAGTGAAATAGTCATACTTTCTTCGTAAGTGAGTGAAAAAATGTGACTTTAAAGCAAAATGTTGAAAATGTATTACTCTTCAAGCTCAGACATATTTTGCCATGGTGACTTGAATACCATGTGCTTTGAAAAGCAAGAATAGTGGAGCATGTGTGTTTTGAAAAGACTGAGTATAATGCAGTAGGATAACTGGCACACCAGAAAAGAGCCAGGTTCGTCAAAACCAGTCCTGATACAAATTCTGTCTACTAACTTTATTTAGCACTTCATTATTCTTCACCGTTTCATATGATAAGGTCATTTTCTTGTGGCTGACAAAATGTGATGGGATAGAAAACCTTGATTTCATTTTGTTGTAACATTGGTTTTATTTTTCAGATATTGATGAATGCAATGGAGTCAACAGCTGTGTTGTTAACAGTACATGTACAAATGTACCAGGAAGCTATGTTTGTATGTGTAACAGTGGTTTCCGTGGTGATGCACTTGTTCTCTGTGAAGACATAGATGAATGTGAAGAGAATTTAGATGGATGTGATGAAAATGCAGAATGTACAAACTTTATTGGAGGCTATAGATGTGATTGCAGCAGTGGGTTTAATGGGACTGGTTTCACCTGCAATGGTAAGAAATTTACTTCTATACTTCGCTGTGTCTTTGAAAGTATAATTAACAGCCTTATCCTTTGTTGTTGCAGTAGAAGGCATATATACTACAAGAGCAAATGGCATAGCCAGTAGTAAATCAGTACTGGTCCTGTTGAATATGTAGGTTACATGCTATGAAAAGGCCCCATACAGAAATGCACACCTCTAAATTCCGGATGTATGGGCCTTTGATCAGGTTTTCAGCAAAACGTTTATACTCATGCACGATCGATAGAAGATTATCACTATGGCAACTGCCGGTACTGCTTTTCTGTGCAGAGCTGTTCTGGGGAAAGATGATCACTTAAGAGAGATAAGAACTGCAGACAGGAAATGAGAGTCACTGGTCAGAGGACTCAAGAAATAAACATTAATTATAAGGCTGCACAATTTCTGTCAAAATCTGCAAGGGGCCTTGCTTAACATGTACCCCATCCATTTTGTAAATTTCTCTCTCCATAAATTCAGTACTTTTGATGCAGTATTAATGGTGAACACTAAGATCAAGAGTGAATGTCTGAACCATAGTTTTAATTATTTCTTTGCTGTAGCCTGAGTTTCTTCAGCAATCTTGATTTTCTATCAGAATACTAGCAGTACTGCAAAGATGTGATCATTTTTTCATCTCCAGACATAGATGAGTGTTTGTCTGATGACTTGAATGAGTGTCATCCTTTGGCAGACTGTTCTAACACCATTGGTAGTTACATCTGCACCTGTCAAGAAGGCTTTACCTCACTGGGTAACCCAGCAGGAAGAACATGTAATGGTATGAGAAAACATTTGTCTGTTCAAATTTTTACCAATGTAGGTTTGGACAGTCAGATCGAGTGTGACAGTAGACTTAAGATATGTCAAGATAGCACAAGAAGGATGAGGGCCTGCCCAAAGGCACCTCAGTTTGGCATACAGCTGGCTTTGTTGACTTGGCAACCATGGCAATCCTTACCAAGTGGGAGGTAGCCTAGTACCCAGAGAAAAGCCTACCTACTTTAGACAGAATTTGAACCCATGCACTTGTGAAACACGTCGATGAACAGCAGAGTGTTGAAGCGCTGTTGACTCAGAACTGTGGACATAGTGCTGTTGCCTCAGAACTGGGGACATAGTGCTTATGCCTAAGTGCCTCTTTTTCAGGGAGACAGTATAATTATATTTTGGTTTTTACATATTTTTAAGACAATAGTACAGCTGTGATACTGTTGTTAAGTAGTGGCTAGTTACTTGACTGCTACTACGGATGGGAGGATAGAAGTGACTGGGGTTCAGTCCCCAGCCAGGTCAAAGTAAGGTGGTTTTTTTGTTACCCAAGGACAATCTACATGTTTCCCCATCAGAAGTGACCTCATACAGGAAAAGATGCCAAATTGATTGTTAAGTTGGTCAGCCATCCAATGTTAAATTGAAATGTGAAAGAAATTGATTGTAGTCATCAGGCCTTGTTCAATAACTTATCCAAAAAGGCAGTTAGTATATCACAGCTGGTTAACTACATGTAAATAAGTGATTGCAAATAAATAGGGTTTACTAATACACAAAACATGACTGAACAAAGATGTCATAGTCTTGACCCCTATAACGCACATGATATGACTGCTAATATGTAGGGTGTATGTGTTTAGTTGAGTCATTTGGTTGCATAAATTGGGTTTCAAGATACTGTAAGATAATTCCGCCTATTTTCAGTATTTAATGGAAACTGACCAGATCTGTAGTATACAGGATTTGTGTGCTAGTGCCCTGCATTTCCATTGGAAGACAAAGACATTGCATTAACTGCAGACAGACTATGTTGATGTCCTATTAGCTTTTAATATGGTAACTACTTTTAAAACATATTATTTAACTTTAAACCTCATTTCAGACTTCGATGAGTGTACACTTGATCCATGCAGTGCCAATGAGGAGTGTATCAACACATATGGGTCATTCTCCTGTGCTTGCATAGATGGATACGAACAGGACATGAATGGAACATGTATTGGTAAGATGCATGGCCAACTAGTTGCTATTTTAGACTTTCAGCAAAAAGTGTGGCCTCTTTTATGTGTTGTTTGAAAAGAGTTATGAGTCAAAGGGCACAGTCTATAGAGGAAGAAATATGTGGAAACCTGCTGCCACTCATATCGCGATGTCATGCAGAGGTCACTCCTTGGATGCCATTTCTACAGGATCATTCTAACTAGGGCTTTTACTGCCAGTATAGCCTCATATTCAGCAATTTTATAGCCGGATGCTTACTTCAAACGCAAGGACTGCTTAGCCTATTAAGCTGATGCCTACTTTCTTGTCCCATCCTATGTTTTGAAAAGTGGTTTTATCTTTTGAAAGCAGACACTTAAGGGCGGGTCACACTACAGCGATTTTCAATACGAAACCCGATTCGAATTTTTCTAAATCAGACGAATAGTTTTTCATTCAGACTTTCTTATAAGGATGGTCACACTGTATCCATTACTGATCCTAGTTTGTCTCACAGTATACTGTTCTGCTACCATTATATAACATATATCACTCAACAGACCAGTATTTATTTGAAAATCAATCCGATTTTTGCATGCGTGTCCAATAAACACTGTCTGCCAATGTGATGTCACAGAATAATTAGTTTACGTTTTATTTTCATAGTCCTCTGATGCAAATCATATATAGTGACATGACCTAATAAGGCCACTTTCGAATGTCGTGCATCGATACAGTCAACAAAGCGCGTCAAAACTGCTGTCACAATCAGTGCGTCAAGTTTTGATGCAGCACGTGCATAGCAAACTCCCTTGCTAACGCGCGTGAACCTGTTTTTCAAGCACTTGCACGCAAAGATATGCAGCTCAAATTGAACGCACAAACTGCCTACACTGAACCTGTACATACAGCTCTGTACAAAAATTGTAAACAGCGCCCGCTGGCCTTATTAGGTTACTTCTGATTTTAGGCTTGAGCTGGAAACGCTGAACTTGTCGTAATGGTATCTCTTGAAAGGAAAAATCTGTGGTAAAGATTTATAGCTCTCAAATAAGGTCAAGTCCGCCAAAACTTTTTCAGGTACGAACAGATTCACATTCTTTTGTCTTGTTTTTTAAAAACAAAAACTTTCTTAGAGTGGCCTTGTTAGGTTGTGCCATCATATTTACACAGGTTGGCAAATTTTTGACTCTTTCCAACCAGGGGTGGAGAAGATTTTAACTAAAACTCCCAAAAATCAGACCATCATCCTATCTGAAATTGCTCTAGTGTGACCTGTGCTTAAGGCTGTCACAGCTCTTGCTGGTATTCTGACAGCCTGCTAAAAAGTGAATCACAGTTTAGTTGAACTTTGGAAAAAGGGCAGGAATTTATGACTTTATGCTGGGAACTTTGTGAACAGGATACATGTAATGAATGCAAAATTTGGGGCTATTGATGCATGTAATGAGTGCAAAATTTGGGGCTATTGATGCATGTAATGAGTGCAAAATTTGGGGCTATTGATGCATGTAATGAGTGCAGAATTTGGGGCTATTGTCAAGGAAGTAAGGCTGACCTCAACAGAAGAAATGCCAGGTATGACAGTGAATAGTTGTAACACATATTTCCATCAATTATTATGTTAAGGTTGTGTTATCCTTTGAATGCACCAGTTATTTGATGACTACGTGACTTCTACATTGGCTTTCTTTAACATGTTCTTAAGACCCCATTGATAGGTTCCACTGCATGCATGGGAACAGTGATACATTTATTCTAGTGCATCAGTATAAATGCTTTGATAGGTGCTATTGATAGGTTCCAGTGCAGGGTTTCCCCTGGGTTTTAGAGAGTGTGAGGTGGTATTTGTCCATGGGGGTGATATGGTGCCAGCTTTGGAGGGAGAACTATCAATACTTCTACAGCTAGTACAGTAGAGGTAGTAATTATAGCAAATTTCTGTGAGGTGGTGGCCAAAAACTGTGAGGTGGCCCTCTCACAAAAAGAATGCCAGGGGAAACCTTGCAGTGCATGAGAAACACTGATACATTTATTCTAGGACACCAGTATAGTGATAATGCCCAGTATAAGTGTTTAGAAGAGTCTCAGTATAAATAATGGACCCAATAACTGTCATTACAGTTAACAAAATGCTATTGAATGGTTTATATCTTTTCAGATATCAATGAATGCATAACAAGACCATGTGAAAATATCACGCATTCAAGATGTGAAAATGCCTTGGGTGGTTTTAATTGCATTTGCCAAACAGGATTCTTCTATGTAAATGACACCTGCTCAGGTATGTGCTGTTTAGAGTTACATGTTTTTGGATCCTAAATGCCTGCTTAAAAAGTTTAACATTGCTTAAGTCACTTGTACTTGGAAATCTGGAATTGCTCTTTATAAGGTAGTAAGCCCTCAAAAAAGTTTTTTATCATAGTAAATATGTTTCACAGCAAGTATAACATCCCAAAAGACATGTTGCTGTGTTGTTTCTGTGTCCATGCATGTGATTGTGTGAGTGGGTTTGGTTATAAAAATGATGTCATCATTAGTTGCTGAAGCAGCCTGTAGATTACAACAATCATTCTGTTTAGTCCAGTAGCATTACTGGGCAGGGAACGGGAGCTTATAAACATCAGTCATAAACTCCTCCTATGAAATGAAGCCATGTAGGAAGGTTCCATAAGTAGCTTGATAGTAAAGCTGTATGAACTGTTACACAATTTGAAATAAAAAAAGAATGCAGTTGCCCCAGATTTGAAACTGAAAAATGAGCAAACACTTGCAATCTCCTCTTATTTACCTGTCAAGTACCTCAGAAGATGTTTTTGAACAAAAAAAATAACATACAAAGGATGAAGTAAGGAGTTAGTCTTGTAGGATTTAAGAATGCAGTAACAAAAGTATTGTCACATGATTAAAATGACCCATTCATGAATTAGGATACCAGTGTGTTCTAATTTTATTTGCAGTTTCCCTCTAATGAAAATAAAAGAAAACAGCATTCTGAAGCATTTTCAATTTTTAAAATTGATACATACTAAATCATTTCAAAAAATTTATGAAACTGTAAACGTTGCTTTCTTTCATATTCTGTTTTCAGTGGCTAAGGCTTACACTGTGGGAGCCATATTTACAGACATCAAAGGAGTAGTGGTTAACATGGAATTCTTTACACCAGAATTTCAGGATCAAAACAAACCACTCCTTCAGAATGATGTGAGTATGAAAGTGTTTTGCACTAGAGGTATTGGAAGTTCAAACTGTTGCATGGTCTGATGTAAAAAATACATCCCATATTGTAGACTCTTGATGGGTATAGTTATGGAAAAAATAAGGAAGTAAATATGAAACTAGCAAATGTCACATTCATTTATGGAATTGGCATGGAACTTGTCAAAACAGCAGAAAGTCTATAACAAACCAAGTGTCTTAAGTTTGCTAAAGGCATCTCAATTAAATTGAAGTTCCAGCAAATGTACCATCTTTTGAGGTCTAGTAATTCCTAAAAATGCAGTTTTACTCATTTTGGTATTTTATTGGAGCCTGGTGTAACAACCCCTTCTCTTCTGACATGCCAAATATGACATGCATATTTACATACTTCTCTGTTCAACAAGGTTGATTTAGCAATAAGGGTCATTTGATCATGGAAAACAGCCCATATTTTAAACTGACCTAAGCTTGTGATGCATTGGGTGCATGGGAATGACAAAATTACGAAAGCTTAGATGCATCTCTTTGGTTGAAAATGAGTGTAGCAATAGAAAATTGAGCTACTTTTCCAATCAAATTCTTTGGACAAGCAATGAAAGAATTCGAAAATCATGAAAAGTTTTTGTGGGATCCCTTTTTCATATGTATTAGCTTTGCTGGATGGAAATTTATGCCATTCCTTTTTCCTCCTCTTTTATCCAGTTAACAAGACTCTTTAATATGAGTGGTCTCAGGGACTTCCTTGGAGTCACCATTCGTGTCTTCAGTCTTGGGGATGAAGGTGTAAATGTCACATTTACTGTGAATCTGGTCCCAGATACCAACGTTACAGTCGACAAAGTTGAAATGGCATTTTTACAGGGATTGACTGGTAGAGATATCAATGAAGTGGACCCTGACAGTGTTCTCTTGCGTGATACAGTGTTTGTCACTGAGCCAAGTAAGTAACAGTCACTTTTGGAGGCTAGCTGAAGTGAAGCTCTCATAGAAAATTACAAATGATTTGCTCTTTCCAAACCTACAGCTTTCCTTGAGATCTCAAGAATCGTTTTTTTAAGTCATCATGCTGATTTGCGACATATTTATTGTTGGTGTCAATATCATGGTTAGTGTACACCTAATGTTAGTTGTAATTGTTCTGTCATACTGCCACAAGCAGAACCTTTAAAACAAATATGGTATGATGTGGTTACAAGGGTAGATTAGTATTAATGTTAAGATAATCTTATACTATCCCCCAATACAATTACTTGCAGAAATTATTACATTAATGATTTCAGCAGTTCAGGTCAGCAACTCTGCACCTTACTCTAATCTCCTCACACCCCCAATGCCCCCTTCCAGCTTTTCCATGGTTTGTACAACATTTGATAACAGACGCAAGTTCGTTTTTTTTTTTCTTCCCTTACAGTTTTCAATCCCTGTGCAGAACAGACAGATGATTGTGTGAGCAATGCAGAGTGCATCTTCACTGGTATCAGCTACAACTATACATGTCAATGTAATGAGGGTTACATGGGAGATGGGTTTGTCTCTTGTGATGGTAAGTAAGCCCTTCTGTTCTGTAAACCAAATGGCACATATCCCAAATTATAAACATTTGACTTGTGATCTCATTAAAAGAGTCTGATCATGGTTCCATGGCTGGGCGAAGTTACAGAATTTCACCATTACTTTCCAGGCCTGGAAAACTCATGAGAGTTTTGTAAAAGGCCAGAGGCCATGTGATCATTTTGTAAGAATGGGTAATTTTTCAAAAAGCTTGTTAAATGCGTATTTTATCTCAAGTCTTTTATGCAAGATCATCCAAAGATCATGTATCTTCATCATTTAAACATGAATTGATTATGGATAACTGATGGAAGTTATTGCTCTTTAGGTTTGGGAACCATTTCTGATGATCCTTAGACCTCACTACAAATGAAGTGAAAATAAATTTGTCAGTTTTATGTAAAAGCTGTTCTTCCTTTTTGGACAGATGTAAATGAATGCGAGAATGAACCATGCACAGAGGTTGGAGAAGTCTGTGTTAACACTGTGGGTAGCTTCACTTGTGAATGTGACAACGACTCTGGCTACTTCCAGGAAGGTGACATGTGCGCTTGTAAGTAAATAATTATGTACATTTGACGCCACACATGGGGAAGGGAAATGGAGTTCGGGTTTTTGGTTTGGTACATGACCCAACAAACCAGTTGGATAATAATTTTTAACTTGACACATCAGATCTTTGTCTGCAGAGGGAGGAGTGAATTGCACCCTAGACAGGTATTTTCCCAGGACCGATGTACTTGTTGATGGCCCTGCCTACACCTAAGTGCTGTGTGTTCAACTTTTTTCTTTCAAATTGGAAAAGTGATCCACATTGAAAAGCAACTTTTGTATTTTTCTATAGTGTACATGGGCTACCAGGGTAATTTTACTATTTTGGAGGTGAATAAAGATTCTGGACTTGCTGTTTTCTTGGATGAATACAGAGACCCTTCATCCCTGGAATATAACATCTTGGAAAGTAGAGTTTGTGGAACTGTAAGTACCATTGTGATTGTATCATAAACAGAAATGCTGAGTAACTTCAACTTTCCAGTTTATTCGTAGTCTTGTTATTGTTCTTGTATCAAGGGGTGATTTTTCATTAAACCTTATATTCATTTAAGTCTGTCTTTAACACAATGGCTTGCACAATGTTTCTTTCCAAGGAAGTTCAAGGAACACAGATTAAGTAACAAGTAATGGGGCAAAGCATTAAAAAGGGTTTAGGCAAAAATGTGATTTTGATGTTTTAAAGAGGAACTAAAGATTCTGGTGGAATATTTCATTCAGTTCCCATGTTTGCTTTCCATTATATTAGCAGACAAAGTTAAGTGATGTCATCTCTTTGCATTGGTGAACAATGTTTTGTTTCCTTTATTTTTAAGTCCATTGGTTTGACCTTGAAAAAGAGAAGGACATGAGTTTGCCCATGGAAAATGTGAATTTTGTAAAATTCTCAAACCTCTTATTTTTTAACCACATTATGAAATCATGGGGTCATTGAGGAGAAAGTTGGACGTAAAGATTAAGAATTACAATAGTGTTAATTAATCTGATGCTAGTATGTCACCTTTGCTTGCTTCAAGTTCAGTTAGGGTTGACAAATGTAACAACTTCACCTGCAAAGTTCTTGAGAACCATGAATAGGAATTACATGCAAATTTCAGTAGAACCCATTAGTTTCTTTTTAATCTATCAAGACTAAACTTTTGCTCAGTCTTTTTTTTCAAGAATCAGCATACTGTAGACTGGAGTAAGCAGTTTTAAATCTAAACAAGATACTCAAAAGTATTCTCATTTGAAATGGCTCTTCTTCTCACATAGAAAACCTATATATTCCTGTGTGTGTGTTAATAGTATGTGAGTTCTTATTTTGATGTAGTACGCTGTGTGTGTAATACTTATGAGAAATATGTTTTGAAGTTTCTTTGAGAGGTAGTTGTACAAAAAACAGAGACACAGGCCCACGGGTTGCCCTGACTTTTAGGCCCTCTAAAATTTCACTGTAACTTTTGACCTTGTGAGCTGAAGGTGTGTTCAGTTCCAACTGAACTTTAGCTTTGATGTTATTGACATATGAACTTAGCCGTGTTAATTTTGTGAACCGAGTTTGTTTGCAATTTAGCATTTGAACTGTGACAAATTTTATATGGTTAGGCTATCTCACAACTTGAATTACTATGACCTTTGACCTCATCAAAATTTGGAGGAGGTACCCATTTTGCATTTCTGATCAAAATTAGGATATTTATTGGTCATTGGACCAAAGAGATATGTCATTTCAAACATGACATATCAAAAATGTAAGAGACACGGGACGGTGCTATTAGAATAAATTGTGAATGAGCATTTGAATTTTTCAAAGTAACGAGATAAATAGCTAAACGACTTGAAGACTTGAGTGGTTTCAACTCTCTTGGATTATGTAGAGAACAGAATGAATAGAATAATGTAGAAAATAGAGAATTTCTTTGCTTACGTACACATACTGACATCATCTGGAACAAAATGTCCTTTGTGGTATCCTCTACACTCACATCATGTAACACTTGTCACAGAAGTGAAATCCTGCTAGTTCTCTGCATGAAAAAGGCTTTTATCAATGTTTTTCATCAATGAATTTGAAGCAGACTTGAAGGGAGACCTCACCACCTACAGGCTTCAAAGTGATCCTATATTTCCTATAATTTCCTATAAATTTCAAAAAATCCTATATTTCCTATATTTGTATGATTTTAGGCTTGTTTTCCTATATTCTCCTATATTTTTCTGATCTTGTCAAAGAAACATTTTTCTTTTATATAGTGTTGTGGGGTGAAAATTTCAGATGGATTCTTTTTCCATGATAGTTTTGTAGACTCAGAGTGGCTTATTCAGACAGGTAGCAATGTATAGATGTCAAGTGTCTTAATTAGATACAAGTACACAATGGCCAATTATAGGATTCAGAAATATTCTCATATGAAACAGCACTGGGCACTAATGAACACTTATTTCATCACCCATAAATATTCCACTCTCACACCTGTGATGTTAAGTACTCTATGATTTTATCTCTTTGAGGGAATTTTAGTGGTATTGTAAGGGGTGGATTAGAGCCTTTTGCCTGGCATCCCCTGTAGTCATGCAGTCTCCCACATTTTAAAACCCTTACCTATGCTTTGTATGCACAGATAGCTGGTCTGCGATATAACTGATTCTTACATTAAAAATATTGTAGTACAATGGTTTGAAATACCAATATTCTCTCTGTCATCTGCCATCTTTCCTCAAACTTTGCTAACCAAATGTTAGATCAGTTGATTGTCCAAAGTGTTGTACAATTAAAATTTTCCCCTGAAGAATAAGAACTTAGTGCTTTGAGAAAATTAAGAATCTCACTGTAATGTTTACAAGTTTACAGTGTGCAGATCTCTATTAGAGGTTTTCCCTAAACTCCACAAGAAGCTCTGTGGCTTCTGTATGGCTCTCTGTATGCCACATCAATTTGTCCAACAGACCAAAGTGGAAAATCTAATCCATGTATGGGGCTGGTGCTGCAGTGCCCATCATTGGTGACAAGTAGGGGCACTTGCCAAGTTGCCCTTTCCCTAATTTTGTCATGTAATTTCCTCAATTGAGTTTTAGATGTTAAGTATGTTAATGCACAGAAAGTTTTGCACACTGTAGGCATCTTGACATATGTGGACTACACTGTTCTGCCACATTGTATTTATTCAAAGCGAGCAGTGGCATTTTTAGGTTGAGGGACCATTGGGCCATGTCCACTTTCCTTCCCTAATGCTGATTTTTTTCTTTTAATTTAGTAAACTAAAATCTGATTTTGAAAATAAATTTTACTTCAAAAAGATAACATATTTAGCACCAGATTGCATGTAAGTACACCCAATCATTCAAAAAATTTTCAAAGGGGAGGGGGACACCCTTAAATCCCTCCCTATGTTGGTAATCACAAAATAAACTGTATGGCCCCCATGAAAAAGCTCTGGCAATGCCACTGGGAAAGTGAGTTGGAAGGTTTTCATAGCAACCATACAGTTGTCATAGGCCTGTGATCTTGTTCTATCATCACCCATGTGTCATACTTTATATCAAGATCAATTGACTAGCAATAGTGTATAGTTTATAGTGAAATGTGGTATTGAGAGACCATTTCCTGTTATTTAAGCAGCAAAAAATTAAAAAATTTCCTCACCTTAACCCCATTTTTATTGGAGCTGAGGTGAATTCTGTGTACTTTAGGACATACTGTAAGCAACAGTTTATTGTCCACATTAACTACCCATCCATTCAAAGCACCATCATGGTCACATTCTGTGTTCTCACCTTCTGATAATGCAAATTTTGGTGCCTTTTTGGTATGCACAAATAATAAGATTTATGGATACTTTATTCCAGGGTCAAAATATGCAAATATATCCACTGTCAGGGGATTTACTCTTTCCCTTCCATGAAAATATTTAGATGGTTTTCTTAATCTATGTTGATGGTAGAACCACACTTTTCTGTGACATAGCACACTTGTGATACTGTTAATCACATTTGTATCATTTAAACATTAGTTTCCTAAGGTACCATGTTTTCCTCATCCACAACTTTGAGGAATTTTGAAGACAATTAGAACTGCTAGTGTATGACATTCCTATATTTACTCTATATTTTCCTGGAAAAATCCTATAAAACCCTATATATTCATCAGTATCCTTCCTATAAAACCTCCTATATTTCTGTGATGGACCACTTTGAAGCCTGCACCTATTTATGAGCAATTTTTCAACTTTTTTGTTGTTTTAATACCCCTGATTTGTGTCATGTAACAGAGTAGAAAAACAACCTTCCAGCTGGGTCTAGCTCTGGAAGTGATATTATTCTTCTATAAGAACAAGAAAAACATTCTGCTTGGAGACTGAATACCACAAAGCATCTTGTAAGCCAGACCTCAGTTGCACCTCATTTGGGGAGTCTCTGCTTAAGGTGGTTTTGTTTGCAGTAAAATTTGGCTTATTCTATTGGCTATATCCAGATCAGAATGTGTATGCTAGATTAACATACAAATGTAAGTGACAACTTTGGACAGTGGACTGAAACAATGAAGGCTTTTCATTATCTGCTTCAAAGAAACTTAGCATTTCTGGCTTTTTTTCCCCCTATAGGTGCTGTATTCGTACATCTTCGTAACAAAACTTCAACAGTTCTACGTTGATTGCTTTGTGAACAGCTTTACTCCCGGTAGCATCCGGGTAATTTGGACCGTGCTGTTCAATCTTGGAGTAGATACTACAGCATCAGAACTGGAGATGATCCTATTAGATAGTATAGTAGAAGGAAACGGTGAGGATGGTATCCTCTTGACAGGAACAGAAAGTCTTGGAAATCTTACTCTGCAGATTAATTCTATAGATGTGGATGGTAAGTTTGAAAGGCTGGATGTAGATAAATAAGCTGAACAAGCTACAGGTGGAGTTTTCTCACTATTTGCAGGGCCTTTTTTTCTAAGGTGGGATTTTCTGGGATAGGAGGAGGGGAAGAAGCTTTTAGATTTCAAATAATTTTTGCTGTAACATAAGGGAAATGCTGCGAAAATTACCATGGGGTGACATACCAAAAAATTATGGCAGTTTCTAAAATGTCAGAGCCTTATGCAAGTAATGCCAAAATGTCAGGGAAAGGGAACAAACAGTTGCCCACTGTGTTTTAAAACACCAGCCAAATCCTGCAGATTTCCTTTATTTCCCCAAGTATTCCAAGTAATGTCATCTTTCTGTACATAAAATATTCCATATAAAGGGTAAACCAGGAAATATTCTGCCTGAATGTAACAATTGTCATATGAGTGAAAAATTAGATGTGCAAGAATAAGGATACTGAATCAAATTCCGGTGAATGTACATTCCCCCCACCCCTGCCCCCCCTTCCCGATCAAGCATCATGGAATGCCATGATTAAATCAAATATATAGCTGTAGAAAACAGACATGCATTTCCCGCTGAGGTCAGCTTCCTAATAATTAGACAAGTGGTTTAAATTTCAACGGATATTAAATATTGTTTTATGTAAATGTGTGTGTGGTTTTTAACATTTTGACTGTGACTGTGATTTTACCACCTGCTACCATTATTTCATGTGCTCCTAATTTGTCACAGTTGGTATGTTTGCATTTTGTTGAGTTAGCGTTTATAACTTTGTTGCTGTATAGTGGTCTTAATTTCAAGCTCATTACAGTACAAAAAGACCTATGAGGAGAAGAAAATTTCTTTTGTAATAAATTATTTTATGTTGTATCAACAATGCACATCTTTATAAAGTGTTTTCCTTCTATTTTTATACACAGACATTGTAACACAGTGTCCCGAAGATTACTGTTACAACAATGCTTCATGTGATGTAATGCAAGGGGGATTTGTTTGCACGTAAGTAGCTAATTAGAATGGGCAAGTGTAGGGAAGTGTGATGGTAGGAAGCAAGTGATCATCCATTATTAGTCAACTAAGGGGGGGGGGGGGGAGGGGACCATAAAAAGACTATTCAACTAGGTAGTTTAAGGTACAACAATCTGGTTCAGTTGATCAATGCTGATATATCAGAAGTTGCTGTGTATACAAGATATGACATTTCAAGGGATAAATTGATTTTGTTTAAATTTTGTGAAAAGTTGGTAATTATTATTACGTTTAAAATTATTACACTTGTGTTTGTAGCTGTTTGACGTATTTTCTCTGCAAGCTGGCATAATGTATCAAAAACTTTCACAATAACTTTTTCAGATGCACTGATGGGTTCTTGGGAAGTCGTTGTGGCATACCAGTAACTACACAATCATCCCTTGAAACAACCACTACTGAGCGTATAGCTGTCACAACATTGCGACGTGCTGTTACAACTGATAAGGAAGAAGTAGGAACCACTGCTGACGAAGTATCATCTATGGTGACCTCTGATATACCACCCACTGAGGAACCTGAAGGTGGGTACCAACATTTATAATGGTTCTCTAATGTTTGTCGTATGTGTTAATACTCTGTAATGGTACAAATCTTGATTGGCTATGAGGGCTAAGTAGGAAAGTATACAAGCTCAGAATGTATTCAGGTGCCATAATAATTCGTGTTTTTATCTCAAAACAGTGGTTCAAAATTTGTAATTAAGGATATTTGGAAATCTCTTTTGTCATAAACATCACCCAAAGTCAAAGATCATCCATGATCTAAGGAAACAGTTTAGAAAGTGGGCAACTATTTTGGGTAATTACTAATTTGCTATTGTATACTGTTAACTATATTAAGGGAATGAATGCTGGTTGTGGTGGAAAGTACGACTTAGATCAGGGGTGGGGAACCTCCGGCCGGCGGGCGTATGCAGCCGCGACACAATTTTATCCGGCCCGCAAGGAAAGTCATAAATATATACAGGATCACTTCAATATTAACTGACAATAATCTTTTAGCCCATGGCACCTCTCTTTTATCTTGCTTATACCACTTTCCTGATATTTTATGTAAAACTACTGTGAAACACTACCAGTACAAATACTAAGAACCCTAGTATGCACAATGTAACATGCCCTCTGTTTTGTTAGAAATAATCCAGGATCAGAATACTTGTACTTTTGGTTTATAAAGGACAAAATAAGGGTTATATTGTGATACTTCTGGTCTGTGTAGCCTTGCAAGTTCGATGCCATTTAAAGATATTGGACGATCATTCTCTCGCCTACATTTTTTTTTGACAAACTCGAGACTTTCTGGGGGCTTCACCCTAGTTCCTTACTTGGCCTGGCTTTTCCCCAAGGGTATGTTTGGGGTCCCTTGGCCTGTGTCCTGAAGGAAAGGCTTGTTGCACCCTAGCTGTCTGCAGATATCAAAACAGCCCATCACAGGGTAAAGGTTCCCCACCCCTGACTTAGACAATGATATCCTGAAATTGTGTGAATTACTCATTTAATATCCCGCCTCTCTCTCTTCCCCATTGATGTCATTAATTTATCTGTAGTGTGATTTGACATTGGTCTAGAATGGATTTTACCCCATCAGAATGCAGATTACATATTAGAGTGTAATGCTTCAGGTTCATGTTGTTGTTTTTCCCTTTCAGATGAAATGATTAATTGGCAGCTGGTTGCAGTCATTATCTCAGGGGCAGTCCTCTTCTTCTGCATGTTAATCTGCTGCTTCTGTTGCTGTATCATTGAAAGTCTCAAGTATTCCAGAAAACATCATTATCCAGTTATCCAGAAACCACAGCATCCTAATCCAGCAGTTGTACTGCATGACTTATCTATCAGTGAAAGACTAGCCAGGGATGGTACTTTACACAGACCCTACTACTATGGTCACAACTATGGTTATAACAGTGATGATGATTCCTGCTTCTCAGATGATGATGTCGATGACTATGTTAGAGAAAGTGAAAATAGATTGAGAAGATTGGCTCAAGGGATATCACATTCACCACATCTTAATCCACATCTCAATGTAAGAAACCTCTTGGTTGTATGCTCGTCATACATTGAGCTTTATGTTCTTTATTGTAAGGTTCAAGTGGAAATAATATTGCATGCATACTAGCGATTCATTTTATGACTTGACTACTTAAAGCAATGGTCTTTTCTATTCATACTAGGAATTTTGTATTCTACTTGTGCATTGCAGTTTTGAATTGCATTGATTTCTTTCTCTTTTTTCTACAAACCAGTGATGGCCCTAGAGTTATACATACTGTTTCGCTACACATCATACCCATCATAGACCCCTTTCCAAATAGTAGTTACAAAGGATTCTGGGATATGAGAGTTTTAGTAGGCATTGTTTATGGCCACAGTAAGATGCCTTTGACTAAACAGGGTTCCAGCACGGTCGGGAATTCGGGAAAAGGTCGGGAAAATCAAAAGGGGGTATTCCAGGCCTGGAAAGTCCTTGAATTTGCCTACCAGGTCTGGAAATTTTCTTCATCATGTTGTTCACTCTTTTCTTGCGTTAAATTGTTGCAGTGGTCAAGGAAGTAAGGAAGGCTGAACTGGTTCTATAAAATTAGAGATTATGCCGTAAATTCCTGACGTTCATTTCACTTTGCGTATATCACGATCATACGTTAGCTCTTCTGCACGTTCCAAGCTATATATTAACCAAAACTGTCACTGCCTGTCACTCAGTGTTACACTGAAACACGAGACTAGGCTAGGCTTGATATATGTCTATATGTAAACTTGTTAGGATAGGATAGCAGCCATAGCCAGTGACTCTGAAGAAAAAAGTATCGTACAGGAAAATTATACAAGAAAATTTTTCGAAACCATTAAACGGGGCTTAGTTAAAGTATTTTACGCATGCGTTGAAACTACTTTATGAAATGAATGCCATCTGGGTAATTTGGCTGGCATTCACTTTTACGTTTGAGTTGGCTGACCCTGAGACTGAAACACCTACACAGTATTGTACACTAGTATAGTATCTTGAATTGAAATGTTAAAGGACTCGGAGGGATCGTAGACACAGATTTTGGACAACATTCCCAGGGTTAAAGAAACTTAGAAATTACTTATCATCATCGATTTTAAAAGATATTACAATAATTATTGATAGCCTCACTTCTTTCTTGCATGTGACAGTTAGGTTTATGGGGTAAATGGTTTGAATTTTTGTCTCATACCAGCAAAGCTGGTGTGAGCTGTTGTGATCAGACCTGTATGTATTGATCTCTATTGGTCTGTCTGTTGACATTTGCAAATGTGGCTGTTATTCTCACATCTTTCAAGGGATCTCGAAGAAACTTGCACAGAATGTCCCTTGGGTGGTGGGCCATGTAAGGTGTTCAGAAAATTTTGGTCTAAGGTCCCATGCAGGCCCTATGGCCCATTTTATGAATTCTACACAATGCTTCTCTTGCAGATATTCTCTTGTACAATGTTGATAGTTTGTCATAATGATACTCCATAAGCAGTACTGTACCGTACCTACAGGGTGTTCAAAAATTTGGGGCCTAAGGCTAAAGATGGGATGTAGGGTCCATTTTGTGAAATATTGCAAAATGATTAACTTTTCCACCTTTTAATGTTAAAGCGAGTTGATGGGATGTTATAATGTTGTAGTGGTATCATAGTATAGTGATCTGTGTGGTATTCTCCAGATCCCATGTGGGCCCTATGACCCCATTTTATGAAAAGCTGCAAAGGACTTCTTCAACAACAGATTCTCTTGTACAATGTGGATGGTTTGTCGTAATGATACTCGGTTAGTGGTATCTTCAGGTTGTACAGACATTTTGGGCCCAAGGTCCAAGCTGTGCCCTGGCATCCATTATGTGAAATATTGCAAAATGGTTGACCCTTATTCCTTCAGTCACAGTTAAACAGTTGACCACCTGTCATAATGATGCTTGATTAGTGACCTGTTTATTTTTTCTGGATGTTTGGGTCCAAGGTCCCATGTGGGGCCTAAGGCCCTTTCTATGAAATCCATTGTGGCTTGCTGAAGACCACAGAATAAGAAGTGGAGGTAACAACAGATTGTCACACACAGTCAACACATCATTTTAAGTGGTTGGGGTTATTTTGGTAGCTAGATATAACACCAAAGTTTAGTACCGAGTAAATAAATTTAGGCCTAGCATATGTCCAGGCCTATGCCTCATTGTGGGTGTGTATATTTGTCACCTATAGTATGGACCACAGGTGATAATTTGGGTGTGGAAAAACTAGGGAAAGGTCTGGAAAAGGTCTGGAATTTCGTTCTCCAAAAAGTGTGGGAACCCTGACTAAAAGAACACACACTAAAACTCTGTCCCATAATCCTTTGTAGTTGCTATGTGGAAAAAGGTCTATTGGCTGTTTGACCAGACTGTGTGTCATTATGATTCAAGATCAGATAAAATTAAATCTTGTCTATACATTCTATTGAGAAGGACTCTTTATTGAGAAGGATTCTCATCCTACAGTTGGTATCTCTGGGACTGTCTTTTTTGATTTGGATGTTTGTAAATTCATTTTTTATTTTATTTTGTTTGTTACCTACAATACTATGACAAGTCATCTCATTTCATTTGCAGTCGTTTCACCTCCTGTGAGTTAATACCATTGTAATTGACAATTAAGTAAAAGTGCATGATCACCAGAATATTTGTGTGAATTATGGTGATGCATGGTTTATTACACTTTAAATGTGACAATGACTGTACAACTTGTTCATTTTATAGGATCATATGAGAGGAAGAACATATGGGGCATATCCAAGAGGACCCTCCACAAGCCAACAGAATCAATTTATAAGACCATACATGGCATCAGGACAACAGGAGGTGAATTATAACATCTTTGTTTGTTTATTGCTATCATGGTGTCTGTTTTGTGGAGGAGAGTGAATATTTTGTGGAGGGGAGTGTTATACAGCTATTGTGTATCAAAGTGTTGGTGAAGTTGTGGCGATGTCCAAGGAGCGGAGAGCCAACAGAGCATCAATGTGCATTTTTACAAGATAGTCAAGAAGAGTGCTCCTTATGCCATGAGAATTTATCAGGGTACATTAGGGTACTGTAAATTGTCACCAGGTGACAGCTATGAAAAATGCTCATCATAATTCTATGAAGTCCGGTTGAACACTGATGTGACTATAAGGAACTCAGGGTGAAATCTTATTTGACCTGGAAGGCTTGTAAATTCTGTTGTATTACTTGAAGCATGTGAAAAGTAGCTATAAGATATGGCAGGCCAAAACCTAAAATTGCTCCCTGGCAGTTACCACTTTGAAGCAGTGACCATTTGGCTTATTATGTGACTAACTTCTCAACACTCAGTGGCTTTGTTCACAGCTATCATTAAAGTCTTCAATCTAAAAGTCCCCTCAGCTGGATACTTTAGGTTGAAAAACAAACATTAACCCTCTCTCCTGAAGGGGCTTTGTTCTCCAAAGGACTCATTTTTTCTGACAGGATACAGTGACTTAATGTGACCATTGTCTAAACTGTCTGACCTTTACGTCATTGGACTGACCCTTACAAGACCCTGTTCTAGACAGGCCGAAAGCAGGGAGTTGTTACAGATGGAGCACAGACACTTCTCCCTCCTTTGATACTGTTTGGTTTGCAGACAGTAATCTCCCGTTTGTTTTGCTCCTTCAAATTCTTTACCACTTGAAAGGGAGTACAGGATGTGATGACAGTGGTTGTTGTCATCTGCTACACCTCGATCAGTTTTGGGATGATTTTTTCCCTTTCCATGGTATTGCCAGTCGTCAAGGAAAACAAAAATTATTTCATCCCTGTACGCCAGTTTACACTATCAAAAGAGTTCAGTAAAATTTCAAATAACTTACTGAACATGGATCCATGATTCTTAATTACAGGAACAATGCGGAACTTTTTTTAACTTTTGTAGACAAAATGTAGACTTGCCGGGTTCACCTAAAAAGGGATGCTACTTAACATGCATACAGATTTGAATAAAATTGGATACCTTACAAGAGCAGTGACAGTCATTTATATTAGAAAGGTGACAAAGGTTTAATATCTGTTGGTGGAGCAGATCAGTTCAAAGCATTGTCTTCATAAAATCTTTGTCTGAGGATTACCTTAGTTTCAAAGGATCAAACACTCTGATAAGGAAGGTTAGGTCAAACAAATCTAGAAGAGGAACTAAAGAACCTCTTAGTGAAAATTTCCCCTTACAAAAAGGATTAAATTATTCTCAAGTGCTTATTGTCTGATGTATTAGGTGCTTGAACTCCATCCGTAACAACTCCCTGCTGAAAGTAACCGATACCTCACAGACATTATTAAAGTATTTTGTGTATACACTTGACATTGTCAGATGTTGCAGATAAGGTTTAAATTTGGCATCAGCTTAAGGTTGTGTGAAAAGTCTGTAAACAGCTTTGTATAAGTCACTCTTGTTACACAGTAAATACTCAACATACAAAGAGAGATAACATAAACCAGCACTTTATACAAAATATTGAAAACATTATATTTAATTCTTATCATGCCATCATTAAGGTAAATCTCATGTTCTCAGCTCCATCTCAAAAGGAATATTACAAGGAAGGTCAGGATAATGTGTTTTCTTTTTTTTTTTTTTTTTGGTGTGGACATTCATGTGTGTAAACAGCCAAATTAGTTTTGAATTTGTTAGTGGGAAGAATATGACTACAAAAACAAGCTTTGCCTAGTCTCTTTCCTTTTCTGTAATGCAAGTGGCATGCATTACAAAAAAAAAATAACTTTTTCTGTAACAGTGTGCATGTATCCGTCAATCAATCCACTGATGGACCAATCTAGCCACGGATTGATCAATTTCTCTGTCAACTAAATAATATGAGTAAATCAAGCAAAATATCCCAACTGTCAGTTGTGCTAGCCCAACTATGTAACAACATCACACAGTTTTAGGATGAGTGCTAAAATGCTTATGTTCCCTTAGCAGAGAAATGTTGTGTAGGACTGTCATTTGTGTTTTTAATGTTTTTCTGTGATATCGTAAAAGAGAGGGTCTATATTAATATTCACAAATAAATATGAGTGTTCGGTTACATTATTCAGTTCACTTATAACTTGTTGAATGTTTGATGGAAACTTCATATTTCTCTGCAAGAAATAACATATTTTACAAACTTAGGCTTTGGCAAAGCTACATAGAAGTTGTTACTTTTGGTTTCATAGTACTCATTCAATACTTTGTATTACATCAAATAGTCATGGAGGTACATTTTAAAAGCTTTCCATTTTCTTATAAAAGATAATTTTCTCCTTTTCTTGGGTGTACCCTTTGTGATTTTTGTCACTCATTATTTTCTCTCTCTCTATTTGTATGATAAGCTGCTGTGGATATTGGTACTTTCAAATGCAAACTATCAATTTTATCTATCTTTTTTCTCCAGGTTACAAGGCAGCCAGATGGAAATCCCTCATCTAATAACCAACCAAGACATGCCTCTGCTCCTCCACCTCAAGATTCTGATGTCGATGCTATACCAATGACACAATTCTATTCTGGCTACTACTATTAATGAAAAGTTGACACAATGTTATATAAGTTAGTTTCTGTGATCAGTATACAGCATGGCCTACATTTTATATTTCTGGTTCTGTTTCACTTTACTAGAAAATATTTAAACTGACTCATATTTTAAATAAAATGAACAAGTGTTTGCTGAAAGAAGGAAAGCATAACAAAATGAAGAATGAATTTTAAAAGATGTTGGGTAATATACATGTACATGTCAGTAGATCAACTATTTAACTATTGTAACAGTCCAGAGCAGTTGAAAAGTCTTAATGTTTTCATTAAATTTATGAATCCTTGTGAAGTATCATATAAATTATTGATGCAGCTAAAATATTTTATTTTTTAACCTTTTAATAATATTTTCTATTTTATGTGTAATAGTAAAATTTCATGTTTAAGGGTTGGTGAAAGTATCACTAAATAAATCTGAAGCTAGTGCTCAAAAGTGATGTTCTGCTCACTGGACTTCATCGCTTTTATTTGGCTATAGTGTTGATAAGCAGAGATATCTGTAACATTTGAAGTTACCCCCGAATACACAACAGTTGGATGGTATCATTTCAAACTAACTCACTTTCTCTCTCTCTTCCCCCCCCCCCTCACAAACTCTTACAGATCAGCAGAGGACTTTTCTAGTAGTCTTAACTTTCAGTACAGGGTGTTGCTGCCCATAAAAATATTTGGTACATATAGCAATGATTATTAACAAATGGGAGTCTATTCAACTGCTTTTATCTTCTAAGAAATTCGTCCATCGCACTGTAAATTCACCAATGTCTTTCACTATTCTAATAATGCAATTTTACCTGAGGCCTAGTGTAGTATAAACTATTTTTGTACTTTTTAAGTTATTTTTGGTATCGGAAACTCGTATTGCTACTTGCAGCATTTTCTTAATTGGTGAGACTCAAATAAAATTCCTTGATTTTATCTATTGCCTCCATTATGCTGTCTTCTGTATTGTGTCCTGGAATTCCGGGAGCCTCTGCAGGTACCTGGAAAAGAAGATGTATATAATTTGGTAAGATATGTTCCATACATGCCAAAGATACAATATACAAAAGTTGCAGTATACAGAATGCTATAGGGGTTATTCATATCAATTCACAGGTGTAGATCCAAGATTTCGATGGGATGGTAAGAATTCATATGTTGGGAAACTGACCACTGATTGTCAGGCGCGGATACAGAAATTTCGAGGGGGGGGGGGCCCAAGATGGAAAACCTCACGTGCACCGAAGGTGGAGCGCGAAGCGCGAGTCCCTACGCGTGGGGTCCAGGGGCCCGCGTTAGGGCCCCTGGCGGGGTCCAGGGGCGGAGCCCCGGTGGGGGTCCAGGGGGCGAAGCCCCCGGAAGCTCTCGCAATATTGCATTTTAAGAGCACAGAAATCGGCTCCAGTTCTTATGTCAGTGAGATTTTATACCTTTTCATGTTGCATGGAATTTGATGTGTATGGCCCAATATAAGTTACTATATGTACCTGCAGAAGTTCCGGAGAATCTAAGTTATCTTAAAACTTACACGCCAACATTATGAGCCCGTGTAGGTAACTTGAAATGATTTTTGCCATAATAATGTTTTTTCGTTATGCAGTATTCGGGTATAGGACGCCAGACGAAACAATTGCGCGCGAAGCGCGCCGAAAATTTGAGTTTACATTTGAAACCACTGCTATGACTAACGGTGTCAATTCCCTTTATGTGTGTCTATCAATTAGAAGGTGGGTTCTATACTAAGTTTTCAGTTCTCATAAGAAGAGGAGGGTGAAAAAATGAATATCAGTTGTTTTAAATCCTTACAATGCTGACTCTGAAATCACGTTTACGCACACGAATAATTGGCTTATGGTAGAACCCCACCGATGAGTAATGCGAATACGTTTGGAAACTTATTGATAGTAAAAGGAGCAATTCAAGGCTAACAGTGCGCAGATCAAGCAAAAATCAAGAAATATTGAGAAGAAGTTTGCAAAAATCGTGAAAGATTTCAAATGATTTTTGGTAAAAAGTGATAAAAATAAATCCATCACTCAATAAAAACGTACCTCTCTCCGTGAGCGTAAACAATTGCGCGCGAAGGGCGCCGAAAATTTTCGGTGTAGAGCCTCCCGGGAGCTCTTCATTAATTGTACACTGAAAAGGGGGACCAACAGGACTCTCACAACCTGACATCCATATGGGAGGAGAGATGATATATCACCTTCTTTATGGACTTCTGAAGGTAATACCCTTCAGAAATCTATGACCGATGGTGTCGGCGGGAGTTGGTGATTGGGGAAACCGCAGATAACTGCTAAACAGTGCCTTTTTAGGCAGTGTGATTTTGTATACGCTATATACAAGAGTGGGAGAGCATTTTCTTATTAGTACATGAGAGTGCAATCCCAGGAAGGGGTTTACCCTCCCCTTTGAGAAATTTTTGTTAATTTTAGGGGGCCTATATGCAAAATGGTGGTATCTTTGGGTCATTCTAAAGTGATTGTATGTTTAGAAAATGTCCACAATTTAGTGAATTCTAACTTTTGTTCGGGTGAAAAAGGGGAGTAAGAGACGGTTACCACATTGTCTTCAAACCTCCTTAAGTCCCAGGAAAAATCATGGCGTGGATCCATCTCTAAAAGTGTGTGTGTGTGTGTGGGGGGGGGGGGGACTTTTTCACATTTGTGAATCGCCGTCCTGGTGGCGCGGAAGAAGAAGTTGGTGGTAGTCAGAATTTGCGTCACGGAGAGGCAATTAGTTTAGTGATCTTCGGCATGGGGGAGGGGTCTAAGGGAAATTTTTCTAGAACTGAATGCCCTCAGATGCGATTTGGTGCAACAAAAGTGTACGATTTTTAGGTTATTTTTCTTCTAAAAATTTCGTTTTCCTAGGCATAATTGCAGTCTGTTCCATCATTTTTGAAAAAGTGAGGGGGATTTTTGACGATGTCCCCTTTTCCAAAAATTGAGGGGGACGCGCCCCCCCCCTCGTCCCCCATGATCCACGCCCATGGGAAAATTGTACGCGCAATTATACCTGCGTGGAGTCCACGGAAACATTCTTGGACTATAATAAAATTTTTTCTTTACATTTTGAAAGGATATCCAAGGTTGACAGAGAACAGTATAGAACCTCCCGGGGGCTCTAAATTAGTTACAGTATACAAAAGAGGGATCAACGGGATTCTCACTACCCGACATCCATATGGGAGGAGATATGATATACCACCTTCTTTTTAGGTATAGCAAGAGGGATGGTGGACAGGCAAAATTCGTTTCAGAAAAGATTTTTGTCATTATTGAACGTCGCGGTAAGATGTTTGGAAAATAAGCAACGGCAATTACGTACTTTCAATCTTTCAAATCATGTGCTAGACTAGATTAGTCAAAGATCCCATAATGATGAGAGCCCTACTGAGAAGGAGATGTACTTTTTAGAAAAATGTTGCCTTGGAATAATTTCTTGCGTCATAGTATTGTCAATGGTATATAAAATCGGGTGTAAACCCTGTCGTATGCGCGCGAAGCGCGCCGAAATTTTGCATAAAATATTAATCCATGATAAAACCTGCATTTCAGAACCCTGCATCGGACACTGTCACTTTCCCACAAACCTATGCTATTCAGAAACGAATCTTCTGACTGAGAATTCTTAAAAAGCACTTTTGCTCCTTTGTTCCCCCGTGAGTAGTTACCGAAAGCTATTGATAATAAGGACAACTCTGACACAAGGCTTGACGCTAGCGGAGCGTGCGAAAATTTGGAATTTGTCAAGAATTTCCAAAACTTATGATAGTTTGAGAACAGTTTGTGAAAGAAAATGGTTAGAACAAATAAACCAGTCATCAAAAATACATCTCACCCTACACCCTCCACAGAAATCTGTAGCTTAAACGACTTTTGGGACCATTTTAAAAATTTTCAAGAATCGATGGGGGAGGGGGACACACGTCACCTATTGCCCACTGTGCCGACACCACTGTCTGTAGCTTAAAAGCCTTTTGAGTTCATTTTAAAACTTTTCAGACAGTTTCGAAATCGAATAGGGTATGCACGCCGCTACTTTGCCTGCAACAGTTGGTGCCACTGTGCACAATAGCACGTCACCTGACAGCTTGTCTTCTGTATTCATTCTGCAAGGTCTGTATGGCGAAAACTTTGCCTCTCAATCCCTCTAGATTACAAAAAAATTCACTCTTTAACACAAAATTGTTACTAAATTTCAGTGCAGCTAGCCGAGCCCATACTACATGTGTCACGATGTTTACTTATTTAGATCTTAAGTCAAGGACCATTACTCGGCTATTCACCTGTTTTCGAGCATTGTAGCTCTCCTTCCGTCGCCAACCACTTTGAAAGATATGTAAAGAGATAATCCAGCGATAGCTCCACCCAACCCCTACAGAAATATATACTTTGAATACGTTCTTAGACACTTTTATTCATTTTTTGCTCTTAATTTTTCTTTCTCCTTTTCTTTTTTTTTTCTTCTTCTCCTTTTTTTCTCCTTTCGTTTTTTTTTTTCGTGGCGAGGGGGGGGGGGCCCGGGCCCCCCAGGCCCCCCCTGGATCCGCGCCTGCTGATTGTGTTCCAGCTATTTTCTGTGCAATTGGGTCTACGCATTTGCATGAGAAGCTGGACAGTCACCATGAGCATCAGTTACTGTTTTGGGGGAAGGAGCCTTTTTTGGGGGGGGGGGGGCAGTCAGAGGAACCAAAATATTTTTCAGAAAAGAAAAAGGGAAAGACTAGACCCCAGATCCAGCTCCAGTTGTGATGCACAAAGGTTAAAGATTTACCCTATGTTAATATCAGGGGTCATCCTTCACAATAACATTGAAGTTCATTCCCTGCACAAAGAGAATCACAGAATAACTTCAACAAGGAAACGTGGTAAGAGGGAAAAAGTCGGTGTCTATGAAACTTTTCACTCCCACCGTGACCGAGATAAAAGCTTGGTTCCAAAAACATTTGGACAGTCCGAGTTCTGGACTTTTGCAAATGGTTTCTAACGTGTTAAGATCTCGACCTTAAGCTGCATAGCTAAACGTGTTATCTCGTTTAAAGGAGTAGCTCTTGAATAGCATCATTTGTGTGTGTGTGTGGGTGGGTGTGTGTGTTGGGTGAGGGGTGTAGTTTCAGGGTATTAGGATGAAGTCCCAGCCCCTCCTTACAATCACGATTTCAGACCCAACACCTTTGAGATTCCCGGTCAAAGTGAGGTAGTTTCTGCCCAAGAGGAATCTGCACTTTCCTAGCTTTCAAGTGAAATGAAGCGAAACTTTGATCTAAGTTTGTTGAGTTGGTCAGATCTTCGACCGACTCGTATATAACAAAGCCATACTAGTGGTCACTTAACCTCCTAAAACACTGGCTGAACATGAAGGTTGCTATATATACTTACATCCTTCGATTCTCTCCTCCAACATGGATATCTGCTCGCTCAGGGAGTGGATTCTTTCTATTTGTGAGATGTGCTGATCACTCAATACCAAGTGATTGTTTTCTACTGGAATACTTGTTGGTGGAGGAACAATAGCGGCTTGTACAGGAGGCCTTAACTCGTTATATAGGGTCTGATTTTTCTTCATTTCACCTAATTCCTGTTAAATCAAGAATAAGAAACAATTTTTGCAATATTTTCGACGAGAATGTGGAGAAGAAAGATCAGACGGTATGGGCATTGCCAAAGGCTCTTGAAGGTTCTAGACGTATCCCATCACTCTTAATTGCCAATTGCAAATCTCGTCTTTTTATGTCATATGTTTCAAACAAATACGAATTTGCCTACTCGACTACAAGCGGTTTTCAAACGAGCAATAAGCCACTGGACATAACAGTTCCGCCAACCCCTTCCAGCTCCATTCACTAATAAGTATAAAGCAGCTGAAGCAGTACACCTCGTTTGAGAGGTGATTGTGCTCCCCGATGGGGCCAGCAACCCTAAGCCCTGACAAAGGCGACTTGTTATCGGACTTACAGCGAACGCAACATTGTCCTCCTTGAAGGCAAAATCAAGTGAACAATGGGGACGACTGGTGGCAGTCGGAGATTAGGCCTGTACATACTTTATCGCAGGGGCTTAGATTTTTTTTTTCAACTCTGGGAGGGGGGGGGTGGGGTGAATCATCGCAAATCTAGAAAATGTGCACAGCGAGCGCGAAGCGCGAAGCCCATGACGGATAGGGTCCAGGGGCCCCCAGTTTTTGTGATTGGGGGCACCATAAATGATGACGTAATAATACCTCAGTTCCCCCCAAGGCTGCGTAAATTGCGCCTTTATTTTTGATGCGTCCCGGGCATTTGTATACAACAGTACTCTTTCGTTTGTCACTACGTAAAGGTACCATCCTGGGGAGGGGGGCCTCTCCCCTTTAGGAAAGTCTTGTTAATGTAAGGTCATTTAGACGCAAAATGGTGCTGTTTTGGGATGTTTTTGGAACCGACCATATATGGCTGGAAAATGTCAATAATTTAGTGAATGCTAAGTTTTGGTAAGGTTAAGGAGAATGTGTTGTCTATTAAGAGAAAGATACGTTGTCAACAAACCTCCTGAAGCTTCCTCCCTTTTGTCTATGTTACTGCTTGCTATTTAAGGAAAGAGATTTTACACAAAAATACGTGCATGGAGTCCACAGAAACATTCTTGGACTTAGTACTAGATATTTCCTTTCCTTCATTGTGCATTATGAAAGGGCATCTAAGGCTAGCAGATACCTGTATAGGACCTCCTGGAAGCTCTGCATTAATCATATTAAATGGGGGACCTGACATCCAAATGATAGTACGAGAGTATGAACCCGAACACTTTACAACTACAGTATCGTATTTTTACTAATTTTGAACGAAAATCCAAACGAACAGCTTCCAGCAATGGGGATTGAGAGGGAGGGAGAGTATAGGTGCAGGGAGGTGATAGGCCTATAGACCTCCCTGATAGGTGTAGCAAAAGGGGTCATGGACTAATAAGCGCGTTTCAGAATGCTGTTTTCGTCGTGAGTGTATTAACCATCACCATGTACACAGATAATGGCTGCGCGCGAAGCGCTCGGTAAAATATTTAAAAAATGTGTAACGGCAGATCAGTACTTTCAACTTCCACATCATGCTAGATATTAGATTGAACGATCCCATATTATTGCAATGTTCCACAAATGTTTGGAGATGTTCTTCGGAAAGTGAACTGTTGTGCTCAGAATAGTTCCATGTATTACCTCAACAATGGCCATGACATGAAGTGCAAACCGTGACGAATGGGCAAGGAGCGCGCCGAAATTTTTCAATAAATAAGATTTCTATGACAAACCTGCATTCGGGTTCTGTTAAATTGCCCGACAAACCTACATGTCACTGCCATAAGACAGTCTTTTTTACCGGTTAATTCGTAAACTATCAACTTTTTGCTGTTGTGTTTTTCCGAAAGTTGCTATCGGAAGATATTGATAATAAGAATAACACCGACGTTAAGTTTGAAGCGCGCGGAGCGCGCGAAAAGTTTGATAGTTTGCGAAGGTTTTGCTAAAATTCTGATAGTTTGAGAAGCATTTGTGATAGAAAATGAAGCAGAGATTGAAGAATTTCTTACGAAAATGAAGAATAAAATGTACTTTCCAGCATACACGTATCTGTAGACTGTAACATTGGGGGGGGGGGATGATGAAATGGGCCATCCACCTAGTCAAATGTTAGGGATATATCCCCCTATCTCCCCAGGATCTACGCCCATGCTTTATCGTACCCCATTAAGGATTCCCCGACTAAACTTCCCTTATGGCTACTGCTTTCTTAAAAGGAAAAGGTTTGGTCGTATTTGTAAGTAAACAAGTAAATGTTTTGACCTATCACCCTCAAAATATGATAGTACTTTCGAAATAGAAATTAAGCATACCCTTTCAATAGCTTCAACTCTGGCTGCTAAAGCTTGATACTCCGGACTGCAAGATATACATACTGAAACAAAAAATATTTTGAAACGGTTTAGAATCATCACAGGAATGCAGGAATGGGGGCAGTATTTTTAAATTACCCATGGAGTAAGAGGTGTTTTTTTCTAGGGACAGTCTCGTCCGCCACCTGCAAAGATTTTCCTGGAGGAATCATTTCTCCATAATTACTCGACGAGTCCTTATTCTGAGAACAAGAAATCTGTCGGACATCAGGGGACACAGACCGTTCTATAAGCGATCTTTGCTAACCTATAACCTAAAGTGGGCTCCCTACATGTATATTTGTATATTTGTCTGGAAATAACGGCCATGAATGCCATATATGTATCGGATTGTGAGAAAAAAAACCTTTCCGTGATCATTCGATGATAACAAAGTCGTCGTGAGCTGAAATGTGAACAAATTATTACTTTCATTGACCAAATATCGGCCGTCCGGGGGAGGGGTTGGGGGGGGGGGAGTTGGGGTGCAAAAGGTATACGGCCTTCTCCATATCAAAATGTTTGGACCAGCCCTCACCCCCTCCCCTGTGATGGCACCCTCAATTTCTCTGACACTACATGTTACCTTGGCAAGTCTTGGTGTCGGCCATTAATGCGAAGCCCGCGTAGCAGCCACAGCTATAGGTACCGTTAGCATTTTTGCAAAGTTGACTGCAACCGTGATAATCATATTCACACTCATTAACATCTGGAAATCAAAGAAAATCACAGTTTATGTGGTTAAGTACAAAAAGTGTTTACCAGGGGTAGAGGGCTGTATATAAAGACTGGAAAAGGATATACATTCGCCATTTATGTTAACGGGTTTCCTGAGGATTTACAGATTCATAGGACATTAATTGATTGGGAAGATCAAGTTAGTGGGACACTGATCCTCCTTGGTTTAGTATCCTCTTGAAAATGTTCGATACCCAATTTGTGATGATGAGAAAACGGCAATCTTTTCGGCGGCAAAGGGGAGAGACGATATTTCCCTTCTTCCCTCTTAGTCTATATTCGCCCGAGTTTGCCCCCAACATGCAAACAAGGTATACCGCCATCTACTGACTGTACTTGATCTGGCATTACTACACCAGCCCGTACAATAGTCTCCCTGCGATGTCGCTGGATTATTCCCTGGGGTGGGGCATAAAAGAATTTTGGAACTCGGAATAAATTTCAAACTGAGGTGCCTCGAACTTGGGTTTTTTTTTTCTATTTGCTTTTTGCTTTTCACGCGTTTTACTCCCACGGGCAAGTTCACAACTCTTGACGATCTTAACTAGAGCACCAAGGGGCATGACCTTACGGGACTGTTTTTCTCAGAAAGGGCGGTGATTTTGCCCGACTCTAGACCTAATTTAACTGCCCAATTTTCCGCCCTACTGAGACAAAATATCTGCCCGATTAAGTCAGGTTTCTGACATTTGGAGGAAGCGGACGCCCCCGCACCACGGCCCGTACGGCCATGCCAAGGGGTGGAGAAAATCATACCAGAATTATTATCAGGACAAGTGTGTCATAAAAAATGAACAAAATGGCGCTTAAGTACAATCCTTTGCCAAGGCCCATAGACAGACAAGGTACCTAAATGAGGAGGGTACGAGATAACTACCAGGAGGGCGAAATATATTTAGGGGAAGCTCTACTCAAATGCATGAGACAATGGTAATGTTTACTATTCTGTGGTGCGAAAATTTTGTTGAGGCGCCGCCCCTTGGCCCTTCTACTTAATTATGGGTCTACCTCTCCCTACAACATAAGTGAATCAGCGGTGTATCAAAACTAGCTACCCAAAGATCACAGAACGCACACTTTGTGCTATTGGAGTAACTTACACAATACTCTCCCAATTACAAAAGTCCACCTTTAAGCACGTTGATCTAAACAAAACTCACAGAAGTGACATCTCATCTGTTGCTCGTTTAAAAGAGAGTGCAACTGTCCTAAATTGACCTAGATGGCCTAGGTGACCTTTGACCTAAATCATTACGCGCCCCTGAAGCCCCCTTACATTTGTGAATCTTTTTCAGACATGTTTAATGTTGTATGACCTATTACCCTGAATGTTATTGTGGGCAGACAGACAGAAAGACAGAAAGACAGAAAGACAGACAGACAGACAGACAGACAGACAGACAGACAGACAGACAGACAGACAGACAGACAGACAGACAGACAGACAGACAGACAGAAGCCCTGCGATGACACAAGCCCAGACCAGCCCGTTGGTATGAGCTAACAATTGTTTAAACTTATGACAAATTTCCTTTGGGGGAAGTGGAGGCAAAGTAAGTTCACGAAAGGAGTTACTACCCACTGCATTTTACCAATTCTGACCTGCACCGTTTATTGTGTGTCGACTAGCATGTCATTGCCCCTTGTTTTCTTAACCGGTCATCAAATGAGTCCCTGTTTTCCTGATACCGTTTTATCCTAAAACAAGACGTGAAAAACCTTGCATCCCGGACGGTTGAAATGTTTCCGTGTATTTTAAGAGGTTGTGTTTTAGTTTCCTGTTCTGGTAATGACATAGCGCCACTTCCAGAAACCATGGGTTAGTCACACTATCGGCTATTTTTGCTGAACACAGATTTCGTACAAATTGATTTGCATGCAAATTGATTAGCATGTAATGATATGGAAGACATTCTGATTGTTTAGAGGGCGGTATTTAATGAGTAGTAGAGTTAAGGGTCTTTGATCATTCTCAGACGGAAGTTGCATGGTGCCTAATGAAACGACGGGTCCTTTAACCTTAATTGACACGACAGGTTGGGCAAAGGCAGCAGAATCTAGGGAGCAAGCGAAAATTTTCTTTTTTTCGTTAGGATGGTGGACTGTGGACACAGCTGTCTGGGTGGGGGAAGGGATCGCCCTACAAGATCAGTGGAGACAAATGCATGCAACAAGAAATCGAAGTCCAAGCACTTCCTTTTGGAAAGTTGATCTTTGTAGATTGTGTGCCAGTCACAATAGTAAAAACACCTTAAAAGCATCTCCCGTGTGATACTCGCCAGTGCTGGAATACTAAACTGTTGCTGCGTTTTTATGCTTGCCCATCGTGATATTCGCCTGGTTGTGTGTAGGGTGGGGCTTGAGTAGGCAGGCTTAGGGTAACGTGTCACTTGTCTCTAAAGGTGCCTTCGTCCTCTAACCAATAAAATCACAATACACTGATGCGTCATGACACTTTGAAGATCATTGTCAAAGATGCACGACAGAAACGTGCAATACGTGGCATATTAATAACTTTAAACAATCACATCACAACATTAGTAATGAAGAGATAATAAACTCATCCGTCTCATTAAAACATAACCGGTTGTGGTCCGGGAAGTGCTTATTGTTGTGGTTAATCATTGCCATTCTTCTCTTAATTATTATGATTACTATATCCTTGCCGATGATCTAAAGCATTCATGTAATTATTAAATTTGTATGTTTTGAAAATGGTTTTACCAACAGTGACTCAAGTAATTATAACTAACACAATAATGTAAAAGAGATTTCTTACCAACATCACATGAGCTGCCGGACCAACCAACTGGGCATGCGCAAGAATTAGGACCGACACATCGACCTCCGTTTTGACAGTCTGGGCTGCAAATCGCTAGAAAAAAGGAGAAATTGTAGACCATGTTGTGCCACTAATGATAATACTAATGAAATAGAATGAATGCATGGCAACTGAAAAACATATACATGATAGAATTACAGGGTGTAGGTGTGTAAATAATAAAACTTAAGGTCAGGGCTGTATCCGAGACCACCTGACCTGATTCTGGGCCAATTCCGATTCGGGTACCGTCCCTTAGTAGTGCATTAATACAATGTAAGGTGTAGGGGGCTTCGGAGACATAGAGTGCTAGAGCATTTGGGAGGGTTCCTACCTATTTCGGGGTCAAGCCTCCATACTAGCCCATGAATTCGTATTTTCGGGCCTGTATTTAAAGCAAATACAGAACAATTACCCCTGCCATGGAGAAGGGCATGATTTGTAGTAATTTCATAACTTAACATTTATTTCTTTTACCAAAATAACCACATTGTAAAATTTGAAGTATTTAAAAGTCTTGTTTTAACAGACCTGTAAGTACCTTTTTAACTTACTAGAAATATGTTCAGAAGTACAAGGTTTCGTAAATGCCACTTCTGTCAATGTGGGAATGTGTGAAATATTTTTTGAAAAATTTTTCTTACAACCCTACAAGCAGAAAATTTGGGAGCTCTTTATAGGTTCTGCTTGGCCCACCGAACCTAGAATGCCCGAGGTCTAAATACGGCCCTGCAGACACCGAGCGATGGTTGGTAGCCCTTAAAATGTGCAGCAAATCACAAATGTCTAGAGACTAGCGATATCAGTCTGAACAGGTTTAATGAGATAATCACTGATGTCACCCGATTGCAACATATTTCCTTGCAAACTTCTATCCGAGAGATCATTGCATGGTACAAGAACGATTATTGAACTTCATGAGATGAATGCTCCGAATGTCTGAATTTTTAAACAACATGAAACCCTTGAATGTTTCTTTTAAGAAGTGGTCTCCGCACAAAAATAAGGAACGCCCGTCTGACTTTAAAACAATAATTGGAGCCTTTATCTGCCGTCAATTATCAAATACAGATACTGCATTCATAGTTGCAAAGATCTCACAATTTATCGCCATGAAGATTTTCTCAAAGAAAAGATTAAACACCTTTCGTTATTGAAAGGAACTATTGAATGGCTTTATAAATATCTGGTCTAGGTTAAATACACGAATCATTCGTTATGCTTTGTTCAATCTAGCCCAGCCAGAGGTCAAGACGCATTTCCTGTTGAATCGTCTTGGATCGATGGTGTCCCATTGGGTTTGTATAACGAAAACGTTTAATTTAGGAATTACCAGGTTTTCTTTAATAATGATGAGGTAGTGCATCACCATGGTAACAAATGTTTAGAAAAGGAATTCATTAATGTCGAACAATTCGTTTACTTTGCCACGTAGTCTTTTTTGGTAGTGTAGTTCAAGTGGTAGTGGTGTCTGATTGCCACTGTACAGCTATACACGAGCATCATTTCTACAATGAATTGTATTCTGTATTTAAGATGATTGCAGCTGGTCATACGCGGCAACTCGCAGAGACTTGAGAAACTGGTTAGAAACTGAGCCGTAAAACCTCATCTAACTCTAACTCTAACCCGGAAACTTGAAAGGGCAGGGAAAGACATAAATTTACCGAACAGGATTGGGAAGTGTAAACACACCGTAAGCTTCGAAAACTTTCTGACTAAAAATGACTGCTTGCCTGGTTAGAGGGGCACTCTCCTCTCTTCATGTCTGGCTATATCACAGGTTGACAGGGTGTTACTAAAATTATTCCACGTGAAGTAGTAGTAACAATTGGTTTATGCCAGACCTTGCAAAACACTGACAAACAAATAACGACGAGAATATTGGAAAATTGAAGAGCTGTTTCTTCGAATTTAAAAGAAAGAGATTTTGCGTGTTTCGAAGACTACAAAACGATTTTTGTTATGTGAAACCTATCATTCAATTGAAAGCATTCAGATGAAAGGGTTTATAGCGTCATACCACATATTTATGTTTGACATGAGGCTACAAGAATTCGTAATTGGTGAATTGAGTGAAGTAAAAACTATTTAAACTGAGCGGTAAATTCAAACTATGCCTTCAACTTCCAAGTCAGTCTGAAAGGTCAATGACCCGTATATACATCAGTGAAATGTGAGATGTAGTCTACATTGTATAAGAGACATAACAACTCAGATTACACGTAAAGTACACACATTTGTCTTTACATTCTGTTGGTCTTCAGAGGAATTGTACTTAGGCAATTGAACTATAGGCGTGACCGTGTAAGAGGTGCCAAAGATACTTCTTTTATTAGATGAGAGGCGAGAAGTTAACTTTGTTGTAAGGATTTAAACGTCTAGAACAAGGAAATCGTCCCTTTTACTGTCCGTTCATGCATAGGCGTAGGAAGCGGGGGGCTGGGGGGCTTTAGCCCCCCAGTCAAAAATATGAGGGGGGCTGAAGTATGCTTCCGCCTCCCCCTAAGATCCAACGGCAAAAAACCTTTATTTGTCTCTTCTGTAAGAAATGTCAAAAGTTTGCAGTAAGTTTCCTTAAAGTTTGTCCAAAATATTGCACCAAATTGCATCTGAGGACCCTCAAATACCCAGGACACCCGCTCCCCTTAGACCGCCCACCCAGGACGGCGATCTGAAACAAGGTTCAGCCCCCACCCCAGTCTCGAAAAGTTTCCTACGCCTATGCGTTCATGTAGGAAAGAAGCATGCTACTCCGAACATCGCAACATCAACTGAATTGTTACACATCTTCACTAATCTTGACAAAGGAGGGAATTGTGCCAGACATGAAAGACTGACGGAGGTAAAAATCTAAGTCAAATGACAAATTAGTCTGCATTGCTGGCTGTCTGTTCCTTGCCCAAACTTAGTCAGATCCAAAGCGATACATATAAGCTGAACACACTAACCCCTACTCTGCAGGGTATTATTATCAAGTTGTTCAGTTAAGAATATTTCATGCTCACTTACTTTGACAGGGGAGTTGGCAATAAAGCCCTGGTCTCACAAAGATTAAGTGAGGACGTGTCAAAGAGGACTCGATTAGAAAGAGGACTCAGACGATGAAGTGTAGGGGTATTAATTCAGTTTTCATACCTTTAAGTGTTGATACTGCTTGACCCACGCATTTATGTGAAAGAAATTACCATTATTCACTTACGTATAGAGCACTTTGACGACCTTTTATGAGCCTGTTCCCATCCGTCGCAGCATTTATATTGTGTAGCCCCGTCACTATCCACATATGACTGTAGTCTAGTAGGCGGGTAGGACACGTAACGTTTTCTATAGCCTAGATGATAAACGGTTCTGGTGAAAGATTCAAATGATAAAACTGATCTAATATAAAAAAAACATTTGAAAACAAGGAAACACATAGTATGCGCTTCTTGTTTTTGAGAAAGCGTCTTGTAATCATGTTCTCTCACTCAGTGCCTTTGTCAGTGCCTCAGTATCTTTTTACTTGAAATCAGTGCCCTGCCGTCATGAACGAGTACTCCGGCGGTGCGTTGGGGTCATGTACTTGCACTCGATACCTTTTAGAAATGTGATTGTGCTCCGTGCATGCGTTGTAGTTATGTACTTGTACTCAGTATATTTTCAGGCCCGAAGCCAGGAATTCTGATGGGGGAGGGGGGCTCCGGCACCACTTGCGGGGGAGGTACCGAAGAAGATTATACGTTTGTAGTCAATAGTACTATCATATGATTACAGTTTGCGGGAACCATAGGGGACGATATCTCAAGCTTCCCACAGATGGCTCAAAGGTATCGGCTTTACGTTTTCACATACGCGCGAAGCGAGCGAAAATTTCGCTCTTCTGACGGGAATTTCCCCTCTTGGAATACAGAAACGTGGAAAAGTCTCCATCAGTTAAGGGAACAAGACTATGATCACGATGAAGCTTCTTCAGCTCCGCAGGTGAAGAGCTGAGTACTTTGCGAACGGTGAGGGGACCAGGGAATGCCAGTAAGCAAGCTTGGTGTGGTTCACTATGATTTTGGTAGATCCAGAGGGAAATTGCCCGAATGTCCGAGGAATTAACAAAATGGGAACACTAGCATGGAGCTTTGAGCAGGACTTTGAATGACAGTGAGAGCACACCAAGCTCTTCACAGTTCACAATTCAGATGGTAATTATCGTATTTCTACTTTTGAACGAAATTTTGCATGAAAAGAAAAAGTAAATTTTTGAATAAATTTGTGGAACAAGTAAATTTAGCTTCAGACCATATAGTCATCACGTTACGAGTGTAACTCAAGGTATTAGATCATATTCATGGAAACCCCTTGATGCCCGGCATGTAACTTTGAGCCTTCACCAAGCTTTGGCTACAATAGCTTACTGGAATTTTTGTGCTGATAATGTTCATATGTGAGACAACGTCGATCGTGAGAATTGCGCGCGAAGCGGGCCGAAATTTTTCAGGAAAATTATTTATCATGGTAAAACCTGCATGCAGATTCAGCAAGGGACGGTGACAGGCTAAGCTTCCCTAAGAGTCCCAGCAAACCGAAGTTCCCCCAGAAAAGAGACGGGATGCCAAAAGGATGCCGAACGCGAAATTTTGGACGCGCGAAGCGCGCCGAAAAATTTGGATTTCTGTTGAAGAAAAATTGAATCTGTCCCCCTCGTCATCCTAGACAGTTCCAATTCCTTCAACTTAGTAATTACTTCTAGCCCCTTTCCAAACTATCTAGAGCCCCTTCTTGTGCAGACACAAACCTAGGTTATTGCTTAGGGTCGTATCCTGGTGGATATACAAGGCCATAATATGTAACCAGAACATTCTCTGTGCATGCCTTGGAATGTGAGCTATTCTGCATCTTTTGACTTTGATGTCAATCAAAGAGCATTAACCAATGACCAATTGTGAATTTTGCTTTCTTCCAACCAAAAATGTATTGAGTCTGCCTTTAAGAGCAAAACCAAGACGTTGGTCGATTGGTCGCGGGGATGCCCCTTCACCACCCCTGGACTCAGCACTGATACACTTTGCGTTTCTTACAAAATATGTTTACCATGATGCTGAGTCTGAATTAAGAATGTTCCAAATGGTAAGAGAAAGAGGACAGAACTTCTCATGGATTCAGTTCTGTGTTTTTTCGAGAATCACGCATACACCTGTACACGGAGAAACAATAGTGTAATTGTGGAACCTTTACCTTTATAAAGCCAACATATCTGAACTGCATGAAACGGCTGTTAAAGTTATATTTAACTGAAGATGAAAGCGCGCGAAAATTTTTTGTTAATCTTGGAAAATATTACAGAAAACAAACTACGTCATTATTAAACGCCTTTTCTGGATCATATTTGGTCAAAAGTCGCCTGGTGTTATGCCAGGGCTATTGTTTAAAGGTATTAAAATTTTATTTTCGATCGATTTTCCATATGGGGGCACAGTAGTCCGCCGCAGGGGGGGGGGGCGTGCCCGTGTCTGGTTACAGGCCTGTTTAGTGTAGTCATGTACTCATTGCCTTGTAGTCATGTGCTCTCACTCTATGCCATGTGGTCATGTGCTTACACTGAGTGATTTTAAGTCACGTGCGTGTACTCAGGGCATTATAGCTCTGTAATCGTACTCAGTATCATTAAGTCATTTACTCGTATTCAGTACCGTCTTGTAGTCAGTTCATTCGGGACCTTCTGTCCAATTACGTGTATTTATGTACTTACATTCGTTAATAGGAGCTACTTACCGTACTTGAATGTAACTTATTATACACTTTTGCTTTAGACAAGAATCATTCTCAAGCGAGGCCATGACCGGTTAACCAGCCAGTACCCGTACTCATGTACTGGACCCGTACCCATACGAGAAGGGGGACAATTGTACGGGACCGAGCCACCTTAACCCGACAATAACCTTTGGGGAGCCGAGAAAATTGCTCTCCTGTAAATCTCCCCCAAAGTGTTTCTTTTCCCGCAGCTTCAGGGAGGTGGGTCGTTAGGTGCACCCCCTTTGCTCCCTGATTTGTATGCCTATGTCAGTACCCACACTCATGATCCAGTTTTCTTTGGACCGGTACCCGTACTCATGACCTCGCTACTCTACCCGCACCCATGTCGTGGTCCAGTCCTCACACTGCCCACTAGCTACACCACTGTTTCTACTTTCGAAGCTTTTCGTTTATACCTAGGACAACCAGGGAGCTGGAAGACATCCTTGGGACAACTTAGTAATGCCATTTCTTACAATGTTATTCCCTTTTCAATTGAACCCCTACAACCCCGTCCTGATTAAAAGGAGGTTAAAATTTAAATAGCTTATCTTCTTTTTCCTGCATTTATTTTTCGATAAAGAACAACTGTTAATATTCCAGCTGGGAAAATGTATCAGTTCAATTGGACTATGTGTTCTGGAACATGGGCGTCCGGAGGGGGGCAAAGGGGTACTTGCCACCCGGAAAATCAAAAACTTGAAAAAACGAAGAAAAAATAAAGAAAAAAAGGAAGAAAATATAACATCAAAATTTCTTAACAGTTCACTCAGTGTGAATTTCTACTCTCAAAACAGGAATTGAATAAAAATATCAACACTCAGGCCCCAGCATATTTTTGGTATTTTTTAAGTTTATATTTACGATATTGCTAGTGTTTTCCCTTTTTATATGCGGTAAATAGGCCTTGGAAGTGCCATTTCCAGCGATCTGGGAAGCATTTTGGGCCAAAATTTTCTTGCGCTCCGCGCCATCTCATTGTGGTGCGAAAGTTGAAAGTCTGTCTATTGGCTTTGCCCCCCCCCCCCCGATAACAAATTTCTGGCTACGCCTTTGTCAACACTGTGTGAAACGTAGCATCTAAACTCTTTCCTGGGATTAAAATATTTCCCATGAAAACAGTTTGGCCCCCTAAAAAATTTGCCCCCTGAACTTTTTTTCTGCTGACGCCCATGTTCTTGAAACTTAAGTTTAAATTCCTTTTGAAAGTGCTTGGAAGTGCTTGTATGGAGTTTTTTCAATTCTATTAATCCAACATTTGATAACTGGGATTACCTGTATCTGGCACATCTAGTGTTATATCCACAGCTGACGAAGTAGGGTTTGAAGACTGGTTTACAATACGTCTCTACTATTATACCTGATCGAGGGCGTTCTGTATAGAGTGGATTTCTACAAACGTTTTCCCTGCAAGGAGAAAATATTAAGAAAGTGAAGGTAACACTGGATTGCTTATACATCAATGGTTTTGACGAGAAATCGGCGCGTACACTCTGTGTTGCTCTCTGCGATCACGCGCCATACAAAATCCCCCCCCCCCCTCCCCGCGAGCCCAAGCCCCAATGGGGAAATTTTCAGAGGGAATAGGTTATAGGCCATCCTCTCTCCAGATATGTAACAAATACGACGTAATCAGGACAGAACTCATTCATTCGAAAAGGGCTCGCGAAGGGACCACCCTTTCTTAAAAGAGCCTACATAAGTTTAGCTATGGATCTGAGCTTCGGGTACCTCTCTGATACTCAGATAAAGCTGTACTAACGCCACACATCACATGGAATATTCCAGCCACTTGCTCCTTAATTCCATGAAAAAAATCTTGACTAATTCCACTGATAAGGTCAAGAAAGTAGCCTTATTAATGATCAGGTGAAATTAAAAAAAAAACCTTGGCCTAATAAACTTGGTGTTACTATGAAAACATAACGAATCTTCACATAATTACGCTACATAACATATATGACCAAGGAAAGATGGTGCAATCCGGCTACCAACAGTAACAAGGTCAGCATAAGATCTACCTCTTATCGTCCTTGTAAAATTTCATGAGTTCGTTCTGCCAAAGAGGTAAATCCATACTTGACATTTACAGCATATTACAAAAGAAACAAATCATGCATGTTTTATCAGGGATTATCTTCGATGACATAGACCACGAAGCAAGTCACCAAAACATCTGTAAACAAAATTTAATGAGATTTTTTACTCATTGTGTTCAGCAATAATCTTGACCTTGTCATGTCTAAAAGGAACCGCAAAGATCTACCAAGAGGGTCCTTATCAGTGAGCAGCTTTACTTATCTAATGTAGACAGATATGGACCTTAACCTGTCAGTCCATTTATGACACATTACCGCAATTTTGTATTTACAAATACAGCGTCTCTCAAATGTTAGATCGTTTCTTTCCTGTGGCTAAAATTAAATGTTCCACACGCACTGCGGGAAAGATGTCATGCCCTTCCCACTTGGTTTGATATCATCATGATAAGACACCGAGAACCCCAACAGCCTCAGGCATGGTGGGTATTGTTTTTCAAGTTCCAGACCTCATATATCACAGTCAATTATATGCAGACTTCGAATTACCCCCGGAGCGCACTGTGTTTGCTCAGCCCCCCTTTAAGGCTTTACCAAAAGGTATGCCTGAACAAGGAGTATGCCGTACAGACAACTACGTAGGCAAACTTCGACTGGGGTTGACCGTGAATAAGCTTACCCTCGATAAGTTGGAATCAGTGGCGGCACCAGGATTTTAAAATTGGGAGGGGGGGGTGGGGTGGGCAAATGGAGGGCAAAAGAAAATGTTGGGGGCAAAAAAATTCCTCGCCTAGCGCGAATTCGAGCGCGTAGGGCGGGCTTTAGCGGGTGGGGTCCAGGGACCCGCCTTAGTGCGCAACTGGTGGGATCCAGGGGCTAAGCCCCGGTGGGGGTTCAGGGGGCGAAGTCCCCGGAAGCTCTGAGGTTTTAGCATATTTCGGGGTGAAAAATTAAGTCTCAGTATTTTGGTTCATATGCATCATCCAGTGCAATGATTCCAAATGATTTTAATGTATTTGGCTATTCCACTATACTTCAGGAGCTGAGCGGAGGGCAACTGGGGGACAAATGTTCTGACTGGGGGCATTTCCCCCACACCCCCTTGGTGCGGCCATTGGTTGGGATTGAGATATGTTTTGCTGATTTCTTAATGGAAACGGCAAGTTGCAAGTGCGGCAAGTGCGTCCTCAGAAAGCACTTTGGACGCCTTTGTCCCAGACACATTGAAACATCACTTGGACCTATCAAATCTCAATTTGTTCCCCTCTCACATATCTTCCATTACGTTTCACGCATAACTTTTGTAGTCTGTAGTCCAAGAATGTCTCACAATTCTCTAGATACTCGTCATCTGTGTGAAGTAATCACACACGATTCAGCGAACCGCAATTTAGATTTTCATTGACTGCATTTGCCCTTTAAAGTTTGAGGAACAGAATTTTTTTATAGCCGGTTCATACTCGATATCGCCGGCTAGAACTCGCGTTCGCTATATAGCACCATGACTGAATATGTCACCGGTTTCTAATGTTTTCTTGACTGGTTTCTAAATAGTCGCCGAGAAACCTCCCCAGCTATGTGAAGTACGAGCCGAGTGCGGACTTTTTTCCCGGTGCCATTTCCAGAATTTCCACAGATATCATGTAGGATGAAATAATTTTTAGGTTAGGGTGTTGGTACAAATTGTAGATGCTCCCAGTTGTGTGGGGAAAGATCCTGCCAGCTGGTCTTTGGTGTCTTGATCTACACTACAACTACATAGTACCTGGGAAGCATAGGAAAGCCTACTGGCAGACTGGGAAGAATCTGAAAACACCATCAACCTAAAAGCTCTTTAAAAGCATGAAAAAAAATCATTACGTAAACTGACCTTAATTGACTTAAGGCTACTCATCATCTTTTTTCACACAAAACAGCGTTACTGTATTTAATATTCAAACCAGGGAGCTGCCAAGCAGACGCGTAGCCTAGCCATACACAGGCGCGGATCCAGATATTTCGAAAAGGGGGGGGGGGGGGGAGGCTGAAAGCCCCCTTGAATATTCTCCTAGATTAACATTATGCTAATTTTTGCGTATTTGTTATTGTTGATGTGGCGAAAAGGGGGGGGGCTGAGCCCGGGAAAGCCCCCCTTGGATCCGCGCGTGATACAATGTACTGAACTGCTGAAGGGGACGAACTATTTTTTATACTCCTTGACTACGGGCCTTCTGCAACTCATCATCTTTCTTTTTTATTTCTCAGAACACTACATTACTAGGCTATATTCATAGGCGTAGAAGGCGGGGGGAGGGGGGTGTGCAGCCCCCAACCAAATATTTTTGTGAAAATTCGGGCAATATGCTGAGAATTTTTCGGGCACTTTCTGAAAGAAAAATAACGCAATGATGTCGCTAAAGGTAATCAATAGTTTAAAAAACTAATTCCTTGGTAATTACAGGCGCGGATCCAGAAATTCTGAGGGCGGGGGGCCAAGATGGAAAACCTCATGTTCACCGAAGGTGCACCACGAGCGCGAAGCGCGAGTCCCTACGCGTGGGGTCCAGGGGCCCGCGTTAGGGCCCCGGTGGGGGTCCAGGGGGCGAAGCCCCCGGAAGCTCTCGCAATATTGCATTTTAAAAGCACAGAAATCGGCTCCAGTTCTTATGTTAGTGAGATTTTATACCTTTTCATGTTGCATGGAATTTGATGTGTATGGCTCAGTATAAGTTACTATATGTACCTGCAGAAGTTACGGAGAATCTAAGTTATCTTAAAACTTACACGCCAACATTATGAGCCCGTGTAGGTAACTTGAAATGATTTTTGCCATAATGAGTGTTTTATTTTCGTTATACGGTATTCGGGTATAGGACGTCAGATGAAACAATTGCGCGCGAAGCGCTACGAAAATTTGAATTTACATTTAAAACCATTGCTATGACTAACGGTGTCAATTCCCTTTATGTGTGTCTATCAATTAGAAGGTGGGTTCGATACTAAGTTTTCAGTTCTCATAAGAAGAGGAGGGTGAAAAAATGAATATCAGCTGTTTTACATCCTCACAATGCTGACTCTGAAATCACGTTTATGCACACGAATAATTGGCTTATGGTAGAACCCCACCGATGAGTAATGCGAATACGTTTGGGACCTTATTGACAGTAAGAGGAGCAATTCAAGGCTAACAGTGCGCAGATCAAGCAAAAAATCAAGAAATATTGAGAAGACTGCAAAAATCGTGAAAGATTTCAAATGATTTTTGGTAAAAAGTGATAAAAATAAATCCATCACTCAATAAAAACGTACCTCTCTCTCCGTGAGCGTAAACAATTGCGCGCGAAGCGCGCCGAAAATTTTCGGTATAGAGCCTCCCGGGAGCTCTGCATTAATTGTACACTGAAAAGGGGGACCAACAGGACTCTCACAACCTTACATCCATATGGGAGGAGAGATGATATATCACCTTCTTTATGGACTTCTGAAGGGTATACCCTTCAGAAATCTATGACCGATGGTGCCGGCGGGAGTTGGTAATTGGGGGAACCGCAGATAACTTCTAAACCGTGCCTTTTTAGGCAGTGGGATTTTGTATACGCTATATACAAGAGTGGGAGAGCCTTTTCTCATTAGTACATGAGAGTGCAATCCCAGGAAGGAGTTTACCCTCCCCTTTGAGAAATTTTTGTTAATTTTAGGGGGCCTATATGCAAAATGGTGGTATCTTTGGGTCATTCTAAAGTGATTGTATGTTTAGAAAATGTCCACAATTTAGTGAATTCTAACTTTTGTTCAGGTGAAAAAGGGGAGTAAGAGACGGCTAACATATTGTCTTCAAGCCTCCTTAAGTCCCAGGAAAAATCATGGGCGTGGATCCATTTCCAAAAGTGTGTGTGTGTGTGGGGGGGGGGGGGGACTTTCACATTTGTGAATCGCCGTCCTGGTGGCGGGGAAGAAGCGGTTGGTGGTAGCCAGAATTTGCGTCACGGGAAGGCAATACGTTTTTTGATCTTCGGCATGGGGGAGGGGTCTAACGGAAATTTTTCTAGAACTGAAAACCCTCATATGCGATTTGGTGCAACAAAAGTGTACGATTTTTAGGTTATTTTTCTTCTAAAAACTTCGTTTTCCTAGGCATAATTGCAGTCTGTTCCATCATTTTTGAAAAAGTGAGGGGGACTTTTTGACGATGTTCCCCCTTCCAAAAAAGTGAGGGGGACGGGACGGATGTTTGGAAAATAAGCAACGGCAATTACGTACTTTCAATCTTTCAAATCATGTGCTAGACTAGATTAGTCAAAGATCCCATAATGATGAGAGCCCTACAGAGAAGGAGATGTACTTTTTACAAAAATGTTGCATTGGAATAATTTCTTGCGTCATAGCCTTGTCAATGGTATATAAAATCGGGTGTAAACCCTGTCGTATGCGCGCGAAGCGCGCCGAAATTTTGAATAAAATATTAGTCCATGACAAAACCTGCATTTCAGAACCTGCATCGGACACTGTCACTTTCCCACCAACCTATGCTATTCAGAAACGAATCTTCTGACTGAGAATTCTTAAAAAGCACTTTTGCTCCTTTGTTCCCCAGTGAGTAGTTACCGAAAGCTATTGATAATAAAGACAACTCTGACACAAGGCTTGACGCTAGCGGAGCGTGCGAAAATTTGGAATTTGCCAAGAATTTCCAAGACTTATGATCGTTTGAGAACAGTTTGTGAAAGAAAATGGTTAGAACAAGTAAACCAGTCATCAAAAATACATCTCACCCTACACCCTCCACAGAAATCTGTAGCTTAAACGACTTTTGGGACCATTTTAAAAATTTTCAAGAATCGATGGGGAAGGGGGACACACGTCACCCATTGCCCACTGTGCCGACGCCACTGTCTGTAGCTTAAAAGCCTTTTGAGTTCATTTTAAAACTTTTCAGACAGTTTTGAAATCGAATAGGGTATGCACGCGGCTACTTTACCTGCAACAGCTGGTGCCGCTGTGCACAATAGCACGTCACCTGACAGCTTGTCCTCTGTATTCATTCTGCAAGATCTGTATGGCGAAAACTTTGCCTCTCAATCCCTCTAGATTACAAAAAGTTTCACTCTTTGACACAAAATTATTGCTAAATTTCAGTGCAGCTAGCCGAGCCCATACTACATATGTCACGATGTTTACTTATTTAGATCTTAAGTCAAGGATAATTACTCAGCTATTCACCTGTTTTCGAACACTGTAGCGCTCCTTTCGTCGCCAACCACTTTGAAAGATATATAAAGAGATAATCCAGCGATAGCTCCACCCAACCCCTACAGAAATATATACTTTGAATACGTTCTTAGACACTTTTATTCATTTTTTGCTCTTAATTTTTCTTTCTCCTTTTCTTTTTTTTTTCTTTTTCTTCTTTTTTCTCCTTTCGTTTTTTTTTCGTGGCGAGCGGGGGGGGGGGCGGCCCCCCAGGCCCCCCTGGATCCGCGCCTGGGTAATTAAAATAAAGTTCTGATTTGAATTGCACCAGAACCTATGTATGGAGTATTAATTTACCAGTTTTTTTAATGGTTAAACTTATATTGTGATTATCAGTAGTGTATTTAGGGGGGGGCATTGGGCCATGCCCCCTCACTGATGTACGTACCTTTAATACGTAAATTTTTTAACACAAATTTTACTTCAAAGGTAGCATATGTGGTACCAGATTGCATGTATGGACACCTAATTTATCAAAAATTTTCAAAGGTTAAAGGGGAGGGGACACCCCTTCCCTTAGACCGCTTCCCCAGGTCGGCGATCACACAACATAATGCATGCCTCCACCCCAATGACAGAAATCCTGGCTATGTCACTGATTATTATTATCATTATTATTATTGTAACGACTTTCCTCAAAATTAAAATCAATATGGAAGGGTACTAACACGGCTAATGATTGTATGTATAATTGGCATGCGTTGTGAAAAACCCATGCATTCCTATATGATATGTACATTAACATGTTGAACACGCCTGGAGCGCGCGAAAATTTTTCGTTATATTTTTCTAGCAAGTCGTTACAGCCCCCCCCCCCCTCCCATCAACTTGGGCTCCTACGCCCATGGCTATATTATATTCAAACCAGAAAGCTGTCAAGCAGGCTCCAAGCCAGAAAAGTTATAACTGAAGGGGCGAGGTAGATTCCAGGGGCGAAAGATTTCACATGAATTGTTTAGATGTATGGAGGCAACAGTAACTTAAAACTTTCGAGCGGAAGGGAGTTTTGTAGACGGCGCCTCCCCGTGACCTCCCTTGACTGCGAATTCTACCAATACAAGTATCAGCTCCCTGTTTAGATGAGGCAAAAAAAGTGTACGAGGTTGCACAGCGCCAGTTAACAGATAAGATATCCAATTCAGGCATATTTGTAGGTGGGCCAAACTTAAATGTTTCTGAAAGCTACGTGCAGCAGGATGTGTTCTAGTCCCATGATAAGTCTATAAGTATGAAAATAAGCGTACAGGACCACCCTCATGAGCGGGAGTGGGGAAGGGAAGCTTCCCATATTCCCCGAAATCTAAAGCAAGCTTGCCCGAAATATATATATATATATATATATATATATATATATATATATATATATATATATATATATATATATATATATATATATATATATATATATATATATATATACATACATACATAAACTGAAGAGTGGTGGGGAAGCGGATAAAGTCGCATAATTTTTAAACCTATATGCGTTTATAATGCTATATGCTATATAATATGCGTTTAACATTGGCAACCTTTGCCTTAGTAAGAAAGACGATACCACCAAATGATGAAAAACTGAGGTCCGAGCTGGGTTTGAACCAACGACCTACTGCTCAACGTGCAGTACGCTCTACCAACTGAGCTATCGGGACTCTGCTTGAAGAACTGGTCAATTTAATTCAAATACCAGACGGGACAGTTTTCCATCATTACGTCACTTGTCAGTTTTTCATCATTTGGTGGTATCGTCTTTCTTACTAAGGCAAAGGTTGCCAATGTTAGACGCATACTCCTCAGGTTTAAAAATTATGCGACTGTTTCCGCTTCCCACCATTCTTCAGTTTCTATATTTAGAAGTCACAACGTCACATCTACACTTGCGTATATATATATATATATATATATACATATATATATATATATATATATATATATATGTATATATGTATATGTATATAATATATATATATGTATATATGTATATATGTATATATGTATATATGTATATATGTATGTATATATATATATGTTTAGATATGTATACCTATATATATATATATATATATATTATATATATATATATATAATTATATATATAATTTTTGCCCGAAATGTTCAGCACGAATTTGAATTGGATCGGATTACAATAGCCTATCTATGGATTACAGTTAGTTTCCCTTCTGAAATTTGCGTGTAGTTTGTACCCTCAATAGGACACAACATGCAACAGAAGGGGTGCGCTTTAAATTGTCTTTGCGAACGTTACGCTATGAAGTTTAGGGAAGTTGGAAATAATTGAAAAGAACTGGGGAAATTTGGTAAATCTTCCGAAACGGACGTAGCATGGTGCGTTTACTTACGTTTATCGAAAGATATTTCGAATAATCCACTTCGACATAGTTTTCTTTATACAGCATACACCACGGCGTAAGCAGGGAGCTACCACTACACTCCTTTGTATGTGCAACAAAGTCACACCATGTAGCATGTGGAATTAAGTACTTTTAAATTAAGGAGTTTGGATCAATATCATGGACAAAATTGCTCACATGTAGCCGCTGGTGTTCAAGGTGCGTCTATGTTTATGCCTGAGGGGCTGGTGGAGAGAAGTCAACCGACGCTTGAAATATGACAAAATAAACCAGCATGTTGACAGACAACGACATTCTGAATGATACTTAGTAGACAAAGTAAAACATTTTGAGAATTTGAGAAGAGTGCTTGGATCACAGAAACCAACATGGTAGTCCTGCCATGGAAACCAACAGCCTTCGGGGTCTCAATGTTATGTTCCAAGCTGTCAACGATCATTGAATTTGTTATAAAAAAACAGGAAAAATGACCAATATAGGCTTATTTTTTCTATGTATAAGATGACAAGAAGTTTGTGACAACCATGTAGCAAAATCGAACGATTGTTGTAAGGCCGAAGGGGAAAAAATAGGTTGGGATGGATAATCACTCATCGGTAACTTAATAGAATGCTACAGGTTGTTTCCAGGAAATTTTCTGTTATGGTGTTAGTGTCTGCTATTGGAATAAACTCTACCTAGTGTCTGCTCGAAGCAGGGGGTGGCCACGGTATGGGGGGGTAACTCCATGACCTGAGTGTGAACACACGACTTCAAATCACCTGTTTGGGGGGAATATTCTGTTAAGACTCATGCCCGCCCTTACGTGACCTGCAAACCTCATTACGCCCTGAGGCGGCCCTATAGACCACTCGTAGATAGAGAGGGCTTCGCGATCCGGCAGTGTCTCTGCCTTAAAACTGAGCGAGCATGGTCTGACCCCCCCCCCCCATCAAATCCTGGATTTGCGCCTGGCACAAAAAGTTCTCCTGACCTTCCATGACACTGTGTCTCATATCCCGTTGACTTTGCCCCTTCCTACTCCCCATAAGAAATCCTTGTATCAGATGGACTCGCATCTCAGGATGGTTGCATATTAGAAGTCTACATGTAAAGTCAACTTCGCCCGTTCGTGTCGTGTCTCTATGGGGCATGCATTACTCCCAATTTATTTCATCACCACATAACATATACAGATCCCTAACCTCATCACTCAGTTACAAATAACTTCTGTCACTTTTAGTATTTTTACGACTAATATGATCTTATTGAAACCACTAACAATGGAATCTTTCTCCCTTCCTACCCTCGCCAGTGATGCGATGTGGTTCGCGGCAATTCCTGCACGTGAACAGGGGAACGTTTTTGGAACATAAATACGAAAACATTCCTTATTATTTTGAGGGAAACATACTGAAACTGATGGAAACTGACGACAATACAATAATTAAAGGTAATCGTAGCCTATTTTATCTTTAACAAGCGCATATACTGGTATCTTGTAGGAGGAACAGGGTTTATTCGTCAGGAAGAGAAACTCACAAAAGAACGCGTCCACGGCAGGGGTCCGGGGAACTTCCCGGAAAAATTTGGGGAAAAAAGGAGTCCGTACCTACAATTCCTTATGTGTTTTGGGCCCTGAAACCATAACTTGGATAGTGATTTTTTTACCATTTCAGTATTTTTTTCTCAAGTAGGCAAACTTTCATTTTCGATTTGGAAATCTCAGGGGCAGTTGCTCCCTGCCCCACCCCCCGCAGGCTACGGTCTTGGCATAGGTATAGGAAGCTTTTTCTAGCTGGGGGTGAACGTTTTGGACAGATGCGAGTGACCTCACCTTTTGAAAAAAATCAATATTTGAGCATCCTTAGATCCCATTTGATGCAATATATTTTCTGTGGTTTTTGAAATACAATTATTGAAGACATTTGACTTTACATTGAAAAGGTTTGATATATTTCACTGTGGGGACAAAGAAGGGGTTTGGCCCTTAAAATGCGGGGCGGATACATACTTTTAGCCCGCACAGTTTTGGCTGAGGGTTCAAGTCCCACAGCCCCAGATTCATACTCCTGTGGACAAATCAAGGCAAATGCAGCCATTGATCCAACTCTTCATATATTGTTCGATGGCTGATTTATGAATTGTATCTGTAATTCTGATTGCGCAATGGGTCATGCAAATACAGTACCACCTAATTCACTTGATTTTTTTTTAACTCCAAATGCTGAGATGGCCCTAGGTTAATGACCTAACCCATTCAAAGACACTTTTTGCAGACCGGACATATGGTATATTCGATCTGCCACGTCTTCTTTTGAACTTCTCCATAGTTTTTATTTTTATTTTACAGACCGTCAGTGCCCAATGAATGTGTCACTTTTCGATAGAAGCTGCATTATTTCCGCTGAACTTTACGAGATTGGATGCGGCTATTACAAACTTGACCTTTCACTTTGTAATAGTGACGTAGAAACATTATAAAAAATTCTGATTTGTCGTCCTCTCACGGTGATTGAAACAAATAGTTAATAAACTGTTGAGTAAACAAATCTTAAACTTACTGACCAAGGGCCAGATTCCTTTAGTAAAATGAAACAATTACATCTATGCTCGACCCTCTTTTCATCTGCTTTGAATTATGACATGCTGGTCTACCACCCTGTATAGCCGGGAACACGTCTTTGACAGAATTAACCTCATGACCCCGATAAGAGGACCTCAATATGACTGTTTAATCATCGCACAGGTGATAGTTGCTCCTTGGCATCTTCCAGCTCCCATCATCAATTGGAGTTAACTACAAAAGCGGCCGAAAAAATGTATTTCCCGCCATGACGGTGGGGTGGGTTGTGGTACAGATGTTGCTGCCGGGTATAAGCTTGGGCGACTCCGACATTTTCGAGCAGCACCCACGGTGCTGCGACTCTAAAAGGATTCGAGACCATGGATGGGGGAAAATCACTGAAATCAAAATCCACGTATAATACTCCACTATTTTGTTATGTCATTCATGACTCCTCACTTTTCAGTTGGGATTTATGCTACTGGTCGGGACTTGTGACGTCATAATCAATGACATCATATACAATGCAGGCTATTTAAATCACACTGGTATACGGCGATAGGACTTCCACTGGAAATTTTCCTTGATACAAGCTTGGATATTGTTCTTGTCTTCCGTAAGATATGGTCAGGTATCAGATGCTTGGTTTACACAACTACCTCACAGCATACATAAAGGAAAATATGAGTCAACCCTGCGAATGAACCCTCCACTTGTCAAAGACCGGAAGTGATCTTTGAATCAACTTCCGTCTAAAATGGTACGTGGATTTTGGAAGCGAGAATATTGCTCGTGTTATACTTGCAACCTTCAAAGACTTTCTGACCCTTAAATATAAGAAATTCTTTATCATATTAACTCATAGCACTGAAAGTTTGTCAAACGGTGTTAGTAATCTAAAATGGAATCAAAATCATGCCTACTATTTTCTTTAGGGTTCTGGAAAATTTGAGGGGCAATACCCTCCACTTCCTAAAGTGGGGCCGGGCTTCCCCATCCCCTATCTGTTAACGCCCATGTTTTCTTCACTTCGTTGCTTGCCAGTGGATCACTCTGGGGAGAGGTCATTGCAATAACTAACTCCGGCTGATCTGGAATTGAAAGGAATCCCAGAGATGTCACGATATTTACAGCATTACACCCTCTTATCGATATTAAAGAGACAAATTGTGAGATTTATTAAAGGTTCGTCAACAACTAAATTAGAAGTCGATGAAAGATTGAAATAAGTCACGTATTTTCAGGCTTATCTAGAATCGGATGGTCAAACACCACACGACGAAAGTTCTTTAAGCTATGATGAGAGACCAAGCAGTCAGACTGATGACACGTTCCTTCACACCATGCTATGTTCATATTTGATGATAGACGAGAGAATCTGTTGTCAAGTAAGGATGAATGCAACGAAAATTTATTGTCCCGTAGGCCATACTTTTGCATGGTTGTAAATAATATATAATGCATGGATGGGTAAAAAAGAGGTTCGAACACAAACGATGTAATCACGAAAAACGAAGTGGTCATCCTTTATATTGAACTCATATGTTATCGACACATACCTTAGTGTCCTATATCTGAGTCGCCAAAAGCCGTTTAACGTTCAAAACTTTCTTGACCCATGATGACACGATCCTTGCCACTCATGTGTGTGGGCTATGTACATATCTGTACTCAATCTGCTCTCTTTGCTTAGAAAAGAGTAGAATTGTATTAATTGGCGTCAACAAGTACATGGCCACTTTTGAAAGTGGAAAGGAATGCCCCCCGTCAACTTTTTTTTAAAGAACTCTATCCAGGGAGTTGTCCTAACACCTCCCTGCTCCAAAGAATGTTAGCATGCATATATTAGATTCCATAGCTTGCAATGAAACTGATTCAATGAAATCAAACTCGAAAATGGTTATGACGGCCATTTAACGGATTAAAATCGCGGGGAAATGCCTCATATTACACCACAGATCAAACCCCTCCAAGTTTTACCAGGGACCATAAGTCAGCCCCAGATCCCTCGCTTCTAGGTTTTTTCTGTTCGTGTTTGAAATAGGCTACTTAAGTCAAAGTCATGCTCCCACATTTGAGAAGTTGTTGACGCTCTTGGTAGAAAAGCATCGGGTCTGTGACATGGCTGGAAATTGGGTAAGAACAGATGATTAATTTCAGGCTTCCTCATTTGCGGCACCACGTTTATTTTTGTACATCATTTTGTTGCTAAAAATTATATACTCAAAGCAGTGAGATACGTGAACAGGATTACGTAAAGTTGTTCCATTGAGATGTCTACACTTGTCGTAATGATTTTGTGAGTAGGCTAAAGTTTTAGTGCCTTACAGTTACAGCCGGGTACCTCGGCATTCAAACTATAGCCTATGTTCTCTTGCAATCTAAGTTTCACGGTTTATTTAGGTCTGCCCGTACCTGCTGCTTTCCAATTAGGCTATCACACCACCTTAACTCCTTATTGGTGAAAGGTCATCCAATCGATCGGAAACTTGGGAAGAAACAAGATATCTGTTCTTATCTTTATCTCTTCAAAGTCCGTCAGAAGTTGAAGGTCCTTGCAAATAAATCTATTTGAAGTAAGCTCATTTCAGTCTTAATTTCTAAATTAAGTAGTTTCGGAACCTCACGGGTTTACTGAACCACTTGCCCGCTTGGCGGACGTGTATTATTCCTGCATTTATAATACCAACAGTATGTACGTCAAAAGAGGAGTACATATTCGACTCCTGCTATTAAGGTAACTGAAGCACTTGAAAACATTCGAGAGTGAATGGATAGCAGACAGATTGTTCAGATTAATTATTAATATGTTTATTGTATTTTTAATGATGCTAGAATTGGAGTTATGCGAGAGAATGCAAGAAGAGCGTAACACGTATCTTGATTTCTCCTTCCCGTGTTTACCGAAGAAAGGGGTGGGAAAACTGGCATGTCAGATTTCACATCACCGCGATGTTCTCGGCTTCCGTACACGGCCCAGATGAAAACGAGCATACAATTACTTGGTTCACAAGTATCTATAACCCTCCCGTTTCCCATTCAAGAAAGGACAGAAATTAAAAGATGAAAGCACGTTAACTGCAAGGTCCTTATTTATGCAGACAGCAGATTCAGTGCATGATATACCACAGTATTGCGAACATGCACATTCTCAAAACGAGTTTCAGACAAGAAAAGTTGACGTTTGTACATCTTACTTTTTATGATATCAGGTCCCGATTTACCTGTATACGGGGGCCTTGAGCCAGGCCTAAAGTTGGTGTCCCCAAACTCGCCTGCGAAGCAGCCATGAATGTTCACTAGAAAGTATAATGCATGTACGGAAGATGGAACCACACCCGGCCTTCCATCTCTTAAACCTTAAGAGTAAAAAGTCACTCTTTCAGAGTGAAATTAAGGACCAATCTAAATTTGCATTGAAAGATTCCATCCAAAAAAGAGTCATTCTCACTCTCATTCTTTTTTTAAGGTGAATATTCAGTCTTAATTTTAGATCCGTCCCTTATTTCACTCTTTTGGATTTAGAGAGCAACCCCGACTGAGAGGAAAAGCCATAGGCGTACTGGAAGACATTTCACAATGAGGGCAGAGGGTTTTGGCCCTGAAAAATTTACAGATAGCCATGATTTTCCCCTTTTACCACGATAACACTCAGGACGGGTATGGATGAGTCCCCCCCCCCCTCGCTCACCAAAGACTGTAAAGAAAGATATTATTTCGGGAGATATTATTTCGTTGTGCAACTAATAAGCATTTTGCCCTGTTGGCAAACGCCAATGCCCGTCGCACTGTCCACTGCACTGCAACCTTGCCCTGAAAGTACAAGTGTCAGTGCCCTGAAATAAGCATTTTCCCTGCTCTGGGAGGGCTGCAGCACCCCAGACCCCCCACCTCCTCGTACACCTATGGGAATAGCCATACTATGTGGTACATCAGTCGATCAGATATAGAGCACATCTACGAGTAAGGTTTTGGGTAACGTAGAATTTGAACTTAATCATGGCAAGAGGTTGGAACAATAAAATTATGGAGCCTTGAAACAAATGGACTTCATTGTGCAATCCGTATAACTTTCCTCCATTTGCGGTGAAAGAGTTTCAAAGTGAGGAGGGAGGCAATCAAAATCATTGGGACCGCTTGCTCCCAGAGGGTCAAGGGCTTCGGGTAGGGACACCACCAAGGTGGGGGACCAGGGGAGATCCCTTGAAGCTCTGTGGTATTAATTAACACAATTTCCTGCTTCAGAATGACGCATTTAAGTGTATATCTTTAAATGCTGCCCACCAAAGAGACAACGAAAATCACAGTTTCCATTTTAGTTGAGATGCCTGTATACGTAGGCGTCCGCAAGTTTTGTAGACAACAGTCTGAATTTTTTCCTTCTAACCGTATTTCCTCCAGACGGAAGGCTGCATCAGCGTGAAATGTAATAAAAGTTAACTGTACCGCCACGGAGAGTACGCAGTTTCATTTAGGGCCTATTAGGTTCTCAAGTGGCGGCACGCGGATGATTCGTGGAGCCCAAATGTTAGTACGAAAAAAGCTGTTGAACGAAGTCCCTGACTGTACCATGCAATACATTTAGCCTAAAACAAAATATTAAGTGAAAGTGGTAGCAGCTCAAAGCACTTGAGAACACCTGATGTAGCTATAGGGCTTTCCATGAATGGAAACATATGAAGTTTCACCTTCTTGATGTCAGACTGATGTGATTGCGACATTTAATGGCAAAGGGCTGTTTTTCTAACTGGTTAGATCTAGGCTATATATAGCATACTCAAAAGAAGATCATTGTTGATTTTGAGAATCGGCTTTGCAAGTTTGTAGTATGAAAGAAGGGACGTTCCATTTTCACTGGATTTGGTAGATAAGAACATCTTACCAATACGATTTTGGCACAACATTACATTGTTAAGTATTATTGATGTAATCTTGTTATTTCTAAATTCAAACTTAAGATCACATACTGCTTTGCATAGGTAAGCACTAAGCAAGTAAACTTGCCTCACTTGTACTGTATCCAAACTTTGTAGATACAACTACCATTGGGCATTGAAAAGTTTGAACTTCATTTGGAGGTAGTTGGGAGCTTTTGAGCAAGAAAATCTTTTATCTGGAATAACATTCAGGGCTGTAACACTCAAGTTCGAACTCGGACTCAATTCCATTTTTACTACTTACAAAATTAGCCCTAAATGGGAGGTTTCGGAATGGGAATTGGGCCGAAGGGAAGACATCCTATTACAAGTTACTGCAACTGGGTCGGGGTGTTACGCGGTGAAACGCACAGCAAAATACATTCTTTTAAGGCATTTTAGCAATCCATCAGTTACCGTACCAGAGTTTCTTATTTTCCTATCAATGTAGTATTTTGATCTGGCCCTAAATTACGAGGCACTCAGCCAGGGACAGTCTTTCCCAGTGATAAGATCCAACCCTGAATTATATCGTCTTTCAAAGTCTGGCGACTTTTCGGTATGCTATCCATGTAAAATGTGACCAGGGTGACGATGGAATGGCTTTAAAAGATAATACAGTAGGATGTTGGCAAGAAGTTGATTCTCTTTCGAGCAAGTGACACTTGAAATTGAAATCTTTGTTCCTCCTTACTCACCACCCCAAATAATTGTAAATAACCCTTACCTTAGTATTCCACCCTTTTCCTTTGCCTAAAGAGAAACCAAGATCAAACATTTCTTCTGAAATCCATGTAGCCAATAAACATGTCAGTCACACCTTTTTAATATAGCTGAGGGCACGCACTACTTGTCTAATAACACCTACCTACTTGACTTAACTACTCCAAGCCCACTTTTACAGGGTATAAATATCTTGACTAAAGATTGCACAAGTTTGTATTGTCATTCCCCTATAGACGTCTCCTATAGGCCTACGGACTTTGTTGTACAGCAACCAAACTGTTTAGTGTGGTGGAATGTAAAGAACCATCGTAACTAACAATTGACCCAGGCAATCGGTTGGTGACCCCAAAAGTCCGATTTTTCTTTGTACTGAATAGTGGAAAAGAATCTTTTAGTCCACAGATCAAGTATGAATATTTAACTAGTTAAAGACTGGCTGATCCCTTTAATGATCTAGATTGGTAAACAATCCTCTTTTATGCAAGTTGGCTACCGTCATTGATCTTTCGATGAATAACTAGAGCAGGGGTCTCCAAATTTTTTTGCTTGGTGGCCCCAACTTTCTACTTCGGAATCTTAGTGGCCCTCAAATTGAGGGGTCGGTGAGCAGAGCTTGATTTGACTTGGTTTTACAGTGTTGATGAAGGAGATCACTTATTCTTAGATTCGAATCACTCCCATTGTTTATTTTTAATGAGAAATTTAGCAACAATTTTTCGCTCCGGAATCCTTCTTGCGACCCTCCGAAATATTTTCGCGACCCTCAAAAGGGTCGCGACCCCTAGTTTGCCGACCCCTAAACTAGAGAAACCATCATCACGATCATAGTTCGACAGTCGCCCAGGCATGGACCTGCTGGTCGTAGTCAGAACTTCGTCGACCACTATAGAGCAGTTCATAACATTGCTTAGGGATTTATGAAGGCATAGCTACGGGCTGTGAACTGGTAAAGGGCATCCGACACCTGGGAGGGGAAAGTGGCCAAATGGCCTAAACAGCAGTTTCAAAGGTTGTATCTTTCATGTAGGTCGTCTTTGCCAAGCTCACTCCTAGCCAGCTTCTCCCATACACATAGGCGTACGGGAAGACATTTCACAAGGGGAGGGGGGCGGAGGGTGTTTGCCCTGAAAATTTTGCCGTATGCGTTGTGCAACTAATAAACATTTGCCCTGTTGGCAAACGCCACTGCCCACCGCACTGCCCACTGCACTGCCCCCTTGCCCTGAAAATACAAGTGTCAGTGCCCTGAAATAAACATTTTCCCTGCTCTGGGAGGGCTGCAACCCCCCCCCCACCCCCCGCCTCGTACGCCTATGCCCATACACATGTGACTTTCACCCAGTGTACAACGCCTTATTTCAACCCTACGCCTCTAAAGCCTACGTAATGTAGATGGCCCAAGGATTGTATCCAAGTTTTAAGTTCTCACTGGTATCTTTTCACATTAGAAGCGGCTGAGGGTGGTACCTCCACGTTCTACAGTACTTGTAAACAATTTTTGAACCTGAACCGTTTGCCTCTTTACAGGTGAATCTAGACCATAAAACACAAGTTGATTACTTCACTGACCATAAAATATACGCTTTGATGCGCGTTATCTGTTATCCAAAGGATCCCATAAATATCGGCTATCGTTCTCTGAAGGATACAATACAAACATTAAAATGGAAAGCTATTGATCATAAAATGGAATTTTTAAGGTGCGTAGTGTTGTTATTGAAGGCAAAAATTGACATATAATTGCATAAACAAGCTGACAAGTGTAGCCAAACAAAGCATCTTGCAAAGACATCAAATAAAGCAGACTAGTAAACGATACTTGGACCGCCAAGAGGGCAACACGCCTCAAGAGCCCATTTTTGGCAACCCTTAGAAAGTTATTTGAGAGCTAGTATCGTATACAACTTGACTGCGAATAAAAGTCTTAAACAACTATAATTGGAAGTGAAGCTGGGCAGTCTTGTTGGACGGCTGGTCGAATCTTTGCCGGCGGTGGCTTACATGATAAATGCCCAAACACTGTCATCATCAACATAAGTGTTACAGTTGATTGATAGAAGTTATCTTTATTTCTGATGTTTGTTACGATACAGTTGACTTGGGATGGTTCAGTTTGATGTAAATGTCTCCTAGAAGTGTTTGACTCGACCGACAAAATCAGAATGATTATACTTAAACTAAACCAATGGTGACGAGGCTTCGCAATACCTACACATATTTTCGCTTAAGGAGTTTGTGAACAATACTGACTTTTATTATTACATCAGTTGACGTCTGACATACAGACATGGTAACTGTCGCGTCAGGTTTAGAGACACACGTATGCCACGAAGGGCTGTTCAAGATACCACCTGAGGACGACAATATACGATACGATAAAAAGTTGAATACAATGTTACTACTTAAGCCCCTTAAACACTTTACGCGGTGCGATCAGACGCGATAAAAATGTTTTCAGGGCTTTCCCACTATATGCGACTTTTTCTTCATCTCTCAGCGATATTGCAATGACCGACTAAGTCATATGATCTAACCAAATAGCAATCCTTTCTCATCACTGATCACGCAAAATATCGTTCGGCAACACTGGGTCAAAGTTGAAAAAAATTCGACTCAATTTTATCGCGTCGTGTTGTATCGCGCCTAGTGTGAAAGGGTCTAAGTAATTACATTGTTTACAACTCTTTTAACGCGATGAAAGTGAGTTGAAAAGAAAAAAACAACTTGAACCCACTGAACTGCTGATCTATCTTTTCTTGTGACCAATCATGATATGTAATTGTCATTTTTAAGATCACGTGATTAATCAGGCATTAGGATTGCCTACAGATAACGTCGCCTGTAGTTCAAAATGGCTGGTGTTACCGTATTTATAGTGCATCGTATCGTATCGCGTAAACATTGTGGAGCGGCTTTCCGTCTTCCGTCGCACATGATACCTTTTTAGCCTGCATGTCTGGCCATGCGATATCTCCCTGATCAGTGAGATGCTTGGTTGATTTGTGAAGCCAGAAATGGGTAAGCAGATTACCTCCTCTCCACAGACTTAAATGTATTTGAGAGAAATCTGACCAATACCCAGCCCTGTAATCTTAAAGGTCAAAAGCAGTCGCCGCAAACTTATTTTGAAACAATAGCTAAATGTTACAAATGTCTCCTTATTTCTCTTCCAAGTATCTTTCATAATATTTTAGGATATAAATATTGCATATTTAAGGCAAACCAAGCAGTTGCTCCTTGTAAATTTTACATTTGAGTGAGAAAAGCACTGTCACATGATTCTCAAGATCCATTCAGGAAATCAATCAATCTTGGCCTACAATCAGACTGCCGTGCGACTTCAAACAGTTAGAGAAATCGAAGAAGTCTTGCTCTCTACTAATACGGTAAAAAATAAAAAAAAAAAAGATAAAAAAGATTATCAGCGGGGTGTGAGACACGTCACAGACTGACCCCACAATATCACTTCACACATACAAGTTGATCTCCGACGTTCTTTCGGCGGCGTTTTCATACCTCTTTGTTTTGGCCCCGAGTAACTGGATTTGTGGTAGGCTTAACTTGGAATAATTTTGATTTCACTGAAATGAGCTGGGAGCCAAGTTCCCATGGAAAACTGATGAAAAGATCGATTAAACTCAATGAGAAGGGGCACAATTTCCTTTCGAAATCCGGTCAAATTTGATCATCACTTTTTTTTAAAAGAGTGCAAAATTTCTGTGACTTGCTGATAGGGTATCGGGCCGACTATTAGCACATTTGTCTATTGACTTACATGGTATGGATTAGCTTCCAATAAATTCGACAATAAACGGTCCATTTTTCATCAGACAATGGTCTATGTACATTGATCACGTTGGGAATGACATTCAGTCCTACACTGAGTAATCATGATACCCATCCCCCATCTTCCCCTGTGGTCACTCAGTAACCCTCCTTTATCCGTTACCAAATAAACATAATCAGTCCTTCATGTAAACATGGTTCCATTTGTGAATTTGGGAAGCTTCCATGTCAATTGTGCCATAAAATTTGTGTAAAAGACAGGGTGCCCATCTCAATTTTGTGTCCCGTAGCAAATCTTCGAAACTATTTGAGTAACCATTTGAGCAGATTACTATTGCAACCACTGTACAATGAACGTTGGATATACTGACTATAATTTTGTCATTTCATCTGTAACGTACACCTTATTACTTTTATAGAGTTTGTGCTGTGATCTAATGCATTGACGGGCAACTTACCCTAGACAATTCCCACGGGACGATTCTCATCGGACAACTTTCCTCCGGACAATTTCCAGTCATGAAAATTCCCATCACCGGAGAACTTTTCCTACCAGAAAATCTGGAACTGTCCAAAGGTGGGATTACTTTCGGGGAGGAATTATCCCAGAGGGGGTGGGGTTGTCCTGCAAGAAGGAATTGTCGGGGTGAGGAGGATAATTAGCAGGGGGTTGTCTGGGAAGTCTTTACTGTAACACGGTAATGGACATCCTCCCGATGCAACTCAAATTAAAGGGAGAAAGCAGTCGCCCCAAATCTGGTTAGGTTAAAATGCTGCTAAATCTTACAGATCTGCTCTCATTTGGATCAAAGCATTTTTCATTGTTTCTGTATAAAACATTAAAAATTGAAGGTAAACCAAGGAGTTATTCAGTATGAATTTAGCAAACATATTGGCACATGATTGAAAGAAACCATTCTTGAATTAGTATGACCGGGTGCACTGATTTAGGTTGGGGGTACTGCATTTTCCGTTTAATATAGAATGAAGTATTGAAATAAGTTGGGTTGAACCTTCTGAAATTTTGTCAGACGAGAAAACTGAGTGTTTTAATCACACATCATTTTTTGAAAGGAATGGACAAGCTTTTCTCATTCCACACTAAAACTGGAGTACCTTTATTATGACCCAAACATTGTTACTGAGCCATAAATAAGAGACAACGTGGAGAACTGTCGTTGCTAGTTCGTTTTGCGGCAAAAAACACATGCACACAAAAACTTAGTTCCAAATCGAATGTTCGTGTCTCAAGGTGATTGATTTATCGATCAGTCTCATTGACGCTGGAATGCTGATCAATGACCTTCATGCTCCATTTTTTTTAATAAACCGTCACCGGCAGATAATTTAATAAGTATCGATATAGCTATACTGTAAAAAGATTGTCCTTCTGCATTGGTACAATGTCCCACAACTAAAGCTTCCTCTAGTTCTAAATGGCCTACAACATCACAATAAGCCATAAGTGTACGTGACAACATTTCGGTCGCCATTGATCTTCGTTGCACAATTTACTCTCTTGCGAAAGAATAATTTACGGCCGTAGGTGCAGAAACAGCGACACTACACTACACTTCGTTGATTTATTTGTAAAATCGGAGAAAACTCCTCACGATATAAGCGACTAGATTTATTGTGTTTGCCAGAAATTCTTAAGATTTTCGACTATTTTTTGTGAAATTATTAGAGTTGGTCCTTCTTTCTTTCATCACTGAACACCCTAGAATGTTTACAACAGTTGCACTTGTAAATGAGAGATATTTCTACAACTCTTTAATCCCACAGGGAAAGGAAAATACCATTGCAATAGTTACTTGATATAGCATGTAAGCTGCAGTGACGTCTTATGGCTTGAGATGAAGTGAGTGCCCGAAGTTGTGAAACAAAAACTCCCTGGATGAAGAGGGGTGGGGTTGGGTTCGTGTCTAGATGAAGAGGGGTGGGGTTGGGTTCGAGTCTAGATGAAGAGGGGTGGGGTTGGATTCGTGTCTTGATAAAGAGGGGTGGGGTTGGATTCGTGTCTAGATGAAGAGGGGCGGGGTTGGGCTCGTGTCTGGTTGAAGAGGGTGGGGTTGGGTTCGTGTCTTGATGAAGAGGGGTGGGGTTGGGTTCGTGTCTAGATGAAGAGGGGTGGGTTGGGTTCGTGTCTAGATGAAGAGGGGTGAGGTTGGGTTCGAGTCTAGATGAAGAGGGGTGGGGTTGGATTCGTGTCTTGATAAAGAGGGGTGGGGTCGGGTTCGTGTCTCTATGGTGGGCACTAATTACATTGTCTCGAGCCGTGAATATTACATCTGCACTCATGAATCGTTGTAATTGAAAGTCTGCCCTCAACTTGCCTTCACAAGAGACTTTGCAAGGAAACACTGTACAGGGAGTCAGCAATGATTACCAGATGTAACATTGCCTTGAATGTTGTAAACATCGCAATGCATGCAGGCCAAATTAACTTCAGTCTAGTCACGTGTTCCGCATGCCGTACATTTCAAAGTTGTCTGGAAAGTTTACATCATAACTACACATTATTTATCGTAAGTTTTATGATTGAGTATTTTAAAAAGAACTGTATAGCCTAAACAGTGTGGAAAGCTACGTAGAACATACATCGTATAGGCCTGGGGTCGGCAAACTAGGTGTCCCGACCCTTTTGAGGGTCGCGAAAATATTTCGGAGGGTCGCGATAAGGATTCCGGAGCGAAAAATAACTGCCAAATATCTCATCAAAAATAAGCAATGGGAGTGGTTCTAATCCAAGAACCAGTGATCTGCTTTACTAACATTGCATAACCAAGTCAAATCAAACTCTTCTCACCAACCCGTCAATTTGAGGGCCACCAAGATTCCGGAGTAGAAAGTTGGGGCCACTAAGCAAAAAAGTTTGGAGACCCCTGGTATAGGCCTTCTGAGATAATTTTATGTAAATTTCAAGTTCGAGCTACTTTGTTGCACTAGCATAGCTGAAGTCTGAAGGGGAGTGTAAGGAGGGGGCGGGGACAACGCTGTAGTACTTGGAACACATTTCTCGACTACACTATAAGGGAGGGGTCTGCCCGCTATTCATAAGGTTTTTCAGTCATAAGGGTCATTTTTCATAAGGATCGTTATTCATAACGTGCATTTCTACAAAAATAAGAATCATTGTTCATAACGTTCGTTATTCATAAAAAGAAAGATAAAAAAAGGTTTATTAGACATAAGGTTCACTATTTATAATGGCAAAAACTTTTGCTATTCATAATGACAAAAAGATTCGATATTCATAAAAAGAGAAAAAGTTCGATGTGCATAATGGGGAAAGGGGCTCGCCATTCATAATAGGGGAAACGGTTCGTTTTTCATAACAGAGAAAAGAATTTTCTAGTTCCAGTGGCAATAAAAAAAAAACCATTTTAGCCTTTAAAATGGAAGAAAAATTTCGTTACTCTGGATCTCCAAAACCTTTGATCTTCCCCTAACCCTTATGTTACGAATAATGAAATATATATTTTATTTTCAAGCACAAACCCTTTTTATTATAAGTAAAGACCCCTTTTTCATCCTATTTTGAAAAGGGAACCATATCCCCCATTATGAATATTGAACCTTTCTTGCCATTATGAATAACGTACCCTCTTTCTATTACGAATAACGAACCCTCTTCATTATGAATAACGAACCCTTTTTTCTATTATGAATAACGAACCTTAATATGATAAATTACCGTTATGACTACAGAACCTTATGAACAGTGACTCTATGACTGAGAAACCTGGTGAATATCGAGTTGTCAGTAGAAGGAATATGGGCAAACTCAATGACAGCCACGTGTGGTACAAACATACTCAGTGCTATCATGGCTATACGACACTTGCTTCGCTGTAGAGTATTAAATGCGTTGTTTTACCTTAGCCGGAAGTCCGTGTGATACATATTACGCTTATAATAGTACGTCGGTTAACTTATCGGACAGTAAATATGAGGTTCATACTCTAATTACAGAACATATTTCAACAGTTATAGACTGCCATTTGGGGTCATGTTCCTGGTGTTCTTTACAATGAGATAATTCAATGTCATCGTGCTGGCCATAATTGTATGTGGATAGCGGTTTGGGCACCGCTGGATGTGCTAGGAGGAAAAAATCAACGAAGGACCGGTGTAACCCAAGGTCATCAAATGTGTTTGTAAAGAGTCTGCTTTAGATTATCTTCCGTTTCCAAAATATGGTACTTCCATTTAACTTGGGGGAAATTCCCGTTTTTAGTGTTACCAAAACCGAATCTCAATAGCATTTGTACGATTTGAGTAAAAAAAAAATACATGCTTTGGAAACCCATGCAATCGCGAGTCCACTTGACCGAAGGTCCACTAGAGATGGAGAATCCACAAGACCGAATGTAGGCTACACTATAATCCTATAGGTGCGCTAACACTAAACACTAACTCTAATTCTAACCCTAATACTAATTCTACTGACCTTTAACTCTGTTTCTAACCTTGCAATCATAACCTAATATTAGTCTTTACCCTACACCATGCTAGATTCTCTGCCCAGCTAACCTTCTGTCCAGAATACCTTCCGTGATTAGAATTCTCCCATAATGTGAATGATAACCTTGCCATATCACCACAGGAAGAGAAGTTTGACGCAACCGTGTCATTCTTGACTCCAAATGTGAAGGTGTGGAAACCCTGTACACCTGATATCTCAAGAAGGAAACGTTTGGATACCTCTGACGTGAAGTACCAACCAGAAATGCGTTTTGTTGGGCTAAATTGCCTATTTTAAAGTTAACATAACTGTGTAGCCGTAAGCGGAAAAAACCTTATAACAAGAAAGGTAAAGAACATCACTTTTAGTGGAAGCCATGCGATCATGTAGCGTCAACGTTTGAAGCATGATTCTTCAGAAAAGTGACTTAAATTTCTCATATGCCTTTCATGTAGACGACCTAAACTTAGTAAAAGAACGCTATGGTTCTGAAAGAGGTCAAAGATAATTTGAGGTACCATAAACAGATGTGGAGGTGTGGAAAACATTTAAACATGATTTCTTAAGAAGGAAACGTTTCGACACCTCTGACATTTTTACCCAACAAACTCACTACGTCGAATAAACGTTTTTTTAAAACGTAGTTCACGTATTCAAACGTTTAAAGAACGTTTTCAAAAAGTTTTTTGGACGTACTGCTCTCTAAATTCAAAGACTGAATTAGTGACCAATCGGTAATTTCGATTGGAATATTCAGTCTAATATATTGAGAATAAATCTTAATCGCTTTTAAAAGGCTCATCCCAACTGTTTTAGATTGATTTTTCAATCTAAAGTTCAAGAGAGTGTGTTTGTAGGGATTATAAATGGTCAGCGCAAACATACGTAATGAGAGCAGGGAGTTGCCACTATAGAGCGGTAACTGCCCGAAGAGGATTTTTCCCTTTTGCTTCGTCATAACATAACCTAGCTTTGTTTTGTGCGTTGGAAGATGAGAAGTTAGTTAGTTAGATGGAGTTTTACGTCTCAGTTTCCAACCTATTGGTTCAAGTCGAGACGACCACGGCCTTTTTTCCAGTTGTGGCTCACTGGCTTGTTTTCCCTACTCCATTGTTTATGCGGAGCATCACGCACAACGGCAGTAGGTTCCATTTTTAGAGTCTTTGGTATGACTCGACCTGGGAATCGAACCCGGGCCTTCCGCGTGAGAGGCGGATGCTCTACCGCTAGACCAAACACGCGGTCTAGATGAGAAGGTGGAAGATGAGAAGGTTGTGGTGTCACCTAAACCGCACTCGTAGTACTCTTAATTTTAATCAATCACGACATGAATTTTGTCCGGAAAGTAAAGTGCTGGAGCCCTGAAACGACATGTTTTAGCGCTTAAATTGACATTGCTGGGGTCTGAGGAGGCTACCCTGAAACCGCGCTTGATTCGAAAATGAAGGAACCCGTACATTATGGCCGTTTGTTTACACTTTTGACTCACTTGTAAGTACGACATCTTTCAACCTAGTGTGTTTTATTAATTTAACAATTTTATGATTGATCCGCAATGAATTCTCTTCAATATTCCAGTCGTGTTGAATTTCAAGGCCAACCATATTGTCAGTTTTAAGGAATAACAACCGGTATTGCATGCAGTGAGTCGCAAAGTATTTTTCTAGGGAGTTCGTCTTCCAGCTACCTGGTATATGCCTAGCTATTTCTTGGCAACAGTAATCAATCTTCTAGCAAGAATACTTTGGTTTAGTTACATTTTGTTATGCATGACGTTTGAAGGTCGTGAAACTAAAAATCTGTCACGTTCGTGTAAGATACTAGCCTGCACAGCTGGCGATATGGTTTCTCCCTAACCCAGATACACATGAGGTTTCAGTGCAAGAAATGATTGAGTCCACAACCTCTGCCAGTCTCCTCTTTCTGCTCTACATGTGGTACCCAACTACTCATATGCAAACCAAATGACGAAAGTTTCGCTAATTTACTTATTCAGAGTTCTACACATGACGCCTATTTCACTTACACATCTGTGATGGCTAGCAGATGGGGTAGGGGAGGATGGGGAACCAATACCCAGAATAACCCTTTGTTTGCCCTCTTGCCCTAAATGAAGGAGAAAAAGTAGAAATGAAAGTTTTAACCAACTTGCCCCCTTGTCCTCCCCTGAACTTTTTTGAAGCTAATCCGTAATGCCAGAACAATTGTTCGTAATAAAATTACTGTCAACCGGGACCAGGGAAGAATTAAATCCATTGGATGCCCATTTCCCATCCTTTTCTGCAGTGAGCATGTGTCGGGTTTTTGATCATCAATTTCAGGCACTGCCACCCCAGAGTGACAACTCGATAGACCACGGAGTTGCCATTGCCGACCAGATTACTCCCTAGTTTAAGGCAATACAAAACAGAGGACACAGGGAGGCTCTGTGAAGTAGGGACAACTTCCCCGCAGTGGGACTGCTTATGGGAGTATTTCTACTCATAGCCATGTGATACTATTATGTCAGGGAAGGGTTATTGCACAAAAATTTTACTAAGTTTGTTAAGTTGCTCGTTTTAAGCATGTTACACATTTGCCAGAAAATAGCGTATATTCTGGTCAAGTGGAGGAGGCGGGAGCCTTGGCCCCATCTACAAGATCAACACTTGTGAAGCGTATCCGAGCAGCCGATGGAGTGTGGATTACTCGAAAAAGCCAATGTAGTTCCTATATGAAGGGACCGTGTTTATCTATTTGTAATGCACAACTAATGCACACTTTTTGGCAAATAATTGACTATCGAGGAGGTATATATATATACAAACACACACACACATTAGACTTATTATAGCGCACGATGTGACCAAGTCATTCACGTGCACTTTACAAAAAATATAATTTAATATAGATTCCATAAAAAGACAAAACTTAATTGAGATATGACTATAGATTGAACAGGTAAGTCTTTAGTCCAGCTTTAAAGTTTGAAGTATCCATGACACATCTGAGAGAGAGAGAGTGGAAGTGAATTCCAGAGTCTGGTTCCAGCTACCATAAACGCACGGTCACCGTATGACTTGGAAGTGGTGCGTGGAACCACCAATCGTAATGTGTCACTGTTAGATCTGAGATTGTGAATGGTATTAAAATCTTTCATCAGCATGTACATCACTAGGAAACTAAGAGAGGTGCAGGGGGTTGCCAGAGAGAGACAGGGACACCTCTCAGAGGCCATGCCCCTTGTATAAGCCTATAATGAAAATCGTCCCCTTTATGGTATATACTGACGAACTGACGAATAGGCAAAACCCGTGTTTGGCGAACTGACTAACGTGCTATTGAAAATGTATACACAAGATTTACCCCCAAAAGGGAACGAAATGACAGAATATCATGTATTTGTTTAAAGTTACCGGCTGCACTGGTGATCTCGCCCGCACGCAAATTTAGGTTAACTCTGATCCACCGTTGTCACACAAAATGTTAGTGTCTGCTACGCCGTTGGAGAGGTATCCTTATATGTCAGTATGTTTCGTTCATGGGTGACCTACCTAGTCTTGAAAATGTGACCATGGTACCGGGGCCCGAATGCTCAAATGATGTCTGTAAGTGTATTCTTGTGGGAAGGTATGGAACAAATCTGAGGGCTAATGTGGCTGGCTTCCGGCTATGTTTGAAAGTCGCAGTTTTACAATTACTTTGATTTTGATTTGTTGAATGCTAAACCAATGATATTTTCATTGCATGGGAACCTGGTTTAAGAGGAAGGATATGGCTGATGGCCAATGAGTCACATATGGCAAGTAAAGAAGTCTTTCTTCAAAGGGAATATAAGCAGTAACCAATAAGCTTGAAGAATCAGCTAAATCTTCCAGCTTTTTCATATTTTCACTACAAGTGTTTCATGCTTCACAATATAAATATTGCATATTACAAAGAGTAAATCAAGTAGTTATTTTGAATAAATTACACAAAAAGTTACATAAATAATGCATTACGATTCAAATGAACCATATATACATGAATGAGGTTAAGGTGTATATACTAATTAATATGGCATGAAATTTTCTCTTCAAGTAACAAATATTGTTGCATGAAGAAGTGACATATCGAACACATCGAATATTCCATTTTAGTGTCTTTATCTGTATGGATAAGACTGGGTGTCGGAGGTACGTAGAAGAGTTTTTTTTTTCCAAAAGCCCCCTGACTCTCTGGCGAAGAACCAGGGGCGAAAACCAAACAATACTTTCGATGGAGTTCTACTCCCCGAATGAGTAACAACGTCCCCAAGGGACAAACTTTGACTTAACTGACACTACCCGACAGTGGTCCCGTTCTAGACTGGCTGAATAGAACAGGTCCCACTTTGGAGCTCCGCCGTCGTGATCACGGACACTCCTGCGCCAGGTAAGTAGTAGAAGAGTAGGCTATGAAGATACGCGTATAATCTACAAATTGCAAGTGAGCAGCAAAAATAGTTACTGTTCGTAGTGTACTAAGCGTAAGTAAAAGTTGTTATATTCGAGTTGCTAAAGGCACCGTAACTATTTATTAATTGTTGTAATGGGCCAGCTGTGTGTGCAGCTGTATGTATGTGAGTGTTACGTCTGTTATTTTATGTTAATTAGGCTTAGTCTTCGTTGTAAGTTGTATTCGATTGAAATGGCATTCTGTTGCCGGGTTTAAGTTGGAACACTTCTTTAATACACAAGCAACGTCCTGGGTAGGACGTTAAAACTGCATCCGGTTGTGGAGCTTGTTAAAGCGTGTGGATAATGAGGTTACCCTTTGCCACAACTGCCTCCGGGACACCCTTGGGCAAGGTGCGCCTGTATTTTTGGCCCAGTTTTGTTCAGTTTTTTGTTTTTTTTGTAAATAGTGTATATAGTGTACATACTGTAAATATAGCAAGTTGACTCCACCCCGGACCCCTCGTGGCAGGTGGACCCCGCCCCGGACCCCTCGTGGCCCCTGGGGCAGTTTGTGATGATTGTTTGGTCTGGTGTTTTGGTTTTTTTTTTTGGTTGTTGTTGGGTGGTGGTGGTTTGTTCTGGTGTTGTCTTTCGTTGGCGGTATGTAGTAATATTGGTTTAGGGTGGCCGGGGGGAGGTTGGTTTGTGGGGTATTGGGTTTTCATTGTGTGTGTGTGGTTCTATTGTTGTAATGAACATACTTTTCTGTTTGATTTGGTGGTGTGTGGATTGTTTTGCGTTTATGTTCCTGTCCGATCCAGTTTGAGTTTTTTTGTTTTTTGTTTGTACGTGCCGTTTCGATGCACTTAAAAAGCTCCACAAGCAATGCACGCAGCCCATCGTGTCTGTCTCTCCTTTTCCGTGTAAACGTGTTGCAACTCCTGTAAGCTCGAAGATAGCCCAAGTCTGCTCCTGCTCTGCACGTACTTACATGGAAAACGCCCTAACAGGCCGACGTGACAACATATCAGAACCCCCCGAGAAACACCACTGAAGGCCCCACGTTACAGTAGGTCTGACTTCTACCACGCTCCCACCCACACACTCTCAAACCGGCTCACGTACATAATCACACACAAAATTGGCTGAAAGAGTAGATCAAACTGCTAAGCGATAAAATATTTTTTAGACTTACTGAAAGAAGTGAAAAAAATCGTCTCAACATTAAAAGTACCACTTGACTATAGTAAAAACCGTATAGCCTTCACAGTGGCGTAGCCAGGATCTGTTTCACGGAGACCATGCAGTGTATTTTGTGATCGCCGGCGTGGGGAAGGGGTCTAAGGTCCCCCCCCCCCTTAGAAAAATTTTCAGAATAATTTAGTGTCCTTACATGCAATCTGGTGTTATCTTTTGAAGTAAAATTTATGATAAAAAAATTACGGATTTAAGGTTGTTAAATTTAAAAATAAGAAATCAGCATCAGCTAGGGGGAGGCATGACCCAATGGATTTCCCCTAAATACGCCACTGATTGCAAAACCTAAAGCTTGGCTCACGTTTATAGTGTTATCGCCCTCACCTCCCTACAGTGGCGACACCAGGATTTAGAAATTATCACAGAGAGAGGTGAAAATGGGAACAGAAAAAATCGTTGAATGGAATAACACATCAGGTCAATGGTTTCTTTACATTTGGGGAGTGATTGGAGACAGGGAAAAGAGGGGGTGGGAATCTCACTGGGAGAATATGCCTCTCCCCCTCTCCTTGGCGCCGCTACCGCCTTCCTTTCATTTTCCATTGACCCTTTCTATTGGCAGAGGCAGTGTGTACGTACCAGACAACATGGACTTGATGACTGCGATCTCCCAGGCAAGCGAATGATGTCACCGAAGTTCAAAGCTGAATAGGTATAACTTAATCTCATCAACTTCGTTATTATTAAGTTTAATACAATGTTCCAGGTCATATCCGTTGCTGACTAATAATAACACACGGCTATACCAGACATACCGAGAATTGTCAAAGAGTAGTGAATATTTCATTCGGCAGGGAAATCCACGTCTGTAAACCAGTGGCTTTTAGGACTGGTGAACCGTAATAACCAGGGCGGTTCAGGATTGGGAGAAATTTAGGAGGCTCGCATGCCCTTATACGTTGTATGCGTGTACGTACCCTTGGTACATGTACCTGAATAGGTATCAGTAGGTGCACACCACGGACGTTTAATAATATGAACAGAGCATACTACACTAACGTCCTATGCGTAGAGTGTCGCCAACGTAAGTAGACGTTTAGGCTTACCAATTTAGGTGTCTAGCCTCCCATGTGTTCCGTGTAATTTTGGACTTGCTCAAGTGTTTCAATATCAACAGTGTATGTGAAAAACCTGAAAAATTTTCGATACAAAACGCAAGTTTTGATCAAAGTTAATGAATAGATTGAGGCACTGTTATGTTTTTCTTCTATTCATGTTTATATTTGTCTAAAATGTTGCAGATTACGGTCAAATTATGCAAATTACTCAAACGAAAGTATTTGTTCGGAACGGTGGCGACACTATTGGTCACGTGATCCTCTGACTACATATCGGATGTTTGTGGTGCACACACATAGACAGCGTTGTGGCAACCAGATGGGTGAGCTAAGCGGTCGCCTAAAAACGGCAAACTGTTACAATTATACAACAATTATACAAATTGCTCCCCAATATTTACGATTACGTGAGATGTAAGTCTTCTAAGTCATCATTTTTTTTTCGAAATAATCAACGTATTTGTAAGAAAAAACGAAAAGGTGTGGTTGTCTGAAGACATTTTATTAATGACAAATTGACAAGTTGACTAGCTTTTTGTGAAGACAATTCAGTTGAAAACATATATTTGTATGTATTTTAAGTCTTAATCACATGCAGAGAGGCGTTGCTAAGCGGGTAAGAGGAGGGGGTAAACCACTATGAAACTCAAGGGTGTAAAATTGCACTTCTTCCTTTTTTAACTCATATAATTCGATCTTGATATTCAAACAAGCCATTACTCAGAGCCAATATGAGTTCCGTCCATCCATTCTGCAGTCGGGAGCCCCCTCATCGAAAAGTTTCAGGCTCAGCACTAAAACTGAAGAGCGTAAATGTAACACATTGACTGTTGCATGAAGCGAAACGCTTGAGATGGTATTGAAGAAGAAATGAAAAGAATTGAACTAAAGGTGAAGGCGCGATTTTCTTCTTTCTGTTTAGTAAAATCTGGTAGGGGTACAGTAGTTTGTACCATAACATGTCCCCTTGACAGCCTAGCGTCTTTGATCATCCTAGAAGGCCTGTATGGTGAAAGTTTGACATATCAATCCTCCTACTAGGTTGCAAAACTCTTTAACACAAATTTGTCACTACAGTTCAATGCGGTAAGCTATGTCCACGCCCCACCACATATGTCGTTGTGCTCACGTCCATAGATCTGTAGACTAGCACAATTACTCAGCCATTCAACTGTTTTCGAACATTGTGGCCCTTCTCTCGTCGTCAAACATCCTGGATTTTTAATAAAAATGATCGTGATTTGAACTAAAAGCTCTACCCTACCCCTGCAGAAAAATAAATGATTTGAATACGTTTTTAGAAAATTTTGTTAATTTTTGATCTTCACTTTCTTTCTCTTTTCTTTTTTCTTTTCTTTCTTTTTGGCTGCGGGGGGGGGGGGTACTTTAGGCCACTAAAATCCACGGCATAATTAAGCGTTCCCACAAAATTGCAATCTTATTACAAGCCCACTGTCTCCTTGCGAACAATTACTCCCCCCCCCCGGGCTCAGCCTTAGTTTGCCTCCAAAGTAAGAAATGTTAAAAACGATTTAAAAAAGCGTTTGGAGGAAAGTCCATAGATGTTAACAAGCATCCATCCATTCACACAGTGTATGTCAGCATGTGTACCAGTGATAGGCTATCAGCCTACTTAAGCCACCTACTTTAGCCACCCTCATGAATAAACCAGGTCTATATAGTCGTTTTATGGCCAGTTATATTACATTATATATATATTTATCATATCCTTTTATTTACACGTGTATATACATTTGAATAACAGACAAAGAGGCCGAGATTTGCAGTCTGTCATAATCGGCAATAGATCTAAATTTTCTGAGAATAATTCCTTTAAGGATTAAACTAACAAATAAAAGACGATAAAAATCTCTGCCCAATTACAACAAAGAGGAGGATCGTGTCTAAAGTACTCAGAAGTATTATTTTAAGTAAAGGTTCGATCAATTGAAGTAATTTTACAACCTTTTTACTGTCAACATTGTCTGATTATGGATGTAATATCAGCGAACCATAAAACTATTCGTTTATATTTGCCAAAGAAATCGAAGGTTTAGTATTCCTCTCGATGTGGACGGGGTAACACGGAGGTAATAGATTACCCTCTCTGCTTTGAGCCTTAAAATGATCACTTGCTTCCGAATGATCGATAAGGCTATCATTGGCACAGTAACCCACCAGTGTCAAAGGTGAACGTTTGAAAGCGCGTAGCATTGCGAACTTGCTTTTGGAACCTGAAAGTAAGCTGTAAAGATAGCCTCTGGTTGCGTTATTTGATTGCGAGTTTTTTTTTACAGATATGCCTGATTCATTAGCCTACGAAGAATGATAAATTTACAAAGGATATAAAATAAAGTCCCCTTTTCAGCATCTCTGAATAGCGCTTCACAGAAAGCAACAATACTTAAGCTGAATTTTTGAGTGATTGGTAACATATGGTAAGCTTAACTATGAAACGATTATGAATTCCTCATCATGTTACACCATGCTGGAGACTTGGTGGGGACACCCTTTCACAATAATCAAACATTTTTTTCTGAAAATGTCATTGGCGGAGCCAGAATTTTCATTGAGTCACCAACAGTCTCCAAATTTTATGAGGGCGGCTTCACATGCGGGAGCGGTATGTATTTTCACTGTTGAAATTTTCCGTGAGCGGGCTTCGGGGAAAAAAGGCTTGAACGCGCGTCAAACCCCAAGTCCCTTAGCTACCCCTCTGCTAGTGGTCATGGTAACCCTGACATCGGGGGCCGTGCTCCATTTGGGCATAACCCTTACCCACTGAGGGACAAATGATAATTTGGCTCAAATAACTCACGGCTCATTGGGGGCAGGCGTTACCAGTACTCCTGTTATTAAAACACCCATGGTCAAGGCACGGGAAATTATAGGTGTTTTTCAATTTAGTAATGACCCGCAGCAACTCCAGTGATGGAAGTATTTTTCTGGGAATTTGGTTGGTAGGATCGATCTTATTTGTTAGAGGCATTTTCCAGTGGCTTTTTACAAGGGTCCCATGTGAAAGAGAAAAAAATTTCAGTTCATACCCTCTAAACCCCATAGCAATACTCTTTTCCTAACTCGAGATATTTACTATTAAAGACTACTTATTTTTGTTAAAAAATACCTCCAGTTCTCATCAAGGTCACAGAATGTTATGTAAAGTGGGCACATTGCCTCAGATTTCTTTTGTTTTCCTTTATAATTGAATGTCCTGTTGTCCTTGAAATTTGATACTGTTGGAATGTTTGAATATCTTTCCATGTAGGTTTAGCATAAATCTACACGATATGTACGGCATAAGAAACAAAGTTGCCAAATATTCCCTACAACAGTGTCAACATCATAAAGAAATTCAATGCTTTGTCAAATTAATGTGCCGCGATGACATCACAGATTTCCCATAATGCACTTTGTAATGAGAAAAAATAACATTTCTTTGAAAATTAGTATCTTCCAAACGCTACAAGCTATTGAGATGCGGTTTTCACCTCCTAGAAGACAAAAATTTTCTGTATTTTTTGACGTCATTGATTTTTGTCACTGGCAAATCCCTTTAAGGGACCATGATAGATCAAGAAATGATAAGGTACAGTGGCTAAGAGTCAAACTTTCCTCGAGTCCCCCCCCCCCCTCACTCACCCCCGCCCTCACCTCTGCAATCTCTAGCCAGGGCTGGCCCTGACTTCACTTTAAACCTTGCACTGTGATCTATAGTAGAATGAAATACAGAAAACAAAGATACAAAGATACTAAATATTTCAATCTGACATTCGGTCACCATGGTTACACTTATACCACGAACAATGAATAGTATGTTAGTACGGAGCTTCCATGATGTTAGCTAAGCTGTCAATGTTAAAGTGCCTTAGTAGATGTAGATTGATCATCACATTGTTACTATCCTGCATGGCAGCTTGCTAAAGTACTTGAAATGTATTTAAACTTTTGAGCAGCGCTCATTATCGCTCTTTCAATATTAGAAGACAAATCAACATAACTGCACTGAAGGATACTGTTTAGGGTCCTTGGATTCTATTAGAGCCTGCATGAATGGTGATTAGCAGGCCAATCTTCACAGGTTGGCATCATGGTGGGCGCCCTTGCGTCCATATCTGGCAACAAGTTGCTGGAATTTGAATACGTTACCATACTGTTTTCTGACAGCTAATCTAAAAACCGTCACGACCTCTCCCAAAATGTTATATCATTTTTCTATAATTATACACAATACAATTATCACCCCAAACTTCATGAATATGCCATGAAGCTGATGTTGGATGCCTCGGTTTTTCCCAGCATAATCAAAGGGGTTTTGATTTGACCTTTACTAGGAAAAACACTTATTTCCGAAGGAAAACACGATGCTCTGTGCACAATGTGACCTGCAATTTGAAATTTGTTGAGATGTCACTTCAAGGCAGATTTACTGCGGTTAAAAAGAATTTTAGACCCAATATTTATCACTAACAATAACATATTCCGTGCAAACGTTGAAAGATAAGTAGCTAAGTGCAGCTACTCAACGAAGATAAATTTCCTAATTACAGCATTTTTTCCGTTGCAATTATGAGCCATACTGGACCTCGTCCTTGCTTCACCTTTATCTACCATGCGAAGCAAGGGTGGGTACCAGTATCCCGAAATCCCGTAATCCCGAAGTCGACTGAAACCTTTGCAAAACGATATTAGCAATATTAGGGTTAGTGTCCTTATGGATAGCTAACGTTCCAATATTGGTATTAAAGGTTGTGTGACATGGCACCAAAAAGAGAGAGCTGTTTCACTTGCCAGTTAAAGAATTAAGCCCTCCAATGAAAGATCCGTTGGAATTATTTCAATATCTTTTACCGTTCTTAAAATATACGTCTTCAAAGTTTTATGGTTTTCTGAAGAACTCATAGCCTATGCAAAAATAATGACGTGGAGTGTTGCACATTGTTGAGATTTCTTTTGTCAACCCTGCAGCAATTATCTCTCAATTAATGATCAGATAGATTACAATTTGGTGAAAGATATCCATGTTCCTGAAGGGAAAATTTTAACTTTCATAATAAACCCCTCAGGGGATAACAATGCTACCAGTATCTTTGGAATTAAGGTTGAAAAAACAAAGGCTAACATGAGCCATATATGGTATGTACATCTTTCGATGTCACATATTTGCATATTTAGCTAATGTTTATTCATGATACAAGTGTGAAATAGAAATGACCCTGTAAAATGGTCAATATTTGATGGATTTTAATGAGAATTGCGGCTATTCCCTGAATATTTAATGCTTTTTACATCAAATATCCAACTATGTAATTTTCATGTCACACGACCTTTAACAGTGCCACGTATAGGACGTGAAGCCCAGACACTTTAACCTCAAGAGACCACTCGTGTCGAGTTTTCCTGAAGTACAGACAGATTGGCTACAAAGCACAAAGAAATCATCATATCACTTTTCACCTGTAGTTCACTGATAACGCACTAAACAGCGGAGAACTTGGTTGTGAAGTTGCAGCTCTTTTTCTCACCTAGGCTGACATGTAAAAGATTTAAAAGGCTGAGGAAAGGCTTACGCCACGTAGCCGTATGAAACTGTTCTCAGCTGAGAAGGGGAGGGTGGAGGCTGAACTTTTAAGACCGCTGTCCTGCATCGGGAAGGGTCTGAGTAGAAGCCCTCTCACCTTTGGAAACGTGTGAATATTTGAAGGTCCTTAGATGAAATTTGACGATAGATTAAGTCTAATATTTCATTGAAAAACTTCTGTCCGGAGTTTCCTCACCTATGGCACACCCTTAGTTTAACTTGTTAAAACCACTTTGCAGTACTCGCTATATTTAGGGCAAATTTAACCAAATAGTATACGCTTTGTGATCCCTTGACGCGAAAAAGAGACCGAGACCTACCTGAATTTGTATTTAAAGAAAGATACAAATTGATCTACATTCATTACATATCTTCAGTCAGGTATGTTTTCCTGCAATGTATAATGGAATATTTCAGTTTGACCTTACTGTTACTTCTTGTGACCTTTAAGACAGGGTCGCCCTCTATTCAATGTGGGGAACCCGCAAATTGAATATGAGGTTCACTGAAGAAATTCTCATGTTGAGATTCCCAGTTGAGATGTCGTGCTTACAAGGTGCCCACAAAATGACTTCTGGTGACCTCTGTTGACCCTAAATAATCATTGACTATGCCATTTTCAGATTTTACAGTTTGCCATTTTTATAGTTTGTTACAATTATTTTCTTCGATACAATGAGCAATATGACGTTCAAAAAGCATTAGCCTAATGTCTAATGATGAGAAAATTCATAGTTTCTCATTTCCTTCGAATGGAAAAACTGAAAATGAGCTCTCAGTTATTCCTTTTTATTGCTGCTCTGCTATGCCATTATATTTGCTGCAAGTCTTCCAAAGTACCTTCTTAAACCAAAACCGAGTTATGAATGTGTCCCTTGAGAGCAATTTTCAGTTTCGCCTGCCGAGAGGAACAGCCTGCAGGACTTCACGTAAAAGAACATTTTGCTTTCTGGAAGAGTTCGTCCAGGTTTTAAATTATAGTCATTTGAATAAAGATCTTATATATTTGACCTATTTGCCCTATAAAGTAGTCCATAAGTTTATGGTCTGTCATAATGAGAAACACACATGTAAATATGTCCAGACGATATGATATAAACTTGTTGACACTGCATTATATATAAAGCAGTATACCACATCAATCGATTGAAATTTGTCGTTTTCTTTCTTTATCTAGTATTGAACTGTTGAAGCGGCTTTTCTGACAGCCTACGTCTAAAATGTTTCCTGTTTTCCGTACTTGATAATCATTATCCTGAACGGCAATAGACCGCAACTAACGAAGATTAAGACTTGTTGTGTTTTAATTTTTCCGACCGGTTTTTAACCAAAAACCAACCGCAGATATTTTTAAAGTTGTTATTCTCGTTACCATACATTTTGATGTTTGTAACATGACCATAGACCCTTTTCCAAATTGTAAATTGTGAGACAGTTTTGGTATGCGTAGTTTTTGTCCACAGTAAAATGCTATTGACAAAAAAGACTCACACCAAACTTTGTCCCATAAATAATACTTTGCAACTGTTATTTGGAAAAAGTTATATGTCTTTATAAATACTCGAACTAACCTACCTGTACCCTTGCAGATTTGTGCATACGTGTTTGGGTTAGGGACAATTCTATCCGGACGATTGCCTTTGGACAAGTTCCCACAGCACAATTCCCAAACAGGTCAATTCCTTCCCATGACAACTCCAGCGGAAAATTGCCACTGTAATTTGGGTCGAGTTGAAATTGTCTGGGGTTAGTCAGGGGTAGGGGACTAGGCCGTAACTAAGGAGGGAGGCGAAGCCCCTAGGAAATTTTAAGTTGCCATTGTCTGAACACATCTCGCCCAGAAAAGTTTTCGACCCCTGACAGCCATCTCGCCGTCCAGGACTGTCTGGCTTCAGGCCTGAAAGGGAATCTTTCCGGTGGTAATCGTTCGTTCATGGTGTGTTTGCCTTGTGATGTAAGTTATAGGCCTACACACTTAAACACGCACACTCTAAAACTGTCCTAGTCAAATTTGAAGAGAATCTAATCAATAGGGGCACGAACCGGAATCTTGTCAAATCTTTGACTAGATTCGGCTCATAAATGAAACGAATAGTATCATTTTTGAACCATTTCTAGTCAATTTTGAACAAATCTTGTCAAATATTGGACAAGATTCCGGATCATTCCCCAATTGACTAGATGATTTTTAGAGTGCACCTTGAGTTTTGTCATGGCGTCCATATTGACATCCCGCTGAATGAGCAGACTTTGTTTGCTCATCATCCCCTCTTAAGACGTCAGGGATGCGACTGAACAAAGAATATGTCATACAGCCTGCTAGGGTTGCAGCCATATTGTTAACTTTACAACAACCGTTTGTTTCTTATTATTTTCATACATCATCTTCATTTCGTCGCATTTTGCAAGCGCATATGCAACTGTCTGAATGTTATTGTAACAATACGTACAACAATCCTTTGCAAGACTTCCGAGGCAATGGAAGTAAAGCACAAGGTTGAGAATACGAAGAACAACGATCATTCCGAATTAATAGCCTGTCTATAAGGGCTCTATGGCTGACGTCCTCTTCAGTATTGGCTTTTCATAGCGACACACTCTAAAAATGCCCTAGTCAAATTTGAATAGAGTCTAATCAATAGTGGCACGAACGGAAATCTTGTCAAATCTTTGACTAGTTTCGGCTCATAAATGAAACGAATAGTTTCATTTTGAACCTTTTCTAGTCAATAATGAAACAAAAATATTGTCAAATATTTGACAAGATTCCGGTTCGTGCCCCAACTGACTAGATGTTTTTTAGAGTGTAAACTGAACGAAAAAGTTTCCCCGTCTACCGAACTTGCGGAATAATAAAAGGAGAACCCGGTATTACTACATTAATCCCCTTAAGCCTTAAAATTAGGTGGAACCATAACTTTGGACACTTACTTGTTGAAACCAGAGAGTTGTCGGGAGCTTACCGTACTTTAGGCAAACCAAATAAAAAGGGGGCGGGGAAAACGTGTGTGGACTCGATCCGTAACACCTTCCTGTTGGAACCAGGGAGCTGGTATAAACATACCCTGCACTACCCCATAGACCTACCTGCGTACCTGGGATAATAATTTAACTTCACGTCGCATCAATGATTTTCTTGGGCTACAACATTGTATGGGGGCTACTCTGTAATCAAAATACCATATCTGCAATAATGGCGGGAAAGCCTGAGCGAATTGTTCCAAATGTTTTATGCAAGATCACGTCTGTAGCGCGAGCCATGTTTTATTAAGCTTACATACTTTCCGCTGTTCATGAACTGATGAATCGGAAATAAAGTCTTAGGTTTCATAAGGATAATGAATTACCATTCTACCGTTGTAATTTGTCTTCGTAATACTCACGATATGAAACCCCCCGGAGAAAGATATGGATAACAATATGCTTGATTCTGTGTTTTTCTCGTTCAGTAGGCTTTGGTAATAATGACCTATATGTATTCATCCAGGGATGCATTTGTAGGCCTTCTTTGACGAGGGAACAATTGACGGCATTAACCACATTTAAATCCTATGTTAGATCAGTTGGGATTAGATTGCTTTTGTAAATGTTTTAGAAGGCCAACTCTTTGCTCTCGTCCCAAATAATTTGATGCAAATGCTGCCGATATAAGCTATTTCCGTCACCTTGAGTCCATCATAAAAATTGGTAAATGAGAATTTTAAGAAAAAGTAATTGTATACAGGGTTCTTCGTCGCTTTGCTCCGTATATGTCAAGTATATGTTACGAAAAAGTGACCAAAACATGGGGCTATTTTTTCAATCTTTTAGGTTGGCGATGTATTGATTATTTCGTCTTAAAAATTTAAGTTTAATAATTTCAGTAAACTTTCATCGCAATCTGATCAAGCTAGCTTGCATAAATCACTTTCAAAATAGCCATGTCATAGATTTGTATGTTAGTGTATTGAGTTTTTGTGGTGAATGCATTTCTTAAGTTAGTTCATTGCCCTTAAATACAACCCGGTAACATGACTTAACTCTGGGAGTGGTCCCCGTACTTTAATTGACATGGAAAGAGGTCAAATACAAGCTAACCCTCAATATGAAAGTCACTCTTCTTGGTCAATAACATCACGTACAGACTGTTGGGATGTTAATGACTGGCGGGCAGCGAAATGGTTATAAGTCTAGAGATAACAGTTATTTCTCAAGTTACGATGATTGTTATGAAAGGGCTTCTACGCCGATGTCTTCGTTTTTCTCGTTTCATAGAGGATTGCCTTTGAAAGCTGCTTAGTGGGTGGTGCTCAGACGATTTTTGTCTTTACTAGAGAGAGGGGGCAAAATATTAAGTTTTGTTGAAAATTGAGATACTTGTCACGATCAAATTGACCCTTCATTCGTTTTTTGGAAAGCTGTTCATCATGAAACACGTAGTCGTCATGTGAAAACAAGAGGATGTTGCCGATTTCATCTACAATAGCTACTCCCTCAGCACGTGTCACCACTGGAATAATGTTGAGGAATGGAAGGACGCAACTTGCAGATAGGGCAATGTCGAGCCTCTCCAGATAACTTTACCTTCAGAGAACTCGTGCTACATATTGTATACTGTTGCTGCAGATCTTATATGTCACTCCTAATCCCTATCTCCTACTGATTCACTGGCCTGTCATTACATGCAGTCACTCATGACAGCGTCGCAAATTTTTTGACTGTTTTCGAGGCAGTTACTGCTCAAAGGCATTGCTAGAGTCAGGATTTACGCAAAAATCCCTGATGTAAATTGGTTTTGTATCTTTTACCACCAACGGCAATAGCTAAACTTGGTACAGGTGTTGCAACACCCGATAATCTTCAGTTTCGAGTTATAAAAAAAAACTGTTATTAACTGCGTCTTGGAAAGACCAAAAATTACCATAAAAATGCCAAAATCCAGTAGTTATACACTGCCTTATATACTGCCTTTATGTTGTATACTATCAACGCAAAATAATAAAGTGTGTACGTCAAAACTAAAGAAATAATTAACTCACACTGAGTTGATCAATTTTATAACAAAACTCTAAGCATTCCATCATTTTATGACAAGTAACGCAATTTTTACTGGGGGTGATGGTGGCGGTGGGTTATTACGGTGGTAACTGTGGAGTAGGGATTAATGAACCTACACTCGGCATCTATGTACAGTGATTAAAATTTTCTGGAAAAGGCAGCCGGGAGATTCTCCTATCAAAGAACTAGGGCAAGGTTTGCAAACCTATGGAGAACATGAACTGGTCGTAAAATAAACGAACATCTTACGACAGTTACTGTATGACGTGTTAAGCCTTTAGGTCGCCAATTGACACAAGGAATAACTTCCTACGACATCATTGGTCCATTTGATTTTCATTTTACTGTAAACAGGTAACCGGTTCCCCATTCAAACCTTTTCCTCTACCATGTCAGTCTCAATGTTAATTCAAAACGTAAACAATTGTTTTCAGTTCATTGAATTATATCACAATTTTCCTCCTTCCATAAAGTCACAGGTAGGAAGTTGTTGTATTAAGTTTTCCTGATTATCTTGCTCACGGTTACCCCCAAAGGTTATGTTAACATATGACAGAAATAAAGACTACAGTTGGATTGGGGATCCGGTACCGTAACACCTCAAATGGCTTCAGAATGTAATCTCATGTTAGACATCTATCACGACTAAGTAAATGCTTCCCATGACGCATCGGGACCATCCCAGGGTCATGACCCAAACCGGCCCCTATGGTGAATCATGCTGGATCGGAAAAAGGTGTTTTTATGACTGGTTTATTAATGTAGATTTGTTGATCGGGCGATCACGTGACATGATTTTAGTGACTGAGCACAGCGTGGTGAGGAGTGAAGCAGTTTGCCTTCTAATTAAGGGAAGGAATAAAAATATCCTGCAAAGAGATGCAGCATGAGACTTAAAATTTTTAAAACCGTTAAGGCTGGAAAGTACTTCCTAGCAAAGCGAGCCTGCAGAGTAGGTACCCCAGTCAAAATGGAGACTTTCAGTCACTGTGTTGCCATGGTAACTCCTTACCGTGCTTCACCATTTGCTGTGGCCTTTTACTCAAAAGAAGACTTTTAAAGTAAATGGACCGAATTAGGGGTATGTAGCCATTCTAGGAATTGTAAATGTGTAACTTTAAAGGCAATAGGCAGTCGCCCCAAAATTTTCTTTGAAAAATCAGCAAACTCTTGCAAATCTCCTCTTATTGCATTAAAAGCAATTCTGAAGACGTTTTGAACATAACTATTACAAACAATAGGTAAAGAAAGGCAAAATTCTCCTTGAATTCCACAATTCACTCACAAAAATATTGTCACATGATCAAAATAGGCCAATCACGAACTAGAGTGACAGGATACACTCACTCTGTTTGGGGTGACTGCCTACTGCCTTTAAGAACGGTTTGAATTCTTTTCAGTGACATTGCAGTTTAAGAAACTACGGTACTAAGTGAAAGTAGCTCCCTCAGGTCGTACAATTAGACAAACGTGCGCCCGTTACAGCGTTTACAACAGGGTTTATTCTAAGGAAATTTTAATGTTGCTTGGGGCAAGATGGTGTCGAAGGGTCGTATTCGTTGGGAGCATGAGCCCTTAAATGTGACGATTCGTAGATCGAAATGAAGCCTGAGCAAATCTGGATGGTTAATCCTTTACATACATTTCTTGTGACAAATATATGTTTAGTAATGTAGGCTATAGGACAGTCCTGAATTATTTCTAGGTGTGGTGCACTCTAAAAATATAGCATAGCTTCAATTACAACTGCGCAAAATATGACTTAAAACTACACATGCACTTTGATTTACAATTGCAGCCATATCATATGCACGGGTATACTGCACGCTACACGACAAAATTGCCCTACCACCACCTCACCACCGCCTCACCACTGCCTCACCACTGCCTCACCACCGCCTCATGCCGTCACCACAACATGATCATTATTACCACCATAGTAGGGCTGAAAGAAAAACATAACTAAGGAAAGACACCCTGTTTTAACTTTAAATGTTACTTGGAGAAGTGGAGCAAAGTTTCTCTGCATACCCAATTTGGTCCCTGACCCCGAGTCACGTGAGGGCTGGGGATGACGGTCTGAGAGTTTGGCCATCATGATACATAATGTAATTGAAAAGGAATGACGTAATTGACAGGATGTTAAAAGAGAGGTAATGCAAGTGTGACTGGATATGAAATTTTGTTACTTGTCTGAGTTCGGCACCACCTTTTACTGCAGAACGACCACTGTACATAATGACCTTTTCGTAAATCTACTTGGCAACCGTTCGCTCCAACCATGGACGGAGATCCGTACACTGTAAAAACAGTGTTTAGGAGTTAAACACTTTTCTAAACACTTTTTGCCCCCACTTTGGAAACACATTTACACTCTAAAAACGTTTAGGAATTAAACACATAATGTTTAGGAATTAAACACGTAATGTTTAGGAATTAAACATGTGTGTTTAGGAATTAAACATGTTTCCAAAGCGGGGGCAAAAATTGTGTTTAATTCCTAAACAAGTTTTTTAGAGTGTATTCGAAAGTGGGGAGGGGGTATGCCTGGCAGGATGGAATGAGCTAACGATGTCGAAAGTACAGTACCTGCAACGAGTGCCCGCGAAGCGCGCCGAAAATGTACGTTCAAGTCATTTCAGCAATCCAGAGTCACTCCAGTATATTGCATTCGCGGTATTTTGTAATACAAACGATTATCCTAGCGCCGTATATTTTGGATAAGTACCAGGTTTAATAAGGGGAAAGTGAGAAAAAAGAAAAATTGGGAGATACATTTCAAGTAGCGCCACTCTTGATTATAGGCTTACGTCAAGGAAAAAGAAATGAAAAAAGCGAACTTTTTTTTTGTTTTTGCTTTTTTTTGAGTGAGCCCTATGTTTGAGTTACAAGCGACACATTTTGCTACATTTAAGGTAGACAGTGACAGCCAAAGCCGCAAAATATCATGTCAGATCTTTCGGTATACTTCTGACAACTGATTAGTGCCACAAAATAACCACCTGAGCGTGAGGCAGGCGAAAAGGTATGGCTGTTGGGTGCTGCCTTTACTGAAGATGTCCTAAGCGTTCTCTGGAGATTCGAATTTCTCTGAACCTTTGCATGAATAACAAACAGTGTGTTCTACCTCAATAACGCTGCAAGGCAAGAACTTGAAGCTGCTCCGAGCGAAAATATTGGTTACCATGTCTAATATCTGGGTCATGGACGATGACATATGGGCAGGATTTCTTTATCGGTTACCCTTTAAGGGGTTTGAACCTTTCTTGGATTTCGTAGAAATTTGTCTGGTCGGGTTTGGGCAAGAAGAACGACCTAGAGGTGAGGACGGGAAGAATGTAAAGAAAACTATCACATAATCGGCTAGCTCGTAGCCAAGGGGCTGAGGAGTCACCCTAGAAAAGTTTCTTGCCTATAGAAAATAAAAATGACCATTTTGGTATACTCCCCCCCCCCCCAAAAAAAAAATATCACCGCCCCAAGCAATTTCCCCCTTCCTCTCCCCTTCCTCACAAGTTTTAGACTCCGCTTTAATAACCATAAGCACAGCATACGAAGAAACAGCACTGGCTTTCCCGTAGCAGAACACTTCAATCCCCCTAATCACAGCTTATCCCACGTTAAATGTAGCATTTTGTTTGGCCACTTTAGAACAGCCCAAGAGAGAAGCAAGCGCGAAATAAAGACAATCCTCAACTCAAAACACACACAACTGGTCTAAATAGAGATCTTTCTTTTATGAGCACTCATGCACGAATTGCCCCTGATGTATATAACCTTTAGGTTTTTCCCGTTACTTTGTATTCACAACTGAAGAAGAGCTTTTGACTGCTCGAAATATTTTGTGTTTTCGTTTGTAATATATCAGTTGCCATGTATGTATCTGTTTTTCCGGAGGTTTCTTTCTTTTCTATCTATGTTGCCAACACACGCCAACCAATATGACATATATATATATATATATATATATATATATACATATATATATATATAGGTCGATAAAGGTTGTAAAAAGTGCTTAAAGTTTGCGGAAAATTCCACGACGTTTCGAGTATAGACTCTTCATCAGGTGGCAAAGAAATGCAACTGAATAACAAAGAAGTAGAAATAGAGAAGAAACACATTGAAGAAAGGCACGAACAAACCGGTCGCACAGAACGAACACGGTGTAAAAAAGCGAAAGAAGGCTGAAAAAAAAAACTGGTAAAAAGTAATGAAAAGGGGAACAGGTTAAAAAAGGTCCATTCTAATGTTAAGACCGTGTGGGGAGAGGGTCCTGAGTTTCATGATAAGCCGGTTTTCGGCGGTCTGACGATCACGGTCAGAACCTCTGCACATTAAGGCTGCAGTAACGGCCAAGTCTTTAATTGAGCACGGTGATGGGGGGTTGAAATGAGTGGCGACCGGATAACCTTGAAGGTTTTGTTTGATGGACCTGAGGTGTTCAGTGATTCGGTCAGCCAGGCGGCGTTTGGTTTCTCCCACATACAGGCAATTGCAACGTCCACAAACTAAAATGTAAACCAAGTTTGTGGAAGTGCAGGTGAAGTGTTGGTTCACACTAAATCTGTTGCCGTTAGAACCCAAAATATTGATAAGTGTGTTCTTGCCAACCACTGGGCATGTGTTGCACCTACTACGACCACAGGGAAATGTACCTGGGGTGTTGTCAGTTGGTTGTTGTGGGTGGGAAGCCCGAACTAAGTGCTTGGAAATGTTCTTTTCAACTCTGAAGGCCGTAATGGGGGGTTCAGGGAAAAGGTCACGGGTTGAAGGGTCTTTTCGAAGAGTCTCTATATTCCTGTAAATGGCACGAATGATGGGGCGTACCGATGGGTGATGGGAAATTACCAAAGGAATTCGTAGATTAGTAGACGTGTTAAGAAGTCTAACACGTCTACTAATCTACGAATTCCTTTGGTAATTTCCCATCACCCATCGGTACGCCCCATCATTCGTGCCATTTACAGGAATATAGAGACTCTTCGAAAAGACCCTTCAACCCGTGACCTTTTCCCTGAACCCCCCATTACGGCCTTCAGAGTTGAAAAGAACATTTCCAAGCACTTAGTTCGGGCTTCCCACCCACAACAACCAACTGACAACACCCCAGGTACATTTCCCTGTGGTCGTAGTAGGTGCAACACATGCCCAGTGGTTGGCAAGAACACACTTATCAATATTTTGGGTTCTAACGGCAACAGATTTAGTGTGAACCAACACTTCACCTGCACTTCCACAAACTTGGTTTACATTTTAGTTTGTGGACGTTGCAATTGCCTGTATGTGGGAGAAACCAAACGCCGCCTGGCTGACCGAATCACTGAACACCTCAGGTCCATCAAACAAAACCTTCAAGGTTATCCGGTCGCCACTCATTTCAACCCCCCATCACCGTGCTCAATTAAAGACTTGGCCGTTACTGCAGCCTTAATGTGCAGAGGGTCTGACCGTGATCGTCAGACCGCCGAAAACCGGCTTATCATGAAACTCAGGACCCTCTCCCCACACGGTCTTAACATTAGAATGGACCTTTTTTAACCTGTTCCCCTTTTCATTACTTTTTACCAGTTTTTTTTTTCAGCCTTCTTTCGCTTTTTTACACCGTGTTCGTTCTGTGCGACCGGTTTGTTCGTGCCTTTCTTCAATGTGTTTCTTCTCTATTTCTACTTCTTTGTTATTCAGTTGCATTTCTTTGCCACCTGATGAAGAGTCTATACTCGAAACGTCGTGGAATTTTCCGCAAACTTTAAGCACTTTTTACAACCTTTATCGACCTACATACTACTCTAGTGCTCCGCAGTATTTCGACCCTATATATATATATATATATATATATATATATATATATATATATATATATATATATATATATATATATATATATATATATTATTTTATATATTTTATATATTTTACCGTATTTCTTACGCATATATAAATATATATATAAATTTCCATTCACATATAAATATCCTCTTTCAGTATAAGGCAAGTGCCTATGTTAGAGGAGCAATGGCCTAAGGCCTTCATGCGACTATTCAATACAGCGTTGATTCACTCATTCATATAAAAGTCGCTACGTCACTCTACCTACTATATATATATATATATATATATATATACACATATATATATATATATATATATATATATATATATATATATATATATATATATATATATATAAGTGTGTGTTTATATAAAAGAGTCCATACACTCTCAGTATGATTTTTATTTTCTGGAGTATAAAGACGATACTGCAATTATTGGTTTGTGTAACAGGGTTCCGCTATGTGTCACTCACTACTATGCAACAATTGCACATACCATTGATTGGTGTAGAGCTAGCTACTTGTTCATCAATGGTAAGAATCACTTTCAGTAGCAGGCCCACGTAATGAACATGGCGGGTTTTGGTCTTGAATTTGAAAAACAGCTTTGGCTGTTTCAAAGTACGATATTTTCGTATGTAGCTTTTTGTGCCCAATCTGGCTACTATCTTTCAGCAAAAGTCAAGTAAGCCATCTAAACCAGCATAAGCCTACTTCAAAAAATATTATCCTATATGAGATAATTACATTGATTACGTGATTTCTGAATGCGCTGCACGTATTGTTGCTGATGTGACCATCCGTCATTTTATCATTACTTAAAGGGGAATTTTCATGATCCCAGACAGTTCCAATTCTCCCAACTATGCAACTTCTAGCTCCTCCCATAACTGTAAGAAGCTCTTCCTTGTGCAGGAATAAACCTGTTTTATTGCTTAAGGCCATGTCCTGGTGAGCATACAAGGCTATAAAATGTAATAAAAGCACTCTCTCTGCTTTGTGTGGAATGTGAGCTACTCTGCATCTTTCAAATTTTCAAACTTTGATGTCAATCAAAGAGCAGTCACCAACTGAGAATTTTGATACCCCCACACTAAAAATATACTTTGGGGTGATGACTGTCTGTCTTTAAAGCACGGATTTAGAGGATGTGGACTGAGCGTTTTAGAAGGTCATTTTTTACCTAAAAGTACCAAAATTTTGAATTGCGACATACAGAGATAGGTTTAATGTGAGATGCTTGTAGCCCATTTTATTATTTTGTCATTTCAGGGATGAAATTTTTAGGGGGGGGGCTAGGTATCAAATGGGGGTCACGGCATTGTTCGTAGTCCTAAATTCTTTCAAATTTTATTAGGATCCACAATTTCTGCTGGGCCTAGCAAAAATCTGGGGGCCCAGGCCCCCATCCCCCCCCCCCCGTAGCTACACGCCTGTGTCATTTTTGATGGATATCAATAAATTGTTTCTTACTCCTACTCTTCTTAGCCTACGCCTACATTACCTACTAATAATGTTTCACCTCGTACTATACTCATATCTGTCATTAAACTTGCAGAAACATTCATAGTTGCTATTGAAGCAGTTTTACGACAGACAACATGCGTAGTAGAATCGTCAGTTGCTATGTGTAAGTTTACATTCGTCAATTGCTTCCTGTACTATGTGTGAGTGAACTTTGAAATACAATATGTATATATGTATATATCTATACATGGGATCGTTTGCAACCTTAAGCACATGTAGACTAAAATAAACAGTGACACACGTTATTAACAATAACGTTCGTTTTATTGTTTTGAAAACATTGCTTTGCAATCGTGATATGACAAACCTTCTGTTAGATTGACATGACGTCATAATTTCTACCGTCGCCAAATTGATCGTTGGGTCGAACATTGTATAGTCTCCCAAAGTTTATTGGCAGGGACGTATACGACAAACCCAATGCTCAATTCTTAAAATACCCCGGGTTTATCACAACACAAACCTGGATTTTCTGTTGTTAAACATGAATTTATAGTCTATAAACAAGGATTATCCATCTATAAATCTGGATAAATGCTGAAAAACTGTTTATGTTACAAAGGAAATGGAGTTTCAAAAAGGAATCAAGGTTTTTCGGTGGCAAATCAAGTTTATCGACGGTAAGACATTATGAATTATGCAAAGTGGAGAAACTGTTGTCAAAGGACAGTTCCGTGCTCTTCCAGTTAATACCCGCCCTCCCGCAGAGAAAATCTTGCTACACTGCCACTTCTTCATTTATACAAGGTGAGGGGTGTGCGACACAATGAACCATCCGATACCAAGGACCTACAAATAGCCTCTCAAGTCCATGTCGACACGCAATAACGGCCACGCACTCGTATGGCCAATAACTAAAATCTTTGGTGGGGTGAAAAATTCAGGAGTGGCGCCAGTTGGGGGACATAGGGATATGCCTCCCAATTTTGTCGTGATAACTTACTGTACTGTTGTCAGGGTCTATAATTCCGACGGTGAACAGTCGCCCCGACGGTTTATTTGTTTTTGCTCTCAAATTAGTCGATACAAAAACCAATGTTCAAATTTTATTAATTAAAACCTAGCTCAGCAGTTTGAAATTCTCTACAATAAAACGCAAATCTTTAAAATTCCCGCCACTGAAACCCAAAATTTTAATTTTCTCTATTAAAACGGGAGAGCGCTCAAAATTTTGGCTTTGCCGTCCTTCGTCACCGTTATTGGGCGTCGGGTTGCTGAGCCCAATCTTCACGGAACAATCCACTCAAGCCACCACTGGCAAAATTAGGTCTTTCAAACTTTGAATTCAAACCTCCATGCAGTTTCTTCTGCGACGACTCAGAAAAATTAAATAAATGACAGTCCGGAGGGTCATCGTCCTTTATGTACCTCATGAATAAACAAATTCTTGGCGGTTCAAGGGGCGAAAGAAACTCTTTTTCTTTTGACCAGTGCGATGAAATTAACTTTGCGCTAATGTCGTTATGTAACATTTAAACTGTGAAACTTGCAAGTAGTTGGTAATTGTGTGTGTGTGTGCGTGAGTGTGTGTGTGTGTGTGTCTGAGCCCGTGTCGAGTTTTACGCGTTTGTAGGACAACGTACCTCTTGCCATGAGTCTCATGGAGATCCATTCTATATCGTTACGTTTCTTTTATATTCACATTTCATAAAACAAAGATTCAGGTTCTTTCGTTAACAATAACTAGGCTATTACAAAAAAGCAGCGAGGGAAGATCTGAAGGAAGCAAAACTTATACAGAACAGATCCACTAAAGAGGAAATACTTAAATAAAGAAAACAGAAGAGAAGGAACGAGGGAGAGAGTGAGAGAGAAAAGAGAGGAAAAGAAGTGGAAGCGTGCACTTTCGCAGAATAACTGTAAGTGTAAAACTGTTGTGAAACAAAGCATGGATTGAACATATTCCGTAGAGGAAGGGGTTTTCTACAATACCCCGTGTCACGAGTTCATGTGTGTCACCATTCTTTCATACAAAGCGCAACAATCCATTATGGGGCCTTTCAATATCCCACAATTGTCTTTATATGAACTCTTGCTGCTCCACGTTCTTTACTTAATTTTCAAAGGTATAATGGAAATCTGATATATAAATGAAGTTTAATGAATGGTCATTTACGTGTTTGCTAGAGAACAACATCAACATTAAGACTTTAGTGATTAAAAAAAAAAAGAATGGCAGATTCAAAAATAGTTGCACGGAGTATAAATCACAAGAATTCCAAACAGTAAACACTTTTTGATTTATTCCGGGATCAAGAATACTGTACATAATCCGCGTCGAATAAATAAACCATACTTTTTACACTTGTAACTTGTAAGTGCAGTTTTTAAACTCTTGACACAGCTTGAAGATCACATCAGTCTCAAGCATGACGTGGATGAGATGTCTCTGTGTTCTATAATTAAATTTCCACTTCCACAAATAGGACTAAAGAATGTATTAGAGTGGGCGTTGTTGCATAGTACTGTAATGTTTTGTGGCTTCCTTCGTTAAATGTCATAGACCTTTGTAAGATTGGTACCGTCGTACAACAGTTCCTTGGCTACGCATGGTTTGTAACTTAAACTGGAACTCCTTTCACCTCTGTATGGGGGGTCGGTGGAGGGGGCCTCCGTGTTAAAGGTACTATATGAAGGTCCTCTAATTATCCGCAGAGTCATGTATGGTTCTGGTTATCCGTGTAACTGAATACAGCGACCTCTATTTGTAATTACTGCAGTAATATAAAAGACGCAAAGTTAGTCATCGGTTTTGTTTATGTGAGCGTATTTGGAGGAACTTCCTTAAATGGAGGTTTGTTTCCAAATGTTAGAGAAGGGGGTTGATATACTTAATTGGGTGAGTGGTAGGGACACACTGGCAGTGGATGGAGCAGAAAATGATGACATCATCGCAAACAACGAGGGCCCAACTTAATTAACTATGAGGCCAACTATTTGAAAATGATGTACTGCTGAGTGCAAAGAGTACTATAGCCTAAATATTGCAGTCTAAAAGGTAGTCTTGTTTTAAAATGTGTTCAAAAGACGGTATTGTTTTGACATACAAGATGATAACACAACTCTCCCGTGCATTGGCTCTTTTCGTAACTTATCGACCTTCAAACTGGGGACAATCCTTGTCACGGTCCCTATTTTTGGCATATATGGCTAGTACGTGGAGCAGTAAAATGAATGCATGTGGGCAGTATACTGTGCCTTCATACCCTTCAGATTGTATAGGACTTCCAACCTATCCGTGACGTCACCTGGATGTCCTCTATATTAATAACAGCTGAAAAGCATTATGTAAACCAGGGTTCTGCAAACTAGGGGTTCGCGACCCTTTTGAGGGTGGGGAAATATTTCGGAGGGTCGCGAAAAGAATTCGGGAGCGAAAAAAAAAAATAATTGCCAACCTCTCATCGACTCGTCAATTTGAGGGCCACCAAAATTCCGGAGTAGAAAGTTTGGGCCACCAAGGCAAAAAGTTTGGAGACCCCTGATGTAAACTGTAATAGTAACTCTGTGTAACTATATGTAGGGTTTCCAACCTTTCATAACAATACTGAATTCATCATAGACTGTTTCCCAAATAGCAATTACAAACGATTATGGGATAAAGTTTTGGTACGCTTCGTTTTTGGCCTCAGGAAAATACCATTGACGAAAATGACTAATACCAAAACTCTGTCCCACAATCTTTTTAAATTGCTATTTGGAAAAGGGTCTATTGAGACTGTTATTGACAAAGAGAAGGGCATAGTTCCTATATCCTGCTATATGGTTATTGACTATCAACCTTATTCGAAAGGAAACCCTGCATGTGTTTAATTACAGTTACCTTCAAGTTTGGTGTAGGAGTACTGGAGTAAAGGGGAACTTAGGTGACAGGGGATAGATGTTGGCGAATCCCGATCTTTCAGAGATGTTTTATGAATCTGTTAGTCAGTTAGCAAGTTAATTGAGTCCCATGGTTTTGCTTCACTGAAAAGTGACGTTTCTGAAACAATAACATTAATTCCGGAACTTGCCTTTAGGACTTAACTGAATTAACTACAGTATATGTGGTTTACATGCGTGGACTCTTATGTTGAAATCTTTACCCGTAGTAAAGGAAGGTTATTTTACTTGCTAGAAATAGACACTCTCACTGGTCAATTTGACGTCTGGAGTCTTCTGTAGATCTGTCGATCTCAAGAGGCCTTACACTCAACAGGCTCAATCGTCCCCAAAACCTGCCGCTGGGATCCCCTAACCCTTTGGCCTGAAAAATTAGCATCGGCAATAGTGACAACGAAATATACCTGCGCTTCGGTTCTGTGACATTTTTCTCAGATTTCACAGCTCAGATTGGCAACTTGGCATCAACCAGGGGGAGAGGAGGGGGAACGGTTACTTGGTTCAGGGGGAATACTTTTGGTTCAGGGGGAATATTTTTCCTCCTCCTCCACCCCAATGAATTGGCAAGTTTTCCCAAACTTAGTTATCTTTCCCAACAACCAGTCATGTAATCAAAACTACATCGTCACAATCAAAACGGATGGCTACGTTCTTTAACATGCATTTAAGCCTACCTAAGTGCAATGTACCCAGCATATTCAGAATGGACATTAAAGTCTGATTGTCATTCCGTCAAACAGTGAGTTGTACGTAAACAAACCCATATAATATTTGCAAGTTTGCACGGAAACAGCCTCACAAAGGTAACAAAGATATAGGCTTAGGTACAGTGTCCCTATGTAACTTTGCAACGTGAGTCGGTGATGAACTGATAACTACAAACACTTCAGACTAATCGAGTCAATCTGTAATCAGTACGAAGTTTACCATAACTAATCATAAAAGATAATAGTGAAAAACGCTCCGTACAAACTTACCCAGCAGGAGACAGGTAGGACGTGCTGGGACGAGACGCAGCTCTAGATGTTGACGGTACGTCAGCACCCTCAGTAACACTTATAACACCAAGTAACGAAATTATGTTGAAAGAAAAACAGAGTAGGCTCTTCATTTTCAGTCTTCACTTTCTCGCGATTGTATACGGAATCAAGAAATATTTTTTTCTAAAGACAGTTTTTTCAGAGAACTACGGGATGGAATGGATGGTTCTATGCAAGGTATTAGGTTTCAAAATACACAATAACAGGATAATTACACATTCAAATAGTTCTATTCACCGAAGCAGTTGCACCAAAATTGATCACGATCAGCATCAAATTTCTGTAACGGAATACTTTAAATATTCACAAAACCACGATTTATTATCGATTTATGATGCATGAACATGACCACTCTAATCCGTTCGAATTTCGGGGGAACAAACTTTTCTCAACTCTAAATACAAAATTTTGTCGACCCCCGTTCCAAAAGGAAAAAGAGTGTCACGTACGGCTCTGGTGGTAATGAAAGCAATGTGTAAACCAGTAAAACAACACAAATCGAGACTAAAAGGTACAACCAGGCTACTATGATGGGAAAAGAATCTTTAGTTTGCGCTCTTGTAACGTCATTCAGGTCTCACGATTCGATCGAGAAAATCCGAGATTAGACTGTTAAATTTTACTGTACAAAGTAGAAACATTTCAAGATCCTCAGCGTCTTCTATGTGAAATTGCAACGCTCTGCTGATAAAAAGTATTCCTTCTGGCTCCCTCTCGAAGTTTAAGCCTTATAAAGTCATCTAAGGCATTATAATTTATATGCACCGTAAAATCAACCATGTGCTATATTTTATACTGTCTGCAAGTACGAATTTAGGGCTTAATTGAATTAGGCATATATAGAACAATAGTCGGTGCGAGTATTATTAATGGAGTCGCGACGTGTTACCTCCTCGCTCTCGTCGAGTTGTAGTGTCGTTGACAGGAAAGCTAACCTGGTTAAATTCTCTCCCATTCCCAGGTTGCCTTTCGAGCTTGACACGTGCGATAGATCCAAGAATAGCTCATATGTATGTTTTGATCTGTCAATGTGTAGCACGAACAATTGGGTACTCAGTATTACTCTGTGTACTGTTGCAGTACGGCTGTGGGCAGAAACCGAGGTGAACACAGTTGACACGGCAATAACTTGTGGGATTCAGTGGCATAGCCAGAAAATTTATCATGGGGCATGGGGCACAAGAGTTTCCACCATATCATCATGGGATATTCAAAATACGGAAGTGATACTATTTTTCACTGCTGAAGTTTCCATCATAGGGTGGCTGGGAGAGGGCATTTCAGGAGTCTGGGAGGGTCAAGTCCTTACCCTTAGCCTCGCCACTGGATGGGATCTCTAGACTCAATGTAATAAAATTACAACATGCACTTTGCAACAATGGGTCACTATGCAGAATGCCTAAATTCTTTGTTTTTCACTTTTTCTTTGAGGGTTTTTTAAAAACTTCTTCGCATTTTACCATGGTCATCTGGGTAGGCGGTAATTCATTTTAAGAAGGCCTATTGAACGATAAGATATTATTCCTTACTGTCTAAAGAGTTCTGTGACACTCGGGTTATGAAATTTTGGAATAAACCTCTGCGTATATATAAGCACCTAAACCTTATAAAACTATTATTTCCTCTGAGCAGCTGTGCACTTCTTAAAATGTTGTAGGCATTGCAAAATAGCCCGGAAAATCAAAGTGATCTCCTCGCGCGATAACCTGAGTTAAAAACTAATTACTTGAAACAGTTTTCAAATTGACTCACAGTGACCCTTTACTCATGCAATAAATCAGTCAACTCACGATTTTTCCAAGGTTGACCTAAAATAGATATTTCCAAGAGTATATATCCTCGGCATTCACATGTATTTTGTGAATGTGATTGAAAAGGACAGTTGTTACTCATCATAAGGGCGTGATCATTTTTGACGTAAAAGTTGTTACAATGAATTCAATACACAATTGAATTAGTTATTCCTCTGAGAAAGAAGTTACGGATGCCACGTAACAGTGCGGATGTTTCCTAGGTCAGTTTGAGGGCAGTCACCTACTTCTTAGCTATTCTGACAAGAAGAGTTTTCATTCGGTTTTTTGCATTAAATTCGATGTCATATTATTATAGCTTAGTTATCATGAATAGATTGATATATTAAAATGCATTTATACAGCGAAAACTAGATTTCGATGCAATTTTAGTCTAGTTTCAATTAGTACCACGACGTGACCTTTACAACTTTGTGACACGCATGTTCTGGATTGTGACGTCGTACTAGATCTATAATTGTTGCCGAAGCACTGGAGTGTAAACACTTTGACTTCAGTTCATACTCTATGGATTAACACTCTGTAGTTTAAGCCCATCCTTTGTAAAATTCACAATCTTATTTTAAATTCGCACCCGTTAAACCCAATTTACACTTAGGAAATTTTAATTCACACTTTTTTTGTAAACAAATCCCACACCTAATGGGCTAAACCTAAATTCACACTTCCACTGTTTCTCAAATTCCTACTTTATAACTTAATTTCACACTTCCACTGTTTCTCAGATTTCTACTTTATAACTTAATTTCACACTTTCTCTCTGTCTTGCCTTTCGCTCCATGTCGTTCGTTATAGGCTATTGTATAACTAACCGGCCTACCTGTATGCCGGAGTGCCCGTCGGGGACGGCTTGCCCTCTCGTTGGGAATTTTTTTCCAACTTCATCGGGGGAGGGGGGGGGGCCGGGGGACTATGTCGGTACGAAAAAAGTATCGAGTCCCCTACGGCAACCTTGACGGTTTGTCTGTTTTCGCTTTCAATATAGGGCAGTCATTTCAACAAGAACCCCCAAAATTCGGCGCGCTTCGCTCTCTGTAAAGATCTGGTTGTTTCAGTTTTGCCATGCATCCGTTCCATAAACAGTACAAGAATTTTCCTTTTTAGCAAGTAACCTACAGGGAGAGTACGTAGTTTCATGTAAAGGATAAAAACTGCATCCAATATCGCATGGCCTATACTTGTTCCATTCTCCCCGTCGCACGATACGGTAAGCGACGCCCGGAGGGAGTTGTCACTATATATTTCATTGGGCAGACGATATAGTGTATTATGTTTTTTCCTACTTTCGCGTATGTGTAGATTCTTTTATGTGTACCCAAAAATTTCGCTCGCTTTGTGCGCTATGCAGTTCTACGATTCAGAATTCTCGTAAAAGCACTAAATCAGCACCCGGCCAACGGTGCGTTTGTGCTGTAAAATGTTGAATGTAAGGACAAATGGAGTCATCCCAACTGGAATTAGTATACGGTTCTGTTTTAATTATGTGGCAATGTATTTCTTACCATATGTTTTAACGCACGCAGGGTAATTTCTTGCTTATACCTTTGACATGTAAAGGCCATGTCTTGTTCAAGAAAAATACTTGTTCCATTTAGCTGATGTTTCCGAGTCACAATTAAGGTTGAAGGGACTGCTTATTCCCTTTAAGCAAAGCTAATACCGACGTTTTGCACTTAATTGCTAAGGTAGATTGTCACCCAAGTAAGGTATATTTCATTGATCTTATCTCATCCCTGAAGCCTTCCCGTATCTAATGTGTTACCTATAGCCGTGTTCCCATTTGAGTGAGCGCGGTGGATCAAGACCTACCGCGGTAGATCAAACTCTAATGGGAACGCAGATCAACAACACTCACTCAAGATCAAGATCCACCGATTTTGATCGACCGTTCGGGGTAGATCAGATCGACCGCGCTGGATCAAAGTTTGTAATGGGAACACATCGGTAGATCAAGTGACCCCGGATCTCCGGTTTATTCCTTCTCGGCAGGCCAACTTGTAAACATTGGTGACCTTTTCGCGCTTGCGCAATGTGTTCATATAACATGTTGATCTATCGCGCTCACTCAAATCGGAACACGGCTCTGGATCAAGTTATTCGACACCGCTTGATGCAGTAAAACCCTGATCCACCGCGCTCACTCAAATGGGAACACGGCTTTTGATCATAACCTCCTATCCGAAACATGATATATAGGCTGATAAGAGGGGAACTACTTAACATTATACCAAGTGCGTTTGTCTGTTACCCTAAAGAAATTGAAGTGATTCACACTCACACGATTTGTCATTGTCATGTGCATTATAGCTGTGGTTTAAAGGATCAAGGACATTTACTTGCTATTAACCTGGGTCTCAACCAACAATGGAGGGGAATGGGTGGGTTGGCTGGGCAATTTCCCACAAGGCCCCTGTTTACATCATAAATTACATTAATCAAATTCATATCGTTTTTAGAAAAACGTGATACCCACAAGTAATTATTTACACATTTCAAAATAAACGATTCTGCTTCTGGTGCACCGCCCCAGCCTCCCACAAGGGGGTTTTAGACATGAATCTTCCCAACGCTCACCCTTCCCTACCATCAATCCCTATTTGAGGACCTCCGTCTGCAAGACTGGGAAGACGGTTTAACACAGGCTATATGATGTAATGGACACCAAAACTGTTCGTAACTAGATTGTCTAACACTGTGTGTGTGTGTGTGGGGGGGGGGGGCTTTACCAGGCGGCGGACTTGACAGGGGCTGCCCCGCTTAGTAGATCTTGTTCCACCTTGAGCAAAGAGTTGTTATACGTGACTCACCTTGATAACCAGCAGAAATGTGTTAAAAATTTACAGTCTATGTAACAAAAATGTAACCTAAGGTTCTATTCTTCTGTCTGGTTAGTAAACACTCTACAAGCATAATGATATATGCCCTGAATATACGGCACATTCTCATAATCGTTGAAACATAAATGGCCTAAATTAGAGGTGCTAATCCCAGGCGACTTGCTTCCTCATTAGTACGGCCTGTAATGGTAAAAACTATTACAATATTTTTCAGACGATTCTGGGGGCTCCCCATGTACTATTCATGTTACTAAACAGCATTATGTGTAGCTATGGCAAAATAATTAACACAGACTGGGACAGTGAATATGAACTCCAGAGTAAAGACTTAAATACACAACCCATAGTCATCGTAACTAGTCTGGTAAAGTATGCATTATCTACATTTGTGAAATGATAATTTTTTCCCCTCACAACTGCTTACAAACATTGTCGACCTTGCCCTTTTTATCTGCTTGACAGGCTTTGGCTTACTTCCTGATGTTATGGTGAATACTGAAATAACAGCAAATCTTAATGAAAGGGCAACTGAGCAGGAAATGACGTATATGTGGTCAATTTGTGTCGAATTCTGAGTTTAACAAGGTATACTTCTAATAGTATTTGCAGATAACTGACATGAATATCGTCCACGGCGAACTACAAAAACTAACGTAGTTGAATGTACTTTTTTTTTTAAAGAACATGGTTGAACTCGTGACGAGAGGGTGTTTTGGTTAAGTCTACGCTCAACTGTTTTTCAAGTGAAATATATATGCCTATTAACAGACTGCTCGCTTCTTAAAATATCAGCTGATCAGTGAGTCCATATAGATTCCTAGAAATAAGAACTGCCTCTTGGGCTTTAGGAGAACCAGAATGCGAAACATGCACACTGGCGAATCCAACACAGTGCAAAGGTAATGAAAAGAAACCATAGAGAAATACATTGGTGTAATTTGTTTGATAGATTTGTTCAAGTACGTCGAAACTGAAAGGCTGGATATTCAGTAAAGGGTACATTCTATTGTCGCGTATGGTAAGAGGTTGCTGGTCAAGTCGCCCCCTAGCAATGTCGCCCCTTACAAAGTCGCCCCTCACAAAGTTGCCCCCTGACAAAGTCTCCCCTCGACAAAGTGGCCCCTCAGTGGTCCCTGCAAAATTTCTTAAAAACAATAATAATAGATACAAAGATACAGTAATCGTTTTTATTAGCTGTTATGAAGTGCCTACGCACTTTTGTTGCTGATTTGATGTCACACTTTAGCCTTACGCATAGCCTACAGTGTTTTTGAAACCAACTTAGGCCAACATCTAATTGCAACTTTTTTCCTTCTTTGAAGTTTAGAAAAATCAATCCTATAATTTTAATTACTTAAAACATTAACTTATTTATACCGAATGTTACTAAACGTTCAATAAGAGGTGCAAATTTGGCGACAATTCTGTGAAAAGTGTACATTTATCGCTCGAACGCTGTCGATCAGTCGATCAGTTTCCTACAAAAATGCGGGAGTACGTAAGTACAGTAGGTATGGGAACATAGTAGGCGATTCTATATCCCTGTACGTACGTCCGTATGTACTGTAGTATTACCGAGGCATACGTAAGTAGGCCTATTGCATATATATGGTGCATGAACAGAGACTGAACGATTATCTTTTTGTTTATTATTAATTTACTTGAATCATTTTTGATGAAATTTTGCCGGTGGTGACTTAAATTGAACTGAGGGGGCGACTTCGTCAAGGGGCGACTTTGTCGAGGGGCGACTTTGTCGAGGGGCGACTTTGTCAGGGGGCGACTTTGTCAGGAGGCGAGTTTGTAAGGGGCGACTTTGCTAAGGGCGACTTTTTTGGCCAAGGGCCGGGCGACTTCGTTAAGAGGCGACTTTGTAGGGGGCGACTTTGCTAGGGGGGCGACTTGACTGGTCCCCAACTCTGTACATTGCAATATCAACGTTACCTCTTCAAGATCCGCACACACGTCTTGTTCACTTGTGTTGTTGTGCTAAATCGATCAGCTGTTTACACCTAGTGAATATGCATTAGTACTTCGTTCTCATTGGTCCGCTCAACTGATGTTCGTTAGAAGACTGAATAGTGTTTGTCTGCAGCACATTTTTGATTTCCTCAAGTTTAGTCGTTATTTTTACGAAAATTTCAAGGCTGTTGCCGAAGTTCGCACAACAGGCCTTATTTTTTCTCCTTTACTGTTCATATGGGTCACTCAAACGAATGACTGAAATTTCAAACTCGATTTTTTAATGTTTTTCCTTTTTGCAAACTCACGGCATCACTTTAAACAGTAAAACAGGTAAAACTAAGACTCATTCGCACTAAGATTGGGCTTTTCTATCATAACAGTCTTTGTGCAGTATAATGGTAAGTTATGATGAACTGACTGACGGCAAGAGGCTTCAGTATTATGCACGTGAAGACTGTGTAAGAGGATGTGGACTGTTTTCTCTGAGTTTTTTCCAAATTGGGAGACATGAATTGGCCTTGAAAACGACTTTTTGTCCTGAAATCGACATTTTGTCGGGGGTAGGTGGTAGGGGGACTGACGAACCCCGTAGACCTGCACCTCATACAGCTATGGTCTTCAATATCGTGAGTTTGTAACACCGAACATGACTACTCCGTAAAATCAAGGGTGTGTCAAGGGAAGTGTGAGGGAAGTCTAGAACAGGGGTTCTCAAGTATTTTCGCCTTATTTCCTGGAGTTTATGCTTTGTCACTGTTGTAGTAGTCAGCAGGGGTGAATCCAGGGTTTGGAGAAAGTAGTTCATTCTTGAGGGCGAAGCCCACACATAGAGCTCAATAAACTCCCGTAAACACCTTATTATCTTTTGAATTATTATATTTTCTAGGTTGTTTGTTTGCTGTATTTTGTTGCTTTGTCTCGATTTTTTGTACTGGGGGACTGCTTGTACAAGCTTTTGCTTTTTGAGTCCTCCCCCACCTCCATGTTCAAGTTATAGTTTCATTTTGTACAGATTGCATATGTGGAAATAAACTCAAACTCAAACTCAAAAGTGTCTGCGCAGCAGGCAGTGAAGATGATAGGCATTCTTTATTTGCGTGGTGGTTTCGCAATGGTGGCTCCGTACTCGATCATAAACGACCTCAGCCCCACCAAGTTGTGGCTGAGGTGAGCAAATATGACTTAGCGCGCTAGATAGCAGAAAAACGAACCCTATAACGCAAATTTGTCATCGTAGTTCCTCTTCTCCCACTAGCTTGTGTCGCCAGTATGGGGAATTCTACCACCTCTAGCTATCCTTTATTGCAAATCCTACATTCTGATTGGTTAAACACTGACCTGTTATTCCACAACATACGGTCAGTAAACGTATACACTTGATAAAAATGAAGTTTTTCAGACATATCTGGTGGTGGAATAGGAATAAACCACATCTGTCGGACTATTATTGTCTCATAAACCCACTTGACTCCAAATTTGCAAAATAACGGACTTGGCTTCGCCTCGTCCGTTAGTTTGCCAAATTCGGAGTCTCGACGGTTTATTCACCGATAATAGTCCGCCAAATACGATTTATTCCTTAAATAATTGGCATCCCAACCGCCCTAGATTGTAGGATATGGTACTCTTCATGGGCGCCAATCCTGGGGGGGGGGGGGACGTGGGGACAAGTCCCCCACATTTCGATGTGTGGAGGACACAATATCAAATGTCCCCCCCCCCCACATTTGCGTAAAAGAGTAGTGTCGTGGTTCTATTTGACTGGCTTTTTGAGTGGTATGTAGGTTTGTTGGGCATTTGTTAAGTGTCTCGATGCAGATTTAGAATGCAGGTTTCGTCCGGGAAATCTTATTTAATGACAAAATTTCGGCGCGCTTCGCTCGCATGGGTCACGGTTTGCACTCGTTCTCATGACCATTAAAAAGGTAAATACATGGAACTATTCTGATCACAACACTCTCCGAAAACAGACATACATCTCCAAACGTCTGAAGGGGCCGCTCATCAATATGGGATCATTCAATCAGTGGCGTACGCAGAGGGGAGGGCCATTCGGCCATGCCCTCCTCACTTATTCCGACTTTTTTTAAGTTCCTAAAAACACGTTAATTTTTTATGCCCCCTCACTGATGCCTATTTTTTAGTTCCTAAAAATACTTCAATTTTTTAACACAAATTTTACTTCAAAAGGTAGCATATTTGACACCAGATTGCATGTAAGGACACCTAATTTTTCAAAAATTTTCAAAGGGGAGGGGGACACCCCATTAGGCCATGCCCCCCTCAATGATGCCTATTTTTTAGTTCCTAAAAAAACGTAAATTTTTTAACACAGACTTTACTTCAAAAGGTAACACATGTGGCACCAGATTGCATGTAAGGACACCTAATTTTTCAAAAAATTTCAAAGGGGAGGTGCCCCCTCCCCTTAGACCCCTCCCCCAGGCCGGCGGTCACACAACATACTGCATGCCCCCCCCTTGAGACAAATCCTTGGTACGTCACTGCATTCAGTCTAATTTGAAGCATGATGTGGAAGGTTGTAAGTACTTTGTTGCCGTTAACATTTTTCATCCAGCTAGTCGGAATTTGGGACGGTCACCTTCACATTCCCAAACATGTCACCCTAGCAACGGGCCTGGTCGGGTCCATGATCTCCGACAATGATCCACGCTGCGAAGCATGGTTTCAGCTATTTTGGGACATGGTAAAATAACATCTTGAAGTAACTCCGTGGACTCCGTGTATTTCACCTTTGAAATGATAATTCTTATTAGACAGGCTCGTAGCCAGGCCGGGGCACTAGGGAGCCGTGGCCCCCCCGTGCGGACCACTGTGCCCCCCTATACGGAAATCGATCGAAAATAAAATTTTAGTACATGTAAACGGTGGCCCTGGTATGACACCAAGCCATTTGTAACCAAAAATGATCCCAAAAGGAGTTTAATAATGAACGTATATTGTTCTCTGTAACATTTTTGTTCTAAAATCACAAAATTTTCGCGCGCTAGGCGCGCTTTCATCTTCAGTTACATATAGCTTTAACATTCATTTCAGATATGCTGGCTTAATTTAAAAATGTACAGGTTCCACAATTAGGCTATTGTTCTTTCGTGTAGGTGTGATTCCAGGAAAAACACAAAACTGAATCCATAAAAAGTTCCATCCTCTTTCTCTTACGATCGGGAAGATTCTTAATTCAGACTCAACATCATGTTAATCATTTTTGTATGAAACGTAGTGTCTCAATGTCCAGGGGTGGTGGAAGGGGGCATCCCCTCGCGACCAGTCGCCCGGCGTCTTGATTTTGTTCTTAAAGACAGACACTCATCACCCTAAATACATTTTGGTTGGGAGAAAGTAAAATTCTCAATTGTTCATAGGTGAATACTCTTTGATTGACATCAAAGCTCACAATACACAGCATGCGCAGAGAATGTTCTGGTTACATATTATGACCTTGTACGCCCAACAGGATATGCCCTTAAGCAATAAACTAGGTTTGTGTCTGCACAAGGAGGGGCTCAACACAGTTTTGGAAGGAGTAACTTAGTCGGGAGAATTGGAACTGTCTAGGACGAAGAGGGCAGATTCTTCCATAGAAACCCAAATTTTCTAACTTTCCTTAATAAGTATTTTTAATTTTTCTTCAACAGAACCCCAAATTTTTCGCCGGTCGCCCAAAATTTCGCGTTCGGTATCCAATCTGTAACCCATTGCTTCTGACGGGGCTTCGGGTTGCTGGACCTCTTAGGGGAGCTTGGTCCCTTCGTCGGGCTTATCTTTCCACCACCCCTTGCTGAGTCTGCATGCAGGTTTTACCGTGGTAAATAATTTTCCTGCAAAATTTCGGCGCGCTTCGCGCGCAATTTTCACAAGCGAAGTAATATCACCCATGAACATTATTAGTACAAAAATTCAAGTGAACTCTTCCAGCCAAAGCTAGGTGAAGTCTCAAAGTTAGATCCCGGACATCAAGGGGCTTTCATGTAGTAATCTAGTACCTTGAGTAACATTCGCTCCGTCACGACTATACGGTTTGAAGCTAAATTTACTCGTACCAAAAATTTATTCCAAAATTTACTTTTTCTGTTTTCTTTTTTCATGTAAAATTTCGTTCGAAGTAGAAATACGATAATGACCATCCGAATTGTGAACTGTGAAGACATTGGTGTGCTCTCACTGTCATTCAAAGTCCTGCTCAAAGCTCCATGTTAGTGTTCCCAAATTGTTAATTCGCCACATATTCGGGGACTTTCCCTCTGGGTCCTAACAAAATCATACTGCATCACACCAAGCCTGCCTAATGGCAGCCCATGGTCCCGCCTCGCCGTTCGCAAAGTACTTAACCGGCTTCACCTGCGCTTGCTGAGCTGAAGATGTATCGTGATTACAGTGTTGTTCCCTTCACTTGTGGAGAATTTCTACGTCTCTGTTTTGCAAGCGGAGGGAAAAATTTCCATCAGAAGAGTGAAATTTTCGCGCGCTTCGGCGCGCGTATGTGCACACGTAAAACCGATACCTTTAAGCTACGTGTGGTAAACTTGAGATGTAATACCCTGTAGTTCCGTCAAACTGTAATCCTGTGTTGGCACTACTGACAACAAAAATAATCTTCTTCGGTGCCCCTCTATGAGGTGTCGGTGCCCCCCTACATCAGAATTCCTGGCTACGGGCCTGTTATTAGAACAGGGCGTCAGTCATCATAAGGAAAGGGCCTACAGGAAGACACCCCCTCTTCAAAACCAAAGGGATTGGTTTGTGCTAAGTCATGTATGTCCCCCGTCCTCCCCCCCCCCCACATTTGAATACGGATTGAGGCCCCTGGTACTCTTTAAACACAAATTTGTCATTATAGGCTAATTCTGCGTATACCATGCGTGGGTCACCAGTATGGGAGTAAACTGGCATTCCAGACGCTCCAGACTGGAGGAATCACACTTTAAGCAAAAACTTGTAACTAGACTGTAGCGTGCATGCGTGAATCACCCGTTGGTATAGTATGGGAGAAAATGTGGCATCCAAATGCTCAGAAATGCACTCAGAAAAATTACAGGTGAAGAAAATGTTCTGGCTTCTTTAATCTTCCGCGGGCCGCATTTAATGGACGTCGTGGGCCTCAAATGGAAGGTGTACCCCTGCTTGAAAACCGAAGGTCTAGACTCTAGATGTTGCTTCTCCAGTGAGAACTTCTTTTCTGAAAACTTGAAAAATCAAACACAATAACAGGGCCTCAAATGTGGGAAAAGTACGGTACTGTCATAATTCATTAAATTGTACAATTTTCTATGAGCGTGCTCTTTGATCCTTCGAATTTGTGTCTAATTTACTGCAGGTTCTTTTTGTGTAATATGGTAATTTCAAAACGAATTTTTCACTGCCAACAACCGCGAAATACAGAATATAACGTCGGATAGAGAGGCATAGTTCACGGGGAGGGAGAAATGTCACTTGCTTTTCAAAGTTTATCTATGGTCTAAACCCTTGGCACAAGTGTTGTAATTTTCACGCCTTTATAACCACAGGCCGTTGTACTTTTAATATTTAATCCTGAGATTAGGATTCCTTTGAAGACAACACCAGACATGACCCCTTACTTCACCCATTTAATGTACATGCCACTATAAGGCAAACACAGAGCATTATCGGGTGTAGTTTTCAGATTTTATTGACAATTACACCACAAAAGAACATGAACTAGAGTGTTTTTAGGGTGTTTACATTTGATCTTTATCCTCAGTCTAGCTCGTTAAGGTTTATTCACAGAATAGGTCATTTCCGGATGGCTCATTTACCCTCGAGATTGAAATTAAAGTTCTACAAACATCCCTTGGAACCAAGTACGATGGAAATCACGAGCGACACATGCACTCTATACGAAATACACTGTAGTATAACGGGGGAACATTTCGTTGTTTCCGATAGTAACATGACAAACGATGAAGAATCTAAAAGGGACATTTATTCCCGAGTTGCGAGAAAAATATAGGAATTTTGACTTGTCAACTTTAGTGATAGAAAACTTACCAGTGCATTCAACAGTTCAAAGTACTTGTGAGATGGGTAAAATGAAGCTGGACTTGGTCAAGTCTCTGGTAGTTTCCTAAAGGCCCCTGTTCCAAGTCGTGTTAACGAGTATAATGTATACGACTAATCACCAATCTTTTGGCCAACATGCCCTCTATTGGCCCTCTATTGGCTTCCCACGAAATGGCTATCACGGAATGATCAGTCGCAAGGCTAAGAGAGTCTTGGTCAAGTTTAGGATGCGGCAGACCAGACCAGTAGCCAAATGTTTCGACCCAGCGTGGCAACTTTGGAGGGGCACGTTCATGGACCTGCCAATACCGTCTTCATCTAAAACCATACCTTTTAAAAATTTGCAGGGGACTAGACAATAATTAGTTTGGTTGAGAAGGACATTGTTCTTGTGTACGTTTGAATCATCATTACTGTCATTCGTATTGTGATCTACATCACCACCAAAAATCGTAGGCAATCTTTTCAATGGGCCTTTAGCACAGGTAATGGAGACGAACAGATCATCATCTAACTAGTAAAAAGCTATTATTTGGGTGAAGAATACAACCAGAATAATTCTGAAGACTAACGATGAGGCAGGGGCAGTCGGAAGGTTTTTCTAAGACAGGATGGGGCTGAACCTTTTTTCACTTCTGGTTTGTGACAGTTTAAAGGTAACTTCGGTACATAGGCGTAGGAAGCTTTTCGAGACGCGGGGGGGGGGGGGGGATGGAGGCTGAACCTTGTTTCGGATCGCCGTCCTAGGGGAGGGGTCTAAGGGGAGGGGGTTTCCCCTCCCCATTGGAAAATTTTTGGGTATTTGAGGGTCCTCAGATGCAATTTGGTGCAACATTTTGGACAAACTTTAAGGAAAATAACTGCAAATTTTTTGACATTTCTAACAGAAGAGACAAATAAGGGGTCTTTGCCCTTGGACCTTGGAGGGGGGGGGGGCGGAAGCATACTTCAGCCCCACACATTTTTGACTGGGGGGCTAAGCTCCCTCCCCCCGCTTCGTACGCCCTTACTTCAGTACATTTTTAACAGTTGAAAATTTATATATATATATATATATATATATATATATATATATATATATATATATATATATATATATATATATATATATATATCTTAAGTGACTTCCCCTTTGTAATTAATAACCATTCCCAATGCAAGCTGCCAAAGTTAACTAAACCTGCCTGTCTATCAATTGTTTTTGTTTGTACTTGTTTTACCATTAAGTTGAAAACTTTAACTTTTCACTTTTCATCTTGCGCAGAGGAAAGACACAGTAGTGTCTGAAATATACGCTGTTTTATCGTACCGTATGTGCTCTTATTATGTCACCTTTGGAATGTTATATATATATATATATATATATATATATATATATATATATAATATATATATATATATATATATGTTAACGGAAATACTGTATAACAACAGTGCTACAGAAATGAATGGCTGGATCTCAAAGGAGATACGTGACGGCAGTAGAAGCTAGAAATTTGGTAAATACAACAGCCATAAAAGGTAAGAGTGACAAGGAGTGTACGGGACTTACAGCTTTTAAATTGTGAGGACAATGGTCCCCACTGATAGTCAATTAGGACTATCGTTTTTGAAAGAGGCGAGACTAAGTAATTTTAGTAAGCCTATTGAAATAGGCGTGACGGAGACGGTCTAATAGGATTACTTAGGCCTAGAGTGTAATCCCTTCAATCAGTATGCTGGTAAGTCGTTTCGGATATTCAGGCCGAATGGCGACGTAGTCTTGAGTTGACATTCCCAGAAATTTTCTTTTGTCTTACGGCTTCTATTGTCCCATGAATCATTTTGTTCGATAGCAATGACACGTAAATTGTCTATCGAATGATGCGGTAAATTGAAATGGTTGGCAACAGGTTTGATCAATTTTTTTGGTTTTAATTGCTGACCTGTGCTGTGTCATTCTCATCCAGAGAGAGTTTTTTGATTCCCACACGTACTGCGATCCACATAAATTGAAGTACATTAGATAAATGACGAATTTGGAAAGACAATTTATTGATTGCCTAATTTGGAAAGTGCGTGCAGTTTGATAGCTCTGAAAGTATTAGTTGAATCAATCAGAGCGCACGTCTTGCAATTGGACGGGCAAGGTGAACAACCAAAATTCTCGTTGTTAGCCTCGACTGAGGTTTTGTCCTGAAATTTTGCCCGTACCAAAATGTCCCGTAAATTTGGGGGGCGGGAAAAAGCAACAACGGGGGGAGCGGGAAAGATAGACTTTAGGCGAGCCGTGCTTTGAATTATGGGCAAATGTTTTTTGATGAATTTGGCGAATGGTGGTAGACCGGGATGGTACTCAATTACCAATGGCACTCTATTAGAATTGGGCTGACGGTTTTTGTATGTCAGAGTTTCAGAACGCGGGGTGTCCTTTGCCTTTTTGACGGCATTTTCAATTGAACCCCGAAAGTACTGTCTATTTTGGATGTGGGCTAGACAGTTCGTTAGTGCGAGTTTTCAAAGTCTGTCTCAGAGGAACAGACACGTTTGATGCGAAGTGCTTGGCTATATATATATATATATATATATATATATATATATATATATATATATATATAATATATATATATATACATATATATATATATATATCTATATATATATATATATATGTGTGTGTGTGTGTGTGTAATATATAATATATATATATATATATATAATATATATATATATATATATATATATATATATATAATTGGCTGCACTGACAATTCTAGGGGAGGGGAGGGGGATTAGACAGTCTGTGCTGGCCAACACAAGTGTAGTATTAGCTTGCTGTACTATGCAGCTAACTTACTTAGCAACATAAGTTAAATGAGAATTGAAACGTTATTTTGACGATGAGACACGTCCATTCAAACGTATTAGCATTATTCAAGGGTAAGGTTAGTAAAGGAAAGTGAAACCAGCAACAAGTTAAATATCATATTTAAACCCAATCTTTACCATAGAATGATGTCCTAGCTCAAGTAAAAGCACAATTTCTGAATGTGCCCACCCAGAGGTTCGGGGTTCTGGTTTGGAAAGGAGGGAGGTGCCTTTCCCATTTTCTAAACCATTTAGCTATGCGTGCGAATGTTGATTAATTATATGGTAAGGGCCCAACATAGAATATATATGTACCTTAGCAGACCACAGGGACATATTAAGTTCAGTTCACGAACCTTAACAGCGCATGCTCATTACAATGAGGTGAGGTTTCGGAAATGGATGATGAGAAGCAGTTAACGACCGTGCGACAATTTGAAAGTACCATACCGAGAATATTGATGTAAACAACGGACACGGTTATGAAATGATACAGGATGGAGTGTGTAAAATTCAAGTGTTACCGTACTTTAAGCACACCCTTTTAAAGTAACATTGTAACCATGGTGCTAGAATGCAATATATAGGCTGCTTTTTAAAATGTCCATTATTAATATAACCACGACGCCTTTTTTAAGGAACTTGTCAAGTGTTTGGGTTACACAGGTTTCAAAAAAGTCACGATTGGGCTTCTTGCTGTGTGAGGTTTCATCTACTTTGAAGGATTGTTTCTTATTTACGGTCTAGCCTTCTGTTAGCAGATCCAAATTACTCAAACTTAAATTATATTAGATGAATTGTAATGAACGCAAAGGCACATTTGAGTCAATGTGGAAGGCTTCTACAGGCCCGGATTTCCCATTGGGTCAGATGGGCCCGGGTCCAGGGCCCCCAAATTCAAGGAGCTCCCAAAGGAGGAGTGAAAATATAAAATGATAGGAAAATATAAAAGAGATAGTCTCAGATAGAAAGAGAGTGCCAGAGTGGGGAGAGTGGGGAAAAGAAATTTTAGGTTTCAAGCTATACGTGCCGGAAGTAGATAGGCCCCAGGTAGGGCTGGCCCAGGGCCCCTAGAAAGATAAATCCGGGCCTGGATAACATCGTAACTTAGTGTCTCAATCTGGTCTCTACACTCGTCATTTAGAAGCATTACAGCAGGGTAAATATGAAGCCAAAGGTACAATTTAACACTCAGGCTCCCTCCTTGAAAGCTATATAATTATTTGTCATCCACAACAAGCATAATCCCTTTTACAGGGAGGTAAGGCATAGGCATATGGGAACACATTTCACAAGGGAGGGGGGGGGGGTGAAAATACTTGCCTTGAAAATTTCATGATTGGCAAAAAATTGTAACATACATTTTGCCCCTGCCAGTGTCCTGAATTAGACGTTTTTGTCCAGAATCGATATTTTTGACAGGGAGAAGGGGGACGACACCTCACATTCCTTCCTCATACTCCTAGGCAGGCCCCACTTAATAGGCCCTGTTTGATAGAACAGAGTTTAGTATGTCCACCCTCCTAACTTTGCAAAGGGTTCAAATGATTTTCGAGGTGGTAACGGGTACAGCGGGCTATAAAGCCGTTTATGTCAAGTTGTCAAACCTGTCGAGTCCATGAATCAAACAGGACATGGCCTAGTATACATGTAATATATTTGTTTATGAAACCGAATGACATCAGTTCCTGATAGCACTAATGTACTATAATGTAAGATTGTTAGAAATGGTGTAATTGTCAAAGAAGAGTTCCTTCTACGAATATTTGGGAGCAGAACCAAAAAGAGCAGTGACCGAGTGTTTAAAAAACGATGGCCTTGCTAAACATGGAAGAAACTGAAACATTAAATTTTTATGCATTCTCATAAACAGATTGATAAAGCATGTATCATGTAGTCTCGGTCGTGATGAAATTCTGATAAGAAAAGATAAATTTCGAATGATTTTATAAGCAGGTAGCTTGACGGCTGTCGTCAGTTGACAGCTCTATGCAGTGTGAACACAGAACGAAACAACCTGCTTTCGATATGATGAATAAAGGGGCAGGCGGCCATCTATTCAGTCCATGCAGGTTCACATGCCGTATATCTGAATTTGTTCGTTGTGAGTAGCATTTCTTATAGAAGAACCTAGGGTTCCTAGGCCTATATAGAGAAGGAACTCTAGGAGAGCCTATACGTACCCTCTTTTGAAGAGTGTTAAGCTGTAGCTCTGTCAAAATGTTTCCATTCGACGCATACTTATCTAATTGTGAGTGTGTATGTGATTTTCCACAGGTAACCGTGGACATAACATGATACACACGCTTACCTGCAAACGAGGACGTACCACAACACTATCTCAATGGGGAATGTTAATATATTTCGTTAAATTCAATAGATATCTGCATTGCTGCATCATTTTGACCAAAGAGGCTATTTAAAACCATTGTTTCAAACGAGGACGCGTCCCCAATTCATGTGCGTCCCCGATTGGTAGGTGTGTATTCATAAAAACGTCCCCAATTGACGGCATTTACAAACGCATATCTGCCAGATATGACAGGGCAGTGTCCGAGGACTGATTAAAATCACTAGTGCACAACATGAAGATGACCCAACAGCAGGATATAGAAACTATATCCGGCTCATGAGATGACTCAAGCGTGTATGTAACCTTCGTATTTGCGCAGGTCTGAAATGTATAAACACTGTCATATCATAGGCCCATGGATCGCAAACACTGGTATGATAATGTTATGCTGTGTAGTTGTACCTTTGACTTGCAGCTTATGCTACGGAAACATACGTCGATACTCTTAACGTGAGTGATGAAGCCCCCAAGACACGCATCTAAAGTCATCATATGCAGATGTGGGTAGTCTAAGGCGTGACTGTTTTCACCAATACCACGGAGACCGTGTGAACCACTCACCACTACCATATTTATAACTTTAATTTTGTACACAATATCACACGGGTATGCAATTGTCTGCTAACGACATTTCTGAAGGAAATCGAACATGGTAGGTAAAATACGACGATCGCACAAGAAATCTCTTTTTGTGCAGTTTACTTCATTCCTATAACTTGCCAATATTTGTTCCGAATGTGCCGGTTGTAAACCAACATAAGCCTTCACACACAAAATGACGCTTCATTCATATTTCTTTCCTTTTCCTTTGTCACTTGCAAGGAAGTTTAGCCTATATTGGTTGGTCCTTCAGGGACCCAATCCCCAATCCATGTTTTTCCCGTGCGTCATATGGACATTACCTGTTACATTCACAAAGATATTTATCTACACGGTACTATTCTCGGGGTTGGCCCGCTGACTGGTTACTGGGAGCTACCCTAGGGATGCAACCTTGCCGGCGTCAAGTGAGCAAAACAGGTTACATTCATGAAACCAACCCAGACCTCAATAGCAAGGAGGAACACAGAAGCAATCAGGGCCGTAGCCATAGAGCAGGATAAAGGTTCCTTTATCCTGCTCTATGGCCGTAGTCTGGGCAAAATCCTTGGGGGCAGTTGATGACACTACCAGTGCTTCCATATACCAAAGAAGAATAGCTTGCAACCAACCTTAGCCTATTCACTAAAAGAGGAACCTTCAATTGTGTAGAACTGATTTTCTTCAATTCAATGGGAGGAGTGCGCCAACCGTGACTTTCGTGTGGTGCACAAAACAGCAGAACACTGTGAGCATGGAAGTACTACCTCCGTGGTAGTACTTCCATGCTGTGAGGTAGATACAAGAGAATTACATTGGTGAGAAGACTCCAGTGCTGAAATGGAATCCGACAAGAAACACTTTCAGATTACTTTTTTCTTTCCCCTTGGGGGACCTTTGACTATGCGGGGAACTTTTTATCTTTCTTAGAGCAAACATCTTTAGATTTGTCTGTTTCAGTGTTTGGTGGGATTAAGATCGAATGTTATGAATTGAGAATAATGTTAGTTGACAGTCATACCATGGCGCTAGAACCTGGACAGGAGAAAAACTTCGTCTTCAATTTATGCGTATCATATCAGATCCAAACATGTGTGAGGAGAAAGTCCTGTAATGATCGATCATTGGACTTTAATAGGGTTATCGAATTCTTTTGTCTGGTACTAACAATTTCCGTTTCTTGTCCTTTGCAACCTCGTTCATGTCCACTGATACCCTAACAAATGTATGAAATGGAAAAATCATTTGATGTCGTGGAAATTAACGACAGCCAAATAAGAAGTACAGTTTTTCGAAAGGACAGTTTTATTTCCACGGAAGAAGAGACGCTGGTGTTAGAAGTAATGTTTATGCCATATGGAAATGAGCAAACTAGCTACGAGACTATACTTTGCAGCTGAATTTGATCAATTTCCGCATTATTTCGCATATTGTAGAGGGTTTATACATATTCAGCGTTTTACATGTAATTAAAGCAACACTTATATATAAGCGACAAAACGGGCAAAATAATTTGCGATTCAAGCGACTGGCAATGCTGCAGGTGATATGTAACATTCGCGGATATGCTCTTCGAGATGTAGCAGACGACATTAACCTCTCCCGGTACCGTAGTGCATAGTTCCTAAAACCCTCTAAGCTTATTGAATCTTCAATCAAGTACAAAGGAAAGAGATCAGTGGTGCTAGGTTCATGAGTTTGACGTTTTAATTGCGGTATCATCGTCGTCTTCAAAGGGATTTCGGAAGTTTCTTCTCATGTCCAAGCAGAGAGATGGAATTACCACCTCCCTGGTTCAAGTATTAGCTCCATGGTCGTACCAGGCGTGAACTGGAGATTCAACCGTCCAGGCCCTTCCTTTAACTGTTCAAGACTTGACAAAATTAACTTTAATCTTCATAAAAAATTCCAGCATTCTATATTGAAGTTGTTATTCTCGCATTTATTGCTGATGAAAACACTGAAATTCCGGATAATGACTTTGACAACCTTCTTTTCTGATTTTCCAGAGGGCGGATCCCCGGACCCCTACAAAAGGAGCACCTTAGGTGCTCTCATGGCTTTGTCATCATGACCGCTCTGGTTTTCTTCTAAACTCCATTAAGTCCGCTGCCAACATCCATAGCTAGGCTGGTGTATTAGTTATGAGCAGGCGCGGAGATTTCTTCTCAACAGTGGGGGGGGGGGGGTGACGATCTTTCAAAAAATTTACAGTGTGAAAAACACAGTCAATGGGGGGAGTGCTTTGAAAGTGGGGCGGGGGTTGTAACCCCTCAACCCCCTGTTTTCCGCCCATGGTTATGAGACGTGATATTTAATCGAATTGTGCATTTTGCAAGTTACTTATTTCATCCTATTCTCTCCGGTTTGAACGTGCAGGCACGGATTCAATGGTTGGGGAGCATTGGGTTCCCCACCCCTCCTTTTCTCGAAATCCTTTTTAAGGCCATCTCCAAGCAGCAACACAATGTCTGTGCACTTAAGCTTGGTCACCAGATGCCAGCTGAAAATTTTATTTAACGGTGTTTAATGTTTCTGCTTTTACGCGGGGGGGGGGGTGGACCCCAAACCCTCAGTGTCTCAAGTTCGGCAGTTTGATAGCTGATCATTAAACTGGCTTCCCTGTTGTAGGGCCTATAAGTGTGATCCAACTGCGAAATAATATGACTCAGCTGGATAATTCTAAGTTTTGGGTACTTCTTCTGTCTCTCCAATACTCCCTCTTTGTTTGTTCTATCTTCCTCTTTCACTTTACCTTAAATTCCCCGACCTAGTGATGTCCCCCGACTGGTCACGGAGGTTGGGGCTACGCCTCCTTGCACCCTTAAACACGCTACTAATGCTGATCACATTCACTCATTACGGTGGCCGATCCACGATTTTCTTCATCATCGGCGGTTTGTGGAGAGGGTAGCTGAACAGGACCAAACCAGCTCGACTACATGGGTGGGGCAGATGTTGGAAAAGTTGGATTGCAGGAAATCGGATTGTGAAAACATTTGTGGCTACATTTCTGCTACTACCGAGGACTTCTACGGTTGCTTAAAAGTGAAAGAACATTATCTTGACCAGAACTAATGCAAGCATATAGCTTCAGGGCTCCGGACAATTTCGTTTTCTAAATGCCCTAATCTGGGATATTTCAACTCATTTACATCCCTTTTTAATCAGTCATCGTATACTATAGTTCATCATATACGCACTATTTTCTTAAGGTTTTGTACTAGGAAGACTTGTTCCTAGCCCCCCCCCCCCCTCCTGTAAAAGCACATGGTCTCTACTCGAATATGGTAACAATTTTGTATCTAAAACCCCTCAGATGACAAGAAATAGCACTCTAAAATACGAATTCATGGTATTAGAATTCAAAATTTACTACTTCAAGGTTATCATGTATCTTCTGTTCATCACTTATGAGAACTCTCTTTTCCTTCATTATGTTATGTTCTTTTTTTCTCTAAAGAAGGAGAAGGCGGAAAGTTTCCCCTTCTGAACACATTGACTATTGCATAAAGCGTGTGCGTTTGAGATGGTACTGATCGAAGAGAAAACGAAAAGAACAGATTAGAAGGGGAAAAGGGCACAAAGAGTGGTTAGACTTGAGAGGTTTGCGAAAAATTCTCTACAGAAAACAATAAAACTACGTCCATGATCCATTTCTAAAGACATCTCAACCAACCGTCTGCAGAAATATTTACCTCAAACTTCTTTTCGACCATTTTAATTTCGATGGGAAACGGGTTCTTTCTTCCCATGCAGTACGTAAGGGCGGGGGTCACAGTAGTCAGCATGCATCCCGTCCGTGTTCAAGCTTGGCTACGGGACTGGCGTCTGTCACCTTCCTAGAACATCTTTATGGCAAAAAAGAAAAAAATCCAAACTCTCCCGCAGAAATTCCACTCTATAACGTACACTTTCCACTACGGCTTAATGTAGCAAGCCGCCCCCTGTGTATACCATTAGACTTCATGTCCATAGATATGTTAACTTATATGATTGTATAAGTATTTAACTGTTTTCGCATATTGCAGGTTTGGAGACCTCCGTATCGTCGTCAACCGATGTAAAGGATTTTTTTATAATCGAGATGATTTTAAGTAGAAGTTCCACCCAACCCCTACAGAGTTACATATTTTAAAACATGTGATGGAAGTTTAGAAATTTTTTCCTCTTCTCCTCTATTTTTCTTTTCTTTCTCCTTTATTTATTTTTTTTTTTGCGGCAGGGAGGTCCCTAACCCCCTAAACCCGCGTTACGTCAGAATATAAAGACCGAAGAGCAGACACTCAGAGGTCATGCATGTTCACACTTTTGTACTCACAGAATTGCAGCACGTCCCCTTTGGAGGGCGGTTTTCAAGAAGGTGATGGCGTCAATGCATAAATAACATTAAAACCAACGTTATCGCCGTCAATTTGCAATTCCTTCGGGTTTGGAGAAATTTTTTATCTTACTGCAAAGGAACATTTTCAATGTACGTTTTACAAACAACTGGTAGAAAGAATTACGAGTTCTGAAGACAGTGCGTTTAAAGTAAACAGGGTAACAAATGACCTTTCCACTTGAAAGTGAAGGGAACGCACAGTGTGATGAAATGTATTTGTCAAATTAGCAAACTTTGGAAAGATGAAATGAAAGGTATGGCCACTACTTATCCTGTGTTATCAGTAATTACAAACAGAGTATAGTGGTTTAGCCTAAATGTGTCATGTAACCATCCCTAGGAAGGACTGGTGAGATAAAAAGAATACTTATTTCTATGAAAAAGATGAGAAGGTACAGAGAAATATCGATGATTGATTTACGTGGCACCAACATGACCTTGTATCTGTGGCTAAGATTCCGCTGCAGGTGAAATTTCAACTTTTAATATCAATATATATCCGCATCAGTTTTGCAAGGCCTGACTGACCCCTCATCTTAGGTCAGCCAGCGCCCCTTAACCCCCAGGTGGATTAGTTTTACTTAGCTCTCCTCAATACGCCTTTATCTGCAGCTTTTATAGCTCTCTGGACAGTTACCTCATAGCTCATCTTACTGTACATTCTGGTTTTTATTATTTATTTCTGCTTTCTTTTATACCCTAGCAGTTCTTTTATGTACGTCTTTTGTGCTCTTTAAATGCTACACTGGTTGCAGGCCTTTTTCGAATTCTTCTAAGTTTGAAACTGCTTCTTTCGCACTTATCGACAGTCTTTGTATTTTATATATATATATATATATATATATATATAAAATACAAAGTCTTTCGCACTTTATATATATATATTTTATATATATATATATATATATATATAAAATACAAAGACTGTCGATAAGTGCGAAAGAAGCAGACTGGAAATCTGCCTCCACGAAAAATCGACTGCCTCCACTGGGACTCGAACCCAGACCTTCTGCTATACGTGCAGACGCCTTACCAGTTTGGCTATAGAGCCAGTCCTAGCTGTTCGAGCTTCCCAGAAAGGAGTCAATAATTCGTCGAGAGGGTGTTACATAGAGCTGTGGACTTATATCCATTGCAAACTCTAATCGGCCTTGTGACAGAGATCACTTCCGGAAACCGGATCGTGCAACCAGTTTGAAACACCGCATAAAGCATGGATCTCATATATATATATATATATATATATATATATATATATATATATATATATATATATATATATATATATATATATATAAAATACAAAGACTGTCGATAAGTGCGAAAAAAGCAGTAAAAGATTTCAAACTTAGAAGAATTCGAAAAAGGCCTGCAACCAGTGTAGCATTTAAAGAGCACAAAAGACGTACATAAAAGAACTGCTAGGGTATAAAAGAAAGCAGAAATAAATAATAAAAACCAGAATGTACAGTAAGATGAGCTGTGAGGCAACTGTCCAGAGAGCTATAAAAGCTGCAGATAAAGGCGTATTGAGGAGATCTAAGTAAAACTAATCCACCTGGGGGTTAAGGGGCGCTGGCTGACCTAAGATGAGAGGTCAGTCAGGCCTTGCAAAACTGATACGGATTAAGAAGTTGTAAATATTTGTTGATTCCTTGAACAAAGGAATAGTTCTTAAAATCCATTCGATTTCTTTACGTTTATGTAATGTTGAAGAACTGAAATTAGAACCTACAAGAGTGCATTTTTAATTCACAAGTGAATGGTTAGGAAGATTAAAATGTTCTGCCACTGGAAAACTGGGCAGGTTATCCCGTACAGATATTTTATGATTATTAAATCTTAAACGAAAAGCAGTACCTGTGTCTCCTATGTAATTACCGAAATTGCAGATAGTACAAGAAAAATATGTAAACTGCATTTACTGGAATCGCACGTGAGGGTAGGGGACTTAATGGGCCCGGTGACATTGGGAATAAAGACTCTGGGACCCAAAGTGATGTGGGAGCAAATCTGACATCTGGGTTTCTTACAACCAGAGTTTACCCACACCAGGGCTACGATCTACCGGGAGTCTTGAAGAAGTAAGTAACATTTTAAAATTAGGGGATTGGCGAAAGGTTAAAAGGGGATGCTGGTTGAAAGTAGTGTTAAGGGAATTATCTTCCTTTAAGAATACAAAGTCATTTCTAAGGATACCGATCAGTCTTTTAATAGTAGGATGGTAGCTAGTGACAAAGGGAATACGGGAGCTGGGGTTTTGATCCGATACTCTAGAAGCTCTGAACGACTACATTTCCTAGTTCTATTAATCTGTCTCCTAATAACGGAAGGGGCTAACCAGCTGAGAGGAAATAGCTATTACGGGAGATCTGCTTGTCAAAATCGATAGGGTCTGAACAGATGGGTTTAATCCTTAAACATTGACTAAATACAATAGAATGTTTAATACTTTTAGGATGAAAGCTGTTGTAATTGAGATACATATGCGTATCAGTAGGTTTGTAATAGACTGAGGTTGAAAGATCATTGCACACACGTTTGACAAGAACATAAAGGAAAGCTATTTCAGTCAATGACTTTTGAAAAGTGAACTTAATTATGGTGAAAATTATTAGCATGTACTTTAAATCGATTAAATGCATCAAAACCATGGGTCAATATGAAGAAAATATCATCTTTATAACGGCAATACTGTAGGGGCTTAAACGAAAAAAGTGGATAACAAAATCACTGTTTGCCTGAGTGTGGAACGACCACATCACAGGCTTGTGTACTGTTTTTTTTCCCTCGGTAGGCCAGTAAGGGGTTCATTTGTCCCTGTGATTGCACGCCTAGCAGCTAACCCGTGCAGCTAACTGGGCGAGGAGCGTGGGAAAATTTTCTGTCTTATTGTTTGTTTGTAAAAGACATTTGAACTTCTTTGGGGAAGTTTACACCGATTAGTACTACAATTTTACGATCAGGATAATTCATAAAGAATACAATTATTGATTTTTTCTTCATTATACAAACAACGGGTCTGAAAACTGAGACCACGGTATTCTGAATTTAGAAAAGGTTTTCGCCATTTTCAACGATGTCCAGTAGCGACTGTCATTCGCGACTGATTGAACCTCATGGTTGGAATTGCGTTTTGTGAACACAACATTTTTGACTCTCAGGCTATTCCGCCACACAAGTTCATTCTTTTTCCGACGGAAGGGGGGAGGCTGACTTGAGAGGGTGTCTTACCCGGGCAGGGCACATGAAATTGCAACCACCAAATTAGTGCGGATACCTGGCTGGACTCGGAGGGAAAACGGGAATTCGGCCCAATTCATTCATTCGTGTGAAAATATCGATATTTTGATCTCTACAATGATGTTTGTCTGTTTCTCTTTCGGTTTTATTCGGTTAATTTTCTGCCAGTATATTTAGTGCCAGAAAATTATAGCGATGTACTCCCCCCCCCCCCCCCCCCAACTTCCTGGATGAAACTTAAACTTTGCGAATTTATGAGGAATCTGAGAACAATTCCCCCTCCAAATTCGTCTCTCTTTACACCGTCCCAACAATGCACAATGCTCATGTGTGAGGATATTTAAATAGCAGCTGGACGGCGTCTCCCGATGACCCCCCCCCCAAAAAAAAATTTGATAACCTAGTATGTGGGGGCCCCTTAGTGTGGGGGCCCTGGGCACATGCTCGATGGCCCATGCTCAGAGCCGGCCCTGTAATACGTATGCTCACCTCTGTATAGCCATGGAAGAGAGAGAGGCAAGATATTCATGAAGTGATTTAAGTTCCTGCACATGAATTTCATGCACAATCAGCAATATATTTACCTTGCAATTACACCTGCTTGAAACCCCCACTTGATAACATCATTCTGCTTCAAATTTCTCTTCTAAAACAAAAACCAACCAGAATGCAAAAATCCATTGATGTTTCGATGATGTATGTTCTATTCCAAATAATACCGTGATGTGCCATATCTTTCAGTCACTGGTCAAGTGCTATCTTAACGTGTTGGAAAAATACAGTTTCAGGTTCATATCTGATCATGGTAATTCTTGGGAAATTTTGTATTTTGACCTCTGGTGACCCAAGATGACGATCTTGGGAATTCTTGGGAAATTTTGCTTTTTGACTTCTGGTGAACCCATGGGATGATCTTGGAAATTCTTTAGAAATTTTGCTTTTTGATCCCGGTGACCCCAGATAACCTTTGACCTCCACCAAAAACAGAAGCATTCATCTACCATAATGCATTCACATACTAATGATGAAATCCATCCAAGCTTTCTACCTGGAGATATCGTGTTAACAAGGTTTTCAGTGTTTGACCTCAGTGACCTTTGACCTCCACCAAAATGATAGGGTTTATCTTCTCAACATAATGCATCCACATACTAAGTATGAAATCTGTCCAAGCTTCCTACATCGAGATATAATGTTAACAAGGTTTTCAGTATTTGACCCTCAGTGATCCCAAATGACCTTTGCCCTCCACCAAAAACAAGAGGGTTCTTCCTCTTACTGCAAGGAATCCACATACAAAGTATGAAATCTATCAAAGCTTCCTACCTTGAGATATCATGTTACCAAGGTTTTCAGGTTTTGATCCCGGTGACTCCAGATGACCATTGACCTCCACCAAAAAAACAATAAAATTCTTCCTCTTACAATAACACATCTGCATACATAGTATGAAATTCATCCAAGCTTCCTACATCGAGATATTGTGTCAACAAGGTTTTCATGGTTTGACCCCTGGTGACCCCAAATGACCTTTGACCTCCACCAAAAACAGTAGTCTTCTTCCTCTCACCATAAGGCATCTACCTACTAAGTATGAAATTCATCCAAGCCTCTTACCTTGAGATAGTGTTAACAAGGTTTTCAGAGTTTGACCCCAGTGACCCCAATGACCTTTGACCTCACCAAAAACAATAGGGTTCTTCCTTTTAGTATGGGGCATCTATGTACCAAGTTTGAGAACTGCCTGAGTTTCCTATCTTGAGTTATCATGTTAACGAGCAAAGTGTCATCGAAACCAAAAATGGGGTTCCTCCTCCCTCATATCAGTGTGGCAGCTGCGGCCCCCACCTCCAAAGTCTTATGCAAGCCACTGAATGTAAAATAACAACGGCAAGGAGACAAATATGCCCGGCAGTTTACTCTTAGATATGATCAGGAGGACTGAAGGGGCATGAAATAAGTCAATAAGGATAATAAGAGCAAACCTTCACAAGAACTTCACCATCTATGGTCTGGACTGTGGACCCCTATGACTGATATATGCAAATGCCCCAAGCAAAATCTATGCCCCCTCATTTACCAACACAAACACATCCCTCATTTACCCCTCTTGTTACAGGCTCACACATATTTCCAGTATTGTTGGTATGTATCAATTACAGATCACAAGTATATATCTGTCATACATCAGTTATGGCTGGAGTACTTAGCACACACTAGCTGTTTCTAAGCAGGTCATCAATTCATTGAGCAGGTCATTCAACTGCCAGTATGCCACACAAGTCTTGTTTATAACTAAATTTCCTGTTTCCTGTTGTGTTTGGTATATGTGAAAACTTCCACATCTCACCCCATCCCATCTTTATTTTGTGGGTGTGTTCAATTTCACATTTTAATGCATCCTGGTTGGTCACTTTATTAATATTAATATCTTTAGTGCATCTCAACTATTGACCAATCAGGGCATTGCATTTCATTCCGTACAATTTCATTCAGCTATGACGAAGCTTTACAGGCCTAAGCTCCAACCTTGGACACTCGTGCTGCAGAATTCTCAGAAGAAACATGTCAAATTAGTCATTCATTTTTTTACATAGTCAATTCATTTTTTGGCCAGCCTTCTGAATCAACATTTTTGGAATAAGTCATCAAAAATCAACTGGAAATCTCTTCATTTTTTCATACCTTTTTGTATGGGGCTACACCCCAACATCACTGAAGCCTTGGAGTGCCTGGCCCACAACACAACAGTAACATTAGTCAAGGATGGGTTTTGGTCATTGTTACTCATCTAACCCTCTTGTGTTGTAGCTTGTGTACACAAAGCCAGAAAGGAAGGACCAGGTTGGGTAATTCTTTCAGCCTGCCTCTTTCATTGGTAGAACCTTCTTTACAACTTTACTATAAGTCGGTCTATGCGGCCAGGATTTTGGTTCAAAGAAGTCCATGGAACACATAAGGCAATCAACAAAATGACACTGACAATTCATCTTTTGCTTTAAAACTTGACTACAAATTTATTTGTAACTATACAGATACATGGTGCAACTCTTTATAATATTTACAGAAGTCTCTTTCTCCCTGTTACATGGCTAAGCCATGGCCATCGCCACAGCTTTTCAACCTGAAATTTCTCCCAACTGGATCACTTCATTTGCTACAAAAAGGCCTTTCTATAATCTATGCATTCTAAGCCAAGACCTAATAAACAAACCCTTACCCTTGCTGGCCTTCCCAGTGGACAGAAACTTTTGTCCTTCTCTAATATCCAAACACTTCAAGTGACCTCATGCATCATTAACTTTTATCACTGTATCCTTATTTCTTACTCCCCTTCAATATATCTTGTCTTCACTTTTATCTTCATATCCCCTATTTTTAACATCTGTCAATGTATCATTTTTTCTTATCTTTTATCATTGCAGTGTCAGAAACCATTAATTATGTGTAACACAGGTGGACGACACGGTTTTCTCTGAAGACAAAGGGACCGTGGGTTATGTCCTAAATCTTTTGATTGCGACTTAATCCTGAGAGCCAGAGATCGTAGGTCTAACCATACTCAAAATAAAACAATTGGACAAAGCTTCAACAGTAGTTACTCCCCAATTTATTACAAACCCAGTTACGAAAAAGGAAAAAAGAAAAGCTTGAAAAGAGTTTACCATGAAAGTACACCCCTCCTTTGTGTCAGCTACACAAAGGTACTTAAAAATACAAACTAGCATCAATCTGACTCAGTGGGGATCACACTAGTCAACACATAAACACTTAACAAACACATGACAATATCAGAACTCATTCGGCATATCGGTGACTGTAGACATGATCATATCCACTGTACAGAGCTATTGAAACTGTCTAGTTCCCTCACTGACCTCTGGGATCACCATGGGATGGCTGTGCCACTGATCCAAGGCTCAACCCTGTCAACTTGAGTTCACCCTTGCTTCAATTCAACAAGCAGCAGAGTGCTACTTTCACTGCACTGCAGTAACACACACTAATAATCACAAAAATGCCTGAATAAGCACATTAGTTATACTTGGCCTACATGATGCATGAACACTGTAATGGGAGACAGGTCAGGGATCCATTGAATGGCCTCAACCTGAGAGCTGTCCTCACCAACGTAATGAACATTAATCACTTACACAATTTACGGACATACTAGACGTGGTGATTTACTACTTTCGCCTAAACTATATTGCTCACACATAGCCATTCAGCACACATGGAATAGCTGAGTCACGCGATTATAACACACTTAGACTGTACACAACACCATGAGCATATACACTTCAACATTCGAATCACTACACTGAATATTCACTTAGCACACATCGTTATGGACGGTATAATCGAACAAAATACAATACAGCTCTTAAAAGTCACATTACAACTTACTTTTAGGCCTAACGTTACAGCCTAACGGATCCGTCGCGATCCCGGATAGGGGATACCTTCTGCTCCTACTGATCTGGCTATACATCTTCAGGAAACTCTAGCTAGCATCACTACCGGCTTCTGGATACTGTCTCCATACTCATCGCGATCTAGACCAAACCCTGCATGATCATAATAGGCCAGCAACAGCACGGCTACTCGAACGTCCTCGGCCTCAGCCTCAGTCTAGTCAGACTCCACAGAAGTTGCACATCCAAGTAAGTATCAATGGTGACGACTGAACAACGGTACACAGTTTACGGTGACAGTCTAGACAACATCTCGGGCCAGGATTTACATTTTCTCTCTAGAATAACTCGGGGCTTACGGCATGGAAATACCGGAGCCGTTGGCTTACGTGTGTACTGCCCTTTGTACAACCAACGACTAACTTGTTATAGGAGAGGTATCTTCAGGTCCAAACAAAGCGAAGCAAAGATGATTCACTTTCTTGGAAAACAGGATACGGCTCGCTGAGTCACAAAACTTGTTCTAAGTTGCTCTCCACTAAGTTTCTCAACAAAATAGGGGGCAGCAAATAAAAACTAAACTACCTCAAAACTGGGCTGTTACATATGGCTTCAGTACTTTTCACTTTAAGGAAAATCCTGTACACTAGCTCTCACTGCAGGCAAAAATCTGAAACTCCTAAATGGAGTTTATGACCATAAGGGACACAAGAATAATAATGAAAAGCCCTCAGGCAGCCTTAAGTTTGTGCATGCAAGAGCTATCTTGAAGAGTGCTTTGAATTTACAAAAAAGACACCTTGACTGCCCCACAAAGGAGGGGGATGCTACTAGAAGGTACCCCTAGGTGGCAAATCAACCACTGGATGAAAGTACAAGAAAGCACAAATAAAATCATCGATGTTTTAAAACATCTCACCTTCTTGCCTTGTATGAACCAAGTGCAAGATACATATTATTCACTGTAATTTAACAGTTTACAAATGCCAACATATGGAGCCACTCATCCTCACTTCATAGAATGCTCAGGAAATTCGTCCAGACTTAGAATAATCTGGATTTGACAATATTGCATATGGTCCAGGCTGAAACATGAAACATTTTTGATATGGAATATTTGTAGAAGTCAGTTCTGCTGCTCTGTTACATCACATGACCCTTTCATTAACTTCTGACCATTGAATCTGGTACCAGGGTACTGCAAAGAAAAGAGAAAAACATCCTTAATAACAAAGGTATGACCAGATTTCAGGCATAAATCTGCAATATAGGAGTTACAGGGAGAAAATAAAAATCTCCAGAAATCACAGTTTGAGCATTTGGGATAAAAAAAATTGGAACATATTACCCATAAACTATGACACCAAAGGTATGGGGTTTTGCAGTGAACCTTTCATGGGGGTACAGGCAGAGACAAATATCCAGAATTGGAGTTTGAGATTCTGCTGTGCAATTTTAAGATATTCCAAAAGGTTTTTTTCCAACCACAATGCTGCCAAATATATTTTTCTCTTTTGAAATGAGGAATTCTCCCCTCTAGAATTGATGACCCAATCCCCTCACCATTATTTCCTCTCCACCCACCCACTCGCCCCTCACTGTAAGCACTGAAATGAACAGCACTGTGTATCACTACGATTAACTTTCATAAACTACTTACCATTTTGAATAGATACACTGATGGGACATCATCGAAAGTGGACTTTATGGGAAACCCAAATTATCATTTGATTCGGAAATGTTTTCCACTGGTACAGTCTGAAAGACAATTCAGATTCAATAGTTTACACTGTGAGTCAGCAGTACCACTGACAGAAATCATCATCCAGTCAATCATGGTGGTACTATTCATAATGATTATAAAGATACATGATTCTATCTCCTGTTATTTTTGAGTATAAAGATTTTCAAGTGGAGATATCCTGCAGGAATTAAGATAAGGAATTTGACTGACAGAGCCCACCTACTCTAAGTGAAGTATGATAGTATTTGAATAGCACCCTCATCTATTATGACAGTTCTCAAGCAAGATCTAGGCTAGGCAGATGACACATGTGTTATCTTTATGACACATCCAAGACAGCTGGGATAACTTGTCAATTCTAACATGCTACATAGTGTACTCATATGCTGAAGTGCAGGTAGCTTTTGAAAATAAAGGAGGGGAGGGATCCGTCACATCAAGGGACATCTTTCAAAAGTAAATGTTTTTCTTCTGATAGGAACACTTTTGTTGGCAAAAGGGGTTCTAATTCTCATTTGCTTCTGAAATTAAGAGGAACATATGCTCCCAGCATCCTCCAAGTTTCACTCTCAGAATTCATGTATCAATAAAATAATGTGATTTAAACACACATGTAAATGTATATGTATGTATGTAGGAACGTATGTACGAAATGTACGGTATGTGTATGTATGCGTGTATGTATGTATGTATGTATGTATGTATGTATGTATGTATGTATGTATGTATGTACGTGTGTATGTATGTATGTATGTATGCACGTATGTATGTACATATGTATGTATATATATATATATATTAATTACATATATATATATATATATATATATATATATATATATATCACTAGATCAATTAGTTTAGGTAAAATTGGTATCCCTCCAATACAAATCGGTCAAAACAAAACAATAAAATACATATATTTCCCCTTTCAGTTTTGAGATATACATATGCGTTATTTCAATGACCCCTCATCTGTGTGTGTTAATTGTTAGTGGAGAGATGCTCTCATGACAGGGCTATTTCTAGCCACTGTCTAGCTACTTTTATCTCCAGTATTCATTTCCCACTGGAAAAATAAATATGTGAAAATAGCAAAACAGTCGAATAATTTTCAGTGGTCAACCTGTGCTGCCAACCCACGTTTCAGTATTTTTCACAAAGTGTTGTTTTCAGTGATGTTTGTAGCAATTTGCATTAGAATTTTGCAATAAAGTGTAAGAAAGACTCAACAATGGATGGTGAAACGGGATAAGGGAAGAACAAATGTTACTTCCAAGGATCTTAAAATTATCAGTGATAACCAGTTAGAAAAATTTAATAAGGTAAAAATGATGTGGTATGGAGTGGTGGAAAGACACAGTTGAAGACACAAGTGTAGTGATGACAGCTGCGACTCTGAAGAAGAAAGACCCCTAGCTCGATTCCCGAGAGAAAGAAGAGTATCTCAATAGTTGATCCATATTTTACGATACAAATTAATATACAGTGATTAATAAAGTAACTTAGTCTGAATATAAGCATACGGTCTGGACTACTTCCAAGAAGGGTGGGGGCTACAGCATTTCCCCCGAAACTGTCAAGCACATTTGCCAAAATAGCGTATATTGTGCCCGAAAATGACAGACTTTGTGTCGAAATAAAAGGGTGGTTGCAGTCCCAGCCCCACCGTGTACGCCTAAGGGTTTGGGTTTGCACCAGACAGGAGAAGTATTTAGGTAAAAGATATTACCAAAATAAAAAAAAACATAACTGAGTCAGAGTACTTTTAGTCAGTTTCATATTCACATTGCACCGGTCTTGGGTACTTTTACTTGTTGATACATGCTTACTTAGCTACATTGATTTACTGTATTAAATGGCTTATCGTTATTTCAGTTCCCCTCTTGAAAAGCTGTTTAACTATAGCAATTTCTTATTTTCAATCTGTTTCTACATAGATGATAAAGACGCAAAGGAGGATGATGAGATTTTTGATCAGGTTTAAGATCATAACAACAGCGGAGATGGTGACGTATGTTAGCAATTAAGCATACATAATGGGTGGCATACTTATACTGTGTTTAACACAAGGATGTAATTAGAATACAAAAACGTAATAAAGGCTTCAAACCAATGATTGTAAGAAAATGCTTTATGATCTTTAAGTTAAACTTTAATACCTGCAGAATATCACAGTTCATAGACAAAAGCTAATTCGTCAGTAGCAATTTGCTGGTATCCCAAGAAGGATTAAAATTGTTTAGTTATTCTTATAGAATGTGTTCCAAGAATATCAGTATTAAAGTTTTGGAGAGGATCGGAATTAGCGCTTGGAACTTTGACTGGCATGTTTGCTTTATCAGATGACAAAACCAGTGAAGATCCAGACAGCGTAACATCCAATCCAGTCAACACTGGTTCACTTCCAAGCCACTCTATTACTTTGGAAACAGAAACCACCGCTAGTTTAATGTCTGAGGAGAATGTTACAACTGTTGAAGAACACGTAAATCAAGAATATTCAAGATTTCATACATGCTATTGCAATTAACCGTTGCTGCTTAATGTTTCTACGAAAATACACACTTTACAAAAAAAAAAAAGAAAAAAAAAACACGAAAAACAAAAAACTGTGAATTATGCTTCTGTATTTGTTGTATTCTTTGTGACGTATCACTTGTTGTAGTTCAAAGTAGAAATTCAAATGGTAAGAAATAACGTCTTATCAAGTGTCGTATGCCAGAAATGAACAGAAAGTAAAATCTCCACTGATTTGAAATATTGGAGTATAATGTGTCGTATCTCAGAAAGTATTAGAACTGTAGAGGTGGGTGATTTGACATAGCGTCTTATAAGTTTGTGACTTAATTACTACTAATTAATTCACAGCAAAGTTGTTTTCTCCATATTAAAAAGAAACCTAAATGCCCATTTTTTAACATCTCTTAAACACAATGAAGATATATAGGACAGTATAAATTATCCTCAACAAATCTTCAAAATTTGGAAAATTTTCAAACACGATTTTCTCAAAACTTCATTTTTTTTCTGATACATCAGTATGATAGATCACCAACAATAATTTGGTGCACGATTGCTTTACCATTAAAACAGTGTGTAAAAACACTTGGACAAAAAAATTTTTTTCCCTAAGGGCGGTTTCTCCCAACAGTTGTGGTTTTTCATACTGTATTTTGCCCACAGCCCAAATTATAGGTATAGTGCTACATGATTATTAAACACAATAAATTTAAACCATAAGAAATAAAATTGGGCAAATACTGAACTAGAATGAAAAATGAGACTGCACATTTCTCATGGACTTTGCCTTAAAATTCAAACAAACCCCAGAATTTTGTTCTTGTTCCTTCTACAACATCTCAAATTGAAACAAATTTTACTTTTTCAATAACAACAAATTACTGGGATGAGTCCTTCACATAAGCACCTTACACATATAATTGGTACAGGAGAGCTTAAAGAAAAGACCTGTGGGTATTAATAACCTGAAGCTACTCCGAACTGCAGTTATTACCTCTAAGGACCATAATTAAGACTTAGCAAGTACAGTTCTGCTAGGGTACTTCATTATTTGAAACGATCACTAAATCATACTTGATCTAAGAACTGCATGGTTGTACCAATCATTGACTATGGAAATGTTAAACAGGCACTGATATACAAGATGTGGAATACTTGCAATTAGCCATGATGGCTTCCTGGGCCTAAACTACAGTAATACATAACTGAGCACATGTATTACAGCCCTTATATTGCTATTAAGCCTCAGATTTGCTTATTCTGCTACATTCTTCATTCATGTGAAGTGCTGAAATTTTTCAGTTTACATAGGATGAAAGGAAGTACATGAGGTTTTTTTGATGATTAGTAGAAGTCAAAATTAATTAATTTTGTATGAGATATATTATATATATATATATATATATATATATATATATATATATATATATATATATATATATATATATATATATATATATATATACACACACTGAAGGATGGTGGGAAGCAGACACAGTCACATAACTTTTAAACAAGTGGAATATGCGTCTAACATTGGCAACCCTAAGAAAAGTTGGTTGAAAAGATGCATTTTAGCTTTAATTCTACCACCTCTAGCCATCTGTTACTGAGAATCCTGCATTCTAATTGGTTAAACACTGACCTGTTTTTCCACAACACACGATCAGTAAATGTAAAAACTGATAAGAATGAAGTCTTTCACACATTTCTGGTGGTAGAATAGGAATAAACCACACTTGTAAGACTATTGTCGTCTCGACGGTTTATTCACCAATAATAGTCTGCCAAATGGGATTTATTACTTATAATAGGGTTACAGTTAAAATGAAAAAAAAAGAAAAAGAAAAAATAAAGTGACAGAATTAACAATATTTTTATAGCAGGGCTCCAAATAAGCTTGAAAAAGGGCACAGCCAAATAAGCAAATTGGCTGTTGGTCTATGTTATTTCATAGGACATTGACTGAGGGGTACCACGGTCATCAGTAAGGGCCCGACAGCCATGGCTGTCGGTGCTGCTGGTTATTTTGAGCCCTGTTATAGGCAATTATTAGCTATTGCATATGGCAACATAACAAAATGTAAATCTTACCCCATTCCATTCACTGAAATCCAAAATAGATTCTTTTGCATAAAATAGCAGGCTAGATGTTGCATACTATTGATTGGAGGCACAGTCAGGGGAGATAATTATCAAGTGGAAGCACTGACATGCTGAAACCATGCTACCATGAAGAATACAAATTATTGGCCTACATTTAGTTACTGAGTACTTTTCTCATACAACTGCAAGTTTTCAATTTGGAAATTTTCTCATTAGGCCAATAACATCAAGTATGTTACTAGTCCACTGCAAACCTAGTTTACTATTTAATTTGCTTTCATAGTTAATAGTTTGGGTGTCCTATTCATGTTGATAGAAAACAGCCATGCTAAAGGCCAGTTTATACTTCCAAATTTTCATGCACTTTATTAAAAGCTACAAGAAACTGTATGTGGCCATCCCTTGTGCTAATCACATACATAGCTCTGAGTTGAACAGTGTTCAACTTTCATAGCTTTATAGGGCTATACTTAAGTATGAACTGGCCTTAGCTTACAGCCTGACCAACAGAGTAATTCCCAGGGCTCTCACTCTCCCCAGGCACCATTCATTGCATGAATACTATAAAGAAAGTTCATGGTCACTCTTAATCACATGGTCCACAGGTGTAATGATGTTGAAATGCTGTGACATCTTATACAGTAGCCAAAGAACTTGTTAACAGTCTTCCGTGTCACCCCATGCATAGTAAACAGGCAATGCAATTCTAGCTGCTGAGTTTTGTGGCAAATTAAATTTTGTGATGAGCAATGAAACACATGTAATGCAGTTTCAATATGATTTTATTTCAAAGGAGTGGGGTGGATTCCATGTTGAGGATGTCTTTTTGTCTGTCAATTTTGGAATGTTTCATGTGGAGAAACTGGCAAAGGGAACAGGAAGTTAGCTTGCTGTAAGTCAAGATAACTTCAAGTATCACTGATGCTGTTATCAAGGTGTGATTAAGTAGTGTTTATAGTTTGGAATATCCCATTGGGTGGCCTTCCTTAAAACAAAATGGATGGTCTTGAGAATTCAATTTTACTTCTAATTTGATATTTTACATATAAACACACCTCCAGAGTCCCTGTGTAAACAGGACATGTTTCATTTTAGGGTTATTAAAGGGCAACAAATCTTGCCCAACAGAATAAAAAATCCTCCCACTAAGTTTACCCCTTCACAAGTTTGAAAGTAAAACATTTGTATATAGTGCATCTCCTGGGCCAAGTTAGCATGACCTGAGCAGAGTTTAAATTGTTTGAGGCAATGTTAACACACCATGCTGAGTGTGAATTGTCTCTTATTGGGTACACTATTGGGTGATCTGCACAAATTATCATTGACCAATCAGAGTTATGTGATTGTTTGAATTTTTGTTGATCAAAGTGTAGTCACCATTTGCAACTGGAGATATGCTGAAACTCCTACATATGTTTGAGGTGATGCAACAGCCTTTTTAAAGGGATTTGCCAGTGACAAAAATCAATGACTTCAAAAAATGCAGAAAATTTTTCTCTTCTAGGAGGTGAAAACCGCATCTCAATAGCTTGTAGTGTTTGGAACAGTGGCGTAGCTAGAGGGGGAGGGGGGGCAGTGGCCCCCCCACAAAGCCTTCAAAGGCCTCTGCCAGTAATAAATAAAAACAATTCATTTGAAACACTCACAACACTTCTTATGTCTTTAAGCAGAATTACACATCGATATGTCAGCATGAAAACCAAATGTTGGTCTCAAAATTGCCAGAAAGCAAAAAAAAAAAAGGGCGGGCCCCAGAATTTTGAATCGTACCACTATCAAGATAATAATCTGTCAGAATTTGTTGCTTCTTCTGCCCCCCCCCCCCCCCCCACGAAAAATGTCTAGCTATGCCACTGGTTTGGAAGATACTAAATTTCAAACAAAAGCAATCTGTAATGTCATTGTGGCACATTAATTTAACAAAGCATGTTTGTTATGCCTACATATGCGTGCAGATTTGCTAAACCTACATGGAACGATCTTCAAACATTCCAACAGTATCAAATTTCAAGGACAACAGGACACTCAATTTAATATAAAGGAAAACAGAAGAAATCTGAGGCAATGTGCCCACTTTACATAACATTCTCTTTCACATAGGACCCTTATGAAAAGCCACTGGAAAATGCCTTTAAATGAAAGGATTTCACCTTCCACATTGAGTAAAGGCTAATAATTGAATGCAACTTATGAGCACACACAGTTAACCTAATGCAATATTTTGATGTCAATGTCAATGAGGACAGAAGCTAGAACATATTAAGCTCTAATGCTAATTTGAAATTATAACAAATATTATCTAGCTACAATCTTCCATAAAAATGATGGGACAAAACAAGCAAAACAAGTAACAGTGAGATCACCATCTCCCTATCTGTATCCCCAATTCCCCTGTTCAATGTTGTGGCAGCCCAGGGTGTTCTGAGACTTCAACATTGATGCAGGGACCGGGGTTTGTCCCATATACTTTTGTCGAGGATTGTCTGATGCTGTACAAAGGTATAGGAATTTCCAATTTGGTTTTTATGGTGCTTTAAAAAGAGGAGGTTGCCATGTTTATTTTCAAGTGATGATAAAGTATTAGCAATTGCAATTTTCTGGCCATTATCCTGGCTTGTCAGTATGTCATATACTGTCATGAAAAGGAGCCAAAGAGTGTTAAGCAAGCTTTTTACTTGAATTTTTCTAGATCCGAGTTTGGGGAAAGGAATGTACTTCCTCAGTTGATTCATATGAGGTAGGGGTGATAGTTTTCTGGCTGGTCAGTATTTTTATTTTTATTTATATTGAATGGTAATAAATTGTAATGGAAAGAAGCCAAAGAGACTTTTGCATTTTATTTCCTTGATGCTGGGGGGGGGGGGGGCGGGGGACGTGGATGAAACACATTTCAGGATATACCAAGCGGTTAACCCACAAAGTTTTCTATTTTTTGCGAAACAAAACATTGAATGATCATTGAAACTTCAATATGGTTAAAGTTAAAACTCTGTGGAATCATTTCATCTAGTAAACATGACAATGTTCTTAAGGATTACACTGAAATGAAATGATTAACCATTTTTCTTCAACACAAGGCTTTATATACAGAGAAATTTTTTGTGGATTTGGACGGTTGACTATCGTCATACGTTGAAATAGTGTGGAGGTCAATGCTAAACCATGCTGAGGTCGATGGCATACCATGACGCTATTTTATACGATGAGAACTAGTAAAGCACTGACAATGAGATCTATGTTCAACTAATAAATTTAACAAAATTAGGTAAACATGCAGGGCTTTCTCACTGTTCACTCTCCCGAATGTTTTGTGCAATTTTACCAGTAACTATTTATTTCCCCCTCCCCAACCAAAAAAATATTTCACCACCACAAGCTATCTCTCCTCCTTCAGTAACAACCATTTGCATATATTTGTCTCCTCCCCCCCCCCCATCTTCATGGAGCCCATACCATGCAAAGCCTATCATGCACACATATATCCCATGTGGGCATGTTGACAGGGACAAAGGCTTCTCTACAATGTGATTTACTATGCTGTTTTTCATAGGCATACTCTGTTCAAAATAGAGCAATTTTTTCATGAATTATAATGCACTGACTTTGACCATGAAATACTCCCTACACCTCTGTACAGGCCTCAGACAATCTTCGACAGAAATGATGGGACAAAACAAGCAAAACAAGTAACATTGAGATCACCATCCCCCTATCTGTATCCCCAGGTGCGGATCCAGGGGGGCTGGGGGGCCGGGCCCCCCCCCTCGCCACGCAAAAAAAAAAAAAACGAAAGGAGAAAAAAGAAGAAAAAGAAAAAAAAGGAAACGGAGAAAGAAAAATTAAGAGCAAAAAATGACTTAAAGTGTCTAAGAAAGTATATATTTCTGTAGGGGTTGGGTGGAGCTATCGCTGGATTATCTCTTTATATATCTTTCAAAGTGGTTGGCGACGAAAGGAGCGCTACAATGTTCAAAAACAGGTGCATAGCTGAGTAATGATCATTGACTTAAGATCTAAATAAGTAAATATCGTGACATATGTAGTATGGGCTCGGCTAGCTGCACTGAAATTTAGTAGCAATTTTGTGTTGAAGAGTGAAATTTTTTGTAATCTAGAGGGATTGAGAGGCAAAGTTTTCGCCATACAGACCTTGCAGAATGAATACAGAAGACAAGCTGTCAGGTGACGTACTATTGTGCACAGTGGCACCAGCTGTTGCAGGCAAAGTAGCGGCGTGCATACCCTATTCGATTTCGAAACTGTCTGAAAAGTTTTAAAATGAATTCATAAGGCTTTTAAGCTACAAAAAGTGGCATTGGCACAGTGGGCAATGGGTGACGTGTGTCCCCCTCCCCCATTGATTCTTGAAAATTTTTAAAATGGTCCCAACAAAAGTCGTTTAAGCTCCAGATTTCTGTGGAGGGTGTAGGGTGAGATGTATTTTTGATTACTGGATTATTTGTTCTAACCATTTTCTATCACAAACTGTTCTCAAACTATCAGAAGTTTTGGAAATTCTTGACAAATTCCAAATTCTCGCACACTCCGCTAGCGTCAAGCCTTGCGTCAGAGTTGTCCTTATTATCAATAGCTTTCGGTAACTACTCACGGGGGGGACAAAGGAGCAAAAGTGCTTTTTAAGAATTCTCAGTCAGAAGATTCGTTTCTGAATAGCATAGGTTGGTGGGAAAGTGACAGTGTCCGATGCAGGTTCTGAAATGCAGGTTTTGTCATGGACTAATATTTTATTCAAAACTTTGGTGCGCTTTGCGTGCATACGACAGTGTTTATACCCTATTTTATATACCATTGACAAAGCTATGATGCAAGAAAGTATTCCAATGCAACATTTTTCTGAAAAGTAAATCTCCTGCTCTGTAGGGCTCTCATCATTATGGGATCTTTGACTAATCTAGTCTAGCACATGATTTGAAAGACTGAAAGTACGTAATTGCCGTTGCTTATTTTCCAAACATCTTACCGCGACGTTCAATAATGACGAAAATCTTTTCTGAAACGAATTTTGCCTGTCCACCATCCCTCTTGCTATACCTAAAAAGAAGTTGATATATCATATCTCCTCCCATATGGATGTCGGGTAGTGAGAATCCCGTTGGTCCCTCTTTTGTATACTGTAACTAATTTAGAGCTCCCGGGAGGCTCTATACTGTTCTCTGTCAACCTTGGATATCCTTTTAAAATGTAAAGGAAAAATTTTATTATAGTCCAAGAATGTTTCTGTGGACTCCACGCAGGTATAATTGCGTGTACAATTTTCCCATGGGCGTGGATCATGGAGGGACGGTGGGAAGCGTCCCCTTCACTTTTTGGGAAGGGGGACATCGTCAAAAAGTCCCCCTCACTTTTTCAAAAATGATGGAACAGACTGCAATTATGCCTAGGAAAATGAAATTTTTAGAAGAAAAATAACCTAAAAATCGTACACTTTTGTTGCACCAAATCGCATCTGAGGGCATTCAGTTCTAGAAAAATTTCCCTTAGACCCCTCCCCCATGCCGGAGATCACAAAACTTATTGCCTCCCTGTGACGCAAATTCTGGCTACCAACTGCTTCTTCCACGCCAGCAGGATGGCGATTGACAAATGTGAAAAAGTCCCCCTCCCCCACACACACACACACACTTTTGGAGATGGATCCACACCCATGATTTTTCCTGGGACTTAAGGAGGTTTGAAGACAATATGTTAACCGTCTCTTACTCCCCTTTTTCACCCAAACAAAAGTTAGAATTCACTAAATTGTGGACATTTTCTAAACATACAATCACTTTAGAATGACCCAAAGATACCACCATTTTGCATATAGGCCCCTAAAATTAACAAAAATTTCTCAAAGGGGAGGGTAAACCCCTTCCTGGGATTGCATTCTCATGTACTAATAAGAAAAGGCTCTTCCACTCTTGTATATAGCATACACAAAATCCCACTGCCTAAAAAGGCACGGTTTAGCAGTTATCTGTGGTTCCCCTATCACCAACTCCCGCCGGCACCATCGGTCATAGATTTCTGAAGGGTATACCCTTCCGAAGTCCATAAAGAAGGTGCCTATATCATCTCTCCTCCCATATGGATGTAAGGTTGTGAGAGTCCTGTTGGTCCCCCTTTTCAGTGTACAATTAATGCAGAGCTCCCGGGAGGCTATATACCGAAAATTTTTGGCGCGTTTTGCGCGCAATTGTTTACGCTAATGGAGAGAGGTACGTTTTTATTGAGTGATGGATTTATTTTTATCACTTTTTACCAAAAATCATTTGAAATCTTTCACGATTTTTGCAAAGTCTTCTCAATATTTCTTGATTTTTGTTTGATCTGCACACTGTTAGCCTTGAATTGCTCCTTTTACTATCAGTAAGGTCCCAAATGTATTCGCATTACTAATCGGTGGGGTTCTACCATAAGCCAATTATTCGTGTGCATAAACGTGATTTCAGAGTTAGCATTGTAAGGATGTAAAACAACTGATATTCATTTTTTCACCCTCCTCTTCTTATGAGAACTGAAAACTTAGTATCGAACCCACCTTCTAATTGATAGACACACATAAAGGGAATTGACACCGTTAGTCGTAGCAATGGTTTTAAATGTACATTCAAATTTTCGGCGCGCTTCGCACACAATTGTTTCATCTGACATCATATACTCGAATACCGTAAAACGAAAATAAAACACTCATTACGGCAAAAATCATTTCAAGTTACCTACACGGGCTCATAATGTTGGCATGTAAGTTTTAAGATAACTTAGATTCTCCGTAACTTCTGCAGGTACATATAGTAACTTATTCTAAGCCATACACATCAAATTCCATGCAACATGAAAAGGTATAAAATCTCACTGACATAAGAACTGGAGCCGATTTCTGTGCTCTTAAAATGCAATATTGCGAGAGCTTCCGGGAAGAGGCTATCAAATGTCTTCCCTCCCCCCTCCCCCACCCCATGAAATTGGGTAGCAAAAATGTGGATGAATATTACACCATACATTTGAAGTTTAAATGCTGCTAAAATAGTGCCGATGTGTGTACTTTTGAAACTGAAATTATTCCAAATTCTGATTCCCTAATGCTGATATATCCTGGCTGACACAGAGCTTTAAGTGAGCAAAGATCAAATCTCTTCACTTAAACATTCTTAGACTAAACAAGTGGTGATGAGCCAAATAGCAACTCCATGGATGAACAATGACCCCTCCGTATGCAATGTCCTCACACAGCAAGGAGAGGTGTGTTGTGACAGATACTTAAACTGCTGAAGGATCAGATATATATAGCTGTCTGGGAACTCGGTCATCATGGTACATTAATTGTGTACACAGTGGACACACAGGCAACTACTAGAAATACTAACAATGCCTAAGAATAGCAATCAAAACAAGGTAACTGAAAACATGTCTTGTGCAGGCTTTTGCCTTGAGGCTGTTCATTTAGTTGGTGAGCATGCCCCTTCAGATAAAGCTGATTTAAACTCACTACCATGTGATATAGCAACACTCTCCAGGGAGTGAGACTCCAAAAAGAATGGAGGCCTCAAAACACCATGAAAACTGATCCAAAATGGCCAAAAATTACCACTTCTCTTTTTCCAATCCAGTAGGAACAAAATGTATTGCCATTCTAATATGGCACCCTCACCGCAAATTTCACAAAAATCCACCAGCAATTGCAAAAGATGAAAGCTTTTGAACTGAGAGACAGACATTTCCTACCACATATTAAAGCTCTACCCACACTTTGTGGGTTGAGCTAAAAAGTCACAAAACAATGATATATCTGACAAAAGGCAAACAATTAATAAACAGGGCATATCTTTACATTTTGAGGTATTGTATGTTGGCTATTTTTAGATGCTATATATTCAGTACCTGGTGAAAATTTTTAACCCAAACAAGATTTTTACAACAAATTTATTGGCAATGAAAAATGTCAGTTGGCAACCCTTTTCTTGAAACTACTTCTCTGTGCAGCTTTTTTGGACTTGGACAAGTCTAACAACAATGAAACACTAGACCACTCCCAGTAGTCCCCCAAGGTTTTCTTCTGACACTGTACGACAGTGTTTACTTTTCTTGTCACCTCTCAAGATTTCATTCAATTTTTCAGATCCCAGAGTTGCCAGGGGGCAATCTGTCTACCTGAATCAGAATAGTATTCATCACTAACCTACATGACTTTTACATTTATCAACTGAAGGTTCAATGTCATTCTTTCATTAAGTTCATTTCTGTCAAGTTGTTTCTAGAGAGCTTTGTGGCAGAGTTATTGACAGAACACCAATTTTTACAGCATCCTGGCAGGGAGTTGCCATTCTAATGGCAACTCCCTGATCCAGGTTCATCACCTGCACACATGGGCATTCACAGAGTGAGCCGACAGTAAGCAGGGGTCAGGGTTACGGTATGATCTTTATGTGGCTTATGTTAGGTATGGGTGAAGTATTTTTACCAAATCCATAGGTGAAGACATCAATATTATCATTAGCCAAAAGGCTGTCCTCTGACAAGGAAACTACCTAGGGAAAAGTTGTTTCTTGTAAGAGAGTGACAGTACGTGTAAGGAAGATGTGGTTAGTGGGGTGCAGAGAGTGGGTGGGGTGAGGGGGAGGGGCAGAAGCTTAAAAGCAAAGATGAAATGAAGAGAAGACCAGTGCCCAGGTTCGGCATACCAAAATTTTTCTCTCACTAGTTTACGTACTCCTCTCAGTTTACAGGCCAAGGGCAAGGGGTTAATCACTGAGTGGAGTACAGTAATACCATAATATGTACAGTACCACATATAGCTGTGTAGAGAAATGTTTACTTTTTGCTGAGGTTTGGACTGAAGTTCATGCCAACAAAATAGCTACAAAAATGATTTAAAAAGAAGAGGAATGTGCAGTTCACAAATTTCACTAACAATCTAGCACAAGCTGGCGTGGTAGTAAACAGTACAAATGGTTGTGAGTAAATAACCAATTTCCACAGACATTGAAAACTGGTTAGGGACTTTTGGCCTAATATCAGTAGGAATCTTAATCACAAGAAATGGGCAATGAAAGCATGATCGCTTTCATTCTACTCCTCCACTGGTAGGACCTTGTTTCTCTCTTTCGGCACATCCGTCACTGGAAGATGAATTCCACCTAAGTTTCACTTTTTTAACAATAAAACATGAAACTCCCATGATCTCTGAATATAAGGTTAAAAAACATGTCCTGGTAATGACTTTGTCTCATCACCAAGCACCTCCATCCCTGAGGTGATGGTGAAATTTGTCTTTAGAAAGGAAAGATAGTGGTAATGCTGTGAAATGTTAGCCTCACAGACAGGCAAAAAAAAAGTTCCAATTTGTTTGGCTATAAACTGGAATAATCTTGAATCAGAATGACTTGGCAAGTGAAGTTATGAATTGTCTATCTCTACCAGCTGGACATTTTGACTGTCTTTCAAAATTAAAATCCAGATTAACCACCATTTGTAGAGTGACTTCCACTTTAACATTCTTAACATAAAATTCCCAGGACATCTGAATGCAGCAAAAGGTGACAAACATGTGCTGTTAATGCCTTGTGATCTATCACCACTGTCAACCCTGAAGAGCAGATAAGGTCTATCAGGTAGGATGTGTGATAACATTGAAAAATGCCTGCCAGAAGCACATATACAGGTAGTCTATCATAGCATTTTGAATAATGTCACATAGCTGTGCATTGTTGCCCTTAAACTCATCTCTCAATAGTTCTATTAACAGAACCAAGCATGGACTTGCTAATCAGAAAAAAAACTTGCTGCTTGTCTCTGTGAGGAGAATCTCATCTTCCAAGGTGTTAATTAATGTACTAAACTTAATTTCTCAACGTTCATGATGGCCAGCTTTTGAGATTATCACCTCCATTTCAGAGAGGATCTTAATATATCAAATATCACAACTGTAACATTACTCCAACTGCCATCAAGTGAACACTGTATCACAGGCTATATTCCTGAGTTTCCGATGTGAGCGAAATCTAAACTAAATGCAGGCTGTATCAAAGTAAGTACCTCTCCATAATACAATTATAATACTCATTGCCCCTTTGTAATAGGGTTTCTGGAGCAATGGTTCACTGTCCCCCCCCCCCCCGCCCTTGGGGAAAGTGGCTTAAGACTAAAAGTCAAGGCCCGTTCATACTTAATATCTATCAATGCTTTAAAATACAACGACCTATACAGGGCATGAAAGCAGGCTAGGATGTGTCTACTTACAAATGCTGTAATGGCATAGACAGGATTATGGGTAGGAAGAATGGAGGGGTCTTCCCCCAACTTTGTTCCCAACCTTAAAAAAAAAAAACATCGAAGGGAGGCCAGAGAGATTATGAGCGAATTTTTAATAGCAAGGTAAATTTTGCAAATAAAATGAAGGAAAAAATTAATTTCAAATATCATAACACTTGAAACCAGAAAAATTTTCCTCAGCGCATTTCGCAACACCTACAATGAATACTTACTAATACAGTGACGAAGCCCAAAGGTGGGGAGGAAAGGGGCGATTGTAGTTTGAAAACTTTGTTGGGTACCTTAACTAAAATTTCTTCCAAATTGTGGGCCTTGGCTCCCCGCCACACTTTTATGATGCAAAACCCTGAAGTAAGGGTCACTCAGAGTACTAAATGTACATCATTACATGCACAATGCATGGTCCATGCTTGCACAATTCAGAAACCTACCCATGAATAGGGAATTGCAGTTCTCAATAAATTTTTAGCATGCTTCACTTGAGCTCAATAGAAGTAGGTGTCTTGTTAGTACTGCTGTCCATAGTAGAACTTGCAACCCCTCCTGCTGTTACTATCCCCACCAACTACCACCTTATAAAACTGACTGATGTTTTATTATAAAAATATCTGAAATTTGCAATCACCATGAGAAAAGTATTTTATCAGAATTTCAAATTATACCTGGGGATGTAGGATCTTCTCTAGAAATGGTCCAAAATGGCTGCAAATGCCACCAACTTTAGAAACTAGAAAGCCAAAAGGCTGAATAATTCCTTGCCATGTTGATATAATTTTAGTACTGTGGTTTGAAGATGACACTCAGTTTCATTGTGTATTTACTGTGCCTAAATTGTAATTCCATCTAGGAAAGATCAGACAGATTTATTCATAATAAGATGGTCATACATCAGTTTCTTGCCTGACCAAATGACCAAATGACCTTTGACCTCCACCAAAAACCAGAAAGCCAAAAGGCTTTGTGATTCCTTGCCGAAAGGGGGGTGCTTTGTTACACTGAGGTTCATCCATCAAATTTATACTTCTCTACTTCATCATTTTTTATGATGTGGTCACAATTTCACCCCTGCTCACATCAGCTCATATGCCACATGACCTTTGAACCAAGACTTGAATGACCAAAAAAATGAAAAAAAAAAACAAAAAAAAGGTTTTTGGACTTCCACCTCTGGTGACCTTGAATGACTTTGACCTCTGCCAAAAACAATAGGGTTCTCCGCCTTGACATGACAAATCTACATACGAACTATGAAAAGTGTCGGCCATTCCTACCTCGAGATACCAAGATTACAAGGTTTTTGGACTTTGACCTCTGGTGACCTCGAATGAACTTTGACCTCTGCCAAAAACAATAGGGTTCTTCCTCTCAACATGACAAATCTACACACCAACTATGAAAAGTATCGGTCATTCCTATCTTGAGATATGGCGATTACAAGGTTTTTGGACTTTGACCTCTGGTGACCTCGAATGACCTTTGACCTCTGCCAAAAACAACAGGGTTCTTCCTCTCAACATGACATGTCTACATACCAACTATGAAAAGTATCGGTCATTCCTATCTCGAGATATGGCCATTACAAGGTTTTTGGACTTTGACCTCTGGTGACCTCGAATGACCTTTGACCTCTGCCAAAAACAATAGGGTTCTTCCTCTCAACATGACATGTCTACATACCAACTATGAAAAGTATCGGTCATTCCTATCTTGAAATATGGCGATTACAAGGTTTTTGGACTTTGACCTCTGGTGACCTCGAATGACCTTTGACCTCTGCCAAAAACAATAGGGTTCTTCCTCTCAACATGACAAATCTACACACCAACTATGAAAAGTATCGGTCATTCCTATCTTGAGATATGGCGATTACAAGGTTTTTGGACTTTGACCTCTGGTGACCTCGAATGACCTTTGACCTCTGCCAAAAACAACAGGGTTCTTCCTCTCAACATGACATGTCTACATACCAACTATGAAAAGTATCGGTCATTCCTATCTCGAGATATGGCCATTACAAGGTTTTTGGACTTTGACCTCTGGTGACCTCGAATGACCTTTGACCTCTGCCAAAAACAATAGGGTTCTTCCTCTCAACATGACATGTCTACATACCAACTATGAAAAGTATTGGTCATTCCTATCTTGAAATATGGCGATTACAAGGTTTTTGGACTTTGACCTCTGGTGACCTCGAATGACCTTTGACCTCTGCCAAAAACAATAGGGTTCTTCCTCTCAACATGACAAATCTACACACCAACTATGAAAAGTATCGGTCATTCCTATCTTGAGATATGGCAATTACAAGGTTTTTGGACTTTGACCTCTGGTGACCTCGAATGACCTTTGACCTCTGCCAAAAACAACAGGGTTCTTCCTCTCAACATGACATGTTTACATACCAACTATGAAAAGTATCGGTCATTCCTATCTCGAGATATGGCGATTACAAGGTTTTTGTACTTTGACCTCTGGTGACCTCGAATGAACTTTGACCTCTGCCAAAAACAATAGAGTTCTTCCTCTCAACATGACATGTCTACATACCAACTATGAAAAGTATCGGTCATTCCTATCTCGAGATATGGCGATTACAAGGTTTTTGTACTTTGACCTCTGGTGACCTCGAATGAACTTTGACCTCTGCCAAAAACAATAGGGTTCTTCCTCTCAACATGACAAACCTACATATCAAATATGACAAGTATCGGTCATTCCTATCTCGAGATATTGCAATTAGAAGGTTTTTGGACTTTGACCTCTGGTGACCTCGAATGACCTTTGACCTCTGCCAAAAACAATAGGGTTCTTCCTCTCAACATGACAAACCTACATACCAAATATGAAAAGTATCGGTCATTCCTATCTTGAGATATTGCTATTACAATGAGTGTCACAAACACACATACACACACACATACACACACACACAAGTCGATTTTACATACAATCCGAGGACCTCATTGTTATTTCCTTTGTGTTTACTTCCTTAACCCTAACCTTAACAATAGACTCTCTATTGTTCAAACTTTTGAGGACTTGACAAATCTATTGAATTTCCTTCAGAGGACATGAAATCCATTGTTTAGGTCCTCAGTCTGATAGGAAGACAAGTTCACCCACACACACACACACACATACACACACACACGATATCACCATCGCATAGATTCCTTGCCTGCCTACGGCAAGGAATCAATAATAGGAACTATCTTCTAAATATGGGCAATCCAAATACTAAGTATAAGATCCCTCACAGTTATCCTCCTTGAGAAATAGTGTTTACAATGTTTTGACCTTTTGACCACTGGTGACCCCAAATGACCTTTGACCTCCACCAAAAATAAAAGGGATCATCCACTCAATATGGACAATCCACATGCTAAGTATGAGATCCCTCACAGTTACCCTTCTTGAGATATCATGTTTACAAGGTTTTAATGTTTTGACCTCTGATGACCCCAAATGACCTTTGACCTCCACCAAAAACAATAGGGATCATCTACTCAATATGGACAATCCACATGCTACATATGAGATCCCTCACAGTTACCCTTCTTGAGATATCATGTTTACAAAGTTTTGACCTTTTGACCTCTGATGACCCCAGATGACCTTTGACCTCCACCAAAAATAATAGAAATCATTTACTTAATATGGGTAATCCACATGCTAAGTATGAGATCCCTCAAAGTTACCCTTCTTGAGATATAGTGTTTACAAGGTTTTGACCTTTTGACCACTGGTGACCCCAAATGACCTTTGACCTCCACCAAAAACAATAGGGATCATCTACTCAATATGGGCAATGAACATGGTAAGTATGAGATCCCTCACATTTATCCTTCTGGAGATACCGTGTTTACAAGCAATTTCCAGGGTATTTACTATTTGACCTCTGGTGACCTCAAATGATCATTGACCTCCACCAAAAAGAATAGGAATCATCTACTTAATATGGGCAACCTACCTGCCAAGTATGAGATCCCTCGGAGTTACCCATCTTGAGATATCGCATTTACAAGGTTTTGACCTTTTGACCTCCTGTGACCCCAAATGACCTTTGACCTCCATCACAAACAATAGGGATCATCTACTTAATATGACCAACTCACACACCAAGTATGAGCTTAGTTATAGTAACCCTTCTTGAGATATCGTGTTTACAAGCAAAGCGTCACACACACACACACACACATACACACACATACACACAAACACGACATCACCATTGCATAGATTCCTTCTGCCTTTGGCAAGGAATCAAAAACACCAAATTCTTTAAACAGAAAGCTTTTGCCTCAGTTTCACCATTTGACCTCTCGTGATCCCATCTTACTTTCAACATCAACCAAAAGTACAACTTTGATGACCAATTATCTACTGAACACTCCTGCCAAATTTGAAAAGATTCGGACGTAACCACTAGTTGACAGCTTTTTCATGATTTCACTCTTTGACCTCTCACGACCCATATGTCCTTTGACCTACTTCCTGTTACCAAATTATCAAGCCCTTGATATGTTTTATAAACTCACCAACTTTGACAAGGATCGTTGAAAGAACCTGCAGACAGTAGCCTTTAAACCAATGTTGACAGACAGACAGACGGACGGATGGACAGACAGACGGACAGACACATTGCCATGACAATAGCTCAACTTGTTGAGCTTATAAAATTACTGATTTGATACTCAGTCATTATCACTGTAAGCATCCATGCCAAACAAGCAATTTTGAGTCAACATGATGGCCAATGCAGCCCATTAAAGATTGGTCCTGAGATTTATTGAGGGTGTAATAATCTGACACTTGATAGTAAACTAACTACAAAAAGTGTTGCCAGTTGTAGGATTTACCCTTGAGTGCACACAATTAATTGCACAGAGCCATATGTGATTGTAGACATACTGACCAACTGTACAAGCTATTTATAGAGCATTATATGCTATTGTGAACATCTGTAGTCCACTACCTTTGGAAGTTAACTGGTGGTTATCTAAGAACCAATTTGTGCAGTAGAGCATTCAATGAGGCTAATGTTAACAAACTCGAGTAGATATTTAATCTTCTGTTTTGGGCCAAAAACAGGCGCCTCGGGTGGTATTACATGTGGGCTGAGAAGATCGTAATGAACATATAATTTATGGAGAGTCCCACTGTAATTATTTGACCCAAGCTAAGGGGTGGGATTGTGGGAATCCCACTAATTTCTTCAGAATCCAGCCCAATAGAAAATCCAATGCGGGAAATTCCCGCACACTTCGCTGTGCATCTGAGATTGTAGAACAATTAGGACACAGTACTTGGCAATAGAATCTTCTTATGTGTGGCTTTAAACTTGACATCGTTCCAAATAAACACAGCTGACACCGCATCTGGTGCACCACCACTACTATGATCAAAATCCCTCCCAATTTTGGGGGGGGGGGGGAGCAGGAATTTCCACCTAAGTTCAATCCCTTAGCGCAAACACTGAACCCAAGGACATTTCAAATGCAAGGCTGAATTTGTTTAGCTAAGCTAGACTTATTTCTGATGTTTTATGTTCACACCCAACTTTTGAAGAAGAAAGTATTCACAATATTCAAGCTCGGCACCATCATTTTAATCACTTTTGCTGAATTTTAGATTGATCCATACCAAAGAGGTTGGTTTTAGGATGATCCATAACATAGGTCCTAGGTTAATTCTATTCATATTATTTATCCCTGCCCATTCCAACCTAGCTTAATGGCTAACCACTAGTCCTCAACAATCACAGAAACCATTTGATGATTCCCCTCCTTAATTTTAATTACAAAAGCAGCAATGCTGAAGCAGCCATCCTTGTTTGTTCAAAGTTAATTTTACTTTATTGCAATCAGAACATCACTTACATCAATTCTTATAAAAAATTGCATCAAATCTTGAACAGGCTACTGATGCATCCTCCTGCATATTACATCACAAGCCCGTGAAGGTACTGACTTATGTGTTACAAGCAAAACATGTGGAAATGTTTCCCTTACAAAAAAAAAAAGGTATGTCAACCTGAGTATTTAATAGAACCCTCTGGACACAGGTTGACACACCTTTCCTGCCTTTCACAGGTTTTGTCTCAGAATTCTTTGTTAACATTGGTTTTAACTGCCACATTTTTTGCCTGTAAAACCTTTGAAAACCTGTCGCAAACTTGTGGCAAACCTGTTTCCAAGTGTGGAAACTGGCCAACCTGTGTCAATGTCAAGGGAAAACACAGATTTTCACACAAACTTCCCCAGCGTGATTACCCATGGCAGACACGTGTGAAAACCTGAGGATTTAGAACTAATTGTCATGGATTTTTTTGTAAGGGTTGATATATATGGTAATCAAAAAACAGCTACTTCATAATACCTTAACCCTTTCTCATTGTTTTTGCAACTGTATCAACAGGAACTTTGAAATACATTTTTAATTAAAGCTTTCAAGAAAACAATTACCTGTTTAGTTTGGTCATTTTCTTTTTGGCATTTCATGTTTACAGGGTTTTACATTGACTAAGTATCATTGCTTTTTGGGTTTTACTTGATTTTATTTTAAGCACATCACAAAAGTCATAGAAACTGACTATGGGGATATACACCTTAGCGAAAAATTTTAAGATCTAAATACCAAAACTGTCATTTTCAATGGGAAAGGAAGGGACAGGGAGGGGGAGGGGGAGGGGGAGGGAAGAACTATCCACTTACCAGCCCTATACCCTCCCCAATTTAGTTCACACAAATTTATAAAGGAAATGAGATATTACAATATATTCAATTTTGCAAGAAAATATATAACATGATCTTTGTCTTCCTTCTTCTGCTTCTTTCTAATCATAACACTTGTTGCACATTGTTATATTAAAATACGCAAGATTACAGCCTCTGCCTCATTACTAAGGTCTCTCAGATCTGTTGCAAGTACTAACTCTATCCTCTTCAAGTACTTCAATCCTTTAACTACAGTACAATCTACATGACATATTCAACCTTCCAATTTGCAGAGATCAAACAAAGATCTCAGATTTTCTAGCAAACAGCAACATTTATTTTCTGATTCCAAACACATTCAAGTAGTTCCTACTTACTTTAAAATACACATTAATTACTATGTACCTGCATTAAGCAAACTCCTTGAGATTATGTTTTGTTCAAAGTTCTGAGTAAAGGCACGGCTACACATGCAACCGATCTGTTGCAATTCGAGAAGTCACGAGAAGTCACACATCGAACTAATTTACTGCCGATTACTCAATCACCAACCCTAAGACTCCCGATGAGAGCGGCCACATACAGAACCAGATTCGGCACTTTTCCTGCTACATATAGTTGCCAACGCATTATGGGAAATATCATGGCGAATTCTGTTTCTTCATCCCAGGATCCCAGGACTATGCACCCTGGGGAGATAGTTGCTTAGTGGCTACAGGGGCATTTGATGAAGATACGTAACCCGGTTTAACCAGGGATGAAAAGATACTAAATAGTAACCTACGAGCTCTCAGAGGATACAAGTGTTAAAAATGGAGACAAAAAGAAGTAGGGGGTGAAGGGGGTGAAGGGGGTGAAGGGGGTGAAGGGGGTGAAGGGGGTGGGTATGTATTGAAATTTTCTCAGGATACCTGCGTACATGTTCGAATAGTTGCAGGAGAGAATTTCACCACTTATTATCTAGCATGATACAACTTATCGTGCAGTGATTTCACCGACACAACAATTTGCTGTGACCTTTACCGTTCCTTGCCACAAGGTTTGTAGCAGGGTAAAGCCTGCATGCTCTCACATTTTGGATGGTGAAAAGCCAACAGAGACATATAAACTGGTGGGTCTAAGTCTACATATTTTAGGTAGGGCTGAAAATCTATTGAAATTGTGACGAACATGCATTAATTATCCAACGGCACCAATGGGGCCGTGGGAGCGCAAAGCACTCCCTCCTGCGTGGTGTACAAGGTCCCGCCTATATAGGGCTCTTGAGGGGTCATGGGGCAATGCCCTGGTGGTAAAGTTAATGGAGAAATCTCAGGAAGCTCCATAAAACCTACAACATTATGGGCATTAGAGCAAAACTTTAAGCCATCTACAAGAAGCACTGTTTAGGAAATAATGAAGTGATAATGAGACGGCATATAGGCAATAATGGATGAGTGAGGAAAGCATCAAAAAGTACAACTCAAAATACACTGCTAAAGTAATCTAGTATATTTAAATTGTCTCAATGTTGAGATTTTTACTAGTATAATTTGGGGCATTGGTGCTTTTGCCTGATACTTCGGCTTGGGGCAGGGCCCCTTATCCCCTGTCACTGGCACCCCTGATTCTAGGCCTACACAATGGGGATAGGAGAGTTTCTACCAGATGTCAGCTTGTTACTACTGCATTGCTGACGATTTAGTTGAGTTATAGAATACTGCTACATATCCAACTGATTAGTGTGCAGATTCAATTTTGAATCTGCTACAACTCATCCGTGACGGATGAAAACTGCTCTGTGACAAGTCAGTAACACATTTTGGGGTACGATACACATGCAACTAATTGATCTTGGATCGGGAACTTCAAATCCCTGACTGTCGTGAGTCGGCTGTTGCATGTGTAGCCGTGCTTTAACCCCTTGTAATAATGATGCTGGTTAACTACAAATAGAATCTGCCAGTAATTGATTAGAGCTACAATATGTAATGAGTGTTGCAAATTTACTGAAAACATAAATCTAAGGACATAATAAACAATGAAGACTGATGGATAAGGTTGCAACATGCTGAAAAATGATTGGCAAGTAGATGTTGAATTTGCAAATATTTCCCATTCATTAAAATAGTCACAACATCAGGCTCTGTCAATGGAACTCAAATAAAACCTACAAGAAATGCTACAGAACTTATCTTTGTGACAACAAAGGAGCATAAAACTGAATAAAAGTTTTTAAGTGCTATGTAAAGTCCTCTGATCACTATGCAATATACTCTGACACTGTAATGACTTAACTCTGAGATCAGAGATTAGATGTACATATATACAGTATATCTATCCTCTCATACCTCTGTCAGATTCCCCCACCCCCATGTCCCTCTGTTAGATAGCCTGCTCCCATTAACAAAGTTTTCCTTAGGGAGCCATAATGGTTCCAGTAAAGCAGGTAACCCCAAAGAGTGACTATTTTCCCTTACAGTTCACCTGTTTGTCTATAAAGACAGATTCTTCAATAACTTTAAAGCCTGAATATTTTCCATCTTTTGTTGGGGGGTAAATTTTTAAAATGTTGCAAAAGAAGACCCCAATGGGACCCCAAACTTTATGGCACACTGAAAAATTGATATTTGTCATTGCCTTTGTGGGGGCTTTGGGAAGCTGTCCCCCATTACGCAAATCCTTGTGCTACTCCTGCACTGTTTGACTTCCAACCAGAATTGCAACTTTGAAGTAGAGGAATAGTAACCAGCTCAAGCTGCCTATGGTGTGAGTCAAAACAGGTAACAATACATAACATTTACTGTCACTGTGTGCCTACCCCTCATAACAAACAAAAATACATTCCTCTCCTGCAATTTTATATTAAAATGTGGTCCATTTATTCTCTCTTTAAACCAAAGAACAAGATTCATCTCATGTAATACATTTAGTGCCAAAAAGCAGCAGTTTTCCTTCACAAAACAATGCTTTAAAGTAGCTATGATGCACATGCACAGCCCCGATGTCATGCTAGTGATATTACATGCGCAGGTCCCACTAAACCTTCCGTCCACTAGATTAAAGGTCCACATAATGGTAGGTTCGCTACAGACTTGTGGTGTGCTTTACACTAATCTTAACTCCAAACCTTATCCTAACCCAAATTCTACTCCTTACTCTAATCCTAACCCTAACCCTTATCCTAATCCTGCCCCAACTCTACTGAGTTGATTTCCAGTCTAGCAGACCCTTGGTCTAGTCTACCTTCAGTTTATTGGAATTCTCCCAATTAAACTTGCACTCTTCAAAAGGTCCACCACTGTATTAACTCACTAAACCTTAGCAACTGCAAAGACAACATATATTCTGAAAAGAGCAAAAGTGGTTAAAAAGTAGTTTTTCCAAAGTCTATGTACCCTTGCAGATTGCTGTAAGCTTTAATAATAACTATTAATATAGTGAGATGAACTTTTTATAAAGATGGTTAATACCAGCTAATTTTTCTGATAATCAGATTAAAATAGCATTACCTGTGATCTTTGCATTATTGGTATTATGGAAGCCTTTCGAGTATGTCTGTCTGTGAAGAGGAATATGATATAACAATAATATATTAATCTATGCTACTTGCTAGTTAAGTGCATTCTTCACTGAAACAACACACTTAAAACAAAAAAATGCAATACTCTCATTTGTAAGGAATGATCACAATAGATAGGAAGTAAGTTTGGAGGGAAAAATAACTCCAAACTCTGTTGGACAATACACACTTGAAAATAACTTCATCCCTATGAGTATCAAACTTTGATTGAAGATCTCTTAGTTGCTTATTCTCAAGCATCCATCAAGACAACTTACCCTCCCAGTTCCTTTCAAAAGCCAGACAATCCTTAAGGAAACATCACTGTTAAAACACTGCTTTGAACTGGGTTTTGTCACTCACAAGGGCAACACTTTTAATGGGTAATCTGTTTACTGTAAAGCACTGTTAACACCTGCAACCTTTTTCAACCATGTAGTAAATTTTCACTTCGGCAGAAAGTACAACGGAATTGTACTCCAGGTTTTAAGGAAGATCTTCACTGAAACTGACATGACATTTATTGAGACCAATGCTTAAAATTTCACACCTCTTTGACACCTTGTTATGGTGACTTTCAAAAAAAAAAAGGATACTTGAAGGGAAATATTGCCTTTGTAGTACAGAATATTTTGGTATCTTTAAAACAATGAATTCAAAGAACAGAAAATTATTCAAAATAATGCCTCATGATAGCTTCGTTTGTAAGACATCAGATTCTCACGGAAACAAATTTGCAGCTCAAAAATAGTTTGTTTCAAATTTTTCATTTGATGCAACATCCGTAACTCTTGAAATGCACAATATTTGGGGTAAATGAAACTATTGCTTGAATGTACTCATGAGACTGAATGGATTCATACTACTTATAGATATTTTTGTTGTAGGCCATGTTGGTGCATTGAAAATGCAATATTTCCCATTAGAACTGTTTCTTCATATAAGCCTTTATGCAATTACAACTGCCTCAAGGAATTGTGGGATGCATGGAAGATAAACAAACCATACTCAGCACACAAAGTATGCAAAATACACAAAAACAATGTTTAAGACTAAGAAAAGATGTTCATGTTGTTCAAGACATAAAACACAGGTAACAACACTTCTTACACTCCTGGCTGATCTAAAAAGGAATGATTTGAATATCTTCTAAACTAAAAACAGTTCCTGGGCACATTGTAGGTTGGTACGGCAGTGTGTTTGTTTATCCCCAGTTTTTCATGATGTGTGCATGCACAGTCGAAACTACCAAAGGATTTATTGCCACCATCACAATGCATCACTTTATCCAGTTTCAAATTTATAGCAATGTTACAAAATTTTACAACTGAACACAAACCTTGTTTGAGAGCTATGCAGAAACTTATTTAATGTGTTTTAATTTAAACAAGTTGAAGGTTACAGAAGTATAATGTAAAGATTCCACTTTTTCTGTGACAATGATAGAGACTGTCTACAAAATTACATTTTTAGTATCAACCCATTACAAGGATGTATTACAACATCAACTGAAAACTTTGACTGGCTTTGAAAGAAGGGTAACCTTAAGAGTAAATCTCTTACACTTGGAATGAAAAGATTAAAAAGGGTAACATTTAGTTGTGGAGTCACTTGTAATGTGATATGTAGCCCCCATTCCCCCTGGCAACCAAATATTTTTGGTTTACTATTAAAATGGGAACTGTCAAATGGTGTAAAGTTACATTTACACTTAACAAATGATCACTGATACATGACAGACCTGCCAATATTTGAAAACTAGAAATTGGAACTCAGAAGGAGAATCTGTCGGCCTGGGGGAGGGTTTTCTTTTAGTTTAAATACCCTAATATGCAAAATGGTGGCACATTTAAAGAATATGTATCAATTAAATTTGCAATCAGGAAAATTTTGTAGGGCAGTCCAGCCCTTGCAAACAGCTCCGGCATTCAGCACTGCCAAGGTAAATGTCGAAGCAAATTGATTGACTTCAGCAAATAAATGAATGAAAGTTACACACTACATGCTCAATATTAAGCCTCAAGTAGCAACTTGAAAAGAGGTCATTTTCTGATCAGATTTCAACGATCAACAAAATTTGAACAAATACATTCAATACTATTGCAGTATATATAAAACAGTTGAAATTTTTCAAGTTTTTAGAGAAAATGTTAATTTAAAAAGTTTGTTACGATCACTATTTACTGTACGTACGAAACTCACTTTCTGTCAGGAAGTGATCACTGTGTACACATGAATATCACATGGCACAGTGCGACCTTTAGAATTCACAACCAGCCGTTACATCATTTTTACTGTGTAAAAAAATGGAACAAATCCACATAGTAGATGTATTGGTTTTAGCAATGGAATTCCAGAGCTTAAACAAACACATTAACGTAGTAGAAGTTTGTAAACAAGTACAACTTTCGTTAACTCATCATAAACATGACTGTATGACTTTTGATGCCGTTTGCATTGGGAACTTATTTAATATATTGGGAATTGTAACTTGCTGTGTTGTTTTATAACTGTTTTTACCATGGTTAAGAAGAAAACAGTTGATAGATGGGGGTTGCCCACAATAAGTTACGACTTAGCAGACGATGGAGACACGGTTGTGAAAGTTTTTATACTGTATGTAAAGACTATTATACGTCGTATGAAGTGAAAGAAGCTTTTGTTTTGAGTCACAAAGGAGCTGTAAGTCAACTGGCGGGTAAGTGGGTGAGCAGAACAGTCTACTGTTTTAAAAAAAATAATGCATATAAAAAAAATAATGCAGCAGATCATGTTACCAAGTCTGTGCTACATCACCAAGCATGCCAAGCATTGCAGGCTACAGAAGTGCCTGTTTGTTGTTTTGTCACTGAAGAATAAAGAATAAAAAATAAAGTACTGACAGCTCCAGTGAAAAACATTTTGGTAAGATTTACTTTTTTCATTCAACCTAGAGTTTAAAGATACTAGTCTTAAAAATGCTGAGGTAAACTGTATTTTTGCTGAAGTAAATCCATTTTACTTCAGCAATTTTTTTTTGTGGCGAATTTTCTTGTTCACAAGGACTGGTAGCCTATATTGTAAAACTTAGGAAACTTAGGAGAACTGGCATGTTTGCAGAAATTGCACACATGAAAATGCAAAAATCAACATGCCTTTCAGTGATTAGGCCAGGGTTCTGTGAGTCTACATGCAAGCAAACTGAAGTTTGAACTAGTTCCAGGGAAGTAGTGAATAAATCCCTTTTTGTAGTTTGAATGCACAGAATGAACCTTTCAGATCATGTTACTTGTTAGGCTGGGTAGACTAGGCTGCATCTTAATGGTAGTTGTTGTACACTCAACTGGAAATTCATATACATGAATGTTCCTTGGTGGGATTCATGCAATGTATTCAGAACTAACCTCACGTAAAACATTCTGAAATATTTTTATTACCGTCACATTCGTAGTTTAAAAGTCAGGCCTCCATGTAAACATTAAGATTAGGCCCAGGCTAGGCTGCACACATAATGTGCTATTTCGGAAGGCCGCACTTTGGTTATGTTACCGTTTACGGTACTGAAAAAAGCCTGCAGGCTTGCAGCTTATTGCCCAACAGTTAACACTGAAAACTTTGTTGCTGGTCTTCTGTTCAGAAGTGATCACACTGTAACTTACAACTACCTTGTTTGATCTTCAGAATACTCTTTTTCATGCTTCTTAATCTCAAACAACATGACTGCAATCAGTCCCATTGGTTATCAAACAAACATGCAGTAAATACTGCCAGCACGGTATACCACCCGGCCGTCGATCGGCCTGTAACCTATGGTGCTATATACACACTGGCCCTAGATGTAACGTATAAGCTTCATCATTACGAAATGCACTGTCAGTGCATGATCCTGACACATTTTAGCTCGGATGTTGTATGTTTATAATACTGAAGCCTTTGTCATAGTGTTTACCTAATGTACACGTAAAGTCTGTACAATATCGATTCATGAGTCATAAATGAGTTGCAAGATCCATAAAACCATGTGTTTTACATAATTAAGGTAGGCATATAGAAAATTAAAAAGTCCATGGGCATTTGATCAAACAGATACATATCATGTCAAATTTATCATAAATTAGCTTCTTGCTATAACATGTCTGGTGTAAAATCCAAACATGTTTCATACTTGAAAAATCATGTTTACAAGGTTTTTATGTTTTGGTCTTTGAATTTTTGACTTTTCAAATGATAGAGACACTGTAATTCAATCCTCCTCAGTGTGGGTGCTAACATGTCAAATGTGAGATTCACAGAGGTTGTCTTCCTTGTAATATCAAGTTGAGCAGGTTTTCAGTGAGACCTTTAGTGACCTCAAATGCCCTTTGACCTCTACCAAATATTGCACAGACCATACACTCAATATGGAGTACCCATCTGCAAAGTATGAGATTCAACACATTTTCCTTTTTTGAGATAGCACATCATTTTACCAAGACTTTTGCAGTTTGACCTACAGTCACCTCAGATGCCCTTTAAGCTCCACAAAAAAAAAAAAAAAAAAAAACAGTGATTATCTACTCAATACAGGGCATCTGCATGCCAAACCAGAATTCAAAAATGCATTGAGGTTTCGATGGTTTATGCTTTATTCCAAATTATGCCATGTAATCCCATTTCTTTCAGTCACTGTTCAAATGCTGTCTTAACGTGTTGAGAAAATGACTTCTTTGTTCATACGTGATCTTGAGAAAGTTTGCATTTTAAACTCTGGTGACCCAGACAACAATCTTGGGAATTCTTGGAAAATTTTGCTTTTGCCCTCTGGTGAGCCCAGATGACCTTTGATCTCCACTATGAAGCAACAGGGTTCTTCCTCTCACTATAAGGCATCTACATATTAAGTATGAAATCAATCCAAGCTTCCTACCTTGACATATCTGTAAAGGTTTTCAGACTTTGACCCCTGGTGACCACAGATAACCCTTGACCTCCACCAACAGCAATAGGGTTCTTCTCACCATAAGGCATCCATATACCAAGTATGAAATTTATCCAAGCTTCCTACCTTAGGACATGTAAACAAGGTTTTCAGAGTTTGATCCCCAGTGACCTCCACCAAAAACAATAGGTTCTTCTCACCATAATGCATTTACATACCAAGTATGAAATCTATCCAAGCTTTCGACCTTGAGATATTGTGTAAACAAGGTTTTCAGAATTTGACCCCCGGTGGCCCCAGATAACCTTTGACTTCCACCAAACAGGATAGGGTTCTTTGTCTTACCATAAGGCATCTACATACTACGTATGAAATTTGTCTAAGCTTCCTAATGATGAGGTATCATGTAAACAAGGTTTTCAGAGTTTGACCCCGGTGACCCCAGATGACCTGTGACTTTACCAAAAAAAATAGATTTCTTTTTCTCACCACAATGAATCAACATACATGTATGAAATCTATCCAAGCTTCCTACCTTGGGATATGGTGTAAACAAGGTTTTCATAGTTTGATCTCTGGTGACCCCAGATGACCTTTGACCTCAATAAAAAATGATAGGGTACTTCCTCTAACCATAAGGCATCTATGTACCAAGTATGAAATTTGTCAAAGCCTCCTACCTTGAGATATCCTGTAAACAAGGTTTTTAGACTTTAACCTCTGGTGACCCCAGATGATGTTTAACTCCCACCAAAAACAGTAACAGACTTCTTTGTCTCACCATAATGCACTAACAATCTAAGTATGAAATTTATCAAAGCTCCCTAACTTGAGATATAGTGCTAAGAAGATTTTCAGAGTCTGACCCCTGGTGACCCCAAATGACCTTTGAACCCCACCAAAAACCTTGTTAACATGATATTTGGAGATAAGAAGCTTCGATAGTATGTAGATATTGAAGCTTCTTATCTCGAAATATCGTGTTAGCAAAGTTTTTAGAGTTTGACCCCCCGACCCCAAATGACCTTTGACTTCCACCAAAATCAATAGGGTTCTTCCTCTTGCCCTTTTTATCAAAGCTTCCTACCTTGAGATATTGTGTTAACAAGGTTTTCTGAGTTCGACCCCTGGTGACTCCAGATGACCTCTGAACCCCACCAAAAACAACAGGGTTCTTCCTCTCAATATGAGGCATCCACATACTAAGCGTGAGAACTGTCAAAGTTTCCTTTCTTGAGCTATTGTAATAATGAGCTAAGTGTCACAAACACACACATACACACACACATCCACACATATGCACACTTGATGCCTTACAGGGTACTGGCAAAGGACCCCATAGGGAATGCAAGGGAATTTCCCAGCAGCAAAGCTGCCTGCCAAGGAGCCGAGTAGATGGATGTGCTTGAGGGCAGGCTGTGCTCCAAGGCAGACACGTGCAGCTGCACATGACTTCTCTTTGCAGTGCCAAAATTTTCGGGCAGCTACGCGAGTTTCGAGCCACGTGAGAGCTAGGAAAGACGTGCGAGGGCGGAGCTCTCACAAGCTGCACCAGTACCAGCTAAGGCCACATTGGTGAGTGCACGCATACACACGCCATCATGACTGCACAGGTTTCTCTTTTCATCGAAACCAAAAATGAGGTCCCTCACTCTTATCTATCTTGAGATATTGGGTTAACGAGCAGTTATCAAAGTTTCCACTGTTTGACCTCTAGTGACCCAAAATGAACTTTGACCTTCACCTAACCCTTTAGGTTATTTCTATTTAATGTGTAGCACTCACTATGTATGAGATTATTAAAGTTTCTCTTCTTGACATATTGTGTAAACAAAGTTTTTAGTTTTTGACCTCTGCTGAGCTCACATGACCTTTGACCCCCACCAAAAGCAACAGGGATCACATGATCCCTACTGCTTTTGGTGGAGATCAAAGGTCAATATGGGGTATGCACATATCAAGTATGAGATCCCTTGAGCTTATGTTTCTTGAGATTCAATGTTTACAAGGTTTTTTACAGTTTGACCTCTGGTGACCCCAGATAACCTTTAAACTACACCAAACATAAAATGGATCATCTTCTAAACATGGCATATCTACATGCAAAGTATGAAATCCCTAAAGTTTACCCACCTTGAGATACTGTGTTTACAAGCAGTTTTCATGGTTTATACTATTTGGCCTCCGGTGACCCCAAATGACTTTTAACCTCCACCAAAACCAAAAGGGATCATCTACTCAGCATGTGGTATCCACATTCCAACTATGAACCTCTTTGAAGTTTCCCTTCTGGGGATATGGTGTGTGCATGGATTTCTCATGGCTTTTACAGTTTGACCCCAAGTGACCTTTGACCTCCAACAAAAACAATAGGGATCATCGGCTCAACAAGGGGTATCCACATGTCAAGTATGAGATCCCTAACAGTTACTCATCTTGAGATACCACGTTTACAAGCAACGCATCACTTATACATACACACACACACACCCACACGCACATCACCATCACATAAATTCCTTCTGCCTTCGGCATGGAATAAGGATGGTCACAAACACATCTCTGCTACTGACAATATTTGTTCAGCAACCCTCATAAAATATTTATGCTGAGTTTATTTGCTGTGTGAGCGTGGGGTAAATAAAGCATGTAATTAGAAAGTTCAAAACAACAAAATCAAAACTGCACCAGTAACAATCATACCTAAAACTCTTCAGTCAATTCCACCAGAAGCTGACAGAAAAACTGGTTGTAAGTGATCTAACATAATGCCAGCACTTTGGCGGTATATACAGGAGCTCTCCAGGCTGCAATATACATTCTTGATAACAAGCTGATGAGAACTCTGGGAATCTGGCAGCACTGGGATTCTCTACGTCAACCTGAAACAACACAAAAACAAACCACAAATGTAAGTAAAAACTTCACTTTTACACATGACCAGGACCATTCCATCGTGAATGGAAATACAATACAGAAATAATTTCCACTTTCCTTTCCTTATTTCAGAATAAGATTTTTTAACTGTAACACAAAGCTGTTGATACATTTCTAAACGTAATTATGCAGAAAAGAGTACCGATTTTGTGATTTATTTTCACATTTGTTTAAACTTCAAACAGGTTATTCTAAAAGGTTTTTTCAGTTGCATTTCATTCGGGTCCGACATTAAAAAGGAAAAAAATCAGTCCATGACCCAAACCCTGTGGCAATACTCCTTTCCTAACTCAAGACATCTTTTTGAAGATTCCAATCAGCCATGCCAACATCATAAAAAGAAACACAATGTCTAATTAATATGCTGCAATGACATCACAGATTTTCCATCGTGCATTTTATCTCTGCAAAATGTGAATTTCTTTGAAAAATAGTATCTTCCAAATGCTACATGATATTGAGATATTATATTCAATGCTGATACAAAACAGTAGTATTTTGCATTTTGAGATAACTTATTGAATTCAGTTCTTGGCACAGTTGGCAGACCCCTAATAACCAAGCAATCACGTGTAGTATGGGATGTTTTCCATCTTATTTACTTAATCTTGGACCATAACAATTTCAGAGATTTTAAACTCCAATTTATTGAAGTCTTTAATGCAAATGGAACCATCAAAAATCATAAGCTTCTAAATATATGTATTTTACAACTTTATAAATATTTTATTTTTTAATAAAATTTATAAATTTTACACATGTAATTTAATAAGCATTTACTTTGTAACTTAAGCATTGTGATGCTAATTCTTTCTGTTTACAACAGAATGGTAGTAACATGTTTTAGACACTTTCTTTATGTTGAATGAGTTATCACTATGGCTTTTAGCCAAGGTAAAACATTTTACACTATTAAACTTGACAGTTATTGTATTAAAAACTTGACAGTTAATGAATGAATGAATGAATGAATGAATGAATGAATGAATGAATGAATGAATGAATGAATGAATTCATTAATTAATTATATGTGTGACATCATAGCCTGCTTGAATCAAATATAGAGACATGGGCACCATCATTTTATTCCCATTCATAAATACTCTAATTTGGAGTAGCTAAACAAGGGAAAGTGCTTTCTCTTTTAGCAACTTTTCATTGATCATGAATTATTCTCCCAGGCTGCCTAAAGTTTTACAGGCGTTTACGGCGACACGTACACAGCATAGTTTGAATAAAGTACGGGCTGCCTGTAACATGTACCATGCGCCACCTAGCTGCAGTACAGTGCTACACGCATTGTATAGCTTAAAACTCTGAGACAGTCACATCCCCCTCTTTTCGAAATCTTGGGAAATCTTGAGCGAAGTCATATTTCGTTTATATTATTCGATCAGAACAGATCAAAATTTGGCAGGAAACTGCTCATTTTTCATCTGCACTGATTGCCTTTCTGGGAGACAGGTCTTTAAGGAAGTGTGGTATGATCAATAATTTCTTCTTATCAACAATATACCAAAGCAAGCAGACCATAATTTCACCCATTTAAATTAGACTACTCAACGTGATATTCTCCTGAAGTTTCTCTGGAAAGGCCTTGAATCATCTGTAGAAACTGATTATTTGTTCAAATATGCACCCAGCACTGCTATCAAGCTACTTTTAATTTCAATGTGAACAGTTACAGGAACAAAAAATTACAGTTTATGCATCATTGTACTGAAGCCTACCTGGCTTACTTTGAATGTACACCAACTAGACCAACATAGACCAACTGTTTACTATCACAGCTGTTTACAATGTTGATCGGAAAGTTGCTCTCCACACACCCTTTGTCTCTACACTCGATTAGAACATGAGTATTAAACTGACCAATCAGAGGGCAGCATTCTCAAAAAGTATTTATGAATTAGGGAATAAAGTCAATGGTGCCCATGTCTCTACATCAGATTCGAACAGGCTATGACGTCACGCATATGGGCTGAGAGACTCGAGGCGCAGCCGAGGGTCTCTGCCAATATGCGTGACGTCATAGCCTGTTCGAATCTGATGTAGAGACATGGGTACCATGACTTTATTCCCATTCATAAATACTTTAATTTCGAGACGTTTAGAAGTGGAAAAGCTTGTTTTTTAACGATTTTCCATTGATCATGAATTATTCTCCCAAACTGACTAAATTTTCGCAGAGTGCACATAAGACTGCGTATAGGCTGCTTGCTAATTACGAGCTATGTAATATGTAGGCTATATAACTAGCTGCACGCTATAGCTTTGTCGTTTGCAAACACATGGCCATACTTTGTGATGTCGCTTTTCGAATGTGGATTTTTTGGAATATTTTGAGCGAGGTCATATTTGAAACGATTTCTCTGTTTGAACTGGAAATGTACTCCGCCTTGACAGTTCCATTAAAACTACATTTGGAGGACATACTAGCGTGAGGATATGTGGTTCTGCGATATTGCTCACCGTGACGTTCAACACACTAACGTGCTGCTATGTTGTTGAAAACAAATACGTTAGGCCAACGTTTGTCCTAGCCTTAACCTAGGCTACTAACTTATCGTTACGCTGTTTTCGAATGGTGAGTCAGTTCGAATTAGACTCGTACTAGAAGAAGTCTCCTTACCGCTGAGTGTCATTTGCAAGCAATTTCCATCTTGCGATTTTGTGATACAAAGGAGACTTTTCAAATGCGATCTAACTGTTTACATCTGTGCACTGACAATATTGATACTGTTTCGGATCAAAGTAAAACCAGCGTACTTAGCCAGAACAGTTATGTGCTAGGGCCTCACGTTAGTTGCTTGACTTGTGCTGTAAGTTACGTTACACCTAACGTTAGTGGTTGGAAACGTCATTGCAGAGAGCTTGTTCTTTACGAGTGGAACTGAAACCAGACAGATTTCTTTACTGACGTTGAGCTTTTCTTACAAAAAGAATGTAGGATACCGCATAAGGCTTGTTGATGCAGTACTTTGTCATTAGGCCTGGGCATATTGGACAGTAGCCCCCGGCCATCGTTTCCATAGCATATATTCTATTCTTCGACTGAAAATCCCCTTGATGATTTTGGAGCTATATTTCTTTGAAATATAGTGCACGGAATACGTGGGGCCAACGCTATCTTTCTGGAATATGAAAGATGAGTTTTAAGGTTAGTTAGTGCTCATCACTCATTTTACAACTGTATTTATATTATTACCCATCCCAGATAAAGGTCTATTACTGAGGTAAGAATGCTGTATAATTTCTTCTTATCGGCGATGTACCAAAATCAAGCGGATGCACGATAGTTTGACACGCTTTCAAAGCTAACTTTAGAGCCTAGGCCTGTAAAACACCTTACTCAGCGTGAAATCACTTTAATTTCTCTGAAAAGGCCTGAAATATCGTTTGTAGCCTAGAAGCTGATTATTTGTTTGGATGTGCAACATTGCTGTCAACCAAAATATATTATTTATAATTTGGAGAGTTGCTGAAAAAAAAATTACAGTTGAAGGCCCAGGCCTACCTAGCCTATACAAACAAACTGTTTACTGTAGTGTTATAGCTGTGCTTACAATCATGTTGATCAAAAAGTTGCTCTCCATACACCCTATGTCTCTACACTGGATTAGAACATGGGTAACTGACCAATCACAAGCCAGCATTCTCAAAAAGTATTTATGAATGTTCAATACATGCCTGTCTCAAATAGTGGAGGTACCTAAATATTCATTTGAGGCATTTTGAATCCTTATTAATATTGTGCAGAAGTGACTATTGAAAATCCCTGATTGCAGCTCTAATAAGTAGGCAGCTACTCGACTGGAGTCTATACCAGCGACTCTGTAAGGTGTCTAGACCTATTAAATAGTGGTACTATAGTTTATACATTCCACTCAATTGTTGTTAGCACCCAACTATGTGAAAAATCCAATACGTCTGGATCACTTGAGACACTTTTCAAGTAAATGAAAAAAATAATTTCCCATGTTACAAAAGAATAAAATACATTGCTCAACATCCGCATGTACCAAGCCCCCGAAGCACATGTAGTAATTACCCAATTTAACCCTTTCGCAGCCAACACGATTTTTCCTATTGCGCACTGTACAGCTAGCTAGCTAAACACAGTTCTTGACATTATTGGCCAGCTACTCAAAATCTAACATAACATTTTACCTAAAAGAGAATTCGAAGTTGATCTGAACATAGAGATTGTAGAAGGTACATTTCTCCACCAGCTGCCGTTGTTTAAAATGCAATTCCTGGTCGAACAGATTCAGAATGGCCTCCGATTGCCAGGACTCTGGTCCCTGTTCTGATGCATGACCTTCACCCACCTCGAGATTGCAAATTTTACTACGGAAAAGCATCCTATTGACAGAACCCTAACCATGATCCAATATGCTTGGGGACATATCATATGACTCAAGTTCACAGTCTTCTTCTTAGAGGCTATCTTCAGAGCTCACTACACTGATTCAAAAATATGCTTAGCTTAGTCTGACTTGCTCTAGAAGTCTGCCATTTTTTGTTTGCTGTGTATATCATCACTAAAACAAGGTATGAAAGAATTTCCAATAGTACCATCCTAAAAAAAATGAGATATAGAAGCTATTCAGAAAATCACACCAACTTCTAGGGGTATGTACTGTATATAGCTAGTTTGGTCATTTCAAGCATGGTAGGTTGGATACGTAAAAGTACGTAAGTGGCTGTGAATGGTACAGTAACCTAATACTTAATGTTACATATCTGGCTGCGAAAGGATTAAACCTGCACTTAAAGTGTAATATCAAAAAGCTCTGGAAGGTGTCCCTATTTGAGGATACAGAAAGAGATGGGGACATTATGTTTCAAACATATTCTACACTTGCTCTTGCTTATTTCTACTCTTTTATTAAAACACTTGTGAGTCTTTTATACTATGCTAGAGACAGCTTGAAACATATTTTCCACTCAATGAATTGAAATCATGTGTCCATCTCAAGTATACCCAACCCCTGAATTACGTGAGACAATTTTAAGTAAATAAAACAAATATGTGCCCAAGTTAAAAAGGAATACAAGAAACTGTCGAACAAGTACCTATGGCAAAGCCCTATTTAAGCCTATAAGTTTTGTGCTATAGAAAAAAAATTCTGAAACTGACTCAAGTATCCCCACTTTATGGTAGTCATGGTAACTGAAAGATAAAAGGTTGAATTCTCACAGCAATATGGAGGCATGAAAAGACAGTCCTAATGAGTCACAAAATACAAGAAAATGCTACTACTTTGCCTAAAGTTTAGTAAAATGCCAAGCTTCAAATTTTTTTAAGGCATCCAAAAGGTGAAGTCATTGTGTAAAGTAGTTTCTACTGTAATGAACCAGATTCCACTGAAACTACTGTTTACTGAACAGTAGTTTTACAGTATTTATGACAAAGTTGACAAAGTTATGGGATGGCTCCCAGTTCTTGGACAATACTAAAATTTCTCCAGCTGCTATTAAGATTGAGTCATATTGATACTGATCAGTATTACAGTATCACATTTATGCTTCAATTTATTCCTTATAAGTAATAATTCCATGTTTGAAAGTACTGTAAGCATCAAGCACTAGTATTGCAAATGATTCTGAAACAGTGTATACATTATATGTATACTTTTTTCTTTAATTTGGGATTATGGTGAAATATTGTATGAAAAAACACGACTGGTGGGAGGAACCGACCATTTGGGGGAAAAAGTTATTTCGACCAACTTTTTTTTACACACTGTTTAATATGGAAATATGTTAATGTATGGTAACATCCGTTCCATCACACAATCTATATGCAATTACTTCAATGTGGACCAACTTACGTACATGTTTCCCTTAACACGTATGGCTGAGGGGCCACTGAAAAAATATGTGTAATTCAAAACATAAAGGGGAAATACATGCTTATGTATTTTATTGTTTTTCGTCTGGCCTAAACCATGTGTTCGTATACAGATTTTGGGGCCTACTCGCTTTATAGCTGTCCAAAACTGTCTTGGAATCCTCTCCCCCATATGATCTGAACATGAGACTTGAACTTCTATAGATCAGTCATTCCTGCCTTGTTGGCTTATTATGCAAACCACTTTATATAACTTGGTTCTGTGGCCAGTTTGGATGTTCCTATGATCAGTTACGAATCATAAGTTTAATGTATGGTCTTATTTCATCTTTTTGAAGCTTTTTCTCATATTTAAGCTTTGATGTTTTATGCCATTTCTCACATGTCAAAGCAATGCTTTGTTCACCTTTTGTCACAATGCAATCAGTGGCATAGCTAGATATTTTTCGTGGGGGGGGGCAAAAGCAAAAAATTTCCAACAGATAATTATCTTGAAGTAATCATGAACTATCTAAGCGTAGCGCAACCATCATCTAGCGTATAGCACGCAGAAAAAATTAGATTAAAATATCTCCGAGATTGCCTTAAATGACACTTCCAGGCCTTGTCAGTAACCATTTTGATGTGTAATTCTGCTTAAAAACAAAAGAAGTGTTGTGAGTGTTTCAAATGAATTGTTTCCATTTATTTCCGACAGAGACTAGAAATTTCTGACAGAGGCCTTCAGAGGCTTTGTGGGGGGGGAGGTTGACTGCCCCCTGCCCCCCTCCCCCCTTCTCTAACTACGCCACTGTATGCAATGCTTAATATTCACAAGATAAGTGGCTTTAGGTTTGTAAGATCACTTGATTCCAGTCAGGGCTGTGCAATGGGACCAAATTTATCCTGAATGTGTCTGAAATTTTGCAAATACGACAAGAAGATGATTATTGTATCAAGGTGCCAAATAGTCCTAAACGAATGACTAATCAGGTTGAAGTCTACACACTTCTGCCCTACTGCTGTATGCAATGCATGTAACATGCATACTCATGCAGCAGATACTCTCATGAAAGCTGTAAACAGTGGGAAGTAACTCTTAGTCTTCATAAATTAAAGCTCCATAAATGGACTTCCTTGATGAAGAAGCCCCTTTGACATACTTTGTAAAGTTTTAAAACAACACTTTGCCATGAAGTATCCTTGGAAGGATTTGTGAACCAGTTTATCATGCTGGAACATAAATTCTGTATTGAAGCCAGTGGTTACTTAATTTTTTTTGTTCTGGAGATGTGTCGAATGAGACTTTTTGCTAGCTGGATAAATTGTCCACCTGTCTTCTACACTAGTTACATTAGCTCACCCTGGCATCAAGAGATACCAGAGTTTTAGAATGGGTGCTCTGTTGCCCCATTACTTAACCTTACTATTACCTGCAACTCATCCAGTCTTAGTTTATGATTCCTACAAAACAGGGGTATGAATGGGGTTACACTAGCTCACCCTAGCACCTGGGGATATAGGACTTAATACTGGGTGCTCTGTTGCCCCATTACTTTACCTGACCATTACCTGCGGATCATCCAGTCTTAGTTTATGATTCCTACAAAACAGGGGTATGAATGCGTTTAAACTAGCTCATCCTAGCACCCGGGGATACAAGACTTTCAGGCTTCAAAGTGGTCCATCACAAAAATATAGGAGGTTTTATAGGAAGGATATTGATGAATATATAGGGTTTTATAGGATTTTTCAAGAAAAATATAGAGTAAATATAGGAATTCACACACTAGCGGTTCTAATTATCTTCAAATTCCTGAGGGATGTGGATGGGGAAAACACAGTACCTTAGGAAACTAATAAACTGTACTGTTTAAATGATACAAATGTGATTAACAGTATCACAAGTGTGGGCCATGTGGCACTAACAGTGTGGTTCTACCATCAACATGGAGTTAAGAAAAACACCTATTTTGGTGGAAGGGAAAGGGTAAATCCCCTGACGGTGGTGTATTTGAATATTTTGCCCCTGGAATAAAGTATCTATAAATGTTATTACTTGTGCATACCAAAAAGGCACCAAAATTTGCAATATTACAAGTTGAGAACACAAAATGTGACCATGACTGATGGTGCTTTGAATGAATGGGTAGTTAATATGGAAATCGAACTGTTGCTAATGTCCTAAAGTACACAGACAGAATTCACCTTAGATCCAATAATAATGGGGTTGAGGTAGGGACATTTTTGAATTTTTTGCTGCTTAAATAACTGGAAATGGTCTCTTAATACAACATTTTGCTATAAACTATACACTGTATTGCTAGTCAATCTTGATAAGTGTGACATGTGGGTGATGACAGTAAGATCATAGGCCTATGACAACTGTATGTTTGCTATGAATACCTTCAAAATCACTTCCCAGTGGCATAGCCAGAACTGTCTCATGGGGGTCATGTAGTTTATTCTGCAACTGGTCTGAGGGGAGGGGGTGTCCCCCTCCCCTTTGAAAATTTTTTGAATGATTGGGTGACTTACATGCAATCTGGTGCTACATATGTTATTTTTTTGAAGTAAAACTTATCTTCAAAAATTTACATATTTTAGGTTACTAAATTAAAGAAAAAATCAGCACCAGCGGAGGAGAGAGGGTATGACTCAATGGTACAGTACCTCCCCCTAAAAATGCCATTGCTCACTTCGAATCTTTACAACTTGGCAGACCAGTGTAGTCCACATATATCAAGATGCCTACAGTATGCAAAAATGTGCATTAACATACTTAAAATCTAAAATCTCACTTGAGGAAGTTGCATGACAAAATTAGGGAAAGGGAAACTTAGCAAGTGTCCCCACTTGCCACCAATGATGGGCACTGCAGCACTAGATCCCATACATGGATTAGATTTACACTTTGGTTTGTTGGATAAATTGATGTGGCATTCTGAGACCTGCCATAGAACTTCTTGTGAAGTTTAGGGAAACCTCCAATAGAGATCTGCACATTGTAAACTTGTAACCATTACAGTGAGACTCTTAATTTTCTCAAAGCACTTACAGTAAGCTCTTTTTCTTTAGGGGAGAACTGTAATTGTACAACACTTTGAACAACCAATACAGTAGTTTGAGGAAAGATGGTAGATGACAGGGAAAATATTGGTATTTCAAACCATTGTACTACAGTATTTTGAATTTAAGAATTTGTTATATCACAGGCCAGCTACCTGTACATGCAAAGCATAGGTATTAGGGTTTTGAAATGTGGAGGACTGCATGACTACAGGGGGTGCCAGGCAAGACTCTAATCCACCCCCTTGACAATACCACTACAATTTCCTCAAAGAGATGAAATCATAGAGTACTTAAAATCACAGGTGTGAGAGTGGAACATTTATGGGTGGTGAAATAAGTGTTTATTTGTGAGTGCCCTATGCAGTTTCATATGAGAATATTTCTGTATCCTACAATAGGTCTTTGTGTACTTTACATCTAATTAAGATACTTGGCATCTATACACTGCTACCTGTCCGACTCAGCCACTCTGATTCTAAGGCACTCTGAGTCTACAACAGCTATCTTGGAAAAAGAATACATCTGAAAATTTCACCCCAAAACACCAAATAAAAGAAAAGTTTTTGGCAAGATCAGAAAAATATAGAATATAGGAAAACAAGCCCAAAATCATACAAATATAGGAAATATAGGATTTTTGGGGATTTATAGGAAATTATAGGAAATATAGGATCACTTTGAAGCCTGGACTTTTAATACTGGGTGCTCTGTTGTCCCATTACTTACCTGACTATTACCTGCAGATCATAGTCTTAGTTTATGATTCCCACAAAACAAAGGTATGAATGAGGTTACACTACCTCACCCTGGCACCAGAAGAGAGCAGACTTTTAGGGTGCTCTGTTGCCTCATTACTTAAACCATTATCTGCAAATCATCCAGTCTTAGTTTATGATTCCTACAAACCAGTGGTATGAATGGCCTGACATCATCTGCCACTATACCTGTAGATGTCCTTCCTGACCAGATTGTGTAATTCCTGAGGCTAACATCATCTTGTTCTCTTGTTTGGGCACATGAAACTAATTTTACTACTGTAAGGTTTATTATTCTTTTTAATACTATTTTTTTTACTGCTATGACTAGTTATAAAACAACTTAATTTGAGCACTACAAAACTTTTTGCCCTCTAAAAAATTCTGAAATTCTGCACCATACAGTACAAACCTGGCTTGTGTTGTGTAGCAGAAATCCCTGATGAGGATACAATTTGGAGCTTTGGTCTTGACTGTAGAGTCTAATATACTTTTCTCCTACAACTTGAGCAAGACAATTGTGTTTTGGGTCATGGTGTAGAGGGGAGATTGTCCCTGCTGGTCCAAACCAAGCATTAATATCTACTTCATCATCATCATCATCTACAACCTCTGTCCCCTCTCCTTCTTTTCCATATTTACCCTCATCACTCGGATAGGAACAAATCTTGATGTAACAGTAGTCAGGTATGGTAATATCATCTAGCAGTTCTGGAATCTGTAAAGAAATTGAAGGAATAAAGTACAAATAATAGTAACCTTCAACATCAATGACAGAAAATGGCAATTAAGCCCTCCTTGTACAACGTGGGATTCTTTGCAGCATGGCAAGAATGATGTATCCTAGTCATACAATTTACATTAAGTAATCAAAGAGCATAAACTTAAACCTGATATACATGTATATATATTGAAATAAAGTCAGCTGGGAGGAACAAATGAATGTTACACCAGTATGGAGTCATGGGGTAAGCATACAGATATTGAATAGGATGCATTTATGACATGTTACATGGACAGTCATGATCTATCACCTTCCATGCTATAGATGTCACTGGTCATAGTTGTGTAAGATCAGAGTTGCCTGGTCAATTTGTATCGCCAACTTAAGACAATTCTTTTTATGGGCATTATACTAATTTGTAACTCAGCTGACTCTAAATGAAGTGTTGTTTATATCCCAGTTTTAGACACTTTAGCATGATTCCAATGTTTGACCTTTCTACAGTATGACCTGAAATGACAGACCTACTTCAAAGTACAACTTTGATGACCCATCGTCAACTTAAAAGTCTGGCCAAATTTGATAAGATTTGGATATAACACTAGGAGTTGAAAGATTTTGTGTAATTTTACTGTTTGACCTCTCTTTGACCCCAAATGACCTTTGATCTACTTTCTGTTACCATAATTATCAAGCCCTTACTATGTGTTATAACCTTGCCAACTTTGACCTGAAACAGTCAAAGAACTAGCCTGCAGAGCAGACTCTGTAGCAGCCTTCCAAAAGATGGTGCTCTCTCAGAAATCATAATACAGCACCTGTATATATTCTATACAGAGCCTGCAAACCTTTGTACAGTTTTCATTTACACGAATCCCCAAAATGCGGGATAAATTATTAATCATAAGAAGGTCACATGGTGTTCACGGTACTGACTATTAATGTTTATCAATGGCCTGCAACGATGCACATATATGAATACTTCTGAAGATACAGTGACATCTTAAAAAGGTACGTAATTATCATGTATGGGCTAAAAATGGAGCTAATCCTTGCAGTGAAATGTCAAACCTAACGTTAGGCATAGGATTTTGTCCCAGATCTTGCCGGTTTGTACAAACTGGCCTGCATATAGGCCCTCGCATGTACAAGATCACAACATTCCTTGTAGCTGTATGTGTGTAGTGTACATGTACACGGTAAGCCAGTAACTCTACAGTAATAGCCGTACTGCACTGCATAACGGTATACAAGTGAAAAGAGTTGTCTGCTGTAGCTGATAAAACTCAACAATAGCCTGCTTACAGCATGCTATATCAAAGAACCTGCAGACAGCAGAATTTTAAGCAATCAGACAGACAGACAGACAGACAGACAGACAGACAGACAGACAGACAGACAGACAGACACACTGCATGACAATGGTTTACTTGTTGACCTAACACATTGCAGTCAAATCATCATTTTCATTCCAGAGATAAACAGCAATGGGTATCTATGCTTGGTAAAGAGAGAGACTTCCTATTAACCAACTCCACATGGCTATACAGTCAGTTATTGTTTTCACTTCAATACTGCTAGGGTAAACCTTGACCCAGATGACTGACAAGCTCCTTATAATAATGTACAAACCATGTCTAAGCCCAAAGGGACTCTTTCACTAGGATACTTAGATTTATATTTTTACCGTGAACTCCCACTCATTCACTCATTGTAAGGATGGTAACTGGTCAAATTCATTATGTAACTGAAATAGGTCTTTAGTTCTTCTAAAGGTAGTGCAGGCTGGCTTTAAAACTCAAATTAATCCATACCAGAGACTACTGTAGTTCTGATAATGTAGACACAGAATACCCTGCCACATCCTGATTCATGCTAAATTAAAACAGGTTTCTGTACTTTCAGTATCTTGAAGCATCCAATGGGTTTGTTTCCAGGTGCTTAGAGTCTAGGTTAACACAGGAAGTTTAAAAACAACCTTTTATGCCCATTTTATTAATATATTTTAAGGATATTGCTCATAAATTGGTTATGTGATGACTGTAGTTGTCACAGGCAAAATGATACAGGTATGAAATAACTGATGCAAGCAGGGTATAAATGCAATCTTGCATATCAAACTGTGAATTCTATCTTGTTCCTTGGATTATAGAAATGGCTGCAACTCCACATTTCCCAATCTTAAGAAAATTATAAAGCCTTAATTTTCCTGGTGGCATATTGAGGTGAATGTTCACAATTGTAGGATGTACAAAATTTTGCACCTGACCTTACATTGAAAAATTGGATGGAGCTTCCCGACTCATCCCCTGTGCAACCATTGTGAGTGCCGTCATGTTGGAGTTACACAAGGACTTGTAGTATTTTAAATGCTATGCCTATATGCACATGTCCTTGTGCATAAAGTATTTTATACACACACCAGTGGCAAAAATGCCTGACTGGATTGCAACTAAATTGGTCACTTTGTGTATGCCTTGCTTTATTCTCATAACATGGCTGCGTTTTGATATTGTCATTAGAAACAAAATGTAGGTACAGGAGGCCTATTTTCTACGCTTCTGTAAAAATATTTGTATCAATACATGCAAACCAGATATCTGTTAGATCCCTTACAAAAAAGGTGTGTCAACCTGTGTTGGTAACCACCCATGATCAAACCTGAAAACAAAAGAAATCACCTGTGTTCTGGGGCGGCAAACTTGTGTATTTGGAACCCTCTGGACACAGCTAGGTTTGACACAGGCTGACACCTTTCTTGCCTTTAATTTCAAGCCACAGGTTTTGTCTCAGAATTCTTTTTTAACACTGGTTTTAATTGCCACACTTTGTGCATGTAAAACCTATGAAAACCTGTGGTAAACCTGCATCAAACCTGTAGCAAAGTGTGGCAACTCTCCAACCTGTGTAAATGTCAAGGGAAAACACAGGTTTTCACACAAAATACCCTGACATGATTACCCATGGCAGACATGTGTGAAAACCTGAGGATTTGAAACTTATTGCCACATGTTTTTTTTTGTAAGGGATGGGAATATATCTTTAATGGCAAGATGTGATGTTCTGATCTATTAACAAAACAAGATCTACCTAAGAATTTACAACTATAGGATGCATTAACTCTTGTATAGACCTAATTTCAAAATGAAAAATCTGGGACAAATCTTTGCTGGATCAGACTCCCTATCCTATTCTATCCTAGCATCCTATTAAATGTTGCTAAATTTGTGTGCGCACAGCACAGCACTTCAGTGTTTAAAAAAAAGGTATAAATCTGCAGGATGATTGTGTATTGTAAGTTACTTTTTCAAAGAGAAAAAAAAAATTATCTTTCAAGAAGTAATACCCTACTGAGTGTAACTGTTGCACTCTATTAATGAAATGACATATGGTGGTATGGTGTAATCTATCCTGCCATAAAGATCAGACAATATTTGATAATAATTTTACATCTGTTGGTACAACAAACTTTACTTCACAGCCCGGTGCCATACCACCTTCTTTATGATTATAAAATTTGATTGATGAAAAGAAATTTTATTGATAATATGGCATATGAGCTTAAAATATAGTACCCTGCTTCCAGAGTGAATACAATAAATTTTAAAACTCTCATCTGTGGACTGCTCACTGATCAGTTTACAAAGCTTACATTCCCAATCATGGAAGTATACCATCATGTCTTTACTTGCCATTTAAATTAGAAAATAACCAAAAGATATGCACTTCTCTTGACTGGTCTCTGGCACTGCCATATGACTGAAAGCATGCGAAGGTTCATTAAACTCCAATACTGGGCTCAATTTTAACAGCTGTCTGGTTGCCTGTGTCGACCAAAATTTGTGATGAACAACCAAAGTTCATACAACAAGTTAACAGACTGCTTCTAGGGTTTAATACTGCAAATTTCTTTGTGGACTAGTGAATTTTCTTTTAGACAACCAAAAAGGGCAGACAAGTTGTCCAACGAACGAATGTTAACTTTTCTTAAAATCGAGGCATGCAATATCACCATGACAAAGTTCTCAGCTTACTCTAATTGTCCATGTGAATACTTGAGAAAAAGTCTTGTAAAATGATTATTGAACAGCAAAGCACAAATATGGAATAAACAGCTTCTTAAGACTAATATTCCACAAGTCATTAAGACTTCTATTGCAATATGTAAAAGAAGTAAAAAAACAGGTTCCCCAAATGGAATAGTAACAATGCAGGAAAGTGAATGGAACTTTTTAAGTCACAAGTGGTATTAGTAACATTGAAACTTTGTAGAGTCATTAAATTGCATACCCTAAGGACCCCTCATTTATGGTGTGCATAAAGCCGTAAAACTGGTGACTTGTATCAAACTTAAGTGGCAACTATACTTAATACTTACTGCACATAAAGCTTGAAACATGATGTGAAATATATAAAATCTTTTCCAGTAATGTTCCATCTCTCATCTGTACAGTAGAGCTACCTGTTTGACAGAACATTGCCCATGAGGCTAAATCTACTATAAGCAAGTAATAGATGCACTTCAAACTAATGAAGCAACCAGAAACCAAAAAGCCTTAGTGATTCCTTGCCTCTAAAATATAATTTTAGTACAATGGTTTCCTGTTGACACAAGTTCATGGTGAAGTTACTGTACTATACAGAAAGTTAAAAATTCATGGGCATAGGTCAAGCAGATTCACATTTTCCTAGTTTCTCCACCAAATACTGCAGACAATACATGCTCAATACAGAGTACCCAACTGGAAAGTTTAGATTCATATACATTTTCCTTCTCGAGGTATCACATTGACAAAAGTTGCAACACTTTGACTTCTACTGATCCCACATGACCTTTGACCTACACCAAAAACAATAGGGGTTATCTACAAAAAATGGAATATCTATATATCCATTTAGCTAGTATGAGATCCCTTAAAGTTTACCCATCTTGAGATTAAATTTTTACAAGCAATATTTGAGGTTTTACACTTTTACCTTTGTGGACTCTGACCTACACCAAAAACAATTGGGGTCATCTTCTCAACATAAAGCATTCACATTCAAAGTATGAGGTCCCTCAAAATTCCCCACCCTGAGATACCATGTTACAAGCAGTTTTCCATGTTTTCACTATTTGAACTCTGGTGACCCTTAATAACCTTTGACCACCAACAAAATCAGCAGGGATCATCAACTTAGAATGCTGCATCAATATGCTAAATACAAAATATATTGAAGTTTCCTTCTTGAGATATGTTTAAAGCATTTTTCACATCTTTTACAGGTTCACCTGGTGACCCTGAATGACTTTTGACATATGCAAAAAACAATAGGGGTCATCTATTCAATATGGAATATCCATATGTGAAGTATGAGATCCCTTAAGCTTACACATCTTGAGATTATATCTTTACAAGCAATTTTTCAAGGTTTTTACCATTTGACCTATGGTGACAGCACATGATCTTTGACCTACACCAAAAACAATAGCGATCATCTACTCAATATGTGCTATCCACATGCCAACTATGAAATTCACCGAAGTTTCCTGTCTGAAGATATTTTTACAAGCAATTTTTTAAGGTTTTTTAGTTTGACCTCTGACAACCCAAATGACATTTGACCTACACCAAAAACAATACGGATCATCTTCTCAACATGTAGTATCTACATGCAAAGTATGAGCCCCTCAATCTTGCTCACCTTGAGATACGGTGCTTACCAGCAGTTTGCCAGGTTTCACTGCCTGCCCTCTGGTGACCCCAAATGACCTTTTACCTTCACCAAAATCATAGGGATTATGTAATCAATATGCACTAGGCACGCTTGTGCCAACTATAAAAGTCACTGAAGTTTCTTGTCTCCAGATATGTTTACAAGCATTTGTCATGGCTTTTACAGTTTGACCTCTTTTGACCCCAGATGAAGTTTGACCTCCACCAAAAACAATAGGGACCATCTACTCATTATCATATATCAAACATTACATATCAAGTATGACATCCCTCAGTTAACCCTCCAGAGACATCATGTTTACAAGCAAAGAATCATCACATACACACACACTGCATCACCACTGCATAGATTTCTCTGCCTATGGCAAGGAATCAAAGACTGCAAAATCTCGTTGATAGGATGCTCAAACCATTTGTACGCTAATAAGACCCAGTGTTGTGCCTGTGACATGTACAGGCCCAACTTAGCCAACAGCCAGTGCAAGACCTATGGATATGATCGTACATGCACATACTGGTACGTAGCGACAATCACTGCCACTGACACTGCTAATGCATGTTACTCTCAAAACAAAGTGCAGTCAAAAAGTGGACACTTCATAGCCAAACACTGGGCCTAGTTCTGGGAACTAAGTGAAAATGAGAACTAGGCCTAGGTATCCTAGGCTGGGCCTGGCCTACCACAGGCATTCTCAGCATTATATCCATATGATATACACAACAATATATGTATAGTATAGTGTATGGTATATGTATGCTATGCAACGCCTGTGGGCCCTACACTCCTATGGGAACCTACGTTGCACTACCAGTGGAAACAGAAGAACCGTTGGATGGCTAAAATGGTAACAGGAACTCAAATCAATCAAAAACCTGTGCCAGATCAAAAAAAAAAAAAAAAAATGCACAAAAAATGTATGTATCATTTTGATACTGCTATAAACTGTGAGCAAATCATAAACATGGAATTAAATCATGCACTTGCTAATCCTTGAATTACAGGACCGTGTACTACGTTAACGGTAGAACCTTCTCCATACTGTGTGCAGCATACAGTCGTGTTCAAAGGGAAGCACTTGCGGACCGATGTATTGTATGTCGCAGTCAAGTGCTACAGTGTATAATTTTGCACATACATACAGACAACTGACTATTGCAACAGGTCAATGTTTAGACAACACCACTGGACTACGAACCACAGATCATACATAGTGTAGTGAAACCATAACCATGCAGTAGGTCATTGACGACTGAAGTATTTTGGATGAGTATAAAATTGGTAGCCACATATTGTACCACATTCGAACAAAAAGGTCGCTCAAAGATACCATCATCAGATTAACTTCCAGCAGTATGGCATGACTGATCTTTTAAGTACTGATGTAGATGGCGTACAATTGAGTCTTAGATCACGTGTAGAGAGTGCATGAGGGTATATCGTTATGACATTGTTAGATCTAAATGGTCGATCTGGGCTACTGCAGAATGACCTTTAAAGAAACTGCCAATATGTGACCTAAAATGACTTCCAATCTCCATGAAATTTTAAGACAAATATGTACTAAATAAAAGCAATCTACATATAGCAATTTTCAAGTTCAACCAAGTTTTACTTTCATCAGATACTGTGCTTTGAAGATTTTGATACTTTTGACCTCTTTTGACCTTTGAACTCCACCAAAAATAATAGGGATCATCTTTTCAAAGAAGGCTATCAACATGCCAAGTATGAGATATCCCTTGATATTACCCTTCTTGAGATAGTGGGGTTATCTACTCAATAAGGGCTATCAACATGCCAAGTATGAGCTAGATCCCTTGAGGTTACCCTTCTTGAGATAGTGGGGTTATCTACTCAATAAGGGCTATCTACATGCCAAGTATGAGATCCCGTGAGGTTACTCTTCTTGAGATAGTGGGGTTATCTACTCAGTAAGGGCTATCAACATGCCAAGTATAAGATCCCTTGAGGTTACCCTTCTTGAGATAGTGGAGTTATCTACTCAATAAGGGGTATCTACATGCCAAGTATGAGATCCCTTGATGTTACCGTTCTTGAGACAGAGTGTCCACAAGCAAAGTGTCAAATACACACATATGAACCCAGCACCACCATCTCATACAGTAGATTTCTCTACCTATGGCAAGGAATAAAAAACCACAGGGCTGTGAAAAAACATGAAGCAGCAAAATAGAGTTGGCCTTTTGAGCCAATCAGCATATAAATATGGTCACTGAAATCTATATGGGTACGTAAACCAACACATAAGTCAAATGCCACCCACTGACAAGTGGGTCAAAAAATATACTCGGCAGGCTGACTAGTACTTGCAATACTGGGCAATTCTGCAGGTTAGATGACCAACAGTCTACTACTGGAAACTGATTGAATAATCTTTTAGCATGTTTCCTTGCTCTGCAGTATCATGAAGTGTAAATGCTGAAGCTTTAGGACTGTGCATGCTTTTCTATTAACTGTACATGTACAATGAAAGGCCTTCAAGGGTATCTTCGTTCTAGTGAACCTTTGGTCTAGTGGGTATCCCCTGGTTATGATAGGGCCTACCAGGTACCAGGGCTCGAAATTTTGATATATTTATTACTAGCCTGTCGGACATTTGACAGTCACAATTCACTGGCCTGAATGATATTCGCAATAGCCCCAGTTCATTTTATCATATACTAACGTTAGGCTATAGCCTGCATGTGTACTTTATGTATGCATGTAACCTACAATGAATGTTTCAATGTTGGGCCATCACAAACTCAGCACAATGACAAGAAACATAGAAGTAAATAAAAATAAAAATAAATACATTGTAAGCATCCTTACATGAGCGTACACATACGGTAACAGTACGTGCGCGTGCTGCACTATGTAATGACGTCCAGGGTAGGCCATAGCCTACTGTGCATGCATCTATACCTACCCGGCTTTTATCACGCATTAGGTATACATGACATTAGGGTACTTGTGGTGTCGGAGATTGAAACTATCGTAAGAGAATGAGCAGATGGTATTTACTTAAGTATCGTAAAGATGATTATGCTCACAAACTCTTCATAGGAAATGGAGATTTGTGCAGAACTGATTGAGAGGATAATGTTGTTATTTTTGAACATCAACTTGGTGGGAAAATTGTATTAGCTCTTCGGACTTTTAATTGTAAACCAGCATTAGCCCGAGCGTGTTTTGAACTAGCCCTGGGCTAGCGGGCTTACATATTTTTCGAGCCCTGCCACGTACAACTACAAATTATCAAACACTCATCTTTTCTACAGTGCATGGGACTGGTCTACATTTGATGGGCAGGCTGACCAAACAGCCAACCTACTGTACTGCATAGATCAGTTGTTGATGACTTACAGTAGAGCTGAGAACAAGGCACTGCAGCTGTCAAATATGACTTTAACCAGAAAGCCAAAAGGCTTTGTGATTCCTTGCCGAAAGGGGGTGCTTTGTTACACTGAGGTTCATCCATAAAATTTATACTTCTCTACTTCATCATTTTTTATGATGTGGTCACAATTTCAACCCTGCTCACATCAGCTCATGCCACATGACCTTTGAACCAAAACTTGAATAACCAAAAAAATGAAAAAAAAAAAAAAAAAGGCTTTTGAACTGTGACCTCTGGTGACCTTGAATGACCTTTGACCTCTGCCAAAAACAATAGGGTTCTCCCCCTTGACATGACAAATCTACATACCAACTATGAAAAGTGTCGGTCATTCCTACTTCAAAATATCACGATTACAAGGTTTTTGGACTTTGACCTCAGGTGACCTTGAATGACCTTTGACCTCTGCCAAAAACAAAAGGGTTCTTTTTCTTGACATGAAAAATCCACACACTCAACTATGAAAACTGTCTGTCATTCCTATCTCAAGATATCACGATTACAAGGTTTTTGGACTTTGACCTCTGCTGACCTCGAATGACCTTTGACCTCTGCCAAAAACAATAGGGTTCTCCCCTAGACATGACAAATCTACATACCAACTATGAAAAGTGTTGGCCATTCCTACCTCGAGATATCACGATTACAAGGTTTGGGACTTTGACCTCTAGTGACCTCGAATGAACTTTGACCTCTGCCAAAAACAACACAGTTCTTCCTTTTGACATGACAAATCTACATACTAACTATGAAAAGTATCAGTCATTACTACATCAAAATATCACGATTGCAAGGTTTTTGGACTTTGACCTCAGGTGACCTCGAATGACCTTTGACCTCTGCCAAAAACAATTGGGTTCTTCCTCTCAACAGGACAAATCTACATACCAACTATGAAAAGTATCGGTCATTCCTATCTCCAGATATTGCGATTACAAGGTTTTTGGGCTTTGACCTCTGGTGACCTCGAATAACCTTTGACCTCTGCCAAAAACAATAGGATTCTTCCTCTCGACATGCCAAATCTACATACCAATTATGAAAAGTGTCGGCCATTCCTATCTCGAGATATCACGATTACAAGGTTTTTGGACTTTGACCTCTAGTGACCTCGAATGAACTTTGACCTCTGCCAAAAACAAAACGGTTCTTCCTTTTGACATGACAAATCTACATACTAACTATGAAAAGTATCAGTCATTACTACATCAAAATATCACGATTGCAAGGTTTTTGGACATTGACCTCAGGTGACCTCGAATGACCTTTGACCTCTGCCAAAAACAATTGGGTTCTTCCTCTCAACAGGACAAATCTACATACCAACTATGAAAAGTATCGGTCATTCCTATCTCCAGATATTGCGATTACAAGGTTTTTGGGCTTTGACCTCTGGTGACCTCGAATGACCTTTGACCTCTGCCAAAAACAATAGGATTCTTCCTCTCGACATGCCAAATCTACATACCAATTATGAAAAGTGTCGGCCATTCCTATCTCGAGATATCACGATTACAAGGTTTTTGGACTTTGACCTCTGGTGACCTCGAATGACCTTTGACCTCAGCCAAAAACAATAGGGTTCTTCCTCTCAACATTGCAAACCTACATACCAACTATGAAAAGTATCGGTCATTCCTATCTTGAGATATCGCGATTACAACGAGTGTCACATACACACACACACATACACGACATCACCATCGCATAGATTCCTTGCCTGCCTACGGCAAGGAATCAAGAAATGAACTAATGTTCTAAAGAACTTAAAAGCAATGATAATAATTCAGGACATGAAGGTCATTTATTTTGCAGGGCTAAGCAACAATGAATGTACAAAAAAATGTGTGTCTTTGCATCACTAGGGTATGTCTAGTTGGCTTACCAGTTCAATAATTTGGTTCAGAGTGGATTCTTTTAACTTGAGCCCTTTCAAAACTGAAGTACAAGTTAGACCTCCCTTGTTGAGTAACTTACAAAAAAGGTGAATATTCTTCTTATGTCATGATACTTAACATGACATGGCACATGACCTTGCTGTAACTGCAGGAAACTTGATATGTTAATGAGACAAGCACAAGAATAACAAGCACATTTTACATGTTTCTGGAAACACTGTAATTATATTAGATCTCTTTCATCCCTGTCTATGAGAAAGAAAAATATCTAGCTAAGTCATATATTAATCTATGAAAATTCATCTATAACTATTCACAGATGAATATTCATCAATGGCTATTGTACAGTCAGCAGGTCAGGACACAGGGTGCAATATGTATCAGATATATTGAAGATCTCAACAAATGCTCCAAGAAGCAGCTCTGATTTGGGAGTCATGTATTTACTATGAATATTCATCTATGACTTTTCACAGATGAATATGCATCTTTGACTATCGTACAATCAGCAGGTCAGGTCAACCAGGGAAAAGTTTCTGCTTTCACCACTTGCATGAAACCTTCATTAGCATCTGTAACCAACATTATAGCTGGGAAAACATTTGTGAAGGACCTTTCCCGCAATGTCCCACTCTCTTTTTCGCCCACTTCCCAGCATATGTGGATGTATTCCAGTTCCAAGACTCAAGTGAAACATGTTCAGTGCTGGTTACCCATTCCACTGCTTTTTGGCTATTACATGATGCATGTGACTTACCTCATACTGGTATCATTAAAGCTGTCACACACTTAGAAACAGATGATTTAATATGAACAAAGGCATACAAAACAATCAATGTGCTGATATAGAAATATTACCATGTACCTGGACAACTTGGTAATGTCTTTGAATATGAACATAAAAGGCAAAAGTAGGGCGGGGGGGAGAGGGGACCACCATCAAAGGTGAATGTATTCTTTGAAGTTTGACTCCTCTTTCCTAATCCGACCCTTCATGTATCCACTAGTCATTTCAAATGTACAGCATGTAGCACATCATACCTTTTTTACATGTCAGCTATCAAAGTATTACAAAATATTTAAAATTATTCATTTTAAGCCAGCCTTAATTTGATTCAAAGTGGACTGAAAATAATGGACTAATAAGTGCAGGGCCCTGTTGCATATTTATTCTCTATCAGTATGATATGAATAGGGGAATTGCATGATCAAACAAAAATTAAGATAAAAGCAAAACATTTTATGATACAGGGCCCTGGTTTAAAAAAAAATAACACAGTGAGGGAAACATGAACCACTAGCTGCCACAACAAATTCAACAACAATAATTGGCCACACAATCACTAAGAGGCATGCATGTATTGAAGATACTAGGGTCTCACCATTCCAAAATAACCTTAAATCATGAAATGCAGCCACTCATTTCTACACATGGACAGGGGGGACAGTGGGACAGGGGGACATGTCCCCCTAATATTTGAATATTTGAGAAACCCACCCACTGACTTTGATTTTTCACACTATAAATTATTTGAAAATGGGGTCATGTTCCCAGGCCCTCCCTAATATTGAGAACAAATCGCTGCTAAGGTTTCTACAGACAGGCATTACATAATTGCTGCTATTATGTGTTGTAAATTTAACATAATTTATGACAAAAGGAAATTATTCCATCTTATGGTCTGTAAAGGCATCCCACCCCCCTGTGGGCTGGGGGTTGTAGAAAAGTGATTTGTACCACACATTAGGTGAAAGTTAAGCAGGCAGTGAAATCTGTCAATTTTATGAAAAACATATACAAGATCCAGGAATTCAAGACTATTTAATCATAGATTTTTAACAAAAACAGTTTTACACTCCCTCCCTCCCCCCCCCACCCTTCCCCTTCCCAAAATACATTCCCAGGAATGTTCTTGTAACTTTGTCATTGGTTCCCTTTGAATGGTATGAAAAGGGGGCAAATTCAAATTATGACTCTAAACATAAGTCACTCTGACTTGCACAGAGATGCACTTACTTTTCCAGTGAAGCAGAACAGAAGGGCTTCACATTCAGATTCTCCAATGACATGCGGGTATGTTACCTTTCCATGTAGGACACTTTTCCTCGTAATCCTCGGTTAAAGACTGGGGCAATGAAATGGTATATTCAGCCAGGGTGGCTAGACAGTTGAGCTTTTAAGAAGGACTAAAAGTTTGGTAGCACAAGTACTATTTACACCAAGAAATTAGACCCATCAAGATATGAAGGAGAGAAAACCAAAACCCATTTGTTGAATGAAATGCCTTCATAGCATCCTTTTCTTGAATGCATTAAAAATAGATCCCTTTTGTCCACCTCCTTCTTTCTCACAATTATTTTTTTCTTTCTACCTTTCTTTCTTGCATATAAGACTATCTTTTCCTGAAGAGATTTTTTAAGAACTTTGTATTTGTTCCATGTAAACTAAATAAATAAACACACATAAATATTGGATAATATAAAACCAAAAATTATCTTGTGTATGAGGTAAGCAGCTGTTCAGTAGGTGCATGCCATATCAATTCAATTCAATTCATTTCTCATATGTACATTCTCATCAACAAAATTACATTCAAATGAATTAGTTTACATACATATGATGGGCACTAGAAAAACATTACTGTTCATCAAAGCTAGTGACCATGAAACAAAAGAAAAAAAGAGACGGTCAGAAGAATAGAAAGAACACTTTCTAGAATAGAAAGTGTTCTATAAATAGAAAATGTACTATGTGTAAGCCAAGTCCCACAGAATTTCCCACAATCTCATGGATACCAACCTTTGAATGGTTCTCACAAAAGTCTCCCAAATTCCTTGGTAGTAAGATCAAGAGGGAACAAAGCATAAAGTATAAACCAAAGTCGATCTTAAAGAGTTCAAATTTCCTGCTGTCTATACAGTCAAAAAAAGGAAGTATTTGACCTAAGCTCCTGACCATAGTGCGGCTGAAATAGGCTGTAACCATTTACTGGTGGACTCCAGAAAATTGAACAGCTGAAACTGGTATGTTTGCAGAACCTTGAGTTTGAAATAAACTACACATATTTTCCTCAGGGCAGGGTTAAGGAAAACAATTGAAAGTATTCCTGGTACAAAATTTAACTTAAGAGTATGAGTATGTGTTTCCCTTTAAGTTGTTTTGACTAGCAAAAGCTGAAGTCACAGAGCGGATTGATTACATCTCAAGTAAGGCTAGATATCCAATTTGTCTTTGTTTATACCATCGACCTGAACATTTCAGTTTAGTTTTGACAAATCAGATACATAAAATCAAGATGTTGTGCCCTATCAGAACTTGCTGATACTATGGTAATAGCTTATGCTTAAGGAAAGGGGATGAGCTAGGAGTTGGTTCCTGCCCCCCCCCAACCCTCCACTGTTAATGCAGAATACACCCTACTCTACAATGTGTGACATGTTTGAACTAATATGTCAGGAAAAGTGTCCACCCTCTATCCTATCCACCCTCCTCTACCCAAACACTGAAAAAGGTCCTGTTTGCTCGTGGACAAAACCATGATGGAAGGGGAAAAGATATATGGCCATGCTATCAAGGTAGTAGACCCCACTTTCAGAGGAAGTCCAATTCTACATTTAACATCTTACAGCCCCCTCCCCAGAAAAAAAAAATAACTAAAGTAGCAATGCTACAGTGGCTCAACCATTTTGAATGGCTTCATAACTGCATGCAACATTCAGGTTTCAATATTCTATTTTGGAAGTCGGGGGGGTGTGTCTTGTGGACATGCACAACTCTTATGGGGCTTTTACCCTCGGTAGCCAAAAAATAAAAAAAAAATTGTGAGTCAAAGAAAAATTAGGGAGTCACTGCTAATGAAAGCTTGCTCCCTGGCTACTTTCTGGCATTACTTCTGGATACTTTTTTTTAATTTTTTCTTAAACCTTGGCTAGCATGTTTAATTTTCAGTTCATAATTTTTACAAATTCTCAATTCCTTCTTTCACAGTAATGAAATATAAGGGGAGGGGGAACTTCCCTAGCAGTGCTAACATCCTCCATCACTATATAAAACCAAATCCCTTCCTGCATCCTTCAAACATCTCAATTCTTTCTTTCTGGTAGCCTCAATTCCTAAAAGCTACAAGACCTCAAAATGACAAAAGAAGCATTAGAAGCAAGAAAGCAAAATTCATGGCCTCAACCCCCACCCCCTGTCTATATCTAAGATTAAGGAAACAACCCAGAAAATTGTGTAAGATGATTACATGGCACCCACACACATTCAAACATGTGGGTGTCAGTTATAACAATCTTTACATAAGGTATTAAGTATTAATAATGACACAAGATACAAGAGAAAGGGATATTTTGATGCAAAAGAAAAGGTCAGCAATTTCTATAAGGTGATACAAAATTCATAAAACATGGACAGATCCAAAGAGTGACACAAGCCCATTCTTTCAGAAGTTTTGGATGCAAATTGTTTTTCATTTACTCTTTCAATGTACTGAAATTTTTGGAATAATGCAATATTTCCTCATACTTTTGTGCCCCCTTACCTTTCAGAAATTTCTGCTTCTCTCATTTTATGACAGCAGATACCTAGCCATGGTGGAGTTAACAAGTTTATACCCCTCCTGGGACCGAAAAGTGAACCAGAAAGCCAAAAGGCTTAGTGATTCCTTGCCATATGATATATATTGTTACAAACATGAATCACCTACATAACAAGCATGAGATCCCTCACAGTTATCATACTTAAGATATCATGTTAATAAGGTCAACCTTTTGAAATCTTGTGACTCAAATCAAAAATTGATTACTCAGTTATAGAAATCGCACCTTCATATGTCGCATTCCAATGAGTAACATACACAAAGTCATGACCTAGCTTCCACTAAAATGTCAATAACTTGAGTAAGGAGCATCATAGGAGGGTAGTATAATTGCCTTTTTGGTTTGTCTAAACAATACAAACCCAAGTGTCACAAAAAAGCCACAGAGGTCAAATGAGGTCAAAGTAGGTCATCACATGTGCTTCACATAGACGGACTTAACTTTCCATTATGTCATCCTCCCATATCACTTGGTTATTAAGTTATCGCACCACATACCTCACATTTCAATGCATTACGCACACACACTCATGACCTTTCACTAAAATGTCTATAAGATGAGTTAGGAGCATCGTAGTAGGGTAGTTTAATTGCCTTTTTTGGTTCGTCTCAACAAGACAAATCCAAGCACCACAAGACAGGCACAAAAGTCAAATGAGATCAAAGAAGGTCATCACGTGCACATCACACAGACAAACAAAACTTTCCTTATGCCATCCCCCTATGTCACTTGGTTATTGAGTTATCGCACCGCATACCTTGCATTCCAATGCATAGGCCTATAACACACACTCCCTAACATTTCACTAAAATGTCAATAACTCGAGTTAGGAACATCGTAGAAGGGTAGTATGATGGCTTTTTTGGTTTGTCTCAACAAGACAAATCCAGGGGTCACAAAAAAGCCACAAAGGTCAAAAGGTCAATGAGGTCAACTGAGGTCATCACCTGTATTTCACACAGACAAACACAACTTTCCATTATCCCATCCCTCTAAAATGTTTCGTTGGCGAGATATCAACAAAACATCACTTTCTGACCTTTTGACCCTTTATGATTAATGTGGTTCATATTACAATATTTCCACCTCCTACCAATCTATCTTAAGCCGCGGTCACACTACAACGAATTCGGATCGGATTCCGATCCCATTTTTGTGAGTTTTCGTTAAAATCTTCTCCATTTCGGGTCAGAAAGAGCCCAAAATTTGCCAACCAGTGTAAATATATGATTTGCATCAGAGGTCTATGAAAATGAAATGTTAACTGATTTTTTTTCGTGACGTCACACCGAAAGACAGCTTTTATCGGACACGCGTAGTCCGATAAAAGCTGTATGTCGATGTGACATCACGAAATAATTCGTAAAAATTTAATTTTCGTAGTCCTGCGATAAAAATCATACAATTACACAGGTTGGCAAATTTTGGGTTCTTTCTGACCCGAAATGGAGAAGATTTTAATAAAAACTCACAAAAATCGGATCGGAATCCGATCCGAATTCGTTGTAGTGTGACCGTGGCTTTATCCTGAAATAATGACTCAATTTGAAGAACGGACATCGAGTTACAGCTACTAAAAGACATTCACTAAATTGCCTCTGGTGACCCCAAATGACCTTTGACCTCCACCAAAAACAATAGGGTTCATCTACTCAATATGGGCAATCTACATGCCAAGTATGAGATTACCCGGGGTTACCGCTTTTGAGATAGAGTGTTTACAAGCAGCGTCACACACACACATACACACACACACCCACACACGACATCATCATCGCATAGATTCCTTCGGCCTCCGGCAAGGAATCAATAAAAAAAACAGAAATGAAAAACAGATGTGGTATGAAGGCAGCAAGCAGCAAAGGAAGTTGCCCATACCTGATTTGTTTACATTTAGCTGTGAGGACATACATCTTGCCGAGGTACAAACTGGCCATCAAGTTCAAAAGGCTCTTTGGCCATTTGATATCTTGAATAAAAAGTGGCCTTCCAACCCCATGAGCTATTATGCTGGTTCATATATTAGGTGTAGAGCAAACTGGCTTCAAGTTTCAATGGCTATATGGAAATTTGAAATGTATGACAGTTTGATCTTTGATGCAATAGTAATATTCTACATCAACTTAAGATTGCTCCTACCTCCTTGTGAAATGGATCTCTGTAGTGTAAACTGGCCTTCAAGGTCCAATGGCTATATACAGCGAACTGATACACATATTGTGTGAACTACCCTTTGAGCTCCAATGGGTATACAGGCAACTGATATAGCAAGGACAGGACTTCAAGCTCCACTGGCTATATGGTCAATTTAGTAAAACAACAGTTTTTGAAGTATTCACAATTTACCTGATTAAATAATTGATGTTGAGCAAGGTAGCCAACAGGGCATTCTGTTTCCTCAGTTGACTGTTAAAGAAAAGTATATATGAAAAAGTTTCATCAAAATACATAGAGTGCAGTAACGCTATTCCCATCAAAGCATGTTGCGATGGAACTGATATGAAACCAGAAAATGAAACATGAGCTGTCTGTAATGGCCTTTCTGTCAGGTTTTAACGAACTGGGTCATAAAGAATGTTTAAGGGAAAAAGCCGTCACCCCAAATTTGTTTTTGAAACATCAGCTAAATCTCTGAAATCTCTACCCCTCTTTCAAAAATATCTTTCATAATTTTCTAAACACAAACACTGAATATTAATGGTAAACCAAGAAATTCTTCTACACCATGATTTTAAAACTTTGTTAACAAAATGTTGTCACATGTAAAAAAGAAAAATTGATGATTTAGGATAGTGTGCTACACTAAATGGTCTGGGTGAATGCATACTGAAATAATACTCTTTCCAACTGGGCAGACACCAAAACTGACTTATTCCTATTTTGATAATACTGTAGATAGTCTGGCACAAATTCAAAAGGTGAAACCTTTGGGGGAAGGATGCGGGAGGGGAAGGAAATTTAGGACCACATTTAATTACAATTTTTGAATAAAGTGGGTGTATCATGTGGTTGTAAATTTCAAAATTTGACTATCACCATGTCAAAACATGTTTTCATTGTGCTAAACATGTGATGTCACAGTTCGTCCATCACCAGGCCATGATTGTGATATACTGATGCTTTCCATTTTATATGATGTCAGCAACACAGGTTGTGAATTTAAAAGGTTTAAAGGGGCTATTACATCACCCAAAACATATTTAGGAATATGATCATACCTCTAAATACAACTGGTAACTGCATTTGATTGGCATTACTTCAAACAGTACAGTAGCTTCACTCGTTGGTCAATAACCACGTGTGCAGTCAGTTATGTTCCCAAGCTCATACAAAGTATGATTGCGTAGATGTGGCCTTGAGCAATTTCAACTCAGTACAATCTTCTTCAACTTTGTCAGGGTGCTGTACTGGACCCGTTTTTTTTTTTTTACTGGAGGAGGGGCTAAAAGTAAACTAAGTAGGGAGAATTTTTAATGTTTTGGGCCATATTATTGGGCCTTTACACAGGTGATACTTTTTCTGAACAGTTTTAGTGAAAATAATGTACCTTACCCTGCAGGTCACAATCTGCATAAAAAGAATGCTTATGCTCTCAAGGGCCATAGCATTCCAACCGATAATGAGTTCAATGATGTTAAAATGAGCTGTAGGCTTATGACACCATACCAAAAATATTTCTGCAGAATCCAGAAAGTTGTTACTATCCCTTACTGTGATAGGCATTCAACTGCTGAGTAATAGACCCTTTTCCAAACAGGAACTACAAAGGATTGTGGGATATAGTTTTGGTGTGCGTCATTTTTGTCCACAGTAAAATGTCATTGATAAAAACGACCCATACCGAAACTCTATCCCATAATCCTTTGTAATTGCTAATTGGAAAAGGGTCTATGTACTGTGCCAAAGACTCAAAGAGGCAAGTTGCAATACATTGGTGAGTTGATAAAAACTGCTCATACTGACTTTCCTGAAGAGAATATAAATGTGGTTATGTGCAGACCACTGTAGCACACTGAAAAAATCTTATAAGCTCATTTTCTGATATACTGTATAGCGGGAAATTTTGACGAGGCTAAGTTTTCCCGATTCTTTCCCTTGTACACATATTTGCAGGGTGAAGAATTCGCTTTTGCATCAACCAGCATAGTGCTGTATGTACATAGTAACAGAAATATTTTTGCGGTCTTAAATTCGTGATTAGTTACTTGGTCGCGAAAAGCGTGAAAATTAGACCCCTGCGAAAATTTCCCACTATACAGTACCCTTCTCAATATTCAATCATGCAAAGCCAAACATAGCAAAAGCTCAATCTCTTTTTGGCTTTCATAATTTTAATCCCAAATTGCAATATTTTGGTACCATTGAACTTTGTTCTAAGATTTATAGTATGACTCACAATATCTGCTGCATTACACTGGTAAACAAATCTCTGGGAAACAACTACCTTCTGGTCCATGTGATAACTTCCAAAGTTTATGACATCTAGTGTTACTTTACTTCAGTTACTAGGAAACCTGAAGATTATTAATTTAGTGTGCTAATGTGCACTGGTGCAATTACTATTGCAGTATGTCATGCAACCCTGTTTTTGAAATTTTAGAGCTGGTACTAAGATACATAACACTGTTGAACCTTGAAGGCAACACCAACTTTATCAGCTTAAAATAAGTTAACATCTATAGGTTAAAAAAGACAACTTTGAAACAGTAGGCATACATGTGTGGTAAGTTTGTTTAAAATAAAAGGAATAAAAGGGGTACAAAATGGGTCATGTATGACAAAAAATAATGGATTTCTAGCACAAAAAAAAAACAACAGTGAGGCTCAAAGGCTTCATATGGTGAACAGACAAATTTTCCATGGCCCACAACATTGTTCAATGTAACCCTTCTAATGAAGCCTGTAGAATCAAACAGAACACATACTCTAGTATCTTTGACAGGAAATTCTGACAGGTTAGATGAACAATGACCATCTAGAATGTTGTTACCTTTTATTCCCACATACTTCCAATAACTCAGTTTCACTATTATGGAATATAGGGGGTAGGTACATCCCCACACAGTTTGACATCTACAGATAGTGGTATGCAATTACACTGTAACCATGCACAGGCAATTTTGTTCCTATTCCTGGTTCATTTTATATCCAGGGTTCATAGACTTTATGAGGGAGTAAAGTCCATGCCTTTTGCAGGCTTTTCAAGTCTCTTTTGATGAGATTTCCAGGCTGTTTTGGACAAAAAGCAACTAATGTATTTCATGGTAATAACTAATTACTTTACATGGTATTGAAATACTCTATTGTATAACAGTTTGACCCTGGCACAAATATGCTGTTAAACATTACATACAATACTTTTCTTTGTGCATGTTAACTGTAGGCCTAGAACATTCTGTGTTCCCATACGAATCATGTAAACAATGATCTGTACTCTATGTTCATCATTGCGGTACAACTGGTATCTACAGAATGTTGTTCAATGGCAAAGTTACAAGGCTCTTTGATACAGCTAATTAAAATTAACAAGTGACTTGCACTGTATATACTGTACCTGCAGGGACAAACCGCTGAGGCACTGACCACAAAAGGTCTGCACCTCCAACAAAACCACAACAAATGTATAATTACAACAATCACTTGAGATCCTGCTCCCTTAGAATTTTAGGGAAAGAAGCATTTTAGAGTTGCATAGGCCAAAATCTCGCATGACCACTGATCCAGCCAAAATCCTTCACCACCCAATACATCACTGCAAAGGTATCATTACAGTATGAAAAAGATTCAATACTCACTGTTATACCCAAAACACAAAGGAAAAGAAGTGTTTTAGTGTTTTCGAAAATGACCCAAAATGACTGCTAGACTCGACCATCACTGACCTCAAATCCCAAAACACTACAAGGAAGCACTATGAAGTTACAGTATAATAAACATTCAATACTGTGTCATGAAAAACTTCAGAAAAATATCCATTTTTAGTGTTTTCATAAAAAAGACCCCTAAATGCTGACTAGCTGACTCCAAATTCTGAACATCCCGCAAAACACCTATGTACAGCATCAATACAGTATTACAAATATCAAAACCTGTGCCATAAAAGCTTCAGTGAAAGAACTATATTGGTCAATCATAAAACAAAAGAAAATAACGAAGATGCCAAAAAATGACCATGCATTGACCACTGAAAATTACTGAACATCCAAAGGATTTCCGACAAACACTTATCACAATGTCATTTAACCATTAGGAAAGGGAGAATTTCTTATGTGTGCACGCACAAAATGACCCCTAGATGACCTTTGACACAAAATCTCTGACCACCACTGATAACCTTTTACTAATCCATCATTGTGTCAAAGTTTCAAAGAATCGGCCAAAGCACGTAGTCATAGGGCATCTTGAAAGAAAGATGTTTGACTGAGATAGGAGAGTGATGTAACAGAGTACAGACTTACATACAGTAGCGTGATAGGCGCCGTGCAATCACAATAGCTCACACCAGTGTACTGATATTAGCAAAATATTCATATTTTATCCATTGATGGCCCTTGCCATACGAAATACTAAAGAAACATCGTTGTTTTCTTCATTTTTTTGTATCACTGTATCAAAAGAATAAATCATGTACAACACTAAGGGTCAACCCATAATCAGATCGGATATCGGGGCCGATGTTCAGGACTATCGGTAAAACATTGGATCGGCAAAATATAGCAAATTGCACTTGCCAATGTTTGCCGATGTTCCAGGAGTCGAAAATTTCATTTAAGTTATTCGGGGACATAAAGTGATAGTGGTTTCTTAGAACAAAGAAATGAACAGATAAATAGGATCAATCATGTTATTATGACCGACAATAGCCCTTGTGATCGCTGTCAATTTCTGTTTGATCTCCTAAATTCCGGCAGTATCAACAGTGTATTGCGTAAACTGGCTCTATCGACAAGCACTATGATATTCGCAATATGCACAAGCTTTTAACATCTGTACGCAGTCTAGCGATCATGTCACTTTTCAATTCACCGAAATTTATCAATAAACGAAACAAAGTGTGGAATTCACAGTCATTAATTGTATGTTTGATATAGGGCCGAAATGTACGCAAACACAGTACTTAGGCATGTCCATGTTCTGTAAAGAGAAGTCCAAGTGAAATGCACCATTAAAGCACAGTAAAGCCAGTGCATGTGTAGGTCCATAACTGTATGCAAACATTCATACATTAGGCTACACACACGTGTGCTCTGTAATGACGTTGATGTACATAGCAAGAACATGGGGTGTGGTCCGGGAAATAACGGTGTTTTTCGATTGCTGCTTGTACGACTAAATTTCCAGTTGTTACATCAGAGTTTGCAGCAGTTATGGCGGATGCTTCTTATGTAAGACATGCATTTTCATTTGTGTGAAATTATGTGTGCCATGTACTTTTATGGCTTTCATAATAAACTATATCTGCAACATCACCCCCATACCCAAAATTCATAGTAGCTGCATAACTTTGCGCACAGCAAGCTCTCCAGCTAGCATGCATGGAACAAATATTTACATACGGATATACACTACGTGCATGCATGCATTACGTACTGCTATATGAAGCACTCAAAATTAATTTACATGTGTAAGCCAACACAATCTGTTTATGTGTAGGTAAAGCATGGTAGGATGGTGCGAAAGGGTAAGTACATGCACTGAAATATCGCGGGCTTATTTCTGTTTTAACATTCACTAGTGTGAGCCACTTGGGCTATGAACAGAGGTGTGAATCAATTTGTTAAGCCCTGCTGTGCACAGTTTATAAGCAGATTTGAGCTACTGCTACGAACAGGATAACAAAGGTATTGCATTTTGTTAGGGGAATTAGTAGGCTTACTGTGAGTGGGTGAAAGTCAGTTCAATCACAGAAATATGTGCTATGAATGAAGAGTCACCAATAGTCCGTTAATTGCTTATTTTCGAAGCTTTATTTGGTCATTGAATTGTCATATAAGCATCGTTTTGTGAATGAAAGGTGTCAAAGCAAAATATGGAGGGGTAAACTACTAAACTTTCGTTTTTTTAAAGGGAAATTCATTTAAGCCGATGTGCATGTATAGGCATGGCTTAAGGGGGAATAAAGAATGTTTGATCACGCTGTGAAATGATGTTAAAGTATTGATAGCGAAAATATCCCATTGTGATAAAAACATGGGACATCGGATCGGCAGCGAAAAACCACACTGGTTGAGCCCTATACAACACTAACATTCAAGATTACTTGGTGATCACAGAGCTTGATTGCTAAGTGGCTATTGAACTACTGTAACAATCCAAGGACAGCTTATTCATGTCCTGCCTAGTTAACTACATTTTGTCTTTATGCAAGATACTTCATCCCTGTTGCCTCTCTCTATGCAAGTATTAACTAGGGCAGTTTTGACCAGGGGTAATTACAGCTGTGTCTTTCACTGGGATTGCCCCAGTTAGAGTATATACAGACTTGTACTGTTTATGCAACCATTGAAATACTACAGCTATTATAGATTTTCTTTTTCCTGTTCAATTTATAGTTATTGACAAACCTCTGTGGGTTCAACAAATGACGAGATAAACTCTCTGAGAGGCATCAATTTCTGACTCCAGTCATCTTCTGTGTACTTGGTTCCAATTTCAACGGGAATTGTCCTATCACCTGCCACCGTATTCAGGTATGCCAAGCTGATGGGTAAAGAAGGCACAGGCTGATTATTGTCCACAAATCTATCTAATAATGACCACAACATACATGCAGATATTACAGAAAGTACAAATACACTTTACAGACTCCATCTCAACACTTGTATCCAATGTAATGATTGCACAATATATATAAACTGGACATTTGTTAACTTTTGAGGCAATTTTGCAAGTTTTGGTGATTCCTTTGTTTAAACTGCCACTGCACTGTTACATTACACTGTACATGTTTTGGGACAGAATCTGCAAGAACCCTTCACTATTACTTGGGAATAAAATTTGTCCAATGCAGCAACAACTGCGATAACAGTGGTACATAATATGCATATTGGTCACTTTCTTCTTGGGAGATTTTAATAGTTAAGATTTTTTACAGTGACTGACAGTCGTGAACAAGCATGATTCATGAGGTGAAAATTGATTTCAAGCAACCTACTTTATAGGCAACTCACATTGCAGAAATCATCTCACAAATTTACACTGAAGTGAAAGTTTAACATCATCGCACACTTCTTTTTCCATAAAAAGTTAAAAACACATTTCTTCAAGTATCAAATTTGACATTTTTCAGCAGAATATATCTTGTATGACCATAAGAATTCTTGATAATAGCTCTCTTGCTTAACTCCATTTTGAAAGCTAAAAGACAATTTCATACATCAAGTCTATGCATTAGATAGCATAACAAGGTACAGTACAATCACTTTGTTCCATGTTTCCTACCACACTTACTAGCCACCCCCCTGCAGACCATTGTTCCCCCCCTGAAAATTTAACTTTTAAGGGCTACAATGACCATACCCCTGTTCAATGCCCTTTCTGAAGTGTTGGTATTCCCCTGTGTCAGAATTGCTTGCTACAGGCCTGTTCCCCACTAATAATATACTTCTTTTTTAAGGGAAATGTTGCCTTTTGCAATCCACCAACATGGCATACAACTATAGTTGCCATGATCATTATTAAACCATTCAGTTTTAATAACCAATGTACTCACGCAATAGCTTTGCCTCCCCCCAAATACAAAGCACTACAAGAGTAACAGATCTTACATCATTTGAAATCTGGACCTACAAATTATTCTTGCACTGCAGACAACTGAAGTCATTTTATCTCTGAGTACCTTATTAATTGAAAAAAAAAATTGTACCTATAAAGCATGGTTTTTAAGATACAGCAATCATTACCTTTTACATCACAATGCAATATTTCCCTTTAAATACAATACTCCACCTTATTTGAAAACATGAGCAGGAAAGATTTATATCAATCATCTTTGTACTTACTCCATAAGATCATCCTTTAAAGACTCAAATCACGCAACTCAGTAAAAACAAATAAACCATTTAATGTAACCTGCCACACTTAATCAAATTTGGTGACTATATCCATGCTGTTAATTATATCACTCATGCTGGATTTTTTTCATGCTTTTTCGTATAAAGTACGCTTTCTTTCATGGGCAGGGCTGAAATTTAGCACTCGTCTGATAGTCCGTGACGGGTAAAACTTGCATCGGACAACTACTTTCTCTCTTTGAACTTGTCCGATGGACGAGCAGATTTTATTTGTAACTGAATGGTTCCCTACATCAGCAGGAAAGTATGTCATAAAAATCGCCTTAAGAAGTGGCATTGAGACAATGGTATTGACTACCATTCATCATTGTACCATGCCAATAAATATGGAAAAATGCAGAATTTAAAGTAAATTTTTGTTTTCCATGGCAGAGACAGGAAATAGAATTGTTCATCTCTTGTTTGCCACTTTCATTCGGACAACCAAAAACTATTTCGGACAACCTAAATTTAGCTTCAGGTTGTCCGATGGGCAACCTGAAAATTTCCTTAAAAATCAGGCCTGATGGGAGTGATCTTCTTTGTTTATATAAAGCCCATGTGCAAGGGTTTTTTTATAAAGCCCATGTGCAAGGGTTGAAAGTTCGCTTCCATCCACATATTATTTTGTTTGATAATTCTGTATGTATAATTCTGATGATCAATGTGAAAAAACAAATAGAATGAACAAAGAAATAAAATGAAAATGTTTGCACTGTCCTGTGTGCTAGCCTTTAAAAATCAAACAAAAAACAAAGGAAAGAATATTGATAACAACAACAACAGAAGCAGTTGACCTATACCTTGTAAGTATACATTTAAATGTAGGGCCTTAAAATGGTGTGATAATATAACTGACCTTGCAATACAATTTCACACAGCTACCCTAAAATAGACTCGCCCATCTTCAGTTTCATCATCTGACAGCGAGGTAAAGGTTTCAAATTTTTTGTCACTGAACTGACTGGATATTTAATATTTTATACAAAACCAGCATAAATATAACACAATGATACACTGTGGTACCTTAAATAAGTCAGTCTGCTTGTCACTACTGTGTTAAACTGACTTCATATCAGGAAAATACATGGAAACTGTTAAACTGGGAGTTGCAACAAGACCTTCCTTAAGATACTACTGAGGACAAAAATTACTTTGCTTCTTCAAAGTCTTCAGACTTTAGTCTTCACTGTGATACAGAAGTTTGATGCTCCCATGGAGAGTTTATGTGAAGGTAAGCATACACACATTTCAAAGCTAGAAAGTCTACTGCCATACACACAGAAATTGCAACAGATGGAGATCTTACTGGGTAGCATATATGGAAAATGCAGTCAAGTTAACTTGAAGTAGAGCAAATCCATTTATTTGTATTCATTAGGGTTGGGGCGAGTACCCGACTCTACTCCTTCAGAGTCGTGACTCCTGGCTGGGAGTCAAGAAACAACTCCACTTTTCATGGAATCGCGACTCCTGGGGAATTTCCAGTAACATCAAAAACATACATAAAAATCATATTGAGGAGTTAATATGTGTTCTGTCAAATTATTGTAATACTAATGGCTCTTATGATCCTTTTCTTTTCAATCACAAGTTTTCTCTTCACTTGGCCTCTTTGGAATGATTCTCTGATAACAGCACTTTAGCCACTGAAAAGCCTGTGGTATGGGCCTACAAGTGTACATATACTCATAAGGAAGCAAGGAATTAAAAGTATATTGTTGCTGGGGTATATACTTACCTGTCAATGATGATGTCACTGTCACAGCTAATAGGACTGTGGGTATCCAACTCTAAAAATATTGGAGTCGCTCAAACCTAGTATTCCTGTAGAGTTGTTTTTAACCATGTGACTGTAACTTGTTAACGAATTATTACGTACATTCATGTAAAAAAACTTGTTGATTTATGCATTCTGGAATACCATTTAAGATCATAAGGCAGAATCTTCCTATGCTAAACTGGTCAACTGTTTACCACTTCCAATTAGTTTTATCATTCATGCATGCGTAAGTGCCCTTAAGATGTATTAGAATTGACATTCAACAGAAGGTGATCTCAAGGTAAGCTGGAAAGCGATCTGACCTTAATGCGCATGAGTAATTTGCCAACCTTTTTACAATGGCTGCTTTCAGAGCAGAATTTGCTGTTCATCGTAATCTAATAGATGCAATTTATTCGAGTGGTTGATTGGATTAATGAATCATTGCTCGAGTACTTTAATTGAGAACCACAGTTTCCCCTTAAAAACTGCACCGCAGTAGCTGAGATTGATTTCTGTAAAGGAAAAAATGGATCATATACTTGTATGGGAAATTGAGAACTGGACCTGATATGTCAGAACTCGAAACTGGTATGAACACAATAAGGAGAAAACAAGGGGAATTACTTTTACAGTATGTGTAATTAAAATCATTGGCTTCTGCATCAGCAGCTAATGTGTACAACTTCTGTAATGATAAAAACCAATACATCCATGACTTCAAAGACAACCAGAAAGCCAAAAGGCTTAGTGATTCCTTGCCTCTGAAAATATTTCTAAAGTACATTCACTTTCTGGGGTTTCAAAAAGAAAAAGAAAGAAGTTCCTTCCCACTGCAGGCAAAACCTGAAACTACTCCCCAAAAGCATTACACCCCCATATATGCTAAGTGCAGCTCCATCAATGCCTACCCTCTTGAGATATCATGTTTATACGCAGTTTAAGTTTTCACCAACTGACATTCCAAAATCTCAGATATCCTCTGACCTCAACCACAAGCACTAACGTTCATCTACTGACTGATATGCATCCACACACCATTATAAAAACTATCTATGCAGTCCTAACTTGAGGTATCACATTTAGTTTTCAGCTTTTGACATCTAGTGACCTCTGACCCCCTCTCCAAAAACAACAGGATTATTCCTCTCCATGACAAACTTACTGTATATGTATATATATATAACGCTATATATATGATGAGATGACATGATAATGTGTACCATGGAAAAAGTACATAGGCGGTATGCGTTAATGACATGCTAAGAGTTAAGGCGTGTAGCATTATGACGTTATATGACATAATAATGTGTAAAATTAAAAAGGTACACAAAAATACGCCTTAATGAGATGCTTACAGTCCAAAAGTACGAGTTGAAGATACACTTTGAATTAAGGCGCATTACATTAAGACGAAATAAGAGCACAATTAAAAGATGACATGGTAATGTGTACAATGGAAAAAGTACATAAAAATTACGTGTAAATGAAATGCTTAAAGTTAAGGTGCGTAACATTATGACGTATTGAGTGTGTAAAGAGATGATGACATAACAATGCATACAGTAGGAAAAGCTTGTAACTAAATTGGTTAATATCAACAGGATGTCTGCCTAAAGTGTCTGTACTGACTAGGTTCACCCAAATCTTTGTTAAGCCCAGACATGACAGTGTCACAATTAATAATGTACTGAATTTCAACGCATTTCCTTTTACGATCATCAGTAAAGCAAACTTTAAATCCGCTAAAGAATGATCAGCAGCGCTATTGTTGAAATGATCCACAATGGGTAGCCCCTGGACCTTTCTCCTGATAGAGGAAAGGTGGTTGTTAGACCGCAAACGAAACTTCGTTCTAGTTTCCCCAATGTAGCAAGAGTTACTTCACTTATTACAATAGAGGAGATAAACAACATTACACGAATCCCAGCTAAACGGTTTAAGATGTATTTTAGACTGGCCAATCTGGACCTCGGGGTTGGTGTTCATGTGGTGACAAGTGTTACACCTAGGCTTACCACAAGGAATGTTTCCCTTGTCATTAGAAGGAGATTCCAGACTGCTGCGGACGAGCAATTTTCTTAAGTTAGGAGGTTGTCTACGGGCGTGTACAGGGGGGTTGGAAAATACGTTAGAATTGAAGGATCGCTCTGTAGCATTTGATATGACTTCCTAACGGATTTGATAAGGGGCTCTATCCGTGGGTTGGAATACGGACGTATCTCATCTGACACCTACAGACACACCTACTGAAATATCATCACTATGAACCACCCAGTATGCTCAATCAGATGTGAGTTACACAAAATAGCATAAGTCCTGTGGGCTATCTCCTGCTGCAGGTGAAAACCTGAAACTACTCTCAGAAGGAGTACTACTAGACTTAATAATGAGAGCTCTCAGATATCCCCCTGATTGTCCAAGCATGATCAGTCTTGAAGGTGTCCAACAGTTCTGTAAAATACAGAAGCTAGTACATTAAGCACATTGTGAATAAAATCAACTATTTCTCCTTATCTTTGCACTCTCATGTTTGTTTTATTTTAGAAACAGATTCATTCGCTGATAAATTGTACCAAAAATGTCAGGAAAAGAGGACACCGGTTGCTATGAAAAAGAAGGCCTACTACCCAAACCACGACAGGCTGCTCTTGGGCTCATGTACCTGGTCCTTGTAACATTAACCAACTTAATAGCAGATGCCATCTCTAAAATACTGGTGGACCATGTCTCTGTATTCCTTGTAGCTATGATGAGGGGCTTTGTCATGCTTGTCCTTGTCCTACCAGTTATGATCTACTACTCCATCTCACTGAAAGATTCAGCTAATCAATGGAAACTACTGTCACTACGTGGTGTCATGTCAGCTCTCAGTGCCCTCGCCAGGGTGGCTGCACTGAATTTTGCCCCTCTTGGAGATGTCTCTGCAATCACAGCTAGTACACCAATCCTGACAGCTCTGTGGTCATGGCTGATTCTGGGAGAAGGAATAACCTTGTTGGAGATAAGTTTTGCTGGTATATCTTTGATAGGTATCTGCTTAATAGCTCAGCCACCTGATCTGTTTTCTCAGAGCTCCTCAAACTCTATAAGAAACACATTGGTCATTGGAGTAGGAACAGCAACTCTTGGTTCCATATTTGCCAGCTTGGCAGTGGTCCTTAATCGCAAATTGAGTAAATGTGATATTTACATAAGTCCACTGGTACAAGTTTTTTACTACAGTTTTATTTCAACCACTATAAATATTGTTGCATTTGGAATGACCTTTTCAATGGATTATTCAAGTGAATTTCCAACTACAACCCAGTGGCTGTTTTTAATCGCCATCGGTTTTCTCAGCCTACTAAAACAGCTATTTTTAATAGGGGCATTACGTCAAGAAAAAGCCATCTATGTGACAACTTTCACTTATTCCGTTTCCATCATTCTGGCCTACACTGTGCAATATCTTTACTTTCAGGAGAGTCCAACAATTCTTTCAATTACTGGAGCATCTCTGTGCATTATGGGTACAGTTGGGTTTGTATTTGTCAAACTTCAAGACTAACACTCGTCATATAAGAATGACACTGCTGCATTCAACACTTATCATGCTACAGATGACAACTGTTGCTGTATGTGCACCCAGGCTCTGAGGCAGAAATTTCAGTTGTGGGTGTCCAATTGAGAATAGTGGGTGTGCTAACATATTGGCCCAATATGATGCCGAAGGCATCATCACGATTGCGAAGCAATCATCTTCCTTGGCAGGAATTCAAGGGGGCCCTTGTGGGGGTTAAGGGGGCAAGTTTAAAATTTTGCATTTTAGAGGTTTCTGAGGGTAAAATACAAGCTGTTTCAGCCTATTTTTGAGACTTCTTGGACCTGAAATATGAGTTTGACAATACAATTTCTGCCCCCTTCTGGTCTTTCGCCAAAATATTAGTCTTCCGACTCCGAGGCTGATGTTTACTAGAAAAGGACATCAGGATTAGGGCTAGCTGCATTTTGTTTTTTTGGGGGGGAGGGGGGGCATTCCAACCATGTGAAATATTTGGAAAATTAGAAATGGTGTGAGGTATAGTCTATGTTACAAACGTAATTACAAACCAAAAGTATCCAACCTCACGTACCCTTCCCTCAGTTTTGCCTAGCCATAGGCCTAATTGTAGCCACGTATTAATCCTCAGCCTGTAGCTTTAACTTATAACCTCACTGTAACTGTAAAACTAAATCTTGACTTGCAGTGTTACTGATTCTAAACAATGGCACCGTCTGCTGGACTGTAGTTCCAATAGCTGTAGTCTGTAGATCTACAGAGAGCACAGCACTGGCTTCAAAGCCAAACAGAACTACTGTGATGTGGTTCCCTATGCAGCATACATGCTAAAGCATTCACCAAATAAACTTGATACGTGTACAAAAATCTTCGATGTCAAACTTAAAGGCATCCAAAATTATCAAGAGTGACAAACATTTCATAAATTAATTATGAGGTATGTGTAAATCACTCCAACTAAGCCCCTCGTTATATTTTCGGAACCTTTACTTCAGTACTTTACTTGCATGATCCTTTATTATCCACAAACACCCACACTAGCTCATAGGCTATCCTAACGTATATATGGAGATATATCGAACCTAAGCTAGTGTCATGTTTGTGTGAGAACAGTCTGATCCTGACGGACAGACTACATTGTAAAATGTATGGTATCAAGCGCTCGCAGCATAACATGCAACAAGGCAGTTACGTTGTGAGCAATAGCACTAACCACACAATTCAGTTGACAGGATTTTCGTATGGCAAGTACATCGAACGTAGTTAAAGTCAACGCATTACTGCATTGACTCAATATGTGCTGCTATCAGAATTCCGATGTACAAGAAGAGATGTGTATGCATGTTACTAGAATTGTGATCTGAACAAAATGACGCTAGTAGTCCCGCTGAAAAGTAGTGAAGATGAAAAGGTCTTCCGGTTGGAGAAATGGTCGTCTCGGACGCTTATTTCAAACAGTCTTAATATGTATACTGGAAGCTTGGGAGAATTGGTGCATGGCTTCATGTATATTTTGAAAGCCGTATACGAAAATATAGGCCGTCATTTTGGGAAACCGGCCATGCAAAGGACGGCTGGACGGCTGGCTGCCTCTACTTCAGAGTCAGGTAACTGACTGGCTGGGGGTTGAGTAGTAACTCCCAATTCCTTAGAACTGAGACTCCTGGGGAATTTTCAGTACTGACAAAAATATGTACAAAAACTGTATTCTGAAGTCTTCATTATGTCAGGTTACGTATGATGCAACTAGTTCCTTTGGTCATGTTCTTTATGTGATGACAAAGTTCTTTCCAGCTGACCACAGTGTTTGTCCAACACTGACAGTTTGGCAACTCAGCAGCTAAGAAGCCTGTAGTACAGACCTACTGGTGTAATAATACTTGTTGGCAGGCTAGAAATCATCAACAGTTAATAGATGCCTGCTGGGGTATATGTTCCTAAGTCAGTTGTGTGGTCATTGTACGAGGTGCATCTCTATCAGAGCTGCAACTAGGGACCTGGGCAACCCACTCCAAAAATCTTAGAGTGGCCCAAACCTACTCATCCCTTAAGTGGGGTTACATTTACTTGTTCTCTGTGTGTGCTTTTGTTCACTACAATGTACATATGAGTGCTGTTCACTTTCCTCTAGAAATAATGTTATCAGATGTAGCAATGGTTGAGACTGTCTGCAAGTTGAAATACATAATACTTATTGTGTACCTTCATTTACTGTATTTTATTGTTCCTTGCATTGTGCAAAACTAGCACAATTACTTTTACAACTTATTCATTGCTGTGCATGTGAATTGCTGAGGCAAATACCTAATAGGAATACGCTGTCAAGTATAACGTGGTGTTTTGCTGGGAGAGGGGATCGAGAAGGGCTTTCCACAGGGAACCATTGACATTCACAATTCAGCAGTCAGTACTTTGCACTAAAACCACACCTATACAAGTTTGCGACAAACACCTTTTAACTGAGGTAACTGTGAAGCTTTTTATGACAAGTCCCACAGACAATAGACCTTATTGCATTGACGTCACGTGACGTCTGTTTGGAGACAATGAAGCACACTGCACACACAAGGCAGACTTCGCACGCGCATGTAGTAGACCTGTCTGCATACCCAATTGGTTTGCAAATCAGCTGTCTACATTTGTTGGTGTTAACTTGCAATGATGCGCGCTTTCCTCGAAAAGAGGAAGCACTTTCTGCTCTATGACGTCCTATGCATAAGGTCTATATCCCACAGCCAATAAAAACTTAAAACAGCTCCCACATGGAGCTATGCCTCTGAAGGGATAATAAACTCCTTAAGCATTCTCTGGTATTCTACAGCCAGCCTGTGAGTTGTTTACATGATTGAAGCAAGTCTGACTCCATGACTAATCAGTTTACACAGCCATTATGAGCTGATGGATTAAAACTAAATTAAAATGAGAACTGCACATTGTACTGTTCTATTCATGTCAAAGTGATCTTATTTTGATCAGTAAACCTGCAAAAGTTTATAAACACATTATAGCACACATCAATGTATACAATAATATACTAAACTGTATTTTATAGCAAAGCATTTGAAGACAAACAATAATTTCCCTCTCTGCTGTATGGGCATCAACCTGAAACAAAACCTGTAAAAAACACTCATGTACTTAATAGTTACCTCCATTTTCGTGATGTCATAGCTGGCCATTTGTCAATCACTCCTGTCAGGATCACTGGTCTTGCAACTTCCATATGGTACATCTGGAAATGATGCAAGGATGGACAGTTTACTTTAGGAATGACATGTCTTGGTGAAATTTTTGGATAGATGACATGCCTTGTTTTTGCTCTCTTGGTAACCATCTGCCAGGAAAAACAAAAACATCAGCATACATAATTATCAATAGTATTAGTGACTGCCACAGGCTGTTTTCCAAATGGCAATGACACAGGATTTATGTGAAAAAGTTTTGGTTTGCCTCGTTTTGTTCACAGTAAAATGTCATTGACAAACACGACACATACCAAGACTTTATCCCACAATCCTTTGTAATTGCAGTTTATTAAAAGATCTATCATTGGTACAAAATAAAGAATCAGGTATGACATCTCCTTGCTGTGAAATTATGTACTTTGAAGGATATTTTTACAATAAGCAATTTTGATAATTCATCTGCACAAGTGCACATGCCCTTTTCCTCCAAACTGCCCAGATGAACATAGCACACCCGTACCTACAATATGTCTTCCAAAATTTGAGTTTACTTGAGAAATAGTCCTTTTTTAACCCATCACAAATATATAGAAGTTTCTTGCTTGATAGGGATGTTTAATTAAAGGTGGTTTGGTTGCAAGATTGTGAGTAGTATAAGTACACACATACTGTATCTGATTTCTCTGAGCACTTATTGAGAAGTGAATGCTACCTTGCAGGTATTCCTCAACAATCTAGTATTTGACATTGTCTATAATAGCCTTGAGAACAGCTGTCTGACCTAGTGGACTGAAATTTGACTGTACACAATGATTTTATACTGCAATGGTCTCACAATTATGATGCTTGCTTGGAAGCAAGAAGAATGAATCAGACTACAATCAAAACTACCTTATGGAATGTTTCCAAAAATGTTGCTGAAATGAAGACTGGCATGGAATTTCATCCCCAAACTGTCACTACTGAGCTGTAAAAACGTCCTTCTCCCAAACCACCGTACTTCTCAGCCTCTGTATCTACTGGGTCTTTATTGAAAGCTATATGCACCTAGTACATAACCATTACATCTTTCTGAAATGGTACACCAAAAACAACAGTAAAGAGAATGAAGCTAATGCACAGGTATAAATGACCTCTCACATGCAGAGCAAATGAAGATTTTTGTTCAGTTCGTTACTATGAAAGAACTAACTGCAGCAGATCTGAACAACTAAGGCCACTGACAGCTGCTACCAGACTAGCCAAAAAATGTGTCAAGAAGTGACATCAGCTTCAAGTACTGTACAGGACTGGGAAGGTGAGCTGATCAAAATCATATTGGCACTGAAATGAATTTACCTACAGTTGATTTGCCAGGTCAGCATCTGGTGACAACATAGCTTTTCTCTTTTGAAAACAAAAATCTTGTCCTTTCTTTTGGAAAATTGTGAAACATCCACAGGGCCATTATTTTACCATGCATGCAATGAGAGGTGCCTAAGCCCTAACGTGACCAGCAATAAAACTAACTGGGTCCTTATGAACAATGGAGTTATTAATAAAAAAGCAAGGAAGACTATTCCAGTTTTTGACCGTTTCAGGTAGGGCTGTGACTGTAAAGCGATTAATCGCTAAACAATCGCATGTGTAATAAACGTTTAGTACAAAGTTACCAGAGATTAATTGCAAAACCCTTTTTTCTGTACGAAATAAAAAACAATCTGCAGTCATTACAGAAAATTAGATGTTCACTTTAAGTTTTTTTGAAACAGTGAAATACATAATTATACAAATGGCACACACATAAACATACGACATCAAAGTTGAGCTTCTATGAGGATCCATGTTTGAGGTTCATGGAAACTATGTCGTCCGGACGTCACTAACGCATTTTACATATTCATCATGTTCAAGAGCACGTTTAAGGTCTCTAAGTTGATCATAGGTACTTGCGATTAAATGTTTAGTACTTTTGCTAAACATTCACAGCCCTAGTTTCAAGCAGGAAACTAAATTTGTAGCAGTGGGTCCTGGTATACAGATGACAGAAGTGTATATTATGCAGTGGCGTAGCTAGATATTTTTTGTGGGGTAGCAAAAGCAAAAAATTCCCGACAGACCATTGTCTAGGGACTTTTTTTTTTTTTTTTTGCTTTCCAGGCAATTTGAGACCGACTTTTGATTTCCACGTTGACATTTTGATGTGTACTCCTGCTTAAAAACATAACAAGTGTTGTAAGTGTTTCAAAGGAATTGTTTTTGATTTATTTCCAACAGAGACTAGAAATTTCCGACAGAGGCCTTCGGAGGCTTTGTGGGGGGGGGGGCGACCGCCCCCCTGCCCCCCTCTAGCTACACCACTGATATTATGCATCAACAGGGTCCTACAGATGGGGTGCTAAAGTCTATCCACAGGGACATGAGCCTGACCAAAGACACTCTCAGTGAAAAGATCTCTGCTTTGCCTAGAATGCTCAGCCACAAGAGGGAGATCAAGATCCTACATACTGTAGCCTCACGGTATCAAGATTGATCATCAAATTGATAAACCCAGTTCCAATAAATCTCATAAAGTAATTACAGGACATATGTAAAATACCTTAAGTAAGCCCTCCAAAATATTTTTGGAAGCTCTTCTTCAGTAATTTGGCCGTGAGATACGTCTTTCTTCATAGTAACTGTGCACTGGCTCTTACACTATTCGAACAATGTTTATATGGAGATACTGAACAGTATACTGAGCCTAGCCTAATCTCACATTCCTGAAAAGGCAGTCTGATCTTACAGACAGTTCCTTAGTTTACAACACATGGTACGGAACTGCACTGCAATAGAAATGCACTATCGGCAATACACCTAAATTTATGTACACACACAGTACAACACAGTTAGGGAAGAATGTTGTACGTAGCTAGGTCAATGCATTGGAACCTCATCAACTTGCTGTGTGAAGTTTGTGTGGTAGAATCATTCAGCATAAGCTGGCAGAAAGTACAAAAATTCGCCGAGCAAGTCCACTCAAATATTCCTCCCCTGCCCCTCCCCCATTTTTTTTTTTTTTTGCATAGCGAAGCCCCAAAGTTTCATGCACTCCAGAAGTCTGTGCGGTTGCATTTTCAACATTTTATCTATGAAATACAACAAAATGGTTCTATTTGGCAGGTCTGGATGAGATGGAATATGTTACAAGATACCTGTATACTTACATAGGTTTCTTCCTTTTCTGTGGCACAATTAGAAACTTGAACTTCTTCATTCTTTGACCCTTCAGGTTTGCCTGCTGTTATCAACAGCTGTAACTGTAACGCTAATTGGGGTAGGATTCCATCTAGTATTGGTGCTCCCATTAAAATTCCCATGTCACACACCTCCAGTGCTTTCTTCAAAGAGAACATGAATTTAATGTAAAAACTACAGTAATCAGCACTAAATGACTTACACATCAAAGTAAAACACAAGCAAGGTATAATGATATTATTCTAATGCCCAAGACTGGGCTTTACTGTATATTGTACAATACATGATTTGTGACTTAACACTCAGAGAATGCACAACAGAGAATTTCTTTCAAACTCCTGACAGAAGAAAAAAATGATCTTGAGTGGGATTTTTCCATAACTTTTAGCTATATCTAAAAAAGCCATTTGTACACCAGAAATTAAAAGAAAAGAAAAAAATCTCTCACCAACCCACTTTTCCAAATATTAAATTTTGAAAGATGGTAAATACCCCAATAAAATTACAAGCACAACTGTAGTGGATGCCCCATGCCCAAACACAACATCAAGTATTGCAAAAAAGGATAGAAACAGGCTTTTCAAACACCCACCCTTTTTGTGGAATGTGAACCATGTCTTACAAATATAATAACTGATTAGTATTCTTTCCCCAGAGGGAAAACATTCTCCCAACTAAGATTAATCTAGCCCCTTTTCCACTTAAAAATTAAAACACGTAATCTATCTACTGCACCTCCCAGACAATACAGGTGGAAACACTTTCAAGGCCAAGGCTTGTTATTGTCAAAATACAGGGGTCTGATGTTGAACGAACATCCAAAATAAAGTATTTGGGGTTATGTTTTGATTTCAAATTCACTTTTTCTCACATATCGAATATTACTAGTAAAGTCTATGATATTGTCTCTGGATTAGCACAAATTGTTTCTAAATAAGAATGCCAAAGAAAGTGTTTTTAAGTCTGTAATCCTCCCTTATCTCATTTATGCAGTTTCACTTTGGTACCATTTCATTTTTCAAAGAGACAAAGATACAATTTTTTTGAGTTTTTATAGTATACTTCAAACATTAGCCACTTATGTTTACATGAAGGAGACTGTAAATACCCCAGTGAAGGCTAATATATGAATGGCCAGAACTATTTCTAAAATCCAAATGTTTCCTTGAATGCCTCCGGTAATGGGTGTAAATGTGCAATCAAACAGAAAGTTTAGAAATCCCAATAAATTATACAATAATATAATAAAATATAAATACAATAAAGTATACAGTTCACAACTGATTACAAGAATTCTTTGGTATTATATTGGAAAACTCAGCTGACTTTTTATAACTTTTGATTTTATATTTTTGTATGTATTAATATTGTAAATAATTTTAATGTTCTTCAGTTTTACTTTGTTGTCCTTTTTATGTATTTCAATATTTGTACTGGATTTGAGAAAAAGACATTGAAATTAAAAATACATGTAGGAAAAAAAAAAAAAAGAAACACCCTAAACAACTTTAACTGCCTAAAGTACCTAAACCAAAGTATGATGAAACCTGACTTTAATCATCACATCATTTGTTCTTCAGGAGGAAAAGACAATGCCATGGTATACATATGATCCCACCTTTCCCACAATGATTATAATGTAAGTCCTGTATACTCTACCTTCAGTACCAGCGATTCTGATCCCAGCTGGCCAGATGAGGGCGCTTCACTGAAAATACTTAATGCTTTTATGAGTGAGCAAATACTGTATGCTTTTCTCCATACAATGTCAACATTTTTCCAGTGACCTTTGTTCAACTTTTCCCAGCAAAAGTCCAAAAGCTCTTCTGCTTTACTCAAACTCAACTGGTGTTTTTCATTGAAATAGTCCTCAACACATGAGTTTATCAAGAAATTTACATCAGGACTGATCTTGCCTCTCATCAAACTAACTTCATTCATAACTGAAGCTTTCTTTGGCATTAAATCTTTGAGTACTTGTTGAAACATCTTCCTTCAATAAACTGAAATTAAAAACATGAGAATATTATACACAACTAGGTATCACATGATCTATGTAGATGTTTCACCGTTCCTTTATTAATGTAGTAATCACGAATCTTTTGAATCATTTTCACTACCATAGCAATCGTACATTGCCCCATGAAGTTGGGGGAAGGGGGGGGGGGAGATGGAAGACGGTAACCCTCATCTTTTTTGCCAAAAATCATCATTTGTCACAATTTTTCAACGTACATGTAGGAGGGGGGTACATCCGATTTTGTAGGCTTGTGAATATGACAATTTAAACAAATGATCCCTGAGTTAACAATAGGCAAGCATGACATGCTTTTTTAAAGCATAATAAAAACTATTTGTAAGCAAAAAGACTACGCTGATCATGTCTGATGGTATGAATATGGTAGGCAAGGGTGGGTATAGGAGAAAAGCAACTGTCTCCATTCAGCCCTCTTAAAATTTGAGTCCACTCCCTTATCTCTTTGACAAAAATTACATAGCTGACATCCCTCACCCCCCCCCCCCACCCCCACCCAATAAAATATGCCTCTACATTAGCTTCACTAGGATAAGGATTTTACACTGAAATGATCCAGTCACCAAAGTGGTGCATTTTAGGGGCTTGTTTAATACCTCACCAATGTTGAAAAGGGGTGAAAGGGGAGCCAAGATACCTCCTTCCATTTGAATTTTGAATAACTTCAATCAACAAGACTTAAATGCTCTCCCCAGCTTCCAATGTTCTTTCTGCTTTATTGTGCTCTGTACCTCAAGTCAAAACCATCACACAACATTACGTAGAGCCACGGTGGTCAATGTAACTCGACACCAGCCTAGTACTCTCTGGTACCGTGTGTGCAAACAGACAGTACAACGACTACTCAACTAATTACTAACAATGCAGCACACAGTCACGAGAAAAGAAAGTTACATTTTTCAACTGAAGATTATTTATCAACTTCTAAACAAACTCTCTGAAAGTTGATCATCAAGACTTCCATCAATAAGAAGCCTTTAACGAATGAAATATATTTATGGTCTAAACGAATTTGTGGTCAATGTAGCATTCCAAAGATTTGAATCATTGAGCACCACCTACCTCAGAAATAGACAAATGGCCGTTAGCTAAAATAATACTCATGAATATTGTTAAGTTCATCAGCTTTTGGGCTCTGTGAAAGGAATTCTTGGCTATCGCCTGCAGGCTCGGGTGGGGGGGCAGCAGCCTAAGGGGTGCTACGCAGGCTAGTTTGCTCATTGCAAGCACAAGGGAGTTGACAAAGCCACAATCTGAACACTACCCAATCCCCCCCCCCCAAAAAAAAACCTCCCTGCAGGGGAGACAGGTCTGCTGTGTTCCAACCTATTATGAGACAGCAGACACAGCTGCCACAGCAAGCAGTTTAGAAATGATGCCCTCACTTCTCTCCTGCTCAAGTATGAAGATGTTGTGTATTGGCAGTCCCTTTTTGTGTACTGGCAGTTGCCAACTCAGTACCACACAGGCACACTGCTAATCATAAGTGTTTATAAGAGAAGGTGACCACTAATACTGTATTACATGGTGTCAGGATGAACCAAATAAGGCCAACGCTGCAATCAATATTGCATGGAATTGTGTTGAAAAACTTCAGCTTTGAAAGTTATGCAGAGGCAAGCGGTCTGCATTCAAGGGAAAAGCAGTGTAAGAGCAATGATGCAGCTACAGTGTAGATGGTGGTGGGCAAGAAACCATGGAGATGTTTAACACATTTGAGTGGAAAAAGAAGCTGACCAAAAAGATCCAGACAAAATCATGCACAAACTAGAAAGGTACTGTATATAAAACCCAAGTAAGAACAAAACCTACCTTTAAACAAACCAGAATGTTGGTGGATCAATTCATCCCACAGTATGTGACTGCAGTTAAGTCATGGGAATTTGGGAACTTACTGTAACAGTTTTGTTAATGTGGGATCCCATTGTACAGTATGTGGAGTATTAAGTGAGTCAGAGAGGACATCTGACAGATGACTTGACTTGACAGGGCTTGCCACCACTTGAAGATCTGTAGATGCATGTGAAACCTTCAAGGTGGACAATCCAAATCAGTCATGGCCAAGGAAAAAACAAGGTCTGGAAGGCACCATCACAGGAAATGAGCTCTTTAACTGGAAGAAATGTGGAATGCAAGTTGCAAAATGGCATAAGGAATTCCCAGCACATAGCTAAATGTGCCAAAATATGCCCATGAAACTATTTTGCTAAAATGTGTCACCAGAAAGTGCATCTAATACAAACAGCAACAATAGTAGTATGTGGAGGTCAAGAGCCTTTAAATATCATAGAGTCGCAATGCCACACATGCACACAATATCTCTCTTTCTCTTTCTACTTTTTACGTTCACAACCCTACAAGAGCTAGCCTATGTACACTTCATTGTTAGGCAGACTTGCCAACTTCAAAAAGTAGCAATCCTTGAGGTTCTTTCAAGAAAACATGGAAATCCCATCTCAAACCTGAGGATTTAAACAAGTCTCATACTGTTCGTTATTGTGACAGACACATTTACTGTATGATTCAGTAACAACATAACCAGCCATGGAAGGAATCTTATGTACCTGGCTCAAAGTGATTTTCACCGTGAGATCTGGCATTTTCACCGTGAGACAATGCCTGAAACCGTGGGACTTACGGTAAAACTGTGAGAGTTGGCAAGTCTGGTTAGGGAAGTCCACTGAGCCTCCAATGTGGAGTGGAGGCACAGTCATACAGTTGAACATGAAGTTAGTATTATCATGAGAACTACATGTATATAAGTATTGAACACATTTCTAGTGGAAAAACCTAAGTCCACTGACCATTCAGTCTAGAGTGAAGGCCCAGTTGAAGTTGCAGTGGTGGTAAATGGAGGTTGTCCTATTACAGTAGGAGAATGACTCAATGTAAGTTATGAGTTCACTCTAAGGGGAAGATAAGCTATATTCCTAATCTTGATGGCAAGGCATGATGGGATACAAAAGAAAGCAACTGCACCAAACCTTCAACATTACTAGTCGTAATTCCCTTTTCAATCCCATCATACCATTGTAAAGTGCATCATGTGCTGAATGGTTTATGGTCGTTTCGCCCCCTTGCCAGTTTGCCCCCAAAAAACCAGTTCCCCCACAAGCGATGACTGGTTCGCCCCCAAAGACCTACCAATTCACCCCCTGATTTATTGACAATACACCTTTGTTATTTTCGGCATTTTTGTGCCTTTTCTTCCTTTATGTTGCATCCTTTGATGCAAATATGCAGAAAAGAGTTGTAGTGCCTAATTCCTCTTGGGATGTGGCAGAGAATACTGTGCACATCATACCTGATTGGTTGTTCTTAGTTGCTTGCACATTTGATCATGTATGGTCAACAGTATATTCTGCGTGTGCTAGTTTTTGTCGGCATTTTACCAAATAAAATTCCTTGCAATTCTTAAAATACAAAAAAAAAGTTTTCCAATATACCTAGCCTATCTCATGAAAAGTGTGTTTAAGTAAGGTGGAAATGTAATCACAAACTTAACACTAAGAAACCACTAGACTTCAACTAGCACAAAAGATGTGATGAGCTGGCATCATGTAGGTATAGGCCTAGCGGTATTTCAGTTCAAGTAAGTCCCCTCATCACTTTCTTTCCACAGTTCATGCCATTTTGCTGCTGCTGTTGTTAAAAAATATAATCGAAAAAGGAAATCAACTGTATTTGAATTTTTTTAAACAACAACTACTGTAACAGTTAGTGTAAAATCGAGGGGGCAAACTGGTAGGTAGTTGGGGGCGAAACGACTTTCACTTTGGGGCGAACTGGCAAGGGGGCGAAATGACCGGGTACCTACTGAATTAGGCAATTTGCAATATAGCTTATTGTCCAAGTCCACAGACTGCAGTGGCCAAGTGGTTACAGCATCCAACTTGCAGCCGGAAGGTCTTGGGTTCAAATCCCGGCCAGGTCATACCAAAGACTTTAAAAATGGAACCTACTGCCTTTTTGCTTGGTGCTCAGCATGAGCAATGGAGTTGGGAAAACAAGCCAGTGAGCCACAACTGGAATAAAGGCCTTGGTCGTCTCGACTTGAACCAATTGGATGGAAACTGGGACGTTAAACCTCATCTAACTATTAACTAGCCGAGTCCACTGAGTCTCCAATCTGGAATGGAGGCGCAGTCATACGTAGTCTCGGTGGTGGTAGCCTACATGAACGTTGTGTAAAAGAGACCAACTAAATGTGAGTCTTGTGTTCATTGTATGGGGATGATTGTCTACTTCCATTGAGTTTTGGAGGCACAGTCACGGTGACTGCGCACAGTGACGGCGACTGCGCCTCTGGGTTATGTCTTAGGGAGATGTACTAGATTCTGCAGTTACAACCCCAAACCTATAGCCTGTTACTGTAACAAGTACTGAGCGCCTGTAATGTTAGACCTTATGCCCAATCAAACGGGCGAGCTTGAAAATTGCATTCTGGGAAGAATTATTCCAGAACAGATGACTGAGGTAAATTGTCACCACGGAGATGTCTAATCGTCACAATGCTAGACAGGAACTTTCCTTCCCATGATGCTTCATGATCTCTTATTTGGCAGAAATCTAACTTATGGCTAAAATGACCACTAGTGACATAGGCTACTAGGGTTATCATATGTCTACTTAACAAACATTTCCACAGTGAAAATATAAAAACATTTACAGGGTTTTCACTCAGCATTTTTTTTTCAGGAGTCACAGACCCTTCAAAATAAATTTAGAAGAGTCAAATTTAAAAGAGAAGGGGTCAAAATAAATTTGAGTTTAATACAACAAACTTTATCCCTGTTTTTTGTTTATTTTCTATATTTGTGATGCTTTTCCACCATCTTTTTCTTGTAAGACATGATATTCAATCTGTCGATAATCAATATGGGAACTGAAAAGTGCTTCATTTTGTGAATTAATTTGCACAATAAATGTATTAGCAAAATTGTGTTATAATTACTGATTGTTGGGGCGAAAAAGCTGTGCATCAGTTTTGACCCCAGAGGCTTTGTGTCTGTGCGTCAAAATGAAAAGCTGTGCGTCATTGACCCAGGTGCCCGAGTCAGTGAAATCACTGATTTAATAAAAAAATGAAACTTTGCAGTAATATTTTGTAATAAGTCTTTCTTGTGCTATATTTTGGTGTTGTCTAGACTTTTGAATTGTACTAGGTGGAAGTACACAACACAATGTTTATGAAAAAGTTTTCAGTCACTCTACAGAACAATGTTAATGAAGAAATCTTGAGTCAATCACTACAGAAAAAGAGCATATTGAATACTATTAATTAGCCTACCACATTTAAAAATAATAATGTTAATGAAGAAGAGAATGTTGTCTTTTCTGTCAAAATTTTTGCTGCAAGCTTCATCAATGACATTATCAGATTATGGTCACCATTTTTGGCATGTTTCCAAATTAATAGTCCAACAATCTCATGTAAAAACTTGAAATTGGGCTGTGACCAATATTTTTGCTTTGAACATGGAAAATAATAAAGTAAATGCTTTTTTTGATGTTGTTTGAAGAATATACTTTGCAGGTCATGTTTATGATGAAATCAAATCACACCTAGGGTAGAGTGCACTGTATTCGACCCCCTACAAGTATTCGACCCCTTTGATACAAATTCCACATTGTTCACTAAATTGAGGCTCCATTCCACATTAAATCATATCAAAGGTAACGAACAACTTCTCTGCCTAATTGTCATCTACTTTCATGTTACTGATTTGCAGATAAATACCTTTTGGAGATATTTGTTTATGAGAATTTTGGAAATTTTTTTGAAAACTGCCTTTCTTAAAAGGTCCTGTAAGGCATATGGTTACTGTAACATCATCAGGAATGTAATTTTCTGTCATCCATTTGAAAAGGGACTACTGATTTCAAAAATAATTAATTGTCAAGGCTAACATTTCATTACAGCAGCAATTTATAAACAAATTTTAGGAAAAAGGTGATATTAGGGAAAATTTGAAGGTAAAATTGAAGGGGGTCCGATACTAGTCACAGAATCTTGATCTGCTACCCAGTATTGAACTCCCTGGTACATCTGTGGAATCAAAGACGTAATGAATAAGGTGGAACAGAGACTTCTGGGCATTTCTCAAAGAAGTCATTGATGTCAAGTCATTTTGCATAACTCTGCTAAAATATTCTGAGCCTTTTGGAAAATATCCTAAAATCAATAATTTTGCACTGAAATGTGTGTTATTTGACCTTACTGACTTAATAAAAACAAAAAGAAAACCAGCAAGGTTAAATTTTCTTCTAAAAGATTTGTTCAACAATTTAACTGTACATAAGTAATGAAGATACTTCATATTTCCTTGGTATGTTCATTTTATGTGAATTGTACTTTAATAATTTTTGGGGGGTATAATGAGCAGGGGGTTGCATACTGGTCTCAAAAATTGAATACTGGTAACAGGGGGTTCAATACTGGGCATGCATCTTTGTTTTCAAGGTGACCTTTCTCTGAAGAGAAAGGCTGCATCCATAATTTTTTGATGGTGACATGCTTCCCATCTTAATGTCTAACAAAATCATTCTGAATCACACTATTCCATTTCACCTGGGAGGAATAATTGCAAAAAGTTCCTTAGGGGGTTGAATACTGGTCACTCTACCTTAGCCTACAGACACGCTGTAGGAGTAACTCTTATAATAGCATTTAGTACACAGTGATCAATTTTTTTTTTCCTAGTTTGGTAATTTTCTTGCAAGGAGGGAAAGTGTAGGGTCCTAGCCCGTTTGATGTTAATCAATAACCAATTGTTACTCACTTGCTTGGCATGTGACAGTCTATTATCTTCAGGGGCAGTGCTTCTACATTTCCAGCTGCTTCATGTATTACATAATCACCAAACCACTGCTGGCTTAGGTCTAGGGTCTCATTGTGTTATATGTGGACCTTCTTGTATGTATGTTAATGTCAAGTAGTAGTAGGCCTAGGTGTGGTCATTCACTGAGTATGTCCCTTGTTTACTTTGTAATTGTACTCCTGTCTTATATGTATAGGCCTATGTATGTACCAAAGTGCATTCCATGTCAGGCCCATGCCGAAGTTACGCCAAGAAAAACAATAGCAAACATAAGGAAAATGCCAGCTTCACGCCGAAGATCTTCAGATTGAAGTGCACGAAATGCAGACTGGCCTATGTACTGCACTGTTAGTTGTTTGAACTTGAACAGACAGAGTTGCACCAGACCCCAGAGTGTGTGCATGTTCTCTCTTGCTCTTGAGCTGTTTCTCTCCTAGACTCGTCCCCTACAATAATACTAGGGTGACCACTTCCCAATGACAGGAAAGGAGGACAACCTTAACTACTATCTAAGGGAGCGCCACCAGGAGTTGGCGTGTAGTGTACCATATAATTTTTGGCTTCACAAACTCCTCAGATGGCTTCAAACGGCCCTTTCTGGTGTTCTAAGCTGCATAATGAGAGCTTTGAAATTGTAAGCCTATGTCTGAAAAAGAAATTATCTCTGAAAACTTGTGCATGAGGGAGGCTTACGGTAGAATTTTCAGAATGGAGTATTCAACGTCCAGCACCCTATGAACCTAAATGGAGGCCAGGGTGCTCGAAAGCTGGACTGTCCGGCAGTGTTCGCGCTAAGGAATTGAAACTGTGCGGGAATTCCCTCTCTAAAAATTTTTTTGTGCTGGATTTTCAAAATCAAGGCGGGACCTTATCCCTCCCATAAATTCTTCTTGAGCGGGATTTCCGTCGCCATCGCAAAACTACTCCCCACGCAAGAGGTACTACTTGCTGTTAACGGCAGTTAATGCGTGTCACTAACGTTAGTGCTTCTCTCCAAGTTCAAAGCCTCCTCCCATACAGCTCCAATTCGTCACTGTGTGTTTTCCTTCTGAAGAATGAGTGTGTATAAATCCGTGAACTTGAAGTTGAAGTGGAAAATATGAGTGAACTTCATTGGAGATACACATACGATCAGAAATTAACGAGAGCAATGTACGATGTAAAATGAAGAAAGTACATACTGTACATATTCAATACAATTACACATGTAAGACTCCACAGTGCACTACAGCTCTACAGGTGTGTAACCAAACGTACTGTACACGATGCAACGTTGCATTTGCAACCCTGGGACTGTGATTGAATTTCAATCCAATCAGATTCGCTCTTATTTATACAACCAGCAGCCAGCATATAAGAGCTGCACTGTGAATGGCTAGATTACGATGATATTTGTTGCTACCATAATCAGTGTTCAGCTTGGGAGTTGCGATCCGCTTGCTTGGGAACGATTCTATATTGCAATTTATTGTGCATATTATCATTGCAATTTCTCTGTACATTCACAGCTGCGGAGAAGTGCGCTGGATTTTTGGCTGGATTCAGAGCATCAGCTGCCCGCTTATGATTTATTTATGTGGGGGAGCGGAGAAGGTGTGCGGGATTTTCCCGCATTAGATTTAATTATGTGCGGGATTTGAAAGACAAAAGCGGGATTCCCGCAATCCCGCGCCTTAGTGCGAACACTGCTGTCCGGCTAAAAGCCTGACGAATGGCCACCCTAAATGATACTGATCAGCTCATGATTACCGTTAAACTTTTCTAGCTATGGCCTAGGCCCCTAGCCTACTCTACAGTTGTAACACACCAGACTGCGGTACAGGTAGTGCTGTAGAATGTGCGGCTCACTTTAGTCTGCGGTAGGCCTACTTCTAACGTTAGCCTAACTGTACTGTAGTGTAAGTGCTTGGCTGGAATGGAGAATCCGTGCCCGGAAGTGACGTACGTGGTACGCATAGGGATAGGGTTAAATACGTAGTAGGCATACGGATAGCATACGCATAGGGATAGGGTTAGGGTAATACGTAGTAGGGATACTGATAGGGTACGCATACGGATAGGGATAGGGTTATACACGTGGTACGCATAGAGATAAGGTTAGGGTTATATGGTAAGGGATATATGTATGATGGGGTGACCGTCGACTGCGCGGGCCAGTCGAGTGCGCATCTAGTATAACATATCATACAAAAAGCTTGCAACGGTAGGGTTCTTAAGTGCGCATTCGACGGTCAACACACTATATACAGTATGTAGAGATAAAATACGTATAGGCCTAGACATGTATATTGTACTTACAGTATTCAGAGATGTTTGTACTGTACTTATAGCATAGTGGGACCAGAATTCGGTCATGAATGCAAGATGCTGTACAATTGGTATGGAGTGAACGAGTTCCGGTCCCTGCCGAATTGCGGTCCCTTTAGTATGATATTTAAAACCGTTTGCCGGCAGCTCGGCTCGCAGCGCTATCGGTTAGGGCAAGGAATCGCTATACTGAAATCTATACCGCGTTCGTATTCTTCGAATGACCTGCGTTCGAATCTCACTGACACCTTCTTTCTCCAGCTTCTTTTCTCACTTCTTGATGCACTACTTTATGAACTTAACTTGTCACTGATCTTTTGTGAGTTTTAAGTTGTAATTTACGCCACTTCCGGTCACGGATTCTCCATTCGTACCAAGTGCTGCAGTAAGGCTGGGGCTGGAATGGTGAGCGAGACCATCAGTATCAAGCAGCCTCATTCTTCCAATAGCTTAACATAACATAACAAGTTAAAGGGCAAAGGAGGACTAAGGCCCCATAAGATACCCTGAAGCACAGGCGCCCCTTACGTTGTACAGTATATTACCCCGTACCATATACTATGTATTATTTAGACAGAAAGGTATGTCACAAATCTCCTAGCTCGAACAAACAACTCAAGTTTCTTTCATAATTCCTGCACTTTTCTCGCCAAATTTGTCAATATCGAGACTTTTGGTCATAAGGTACCTCAAGGCAGTTCTTTTTCCCGAATAATTTCACGTGGCGTTGCCTGAAGGATGAAATTTCAATGGAGTAACAGTCTGAGGATGGTAGCTGCTGATAGGAGAGCATTCAGCACTTTCACACTTTATAATAAAAATGATTCAAAAACGTAATCGATCCTATTCTACGGAAAAGACAGGGGCTCTACATAAGCCAAAAAGGGCTGTCTGCCCCAGTTTTTACGACCCCATCGGCAGTTACTGCCGGTGGGCTCCGGTGAGTTATAATGCAATACTCTTAAAATATTCTCTAAAGTTCTCTTATCTTTCAAGATTTCTTCTAAAATTTGTAAATTATGGTTTACTTTTTATTATTAAAAATCTTGCAGATATATATTAGCATCGATATGAACGATTTTTGAACATTGAATTTCATAAAATTTGAGAACCTTTTGAAAAGTGGAAGGGCTAGCATTTTCTACAAGCATTTGAAGCAGTTGAACTGTAGCTGTTTCACAGTCTTCAACTGCGACAAATGCTCATAGCAAATGCAACCCCTTCCACTTTTCAAAAGGTTCTCAGATTTTATGAATTTCTATGTTCAAAAATCTTGCATATTAATGCTGATATATATCTGAAAGATTTGTAATAATTACAGTAAAACATAATTGACAAATTTAGGAAGTAATCTTGAAAGTTAAGAAAGCTTTAGAGAATATTTTAGGAGCATTTCATCATAAAGTGTGGAAGTGCTGAATAATCTCCTATCAGCAGCTACCATCCTCAGACTGTTACTCCATCGAAATTTCATCCTTCAGACAACGCCACGTGAAATTATTCGGGAAAAAGAACTGCCTTGAGGTACCTTATGACCACGATACAGACAAATTTGTCACGATACAGACAAATTTGGCGAGAAAAGTGCAGGAATTATGAAAGAAACTTAAGTTGTTTGTTCCAGCTAGGAGATTTGTGACATACCTTTCCGTCTATATAATGCATAGTATATAGTGTACTACACAATGTAAGGGGCGCCTGTGCCCTGAAGTATACTGGGCTTATCATGAGTCGATCACTTAAGGCACACTGTGACCATAAAAATATTAAAACATTTACAAAAATCAATAAAACTTTGCTGTAATATTTTGTTGTATGTCTTCCTCATTGTGCTATATTTTGGTGTTGTTCGGATTGCAAAATCCGTAGAAAATGAATTTTGAAATGTAGGTGACAGTACATGCAACAATGCTTATGAAGGAATCTTGAAACAATTGCTACAAAAAACAAGCAAATAAAATGCTATAAATTACCACATTTAAGAACAGTTATACAAATAATGATAGAGAATAATGTCTTTTCTATCAAAATTTTTAATCAGAGCTTCATCAACGATACTTTGGTCACCATTTTTGGTAATTTTTGCAAATTTCTAGTTCATACTTATACCAAAACTTGAAAATTTGGCCGTGAGCCAGATTGGAAAGTTTGCCCTGCGTCGGAGATTTTTCCCCCGCGCAAAAATATGAATTTCGAAGTTACCAGCTGTGCAATTTAACAACTGACAACTGTAACCGCGCAAACTTGTTAGCAGCAACCAAGCAAGTTGGCTGGGAAAGGCAATCTCCTGCAATGTAGGAGGTAGTTTTGGCTTAAATTTTCTTGCTATGTTCCGTGCCAACTCATGATGGCGCTCCGCTTAGATAGTATCGGCTGCGCAATTCTCTTGGCCATTATTAATATCCCCCGTGCATCATTGCAAGTTTTCCAATCTGGGCCGTGAGTAGCCTAGGGTACCTAGGCCTAGTTCTCACGTACACTTTGTTCCCTGGGCTTAGGCTATTGCAACACAAACTTTTGACCGCATGTTACTGTGAGAGTAATATCGTCTGCGTGCGTTGCTGCAGTGATTGTTGCTATAGGCGTATGCGCGTGTATGACCGTAACTATAGCTGTGGACTATGTCACAATTGAACAGCAATGCGTGCTATAATTTAGCATACAATAGTGTGAACGTCGGAGTTACACGATTTAGCAGTTTGATAGAATGTTTAAAAAACAAAACAGGATCGTTTGTGTAAATCAAAATTTTTGGTCTCATTTTGGACACTAGGCCTTAGTGCAAATAATCTTAGAATGAAGGGTCTTAAACATATAAAGGACCTGTAGAGGCCAATTATACGTGAATCCGAGAAAGATGGAGACCATTCAAAATTTTTGAAGGTGCGGTAGCCTAAATTTTGACAATGGGTATATTGCTGACCTAGTACACAGGCGCCCCTTAACATTGTCTAGTATACCATATACTATGTATTATATAGACGGAAAGGTATGTCACAAATCTCCGAACTCGAACAAACAACTTACGTTTCTGGCACAATTACTACACTTTTCTCGCCAAATTTGTCTGTGTCGAGACTTTTGATCATAAGGTACCTCAAGGCAGCTCTTTTTCCCGAATAATTTCACTTGGCATTGTCTGAAGGATGAAATTTCGATGGAGTAACAGTTTGAGGATGGTAGCTGCTGATACAGAGCATTCAGCAATTCCACACTATATAATAAAATACTCCTAAAATATTCTCTTAAGTTCTCTTAACTTTCTGAATTTCTTCCAAAATTTGTCAATTATGTTTTGCATTGATTATTACAAATCTTGCAGATATATATTAGCATCAATATGAACAATTTTTGAACATTAAATTTCATAAAATTTGAAAACCTTTTGAAAAGTGGAAGGGCTAGCATTTTCTACAAGCACTTGTGACAGTTGAACTGTAACTGTTTTACAGTCTTCAACTCTTAGTGAATGCAAGCCCTTCCACTTTTCAAAAGGTTTTCAAATTTTATGAATTTCTATGTTCAAAAATCTTTCATATTAATGCTAATATGTATCTGTAAGTTTTGTAATAATCAAAGCAAAACATAATTGACAAATTTTGGAAGAAATTCAGAAAGTTAAGAGAACTTAGAATATTTTAGGAGTATTTTATTATATAGTGTGGAAGTGCTGAATGCTCTCTATCAGCAGCTACCATCCCCAGACTGTTACTCCATCGAAATTTCATCCTTCAGACAATGCCAAGTGAAATTATTCGGGGAAAAAGAGCTGCCTTGAGGTATCTTATGATCAAAAGTCTCGACACAGACAAATTTGGCGAGAAAAGTGCAGTAATTGTGCCAGAAACGTAAGTTGTTTGTTCGAGCTTGGAGATTTGTGACATACCTTTCCGTCTATATATACTACATAGTATATGGTATACTATACAATGTTAAGGGGCGCCTGTGACCTAGTATGGGTAGCCCCAAAGCTTCCCAAATACTAAGTTAGGTCAGCAGACTGTGGACTAGGCCGTGAGTAACATTTTTGCCATGGGCATCTAAAATAATAGGGCAAATAGTTGATGTTGTATGAAGAAAATGCAATGCGCAGGTCATGCTTACATTGCAATCACATCGCGCCTTCATGCTGTACTGGCATTTACAATGCTGTGATCGACTCATGATTACTTAGGCTACATAGGCCTACAACCTTAGGCCTAGGCTAGGCTAACAGAAAACAAACAACCAACCAACACCAAACGAGCCCAGTGCAAATTAGGCCTAGATCCTACCACAGTTATGGAAGCTAGTGCGGAGATGACGAATTTTGCGGAAGTAAAAGAGCAAAACCCATGTAGGCCTAAGTCATAACTTCTCGTCTTCAAATGTACATTTGTAACCCCTCAAAATCAAAATACCGGATTGAAATTAGCAGGCAAAAACCAGCAGGCAAATCTCACTCTCACTGAATCGAGGAACTTTTAAACCGCTGCCTGATAATTTAACGAATTTGAAGTTAGCAGAAGTATTTCTATACTTTCAGCCTCATATTCACCTCTCATGTTCTCTCATCTTCAACTCCATTCATCTTCATATCCCTCCACTGCTAAGGGACGCTGCAACCAAATATTTTTTAAAAATTCGGGTAATATCCTGAGAAATTTCCGGCCCCCTCCTGAAAGAAAAATAATGCAATGATGTAGCTAAAGGTAATCAATAGTTTAAAAACTTCCTTGGTAATTAAAATAGTTCTCGTTTGAATTGCACCAGCACCTAGATATATATTCGGCATTAATTCACCAGTGTGTTTTTAATGGTTAAACTTACATTGGTTATCAGTGGTGAATTTAGTTCTCACTGATGCCGATTTTTTTAGTACCTAAAATAAGTAAATTTTTTAACACAAATTTTACTTCAAAGGTAGCATATGTGGCACCATATTGCATGCAAGGACACCTAATTTTTCAAAAATTTTCAAAAGAGACTTAGGGGGAACCCCTTCCCGCTTTCTCCGGGCCGGCGAATGCATGCCCACCGTCCCCCATGAGAGGAATTCTGGCTACGCCACTGATTATTATCATTATTATTGTAAGGACTTCCCCCAAATTACAGTTAACAAGGAAGGATAGTAACACGGGAGTGTCATTCCGCAGCCATCGGTACATTCCGCCATAGGTTTCACACCTTTCCGCCATAGGCGGGATTACGGGGGGGGGGGGGCAAGCGGGGGCACTTGGCCCCCATTTTTTCCAGAGCTTAAAAAATTATTAAAAAAAATGAGCGAAAGTAAGCGATACCAGAGAAATTATACGAGAATTTTCAATAGCCTATTATGATTAAATTTTGCAATGCTTTAATGAAGGAAAATATTAATATCAAAAACCGTAAAAATGCTAGAAAAATTTTGTCTCTGCGAGCTTCTCGAGCACCTCCAGAGAAAACTGACTTAGGCCTGTACGATTGAAAATATGGTCTGGCACCGTAAAATCCTACGGAACACACTATTGTGATTGGAGCTCTGAAATGAGGGTCACTGAATGTACTAATGTACGTCATAAAATGCACCAGGGTCCTTGCAAACAAAGTTCCAAACCCTAACCATGCATGTATAGGGAACCGCAATTCTCAAAAAGAAAAGAAAAAAAATCGGCGTGCTTCGCATGAGCCTTATACGATATAAATCGATGTCTCATTAGTAATGCCGCTGTACTGATGTGCGTAGGAAAACTTTTGGTGGAATTGCCTCGTCATTACTTCCTGAAGGGCAGCTGACTAAATTACCATTCCCAAAACTCTCGCTACAGCTTTCGCTGTTTACTTTCCTCACCAGCTACCACCATCCTCAGCAAATTGACTGACGGTTACCAGTGGCGTCGGGGGGGGGGGGCACGTGCCCCCTGGAAAACCTTGTGCCCCCGTGTGCCCCCAACTGAGATTTGAGATTTTGAAAAAAATATAGATCTTCTGTAAGTTCTGTATTCAAAATATTTGACTACCATGTTTCATATGATTTGATTCTTCTTAGGACAAGAAAAGGCAGCAATTTGTATTTTTTCTAATAACAAAATCACCCCATCTCATAAAGCACACAGTGTTCTCTATGTCAGAGGCTGAGCATCGGTCTTGGTAATCTATCCATAATCCTCGCCGCCTCAACAGGTGTGAGTATACGCCTTGATAAAGTAGAGCGGAAATGTCTGCCTCGCGGACTCATGATCAACCAAAACAGTGAATGGTGTTCTTTCGTACGTACGGTACCATGGAACTTGCCTGCCACTTGCGTTGCGAATTGTAATGCAAGCTCAATGCCATCGATTTTAAGGAGACTTTTCTGTATTTTCTTCTTCGAAAAAATAATTCCAATAAATTTTAAAAGAGAAATTTATGATACAAAATTCTATGATCACTTAAATCCCGTAATACTCCAATCAGTCAGTTTGTGGATCATGAGAATTTCATGTTAATTGAAAAGTCCACAATTGAACGAATATTTGATCGTTGATTCGGCAATACACATGCACGTTTTTTCACTTGCATGAGAATTTCTCAATCCATGCATAACTTTTTTTTAGTTCCTAACACTTCGTTATTTTTTGACACAAATTTTACTTGAAAAAGGTAGCGTATGTGGCACCAGATTGCATCTGAGGACACCTAATTTTTCAAAAATTTTCAAAGGGGACACCCCCTCCCCTTAGACCCCTCTCCCAGGCCGGCGTTCACACTACATACCGCATACGCCACTATCTACTTGTGCCCCCTCATCGAACTGTTGTGCCCCCCTTGTGCCCCCTAGTATGAAAAGTCTTGTGACGCCACTGACGGTTACTATCTTAAATTTCCGATCATCCTATGACAACTATTTCATTAGCATTTCAAATTACACCCGGGGGGAGCAGGGTGTTCTCAAGAAATGGTCCAGAATGGCCCTAAGGTCTCAGGATTTAAGAAAGATTTCTCGGGGAGGACCCTCAGTCCCCAGCCTCCGGCCTCGCGCCTTCGGCGATCGCGGTTAAAGGCTTCGCCGGTCACAACTTTCCAAGATGCATTCGCCAATAAAAATTACGTACCTGGTACTTTAACTGCCGATGCCCTTGGAAATATCCATGTAAAAACTACCCACAAAAGATTTTATTGACTTCTTTAAATATCACAAAGTCTATAACCTTCAAAATCGACACAACCTATTTTTCACACTAATAAAAAAAATGAGGGGTACTTGTCCCAGACCATCGACAGAATGGAACATAAAAGAAATCCTCCATAGGGCAGGAAATACGTTTCCATATCCTGCTCTATGGAAAGAACAGACACCTAGGGAAAGTAGGAAAAATATCCGTGCAATAAAAATACTGCATTTAAAACTAAAGAAAACAATAGGCTACAAATAAAAATCTGAAACAATGTCTCAACGCTTTTTTCACCCGTTTTTGAATATTGTTTCGGGGTTTCGGGGTTAATTCCCGTAGAAAATTCTGCTTGTCATAGCTTTGTACAAACTTTTCTATTATCATTGACACCACCAGTACCCCCATGGCCTTAGGGACAAGTTCCCCCTACTTCAATTTCAAAGCAAAATTTTTATCACCATAGATCTGTGTAAATTTATACCGACTCTTTAAAGATTGTTTTGATGCAAGTTTTCAGGCACGGAAAGTGCCATTTCTGGTACCGTAGTAAGGGACAGGCGTTCAGCGAAGGAGGGGGGGGGCGGAAGAGCTCTCCTTGAGAATACTTTTCTTTCTTAGCATTTCTATTACTCATTTCGCTAAAAAGAGTGTGAAAACCGTGATTTTTTTCAGCGCGCCTTGCGCGCACCTATTCTTAATACTAGAACTCCGACTCTTAAAATGGTTCCAAAGTCCCGGGAAACCCTCAAAATAATTCATTCTCCCCTCCTTCCTCAAGCCCTCTGCATTATCGGTCCCATCTGACTGTTAGTCACATGGAGTTAGAGTTAGGTGAAGTTTTACGCATGGAGCTAATACCCTTCCGAAGGGTATTAGCTCCATGTTTAAAGTCTTCGGTATGACCCGGCCAGGAGTCGAACCCCAGACCTTCCAGCTGCAGGTCGGATGCTCTAACCACTTGACCATGCATTCGGTTAGTCACATGGTAGTCTTGCTCAAGACCGTAGTATTAGTCGTACACAGTACACGACGTTCATTGAGAACTACTGTGCATACGCCCTCTATACGTCTTCAAATTATGTTAGTAATGAACGAAATACTCGAGTACATACAGTCTACTTGACAAGAGCACTCTCTTTATAACAAAAACGTGAGAAGTGAAAATTTACTAACATCTTGACCAAGACTAGTCACATGGAGGAAGAATTGCAAAAAGTCAAATTGTGGCATTTGTGGTATGTTAATTGTCCACCTTATGCCATTTGAACTGTTTGAACTCAGTGTTTATATGCACAAACAAATGGGGTGGACTCTGCTCACCATACGTTTCAGCAATTCCCTATGTGAGCCTGGTTCACTTGTCTCATTCAAGTCATTGTTTGCAATCCAACGCATAGAAAAACTGTGTCTTAGCCTAGCCTTTGTGTCATTCAACCATGGATCAAATAGCACCATAATCCAAAAAACCTTTAAAACACCATTCAGCTCTATTCCTGTGATTGCATAAGTCTGGTAAGTTCCAACCTATCCTATCTTATATTCCACAAAAATGTGAGCTAGTGAGTGGGTCTTTAACTTAATTTCGTCAATGGGATAATAGTGCATTGGACTAACACAGGTCAGGTTACCCAGTAAAATCAGAACAGTGACAGTACTAGTCTAGTACTGCACTGCATTGCGTGTTCACTGTGTGTGTGTATGTGTGTTGAAACCCCCTTCTCAGTGTTTGTTCAGTGCTATCCATTTCTCGCTCTTCAGGGTTGCCTGTTGGCCTTTTCATGACCATATTTAACCCAATCTGGCTACTAATGATCATTTGGCTATCGAAAAAATAGATTGAACTAATTGTAACAGCACTTACTCTATAAGTACTAAGTATGCAGAGGAACGGCACGAAAGTATTACGCTCATCTCAAGAATGCAGGCCGTGGCTGCTAGTAATAGGTAGGCTCATTGTTAGCCAAAGCTTGCAAGGCTAACGAAGGTCACTCTGTCACTCGCCTTTGAAGAGTCAACATACTTACACTTATAGCCTGCAGACCGCCACGGGCGTGGCAGCCCATTCCGTCAGTACTTACCTGCGAAAACTTACCTGCGAAAACTTACCTGCGAAACCTGACCTGCGAAACTTCACTTAGCCTACCTGAGAAACCTTATGGTGTGATAGAGAGCCCAAGCAGGTACGTGTGTTTTTGTACTTTATAAATCTTTCAATTCTTCGTGTAATGTCAAATTTAGGGTGAATGAACTGAGACTGGAGAGACGCAGAGGAGGTTTTGTTATTTAATGTTTTCGTCTTTCTCATATGCTTGTATAGAAATCCTCAATTCTTCCATATTTTGTGTTACATGTTTAGCCTATAGTTTTTTTTTTGTAATGCTTGTATAATTTATATATTCCGCACTTAATTTCACCACAGTGTTTGTTTATTTGTACAGTTTTCACGGAGTTATCCAGTTCACGAATACATGCAGAAGTAATACTCCAGTCGAGGCCCTTGGTTCGTTATTTGAGTCCACTTTGGTAACCCACGATCACACCACACTCCGCTACACTAATATACCAGTTCCACATGTAAATATCTTAAGCTGTCCACCAGAATTCTTTCTTAGATGGGAAAAGGTGCAACTGCAAAACATTTGGCCATAATGATCAGGTATAATACTACAGCATCTGGCAACTCTGAATTCTATGAGTCTAGGCCTAAATATTACACTGTTTACTTTATATTATATGCTAGGCCTGCATTGTTATCTGTAATCCTATCCTAGGCTCCAGTGGCGCCGGCACGGGGGGCATGGGGCGCGTGCCCCCCAATCGATTTCAATTTTTTTTTTGAAAATTTTGAAGTGAACCCAAAAGGCGTTTAAGCAACGGTTTCTGTAGGGGTAGGGTGAGGTGTGTTTTCGACTGAGTGATGGATCTACTGTAACTATTCTATCACAAATGGTTCTCAATCTATAAGAAATATCGCAAATCCTCCGCAAACTAGGTTACCAAAATTTCTGCGTGCTCCGCGCGCTTCAAGCCCTACCCCAATATTTCCTTATTATCAATATTTTCGGGTAGCAACTTCCGCAGAAGCACAGCAACGCAGGAGGCACTAAACCGGTGTCTGTCAACCTTATAGATACACTTTTATAATGCACAATGAAGGAAAATTTTCGTAATAGTTCAAGAATGTTTCTGTGGACGCACACGCATGTATGTTTATGTACCCCTCCCCCCCCCCCAACTGAAGGCATAAAGTAGCCAAAAGGGGGCTCCAGGAGGTTTGTTGACAACATACCACTCTCTAAGACAACATACTCTCCTCTTTCACCTAATAAAATATTAGAATTCAACTTTATATAGTGACAAAGGAAGGATCCCACACTGCTGTATACAATCCCAGGGACGCACACTCTCCTCTTTCACCTAAACAAAAATAAGAATTCACTAAATTATAGATATTTTCCAGCCATATATAATCAGTTCAAAAAATTGCAAAGACAGCACCATTTTGCATCAAAGCAACCTGAAATTAACAAAAAATTTTCAAAGGGGACTCCCCTTAGACACTTCCCCAGGGTGGTACCATTATGTAGTGACAAAGGAAGGATCCCCACTGCTGTATACAAACGCAGAGGCGCATAAAAAGATGCAATTTACTCGCCTCCACTCAGTTGATAAAGACATCCAGCCAGTCGGAAAAATTAGAATTCACTTAATTATGGACATTTTCTAGCCAAATATGATCAGTTCCAAAAATATCCCATAAGAGAGCACCATTTTGCATCTAAACAACCTGAAATTAACAAACGTTTCTCAAAGGGGAGGGGGACACCTCCCTTAGACCCCTGCCCCGAACGGCACCTTTGTGAACAGTTTGTTTCATTTTCCTATTCAATTATGTACATTCGGTCTCGGTCTCGGTCTCGGACCTTGTTGGTCTCGGTCTCAGTCACGGTCTCGAATTTTGCCCCTGGTCTCGGTCTCGACACCCACTGGTCTCGGTCTTGGTCTCGGTCTCGGATATGCTGGTCTCGACTACAACACTGCGCCATAGCAAAAGTACTTTACCGCCATGGCCAGGGGCGTCGATCCGGAGGGGGGGGGGCAGGCAATTGCCCCTCCAAAGAAAATATTGGGGAGGCAAACATATCGTTATGCCCCGTAATTCAGTCAGAGTAAAAAACAAGCAGGCAGATTAAAAAAATATAATATTGTGGTATACAGATGACTTTAGGGCCTCGAGAAAACGCCAATTTGGGCCTATTAAAGTATTAATATGGATCTTCCATCTAACCCTTTCAACATAATGCATATCCCCGTGTCCCATATGCTATTTTTTCAACACTTCAGATAACTATTATACATTTTCTATTGAAATTAAGGGTCGGAAAATTTTCGCCACCCCAATCCCCAAACCCAATCTACGCCCCTGGCCATGGCGGAAATGTACGCAGGGGCGTCGCTAGAGCATTTGTCATGGGGGGGGGGGGTGTAATGCCTTATTTGCCGACTGAGAAGAAACAAATGCCGACTGAAAGTGTTGATAAGAGAGGCAGTTAAGAGCTGAGAACGGTTAGTCCAACCGGTAGTGGTCCAGTATGGGTGGCGCCAGTATTTGCCCAACGGGGGGGGGGGGGAGTCCAACGACCCGAAGCCTTGACAGCCAGGATGCCGTCGAGGGGTTGGTGAGGGGAGATTTGAAGAAAACCTGTGTACTATACCATACCACTGTGGGGCATATATTGCATAAAATTTCGTATTTACTAGAGGAAAATAGTTCCGCCCGATTTAAGGTTTTTCCCGAAATCTAAACTGTGAAATTGCAAAGCGCGCGAAGCGTGGGACTTTTTGGGTCAGCTTACACTAAAAAAGATCTTTACTTATTTAAAGCTGTTAAAGGTCAACCAGTGGCGTACCCAGGACTTCTCTCAAGAGGGGGAGCATGCAATATGTTGTGTGATCGCCGGCCTGGGGAAGGTGCGTAAGGGGAGAGGGTGTCCCCCTCCCCTTTGAAAATTTTTGAAAAATTAGGTGTCCTTACGTGCAATCTGGTGCCACATATGCCACCTTCGGAAGTAAAATTTGTGTTAAAATATTTACGGTTTTTTAGGAACTGAAAAAAATTGGCATCCGTGAGGGGGCAAGGCCCAATGGCCTCCCCCTTGTGTTCGCCACTGAGGTCAACTGTCCAGGCAGTTGGGCCCTATCGAGCACAACTTACATTGTACTTCCCTCTTCGAGTCACTAGCCGCACCTAAAGACAGACTCAAGAGAACTTTAACTTAGATTAGCGAAATGAGATGAGATTCCCGGTATTTAGATAAAACGATTAATTCTACTTAATATTCTTGAAGAGATGGGAAGGGTTTGTTCTATATTTATCTATTAGTAACGAAACTGAGGAAGAGTGGGCAAAGCATACCGAAAATTCTGGGTTTTATCGCAGAAATGACCCTTTTGAAAGCTAAATAAGTACACCGACCATGGGTGGCGACAGAATTTTCCCGACAACTGGCCGGGCCATGCCAGTGACCCCATGTTACGACAGCATGTCGAGGGGGGGGGGGGGGGTGAGAAAGGGATATGAAGGAGCCTAGCTATTCCATGCAATTCCAGAGTACCGTATATTTTGCATTATCACTTAATATGTCAAGAGCCGAGGTACGAACTGATACTGTTCTATTGATTCTGAATCGTGAAATTGCAAAGCGCGCGAAAATTTTTGTTAGACTGACACAAAAACATGTTATTATTAAGTACAAAATGAAAAACATAAAAACTGTAAGAGTTATAGACTGTATCGGGGACAACATACATTGTGTCGAAACCACCTGGACTACCCGATAAAATAGCCAAACTTGCTCCGTGAGTCGCTCACCAACTGACCGTACCGCATGACACACATTAAAGAACAGCAACTAGGATTTGCGATATGGGATGAAATTTATGACCTTTACGTAACCTGTGTACCCTACTTACATGTTACTTGGTAAGGTTGACAGGACTTATACTATCTAGCTATGTGGAATGGAACTACTGAAGAAACTGGAGTGACATTACAACGCGCGTAGTGCGTCGAAAATTTTGGGTTCTGATTACAGAAATTATCCTCTTTCTTTCACTTCTTTTCCTCTTTCTTTTCCTCCTGTTTTCTTCATTTTACCGACTGGTGCAGAATTTACCTACTAAATGCCAGAAACCACATGAACGATGAACTCCTTTAGTATATAATGATACTGAAAGTCCAATGTAGCATTTTCCCGACAGAATATGTTTTAAGTTTCCAAAAGTGTTACTTACGGTCTTTGAAAATATTGTAATAAACGTTGTCTAAAATGCATTCCAATCTCCTGTCTTCTGTCTGCACTAGCCCCATTCTCTTGCCCTGCTTTGTCCCTCCCTCCCCTGTTCTTTTCTCTGTTCGCTCGGTCTTTCTCTCTCCCTCTTCTCTCTCCTCTTTTTTCCTCTTTCTTCTTCCCTCTAACTTTCCTTCGTTTGCACTTCCCTGTCATAAACGTTAGGTCGAGTCGTAGATAGCCATACTCCTCTCCCACATCGTTCTCCTCATTCAAGACGGCAACTCATGTTAAGATTGAAAAGTTCTTCCATGACTGTGGTAGCATCTTTGGGCTCGCTTGCTGTTGGTTTGTTTGTTTTTGGTTAAGGGTTTGGACTTTAGGGCATCTTGTGGGGCCTTGGCCCTCCTTTGCCCTTTAACCTGTTATGCTATGTTATGTTATGTAATGTAAGGGGGCCCTTAATTTGTGCATGTGATCCATTCAAGGAGTTCTTTTGATGAGGACAACTGACTACAACCGGTACTGGATTACCGTCTTGTAGTACAGGCCGAAATGTAACCTTTTGGGGGTTTGCATTCTTTTCCTTTTTGCTATATTTGGTAAAACTTTGATATGATGTAGAGTAGACATCAGACAATCACAAAAGTATGTGCTCCATTGTTTTATGCGGAAGGGGTACGTACAGCTGGCCACTTTAAAATGGCGGACATTTTGATCACTTTAGTGGCTGATTTAGCTCAAGAAAGTTGCTCCAACATTTAGGGTCTACTAAAACTTTCTTAGGAGTGAAAGTGGTAAAATTAACAGTCTCCCACAATATACTAAAAGTTTCTTCGAAACATTGAATTTTTTGTAGTAACCTGTCGAACATGTCCCTTTTTCGCAGAAAAATTACAATGTTGGCACTTTTAGCCCCTAGGCCAATCTTGAGTACCAGATTCTCTTAAATGATGCACCGTATCCTCAGGGCCTTACCATTTGTTTATGGGTAACCCGATACCCAGATAATACGTGGAGAAAATATGGGCTCCCACATTGAAACCTACACTCATATAACTGAGTGGTACTTTAGAAATTTGCAATTTCTTTGTTTATCACTGGAAATTTTGGCATCTGCAGTATCCAGCAATGTGGAGCCTTTCGGATTCCAAATTTTTACCCACATTGTGGCAAGTCATGCGTTACTAACGAATAACCGTTGAGACAAAAGTTTGTTCCAGAGTGCGAGATGCTGTAATTTACGGACATTAGGCTATTCTAAATTTATCCCATAGGCCCTAATGGAGATCGACGAAAAGCTGCAGTGGCACGCAGGTACTTTAGAGTAAGTCATTCTGATGAGTTGGGTGTTTTTTGATCTCAGGCCAGGTCGGTGTGGGCTAAGTTACTAGTGGAAGAGCCATAGTCATGCGTGATGCGATTAAGTGTGCAGCCGCTACGGAGAACAGCTAACTGTAGTATTTACTTTTAAGGAAAACCGTTTTTTCAATAGCAACCAAAAATTTGTATAAGGTTTGTTACTTTTCTTTCATAGTTTTGTTTGAACAGTACATGCTTCACACCTTGTTATAAGTAGCACTCAGTCGCAGAGCTGTCTTCTTGCACTTGTCACGCGGTACGGTAAATAAGTTGGGATGTGACTATTTTGTCGGATGTATAAGGTGGATACTGTGCATGTCATTCCAGATAGGAGCAGCTGCCCCGACTGATAATCTAATTTTGCTTTTTATGAGAACAGTTATTTTGGTCAAATCAGAGCCACCAAATTTTTGCAAATGCTTCGCAAACTCTGAAAATTTAAATTTTATACCAGTCTAATATCAAGAGAGAGGTGGCATTCGTAGAATGATGTACAAGAATTGAAGCATAAAATTTCTCTCAGGAAAATTCCAGTCAAGAACAGGTACTGGGTGTGGGGTTTTAACAGGTACCTGTCAAAACCAGTTAAAACCGGTTAAAACCCAACAAAACCCGACACACCAATTACCCGTTGACTGGAGTTTTCCTCTGTGGGCTCGTAAAACGTTTTCGTCAAACATCTCTTCGGCGGCGCTTCCCGGGCACCCATTATTGATAAATGGTAAAAACGTTAATACAGTTGCAAATAAGAATGTATTCTGAAACTTTCTTATTAATCTGAGACCCCTTTGGTTATGCCCTCTTTCTTCTCAAACGCCCCCCCCCCTCAAAAAATGGTCTCTGAATTCTCGTTGTCCATGCAGTCATGCTTATGTCCACATTATGTACTGAACCCAGCGTTTTCTGAGGCTTCATCACACCCAGGGGCGTCAATCCGTATTGAACTGTGGGGGGGGGGGACACACATGACCTGGGACGTAACCAGAAATTTTTCAAGGGGGGGGGGCGAAGCGGTAGATTTTGCGAGGGAGCGAAGCGCGCGAGAGGAGAGGGTGTGGGAGGGGGTGTCGCCCCTCCCACGGTGAGAAGCTTTTGTGTTTTTTAATGTGAAAATACATGATTTGGTGCATACTTTATATGGTATTTTGTATGCATAAGGACATATTATTATGTATTTTATGATATATTTTGTAGGAATAACCATACAGAAATCAAATACACACATACTGCTGGCAAATAATTAATCATTCTACAAGTATGCAGAATCACATAACAGCTTCAAACAAGTGTAAGGTGTTGCTTTTGTACATAAGCCTACCATTACATACCATGTGTTCCTGATATGGTAGGCCTACAATTTGTCCCCTTACGGTATCGATAGAGTTGGCAGGTATGGTGCCAGCGCTCCGCGCCAACCCATGGGTTGGCGCGGAGCGCGAGAAAATTTTGGTCCAAAATGCTCCCCAGATCGCTGGAAATGGCACTTCCCAGGCCTGTTTACTGTATATAAATAGGGGGAACACTAGTAATATTGTAAAAAATAGACATAAAAATACCAAAATTTTGCTCAAAGGGGGGGGGGGGCTGCTCCCTTTGCCCCTTGGCTACGCGCCTGCATATGACTTAGCACTAACTATGAAGCCCTTTTTTTGAAAAGGGCGTGTTTTTCTATAGGCCCTTCCCTGTGTCCCCTGTTTGTGATGACTGACGTTGTCTTATTCTAATAAGAGTTAGGATTCCAAACACTGGCGTAGCCAGTATTCTTGTTTGGAGGGGGCCAACTGCGAGGCCTGATCGCCTGCCTGGGGGAAGTTTTTGAATATTTAAGTACGCTCAGATGCAATCTGGTGCAACATTTAGCATCACTTGAAGCTAATTTTTGTGTTCCATTAACAATTTTTTTTCAGAGTTCGATGGGGGGGGAGGGGCATGACCCCCTGCCTCCCCTCTGGCTACGCCAATGATTCCAAAGTTAACATGACCATCATAGATGATCTGCTAGTTGAAAAACACGGAGTCCAGAGAATAACTTCAAGATGTTACTTTAATCATATCCAAAAATAGCTGAAACCACGCTCCGCAGCGTTGATCATTGTCAGAGATCATGGACCCCAACCACGCCTGTAGCTAGGGTCACATGTTTTGGAATGTGAAGGCCTCCAATTCGGACTGGTTGGCTGTTTTTATCTAACAGAGTGCATGGCGGCGTTTTAGTTGCACTTTGTTATGCGCTCTGCGTTTTGTATACAGCTGTGGTGGTCCTTCCTTTGTCACTACATAAAGGTGTCGTCCTGGGGGAGGGGTCTAAGGGGAGGGTACCCCTCCCCTTTGAGAAATGTTGTTAATTTAAGGTTGCTCAGGCGCAAATTGGTAATATCTTTGGGATATTTTTGGAGCTGATCGAATACGTTTTCAACAACCTTCCTGAAGCCCCCCTTTTGGCTACTTTTTTGGCAGTTTCTCCGCAAAAATACTTGCATTGAGTCAACAGAAACTTTCTTGGACTATTATGAAAATTTTCCTTTCCTTATTGTGCATTATAAAAGGGCATCTAAGGCTGGTAAATGCCTGTAGGCTGTATATGACCTCCTGGAAGCTCTGGATTCATTATATAAATGGGGCAATGGTGTAATGCTTATCACCTGACATCCAATGGTAATACAGATTATGATGCTAAGCACTTTACATCTATCGTATTTTTACTAATTTTGAACGAAAATCCAGACCAACAGCTTCCAGCAATGGAGGATCGGCAGGACGGGGAGAATAGGCGCAGTAAGGTGATGTATGACCTCCCTGATAGGTGTAGAAAAAGGTGTGAAGGACTAACAAGAGCGTTTCAGTTTTTCTTCGTAAGTGTATTAGCAATCACCGTCCATCCATACCGATAATGGCTTCGCGCGAAGCGCTCGGTAAAAGTTTGTAAAAAATGTATGACGGCAACAACGTGCTTCAAAGTTTCAACCTTTCACATGATGCTGTTACAAGACGACCCGTCAGGAACACCGAATTGAATCCATCGACGAGCGAGTGGAAAGTTCCAGAGACCCCCAACTTCAACGCAGCCTTTCTAGAACTGTCTAGAAGTAAGAACTGTTTACGTTATGTCCCAATTACAACTACTGTGTGTTCTAGAAGTTTCTATTAAGGAACGTTCTCGTAATTGCTGGACTGTGTACACTAGAAGTTTCTGTTAAATTCTGGAGAGTTCTCGAATAAAAGCCTAGCATATAAAAGGCAGTTCAACAACTATTCTGGGAGAGATTTCAACGAGACCAGACTGTCACACTACTGAGATATCATAAGCCAGCCACTGACACTGAACACTTCTGATAAATTGCCTTACGCCGTTTCTACGCTGTGTATTGAGATTGTTATCGTCCATCATCGCTAGCCTTGTCGTTATTCGCTCGCGGAACCAGTTCCTACGCTACAGCACGCTGCAGGTCTACTACTGTACCATCGTCAACGTGCATGCACTACCAGCCCTTGGACCAGACCAGGCAAATATTAATTAAAGGATTGTGAGTAAGTCTAATTAATTATTGTAAATTTAAGTGAGATAAGGAGATTGTAAATAATCATTAAGTTGTTGAATTTTAATCTCGTTCTTCTGTGATCTTTCGCTGTTATTGGTTTGATTCGCGACCACAAGCCGTAACAGAATTGGGGGCCTATCCGGGAACGAAAAATACTAGAAAATTCGAGAAATTCTGTTGTGAATCGTAAGCAACTGTGTTTGCTCAGACTAATTTGTTTGTTGAAGGCTTGATACAATTTCAAAATGCCATTCAACTTAGATAAATTCGTGGCTAGTCCCTCAGTCGAGGAACTAGATTCATTAAAGAAGTCTGAGATTGTAAAGGTCGCAAAACATTATGGCGTTGAATTTCAGCCTTTAATGCGGAAAGACGAGATTAAAAGATATGTTCTAGAATATCTAGTGGATGAAAGTATCCTGCCTATTACAGTATTGGAAACGGCTATCACTGTGCCAACTGACAACACATTTGAATTGAAAAGGCTTGAAATAGAAATGAATAAGGAGATTAGATTAAAAGAAATGGAAAGAGAAAGGGAAAGAGAGGAAAGAGAAATGCAAAAGGTAAAAGAGGAAAGAGAAATGCAAATGCAAATGCAAAAGGAAAAAGAGGAAAGAGAAATGCAAATGCAAATGCAAAAGGAAAAAGAGGAAAGAGAAATGCAAATGCAAAGGGAAAAAGAGGCAAGAGAACATGAATTTAGGTTGAAGCAACTAGAGTTAGGGGTCATAAAAGGCTCAGACCCTAAAATAGGCTTGGATACTGGGGGATTATTCGATGTTTCTAAGCACGTAAAATTTGTCCCCAAATTTCAGGAGGATAATGTGGAGAAATTCTTTAACCATTTTGAAAAGCTGGGTGAGCAACTAAAGTGGCCAAGAGATAAATGGTCCATACTCATCCAGAGTAATTTCACAGGCAAGGCTCAAGAAGTGTATTCCGCTCTGTCAATAGAGGACAGCATGGATTATGATAAGGTTAAAAAGGCCATATTACAAGCCTATGAATTAGTGCCCGAAGCTTATCGCCAAAAATTTAGAAAGTATCGTAAGGCGGATACACAAACATACGTAGAGTTTGCTTATCAAAAAGAAAGGCATTTCGATAGATGGTGTGCTTCCAAGAAGGTCTCCACATTTGACACTTTGAGACAACTGATGCTGGTCGAGGAATTCAAACGGTGTGTGAATGATGACATTAAGACTCACCTTGAGGAAAATAAAGCTGACAAGCTGAGTGAAGTTGCAAATTTGGCTGATCAGTATGCACTTACCCATAAGTTTGGTAAAGTGGGTCAGACTCAAAATAAGGGTCAGTTTAGTAGGCCAAATAAGAAATATGGCAATAGTAGTGGCACAACAAGTAATAGTGGATCTCAGTCTGGTTCTATCTCTCCAACAAATTCTGGTAAAAAACAACCAGATTCAAGTCGTCAAAAGAACGACCAGGTCAGCTCAAACAAAGCTGCCTTTAAAGACATAAGTTGTGGTTTCTGTCACAAAAAAGGCCACACAATGGCAAATTGCTTCACATTGGCAAAATTAAAGGAGACTGAAACAGCTTCTAATGCCTTAGCCAATGCAGAGAATTCTTCTGAGGTAGTCGTGACTTTACGGCCTAATTCTAACGACCAAATTAAGGAAGAATACCTTCCATTCGTGTCTGAGGGGTTTATTTCCCTAGATGGGAATTCAGCTCATCCACCCGTCAAAATTAAAATTTTGCGTGACACAGGCGCAACTCAGTCGTTGCTTCTTGATGGAGTTTTGCCATTATCGGACTCTACTTCCACAGGGGCAAATGTACTAATTCAGGGGGTTGAGTGTGGATTTATTTCTGTCCCTCTCCACAAAATTAATTTGAAGTCAGATTTAGTTTCTGGGTCGGTCATAGTAGGGGTCAGACCTACTCTACCTGTAAAGGGGGTATCTCTGTTGCTAGGCAATGACCTAGCTGGTGGAAAGGTAGTAGCCAATGCAATTTTGACAGATAAACCATGTGATTATAACAACACAGAGCAATTAGAAAAGGAATTTCCAAATTTATTCCCTGCCTGTGCTGTCACTAGAGCTATGTCACAAAAGCTCGCAGTGGATGATAATTTTAAACATCCACCCTCCAAAAGTGAGGATACAGTTCCCAAAAGTGGAACAAGTAGGGAATCATGTAAGGATGATAATCTTGAACATCCACTCTCTAAAAATGAGGGTATGATTTCTGAAAATAAGGATGATAAACTTAATCATCCGCCCTCTAAAATTGAGGAATTAGTTCCTAAAAATGGAACAACACTCCCAAAAGAGGAGTCAGAGTCTGAAAAAGATTCTAGTAAAAATATTCATGAAAGTGAAGATTCTTGGTATGATCTCAGCCAATCTTTTATGACTAATCTTAATGATAGTCAGGATTGTGAGTCTCCTGGACCCACACATAGTGAGGGGGTAGAACAGGAAAAATCAAAAATGTCTGACACACTCCACAGAGACCAGTTGTCAGTCCAACAACAACATGATGAAGAGCTTCAGCCATTAATAGCTGGTGCACTCACTGAGGATGAATCGAAAGACGTCCCAGTCTGCTTTTATTTGAAAAACAATGTTTTGATGCGTAAATGGCGACCACCTGATGCACTATTAGATGAAGAGTGGAGAATTTACCATCAAATTGTGGTACCTAGGACCTATAGAAGGGAAATACTGAGTATTGCTCATGAAATGCCATTTGCAGGGCACCTAGGAGTCAATAAGACTTACCACAGAATTCTAAATCACTTTTATTGGCCAAAACTTAAAAGTGATGTGGCCAAATTTTGTAGGACCTGTCACTCATGTCAAATGGTTGGGAAGCCGAATCAGAATATTCCGGCTGCACCCTTAAAGCCAGTTCCTGCTTTTGAAGAGCCGTTTAGTAGAGTCATCATTGATTGTGTAGGTCCCCTACCTAAGAGTAGGGCAGGGCATCAGTATATATTAACCATTATGTGTGCTTCTACAAGGTTTCCAGAGGCAATACCTCTGAGAAATATTAAGGCTCGGACAGTCTTACAAGCTGTACTTAAATTTTTCACATTGTTTGGGTTGCCAAAAGAGATCCAATCAGATCAAGGGTCTAATTTCATGTCAACTGTATTCCAGCAGATGTTGTATGAGTTAGGCATAGACCAAATTAAGTCTTCGGCTTATCATCCGGAAAGCCAAGGGGCTTTAGAAAGGTTTCACCAAACATTGAAGAATATGTTAAAGACATATTGTCATGATAATGAGAGAGATTGGGATGAAGGCATTCCATTTGTAATGTTTGCTGCCAGGGAATCTATACAAGAGTCACTTGGGTTCAGTCCATTTGAACTTGTCTTTGGACACACAGTTCGTGGACCATTGAAATTGTTAAAGGAGAAGTGGTTATCAGATCCAGGTGAAGACATACATCTACTTGATTATGTATCCCGCTTTAAAGATCGTCTTCATGGAGCATGTGAACTTGCTCAGGAAAATCTGAGACACTCTCAGAAGAAAATGAAAGCGTGGTATGACAAGACCACTGTGAAAAGAGAGTTTAAACCTGGTGATAAGGTGCTAGTGTTTTTACCTGTTTCTGGTCAGCCACTTCAAGCTCGCTTTCAAGGACCTTATGTCATTGAGAGAAAAGTTAGTGACACAGATTACGTCATTTTGACACCTGACAAGCGTAAATCTAAAAGAGTATGTCATATTAATATGATGAAGAGATATTATGAAAGAGAAGATTGTGACATTTCTAAGAATGAAAGTGTACATGATGTAAATAGTAACACTAATGATACAGGTGATCAAGTGTGTATTATCAATGCTGATCATGAACTCAGTAATGATGAGATCAAGGCTAATAATGGTCCTGACATGTGTATTAAGTTACAAAATTCTGATGTGTTGAAAAATCTTGACCAGAAATTAAGTCATCTGGATCACAAAGAAAAGTCAGAAATGAAATCATTAATCTATGAATATGCATGCTTGTTCTCAGATGATCCTACTAGGACAAATTTAATTGAACATGATGTTGATGTGGGAGATGCCACACCAATCAAGCAGCATCCTTACCGAGTTAACCCTAGAAAACGACAACATCTCAGGGATGAGGTTCGTTACATGTTGAACCATGACATTATAGAACCTAGTAATAGTGAATGGTCTTCCCCTTGTATATTGGTCCCCAAGCCAGACGGTGGGTACAGATTTTGTACTGATTACCGAAAGGTGAATGCAGTCACAAGAACGGATTCCTATCCAATACCCCGTATCGATGATTGTATTGATAGGATTGGGAAAGCTGCGTATGTGTCAAAGTTTGACTTACTAAAGGGGTACTGGGAGATACCACTCACTGAGAGGGCTCGGAAAATCTCGGCATTCGTGATGCCAGATGGGTTATTTCAGTATAAGGTTATGCCGTTTGGTATGAAAAATTCACAAATGACCTTTAAACGCTTAGTAAATAACCTTACGTCAGACTTAGAAAATTGTGAAGTATATGTTGATGACCTTATTGTGTACAGCAACTCATGGGATGAACATGTACAACATGTTAAGGCATTATTTGACAAGCTTGCCAAAGCTAATTTGACTGTCAATTTGGTCAAAAGTGAGATTGCTTGTGCCCATGTGGTGTACTTAGGGCATGTGGTTGGTCAGGGTAAAGTTAGACCAATTAAGGCTAAAGTTGAGGGCATTGACAAATTCCCTGCCCCAACTGATAAAAGGCAGCTCATGCGCTTCCTAGGCATGGCTGGTTACTACAGACGTTTTTGTCCGAATTTCTCTGACATTGCTGCACCACTGACAAAATTGTTAAAGAAGAATGAAAAGTTTGATTGGACGGATAATTGCCAAGCAGCATTTGAATTATTGAAAAAGGCACTAATGAGTTCACCAGTGTTGATCGCTCCAGATTTTGAAAAACAATTTAAGTTGGCAGTGGATGCCAGTGACAATGGCATAGGAGCAGTTTTGCTTCAAGCTGATGAGCATGGTGTTGATCACCCTGTTTGTTATTATTCTAAGAAATTTGACAAACACCAGAAAAATTATTCAACAATTGAAAAAGAAACATTAGCTTTGATACTTGGTCTTCAACACTTTGATGTTTATTTGGGAACTACTAGTTTCCCTATCACTGTATACACTGATCATAACCCTTTGACATTTTTATCTAAGATGAAGAATAAGAATCAAAGATTGATGAGGTGGAGTTTATTTCTGCAATCATATAATGTAGATATTAAGCATATTAAAGGGAAAGACAATGTTGTACCAGACTCTTTGTCAAGAATTTGATTTGATGCAGTATGTTGAAGATATCACTGTAAGTTTTGAAATTTTGTGTTAACTATGGCACAATGTGTATTGATGATGTTGCTGTATTCATGTATTATCATCACCTTGCAAGACAAGTTGTATGTTATGAATATTGGACTACATAATATACATACTGTAGTTATTACTGTAAAGTTATACATTGTAAATATTGTAACTTAAGTTTTGTCCGAGACGTCCAAAACTTTTTCAAGGGGGGGGGGGGAGTGTTACAAGACGACCCGTCAGGAACACCGAATTGAATCCATCGACGAGCGAGTGGAAAGTTCCAGAGACGCCCAACTTCAACGCAGCCTTTCTAGAACTGTCTAGAAGTAAGAACTGTTTACGTTATGTCCCAATTACAACTACTGTGTGTTCTAGAAGTTTCTATTAAGGAACGTTCTCGTAATTGCTGGACTGTGTACACTAGAAGTTTCTGTTAAATTCTGGAGAGTTCTCGAATAAAAGCCTAGCATATAAAAGGCAGTTCAACAACTATTCTGGGAGAGATTTCAACGAGACCAGACTGTCACACTACTGAGATATCATAAGCCAGCCACTGACACTGAACACTTCTGATAAATTGCCTTACGCCGTTTCTACGCTGTGTATTGAGATTGTTATCGTCCATCATCGCTAGCCTTGTCGTTATTCGCTCGCGGAACCAGTTCCTACGCTACAGCACGCTGCAGGTCTACTACTGTACCATCGTCAACGTGCATGCACTACCAGCCCTTGGACCAGACCAGGCAAATATTAATTAAAGGATTGTGAGTAAGTCTAATTAATTATTGTAAATTTAAGTGAGATAAGGAGATTGTAAATAATCATTAAGTTGTTGAATTTTAATCTCGTTCTTCTGTGATCTTTCGCTGTTATTGGTTTGATTCGCGACCACAAGCCGTAACAATGCTTACAAATTTGATTGAAGGATCCCATATTGATGCGGGGCCCCTATACAGATGTTTGGAGATGTATCTCTGTTTTCGGAGAGTGTTGTGATCAGAATAGTTCCTTGTATAATCACCTTTTAATGGTCATGAGATGGAGTGTAAACTGTGACGCATACGCGCGAAACGCGCCGAAATTTTTCATTAAACGAGATTTCCCTGACAAAATCTGCATTCAGAATCTGCATCGAGACACTTTCAACAAACCTACATGCTACTCAAAAAGCCAGTCAAATAGAGCCACGACACTACTCTTTACGAAGTGTGTGTGTGTGTGTGTGTGGGGGGGGGAGACATTTGATATTGTGTCCCCCACCCATCGAAATGTGGGGGGACATGTCCCCCTGTCCCCCAGGATTGACGCCCATGATCACACCCCCACCAAGGGCCCGCCATAAGCCCAATGCCATTCGAAGGAAGCCCCTTGAGGAACCGAAAAGGGATCATTACTCTTCTGTTCATTAGTGGAGATTTTCTACCACCGTCTTTTTAACCTAAACTGTAAAATTCTAAACATGAGACATCAAAACAAGGCGTGTGGAAATGAAACTTACACTGTGCATTGGAAGTGCCAGTTTTGCAACTTGAAGGCATTTTGGTAAAAATTTTCTTGGTGTGTTACGCGCCAACTTATGATGATGCTCCGCATAGAGAACGTTATGGCTTTTCGTTCTTGCAAACCTCCCTTCACACGAAAAATTCTTTATAAATAATCATGATTCCTACGCCTCTGTAGGAGGGGATTTTCCGCTAGGGAAAGCAAAGATTTTTCATTAGCTTCTCGCGCATATGAACACTTTTCGCTGATATTGCTATGGGGGATGGGCTTATGACATCATTACCGGTGGTGCCAATCAATGATCCAACCCTAGTGATGCTCCTGTGGCAAATGATTCAACCTATAGACCCATTTCACCTATGCCACACTTCTTTCTAATGACAACGCAAAGTGTCGTCTTGTTGGGGAAATAAGTTCGGCGCAGATACACATACATATCCAAAGTGTCCTATCAGACAATTCAGGCGAGTGGTACTACAGGCCTAGGTGCGCGTAAAACGTGCTGTACTGTGTAAGTAGTGCACAGTGTAGTTTAGTGCAGTGTACAGAGCATAATGCAAGTTTTCACGTCTGCCCTCAACATGGAGTGGCGCCCCGAGAGAGGGGTGGGAGGGGGCACAATCCGCCAAACGTGGGCTGTGCCCCTCATGTGCCCTATGAAATTTTGTGATTAAAATTATGCACAAGCATAATTTTTAAATATCGATTTGGACACAAGGACCCACTGTCACTTTATCAGTCAAACATCATGGCCAAAATTGAGCAAAATGATCTCAAAACTATATTTTTGCCACATCCTTCTATTTTTATGAACTTAAAGAAGCACTACTGCCTGCCTTACTGGGAATATATTCCAGAGTTATCGTTTCAACATCTATTTAAAGGCATTGTTGTCTGGTGGCATTTTGTAGGGGTCTTATATGAAAGATAAAAATTTTTCCATACATGTCATCCAAACCCCATATCAAAACTCCATTCCTAACTCAAGATATCTCTTCCTAAAAATTGGTTACTTTTAATAAGAAATACCTCCAAGTTTCCTCAAGGTCACAAAACGTGATCCAAAGTGGGCAAATTGCCTCAGATTCCTTTTGTTACTCTTTATAATTGCCTACCTCGTTTGTCCTTGAAATTTGATTCCGTTGGAATGTTTAGATGTTTTTCCGTGTAGATATAGTGAAAAACTGTTCCATACTTATGGTACAGCAAATAAAGTTATGGAATATTCAATATAGTGATATCAACATTATAAAGAAATACAAAAGCTACATCAAATCCATTTGCCCAGATGACATCACAGATTTCCCATCATGCACTAGGAAAACTGAAAATGTAGTATTTCTTCAAAAATTTGAGATGGGGTTTTCACTGCCTAACACAGAAAATTTTTCTGCCTTTTTTGAAAGCATCAAATTTGGTCACCAGACCATGCTTTTAACAGCTGTGGGACCACTGCGGCAGTGAGTCCTCTCCATTCCATGCGGATCCCATATCGATTATCTTTTAGTGCAATTTTATTTTAGAAAACTGTTGAGACGCAATTTTGTTGCCTTTTGATGCCCCTATAGCTTTGGTGTCCCTATAGCTTACTATAGCTGCTAAAGTTATTAGCGTTATAACTGATCATGGCCAATAGTTTCGGCTTCAGAATGTTAATAAAGCCATGGGTTGATCACTGGCATAATTAGGTCATGGTGTATCCCTTACTCAAAATCCATATCTGGCTTTATATCTGGAAATATCTGGTTGATTAAAGACTTTATATGGCCATATAAAGCCATATATAACTTGATTAAAACACAACCCAGATATGCATATAAAGTTTGATATGGCCATATAAAGCCAGATATAACTTGATATAATCGTGATCCAGATATGTATATAAAGTTTGATATGGCCATATAAAGCCAGATATAACTTGATAAAATGATGATCCAGATATGTATATGAAGTTTGATATGGCCATATTAAGCCAGATATAACTTGATATAATTGTGATCCTGATATGTATATAAAGTTTGATATGGCCATATAAAGCCAGATATAACTTGATAAAACTGTGATCCAGATATGTATATAAAGTTTGATATGGCCATATAAAGCCAGATATAACTTGATAAAACTGTGATCCAGATATGTATATTAAGTTTGATATGGCCATATAAAGCCAAATATAACTTGATATAATCATGATCCAGATACGTATATAAAGTTTGATATGGCCATATAAAGCCAGATATAACTTGATATAATCGTGATCCAGATATGTATATAAAGTTTGATATGGCCATATAAAGCCAGATATAACTTGATAAAACTGTGATCCAGATATGTATATTAAGTCTGATATGGCCATATAAAGCCAAATATAACTTGATATAATCATGATCCAGATACGTATATAAAGTTTGATATGGCCATAAAAAGCCAGATATAACTTGATATAATCGTGATCCAGATATGTATATAAAGTTTGATATGGCCATATAAAGCCAGATATAACTTGATAAAATGGTGATCCAGATATGTATATAAAGTTTGATATGGCCATATAAAGCCAGATATAACTTGATTAAAACATAACCCAGATATGCATATTAAGTTTGATATGGCCATATAAAGCCAGACATAACTTGATATAATCGTGATCCAGATATGTATATAAAGTTTGATATGCCCATATAAAGCCAGATATAACTTGATAAAATGGTGATCCAGATATGCATATAAAGTTTGATATGGCCATATAAAGCCAGATATAACTTGATATAACCGTGATCCAGATATGCATATTAAGTTTGATATGGCCATATAAAGCCAGATATAACTTGATATAACCGTGATCCAGATATGTATATAAAGTTTGATATGGCCATATAAAGCCAGATATAACTTGATATGCTAGATATGCAAATGAGCATTTTGTTAGTTTGTTTTATTATTTATTTGATTTGATTCTTGGATTATGCTTGTTACAAACTAAGACATGTTTTGGATACAGCATCACCTTCCCAGACATTGCAGTTATTTAGTGGCTACACTTCTGTTAATACCGCAGTGTACTAAGTGAACTTAGGCAAATAATTTGCATATTTGGGCGGAGCTTGTATCTAAACCTACATTTTTCATGATTTAGGACGTTGAAAGTAAAATATGGACCACGCAGTAAACAAAACTTAGAGTCAAATACGTAATTAAGTTTAAAATAAGAAGCCCATATCACTGTGATTACATAAAATAGGAAATTTCAAGGCATTTTTCTGTTCACTGTTATGAAATAAGTTGAATTTATGTACTTAAGTCAATTTAACCTAATACTTACATTAAATTCTAATTCATGGAGCACTTAAACATTGTTTTCTGCTGTTCAAAGTCTCCATGAGGAGTGTGGACTATAAGTCCTAACTATGATTCATAACTAGAGCAGATCTGTGCCATATAAAGGCTTGATCCAGATAGAACTTTATCTGGCCATATATGGTTTTTATCCGATCTGATATAAATTCCATATCTGGTGCAGATATGGGCCAGATATAAATTTCCATACATGGGCCAGATATGGGCCATATAAAGAGTGAGCCATATAAAGTTTTATATGGGTCATATATGGCACAGGTATGGGCCAGATATAAATCTCTTTATATGTGGCATATATGGATTTTCCATATATGGGCCAGAAATGGAGTAGCCATATATGGGCATATCTGGGCCATATAAAAGTGAAACTTTACCTGGGCCATATATGGCCATATATGGCCTTTATATTATATCAAGTTATATCTGCCCAATTCTTGTACAAGCCAGATATGAATTCCATATCTGGCCCAGATATGAAATCCCATATCTGGGCCATATATGGATTTTGAGTAAGGGATAGGAGTAAATTTTCAGGAAACCAGTGTATAGTCTGGTTTTATGTAGTTGATTGACTATACGTAGCAGTAAGCTATAGCAATTGTGCTATTGCTAAAGTTTTACCTTTATACAACACAGAATTGTAAGTGCTTACGCGCACTACGCTTCCAACCCATCGGAACACTGGTGGTATTATGCGTTTGTAACACGTTCATTTTAAGTGTCACAGCAACTTTACCAAATTTCTTCCGAATACAAATACACTAAATAAGGGCGTTTTCTGTCTTCATCGGAACATCAGCCATATCGGAGGTATGCTTTGTTTATCTCAAGAAACTCACATCATGAGTATTTTTCGCCTCTCAGGTCCGCGATGAGACATTTGTATTATCAAAGCTAATATAAAAACCCCAAAAGAATGTTCTTCACTTTACCAGGGAGATAATCTATCAAGGTTTATCTGCACTCGAGAAACTTCCTAAAACAGAAACATATCCTTCTGTTAATTCAGGAAACTTTCTACAAAGAATTAGCTCTACTTTATTTTGGAAAAATAATGTTCTATCCAGTTACATCCTTGCTTCTTTCACCGCTGTTTCACCCTTTGTAAACTTCTGTTCATAAACCCATTTTTGTGCTACTTAAGTATTGTTACAAGACGACCCGTCAGGAACACCGGATTGAATCCATCGACGAGCGAATGGAAAGTTCCAGAGAATTCAACTTAAACGCGGCCTTTCTAGAATTGTCTAGAAGTGAGAACTGTTTACACGGCCTGACGACACTTCTAAGAAATATTGACATTGTTTGTTTACTACCGTGCATACAAGGAACGTTCTCGTAATGTCTCGACTGTGTGCTCTGGAAGTTTCTATTAAGGAACGTTCTCGTAATTGCTGGACTGTGTACACTAGAAGTTTCTGTTAAATTCTGGAGAGTTCTCGAATAAAAGCCTAGCATGTAAAAGGCAGTTCAACAACTGTGTGTGGGAGAGATCATAATAGGCCTACTTCATCGTGACCAGACGCTGTGTATCATTGACAAGTTATTCTCTGACCCAGTCACTGACACTACACACTTGTGATAAGTTGCCTTACGCCGTCTCTACACTGTGCATTGATATTGTTATCATCCATCATCGCCTAGTGTTGTGTCTAACCTTAGAATTAAGGACGCTGACAACAGGTTTGTCCGGAATTATCTCGAAACTTTATTTACAACATGGCGTCAGCTCTGCACGTTCCACTCGAGACCCCGAATGAGGTGTCACGACACTAATACATCACATACGTACACGAGGTGTCACTACACTAATACATCACAATTCCTCCCCCTTTAGTGAAAACATGGCTTCCCAAAACTTAACATGCAAGGAATTAATGTGATCAATAAAGTGCAGTTTTACTTTTGACTAACTTTTTACTTTTTAACTAACCTTGATGGTCATCCCGACAGGTAACTACTCCTTGCTTAACAACTTTGTTTCTTTTAACTTGTTCACACGACTAACCCATGAGTACTTCCGGCCTTACTCTCCACTTTTAACCTCAAGTCTAACTTTGAATACATAACAACTCTTCACCTTTCCTCAGGTTTCAACTAACGAACTACTTGTAACTTTGGTTTTCTTCTTCTTACTTGGATAACATATTTACAAGATATCTAACCCTTCACTTGTACACTACATAATCCTTCAATAAAACTGAAGGGTATTTCTTCCTAGTAGCTACCCTGGTACTGCCTTGATCGGTTAAGTTCTGCTTGTTAGACTCTACCTGATCGGGTGTTTGCATGGGTACCTCGCCTACTGAATCTTTGCTACTAGCCTGTTCAGAGCTCGCAGAATCTGTTGCTGTGTTTGCTATTGTAACAGTAGGGGTGCAAACTGACTGAGGTATCGGTATGGGCGCACTAATTGCTTCTCTGTTTGCCACATTTGTACTATCATTACATGCATCGAGATCACTAGCAGCTATGGTGCGCAGACGCAATTGGTCGTTGTGCCTTCGGATCTTCCGACCGTCCTCAAGGTCCACTTCACACATAGCAGGGTTCAAGATTTCTGTGACTACTCCCTTCAACCACGTTGGTCCTGGTGCAAAGTTCTTAGCCAAAACAGGGTCTTGTACATAAAAGTTTCGACTTTTAGCCCTGGTGTTTTTCCGGTCCGTCATACCACTCTGTTGTATCTTGACTTTTCTGGCTATATTTGGACGCACTTGGTCTAGACGGCTCCTGATGCGACGTCTATATAGTAACTCGCTTGGGCATTTACCAGTGGTTGCTTGCGGTGTTATTCTGTATCTCATCAGAACCTTCTGTAGTTTGAGTTCTAGACTTCCCTCAGTGATCTTTTTTACTCCATTTTTTATGGTTTGGACAGCTCTTTCTGCTAAGCCGTTGCTGGCTGGGTGTTTCGGTGCTGTCTGTACATGTTCGATGTTATTGCTTGTCAGAAACTGTGTGAATTCCTCACTAACAAATTGTGTCCCGTTGTCACTGACAATGGTTTCGGGTATTCCATGTGTTGCAAACATTCTACGCATTGCTGTGATAGTTGCTGCTGCTGTAGCATTCTGAACTCTTACGGCTTCAATCCACTTGCTGTGGGCATCTACCACTATCAACACATCTTGGTTGGACATACTGGCATAATCTATGTGTAAACGTGTCCATGGGTTTTCTGGAAATTCCCAGGGATGAATAGGTGTCAGCTGAGGCTGCTTTTGATGTTCTTGGCAGATCTCACATTCTCTGCACTTCTGCTCCAAATCTCTGTCAATGGCTGGCCACCAAAAAAAAAAATGATCTCGCTAAAGCTTTCATCTTTACTATGCCCGGGTGGGTGGCATGCAGTTCTTCAAGGAGAATACTTTGGAGAGCACTGTCCTTTGGTATCACTACCCTGTGTCCCCAGAGTACAATATCATCTTCAACACTTAATTCTTGTCTCTTTTGTGAGAATGGTGCATACTCCTCCCCTAGGTTTCGCTTGTCTGGCCATCCCCCTAAAATATACTCTCTTACTCGTGCTAAAATAGGGTCCTTCTTAGTTGATGCTTTGATTTCTGTCGCTTCTATGGGACGCTGATCTACATCATTTAATAAGTTGACCTGTTCTCCATCTGGCGTTGGAAGCAACATATCAAACAACCAGTCCACTTTCTCCTCATCATCTAAAGGAAGACGAGATAACGCATCTGCGTTACTATGATTGGAACCTACCTTATGCTCAATCTCAAAATCATAAGCGGACAAGATCATATGCCATCTGGTCACTCGGGATGATGCCATTGCGTTGGCTGGTTTCTGGCTTCCAAATAGTGATACAAGCGGCTTGTGATCTGTCACTATCGTAAAATGTCTTCCGTGAAGAAATTTATGGAACTTCTTGAGTCCAAAGACTATGGATAGACCCTCCTTCTCGAATTGGGCATACTTTTGTTCGGTAGTAGATAACTTTCTTGATGCAAAGGCTATGGGACGTTCACTCCCATCATCCATTTTGTGGCTGATAACTGCTCCCAATCCATATGGACTTGCATCAGTCTGTAAGAGTATGGGTTTACAGGGGTCAAAATGCACTAGCAGGCTATTACTCTGAAGTAATTCCTTGGACCTGGCAAATGCTCGTTCTTGGGCTGGTCCCCAAACAAATTTCGGATCTTTTGCACCTGCGTTGGTAGACTTGAATTTTCCTCTGTTTTTTGCCTTTTTCTGGCCTGAGCTATACTCTTTCTGGAGAAGCTGCGTCAGGGGCACAATTTCGTCTGCTAATTTTGGAACAAACTTTCGGTAATAACCTAAAAGCCCTAGATATGCTTGAAGTTCTGTTTGATTTTGTGGTCTCGGCGCTTCTTGAATTTCCCTAATCTTTTGGGGTAGGGGTCGGAGTCCCTGTGAATCCAGTGTGTGTCCGAGATAAACTACTGACTCTCTGAACAATTCACATTTGCTCTTTTGTAGTTTTAACCCACTTTCTTCAAGCCTTTGAAATACTTTGCTCAAGTTTTCTAGGTGCTCTTGGGTGTTTCTTCCACTGATGATGATGTCGTCTAGGTACGGGCGGCACATTGGGATATTGGCTAGTAATGACTCCAGCGTTCTCTGAAATATGGCGGGCGCTGATGCAATCCCGAAGGGAAGGCGAGTATATTGGAAAAGACCACGGTGTGTGTTAATGGTGGTATATTTTCTGGCATTTTCTTCCAGCTCTATTTGATGATAGGCATGGGACAAATCCAACTTGGAGAAATGCTGACCTCCTTGTAGGTCTTGCACCAAATCCTCTAACGTAGGGATAGGATACTGCTCACATCTCAATACTTTGTTTGCAGTTAGCTTGTAATTTCCACACAACCGTATCTTCCCATTTGGTTTATCGATGGACACTATTGGACAGGCGTAATCAGAGAAGGCTACTGGCTCAATTATTCCCTTTTCCTGCAAGGCCTCTAGCTCGGCCTCTATTTTGTGCCTACTTGCATACGTTACAGGGGCTGCCTTATAGAATAACGGTTCCTCCTTGGCTGCATGAACTTTTGCCTGGAATCCTTTCAGCTTCCCTGGTTGACTGGTATCAAACACACTTTTGTGTTTGGCTAATATGGCTTCTAGTTGACTTTGACAACTTGAAGGTGCTGTCTGAGTACTATGAATTTGTACCGTTGCTGGCTCACTGGTAACTTCACTCCGTAAGTTAAGTTTTTATGCCTAACTCACGCATCCAGTCTCGGCCCATCAGAGTTACACCTTCCTTAACCACAAGCAAGGGCAATTGTTTTGTTAAGTTTTTGTACCTTACCCTCACCTTAGCTTTACCTAAAATAGGAACCATACTACCTGTGTATGTTCGCAGATTCACAGGTGACTTGCTGAGGCTGTCCGTATCTCCAATTTGGCGAAATGTATCTCTGGACATCATCGACCATGGGCTACCAGAGTCCACCTCAAAATGTAAATCTTTGTTTTCCACCTGTAACAAAGCATAATAGGGTTTATCAGTTATGTGGTTAATACTCTGACTTCCATCAAAGTGATTTAGTCCCTCAAAGTGGTTTACTTCCTCTTCTGGTTCCGATTCTTCCTTTTCATCTAGATGGTGAGCTTTGCCGCTTCTTTTGGCCTGCGTCTGCTGGTATGCTTTGACTGCTTCACATTGTGATTTTGTATGTCCTTTTTTCTGACACTTGTAACACTTTTCACTGATGAAGGGACAATCACGTGGTGAGTGTTTCCCTCCACATCTCCAACATTTTTTGTCGGAAGTTTTGCTGCTGGCTGCTGCGGATGCACGGCTTTGTTGATTCTCTGGCTGCTTGGATTGAGGTTTTCTGTAACCTACCTTATGGACGGTATTTTCAGCCACTGTACTTGGTGTTCCAATTTGTTTTATTGATTCGACATCCTTCTGAGCCATCTCCATGGCAGTAGCCATGGAAAACGCTTTGGCAAACGTTAGGGCTGTCTCACTCAGTAGTTTCTTCTGAATCGAGGCATCTTTTACACCAACGACTAGCCAGTCTCTTAGCATGTTATCTAATTCTCTAAAATTGCAACCCTCACTCAACTGCCTCAATTTGGCTACAAATTGAGCAATGGATTCACCTGGCTGCTGAGAACAACTATAGAATCGATAGCGCTGCACAATTTCTGTCGGTTTTGGTAAAAAATGTGTTTTTAGTGCTTTCACACATTCTGCATATGTTTTATCACTTGGCTTTGCGGGCTGCACTAATGCACGCAATGTGTGGTAGGCCTTACTACCTATACTGGTTAGAAAAACTGATCGCTTTTTTTCCATTATCTTCAATGCCATTTGACTCAAACCAGGCCTCTAGGACCTCGGTCCATTCTTCAAAGTTTGTAAACTTCTCAAACTGTGGAACTGTTCCCACCGTTGGCATTTTGGCCTCAGTTAATTGCTACTAATTGAACTTTCCATCAAGCTTTCCCTGTGCCTTAGTTCTGTAATTGCCTTCCTAATTACTATAAATACAGTCTTCCAACCGTAATGAATTTCATGAGAAGTGCCTTAATACCGTAGCATAGACTGCCCATCACCTTAATCTGATTACGATCAAAACCAGTCTGATCCTTTTACTTTAGCTGATATACAGTTAACCACTTTCCAAAACATACTCAAAACTCAAGGTCAGTTAAAGTAATGCTTGCAGAATCAGCTAGACATGCTGTGCTCTTGGCCTAGGCTGGCTAGGTCCAAGCTCTAGGATCTAAATTTTAGAATACGGCCTTTACTGTACCTAACTCTCATCACTTGATCCAATATGTCACTAACAACACCCTGCTACTGGTAGCTGATGGCTATGTAATACAAAAGGTTTGTCACATACCGTACCTGCTATGACTACAAAATGCTTTTTCACTTACACTTAAAACAATTCCATGAAAGTTTCAAACTACCACACAATGATAAGATCAACATTTGATGTATGATATCTGTCCAAACAACTTCAGTTCAAGTTACAATATCAGTTCCTTTGCACTGAAACTGGGCTACTGTACCGTCTTTTTCACTTATGAACCATCTCAGTTTGAATGCATTGTCATTGATACTTTCAACATACCAAACCTAATACTCAAGTCCTCTGAGCAAACTTTACTGTCTGTTCCTTTCCTAAGAATATACAATACCACTAATACATTCTGAATCTGATGCTGTCATCCTACTGCGTTGGTGTTGAGGCTGACCCACCGTACTTCTCTGGCACTTAGATCTGGCTGCGTCTTAACCTGACATCCGGCATTTGATGAACAATCACTCTTTGGCTTACCCTCGGCTGGGCTGACTTGCACTTAAGGCTCAATGCCTATCTGTTTACCTTTCTGGCAATTAGGCGTTGTGAGTTCAATTTTGGGCATAGGAAAAGGCAAACATAATGTAGGGTAATGCGGCTACTTCCCGCCAACAACGTCACTATAATGTAATGGCTGCTTGCAATGTTGACATTTGATTCATATGACTTATGAGCTCCATCACAGTCACTTCAAATCACTGTAGGCTTCACTTTGGCAGATCAAGTAACCAAGTTCATCACGGCTGCTATCTCTCACATCAGGGTGCATACTATTTGGTAATACTGCGGCTTCCGTTTAGTTACAGTACTGGCCTATGTTGTCATGGGTAATCCTCATGACGTTTATAGTCACTATATGCTGGTCTACAGTATGACTACCTTTCACTTTATATGCTGGCTACACAGCAAAAGACGTGCTTAAGTTCAGGCTAGGCTAGTTCCTCACTGGCTACACAATGACGAGCTTAATAGTTCACTTTTTTCTTTACACTGGCTATACAGCCTAAACATGCTGTTCGGCTTTCTTGCTGATAAGAATAGAGGCTTTCTATCTTATCTTTCTAACGGCAACGTTATTCACGAACAGTCACAATAATCCTAATGTTATTGTATAAGGCTAGGCTGCCATCGTTATACCGTAATGTTATTACCAACGATCGTTAGGCTTGCTGGCGTCTCACGTGCAGGGCTCAAGAGTGATTCCATTTTGCATTTTTATCACTCCAGTACACACGGTTCGGCATTTTGTTGGTCTAATAACCATTCCATCCTCGTCGCCATAATACTGTTGTGTCTAACCTTAGAATTAAGGACGCTGACAACAGGTTTGTCCGGAATTATCTCGAAACTTTATTTACAACATGGCGTCAGCTCTGCACGTTCCACTCGAGACCCCGAATGAGGTGTCACGACACTAATACATCACATACGTACACGAGGTGTCACTACACTAATACATCACACCCAGCCTTGTCGTTATTCGCTCGTGGAACCAGTTCCTACGCTACAGCACGCTGCAGGTCTACTACCGTACCATCGTCGACGTGCATGCACTACCAGCCCTTGGACCAGACCAGGCAAATATTAAGTAAAGGATTGTGAGTAAGTCTAATTAATTATTGTAAATTTAAGTGAGATAAGGAGATTGTAAATAATCATTTAGTTGTTGAATTTTAATCTCGTTCTTCTGTGATCTTTCGCTGTTATTGGTTTGACTTGCGACCACAAGCCGTAACAATATCCATTCCCCCGTGGTATTTCTAACCACTACTGGCACAAACTCGCCATACAGTACCCGAAAATAAGCATTGACTCGTAACATTCTTAAATCATTCCATCAAGCGAAGTACTGCTTTGGGGAGGGGGTCTTGTTGCAACCGATCATGCAACCGATTTTGCTAGCTATGCACCAGCTCTTATCGAAAAATACGAGAATTCAGATTTCACGATTGATTCACCAAATTTCTACGTCACAACTCGTTGGCATTCTATCGCCGACATTACCCTACCGCTACTGATAAGACTAGTACTTATCTTCCACGGTCGAAACGCGTTTAGCAATATCATACCAGCTATGGCTTATTACCAAGTAAGGTCACTCTGTACCATTTAAACCCATCCCTGGTTTCCTGATTTCCTGTTTTAGTTACCATTAACATAGTAACTTGACGGTTCTAGGATACATTATAAGTATCTTGTAAATTCCGACATATCATCACTTCAGTCACGTCACTGAGTTCTGGAGAGCCAACCACTCTTTCAAAAAAAATAGAATTCGATTGGGGTGCCATGGCCCCCGTGCCCTCCGGCTACGCCAATGCTAAGGTCTTCAATAAATGCAGTGATATCCATTTTAATAAGGTCAATAGTTTTCGACTTGCCACGTCTGGTAGAATAACACATCCAAGTAAAAAAATATTGGTTAGTGATCACTCAATATGTGGTCAAGTATATTTGAAGTTGTTTTCATTAGTGGTAGATTGGTAGCTCCTACTGAAACCAGCGACACTATATTATACTTGGGTACAGAACGTATGGCGTTATGACCATTTTGTGAAAGTTGTCAAACCACGTCACTTTAGAATCAGGAGGAGGATACATCACACAAAAAGGATGTTTTTTGTATACGGTAGCTTGATATCAAGTCACAAGGCCCCTATGTTAGTATTTTCAAATTCAATTCTTGCGATTAAGGGTAACCTGTTTTTAACATACACATGCAGCTACTCCACAAACTGCTTTTTCTTTTTATGAATTTACATACAATAGAATAGTATATCCTGGAATGCCCCTTTGCAATAATTAAATGTTCCATTTAAAACTCTTTCATTAATTGCAAAAACATTGGAGTCAACATCTTCGTGTTTCATTAGGTACTAAAGTTGATCAACTTTTGGGTGAAGGTGATCGATATTGATTAAACCTACTTGGATATAATAAATACATCTGTTACCTTTGCTAGATGTGAAGTCACCTGGTATAATTTTACTTAGGGTTATGTTTTGTTCCTACACTAGCACGAACAATTTCGGCACGAGACTTTCCATGGCCAACGTCCCCCTTATCGGCAGAAGCGTAACTTGTGTCCGGGTCGACGGCAGTTGTCGCAAACAACTGGTTGTGAGTGACGACAGGTTGTTTCGTTGTGGTCCCTAACTACTCCTTGCATAACCATTGACAGGTTTGCTCCACTCGTTGTAGCGTCTCAGGTTGTGCCGGCTGGTCTGGTAGTTGGATGTGGAATGGTATCCTCCGTAGCTACGGTGTGATGCTCGTTTGTTTTATGTTTTCTTCTGACGGTCGAATCGTCTGCTATCACGGAGACAATCGGGTCCTATGGCCATGGGTTTGTTGCTGTCTGATCGGCTGAGATGAGCGTTATCGCCACAGAAGGATTTGTCTACTTCTCCACCACCACAACAAAATGATTTTAGGTTGTCTATAGAATTTCAGTGTGATTTTTTAGCTACTGTAGGGCCTTTATATTGTTTCTTAATTTCTCAACGGTTTCGCAATGGACATCCATCCTAGGGTAGGGTTTCAAGATTCTTCAATTTACTGCACACTACAGGGATAAAGCCAATCCTAGGTATAGTTCTGTGGGTAAAGGCCGATTCATACTTTAGCATGGCGCTATAAATCTATGAAAGTTGAACACTGTTCAGCTCCAAGCTATGTCCGTGATTGGCCCGGAAGAGCATCGGATGACCACATATATGGTTGTTATAGCCTTCTGGCGCGTAAAAATTTGGAAGTATGAACGGGCCGTAAAGGCCGATTTATACTTCAGTATAGCGTTATAAAGCTATGACTCTTAGTGAATGGTGCTAAGATGCAAAATGGTGCTATAATTTGTAACTTTTGAATCTTTTACGTAACTTCCACATGGGCGGACCCTGGGCTTGAAGATGGGTGAAAGGGCTCCCATAATACCACCGAATATAAGTCCTAGTCTGCGGCGAGATAAGGTGGCCTCCCGAGTACACTGTGAAGACAAGAAGCTCTTTTGTACGATTTTCTTGCTCTGCGTAGCAAGAAATCATGATCAGGATAGTAAAATTGAGAGCATTTCAACAGTACAAACTTCAAAAATGACAATTTTCAACGATATTAGAAATGTTTTTGTCTAGATTTTCTTCAAGTCTTCAAAAATAGAAAGGGGTCTCAGGTCGGTTGGGTCCCCACCTGGATCCAAGCCTGAAGTGTTTCATATTGCCACCACCACGTTACTCGTTATGATCGTGTTATACACCCATGCATGTACATCTAATTCAGGTGTCTGCTTGGTAAATATGTCAGCAGAACTTTTTCGGAAACTGGGATTTGTGATTCACCAAGAAAATTCCTTTATGGAGCCAAGGAGAGAGTTGACTTTCTTGGGCTTCGTGCTCAACTCAGAAAGTATGACACTCAGACCCAAACTGGAGAAAACCAGTAATGCACTCTCTGAAATTTCGAAATTCAAATGCAAGTCCAAGAAAAGTGTCACAGAACTAGCCCATGTCATAGGCATTTTAGTTCCATTGTTCCCTAGAGTTAAATATGGCCCCTTATATTATAGAGGCCTAGAAACTGTCAAATGTCAGGCATTGAAAGCTAACTAACAAAGGGAATTTCGAAGCATACATTAGTATGACATATGACGCCTATCCTGGTGGGAAGTTAACCTTCCATTGGCTTGAAATCATGTCCTGCCCAATGATCCCGACATTACTACAGTAACTGATGCATCGTCTGTTGGTTGGGGTGCTTACTGCCCAACCTTTTCCACCAAAGCTCAAGGTAAATGGCTTGACATAGAAAAAAGGTTACATATTAATGTTCAGGAACCAGTGCTGTAATGACCCGAGTCAAAGACGTGACTCGAGTCTGACTCAGGGGTGGCGCCAGGATTTCCCCGACAGGGGGGCCAAGCTCCCCGGAGGGGGGGGGGCCAGCAACCCAAAGTCTCAACGAAGGAAACAAAGTGCCGAAACGATGTTTGAAGGAAAATTTTGGCGGCATTTTCCATGGAAAATTTGAAAAAATGGGGCTTTGAAAAAGAAAATTGGAAAATTTGGGGTTTTTATTAAAGAATTTGCCCTAATTTAGACCAAAATTTAGTGAATCGTCGGGGCGACTGGGCGTTGTCGGGGACTACATATTTTATCGTATACATAACAGCTCCCCGACGAAACCGAAAAATTTCCCCGACGGGGGGGGGGCAGCCTTCCCCGACGGGGGGCATGGCCCCCTGCCCCCCCCCCGCTTTGGCGCCACCCTTGGTCTGACTCGAGTCACGATTTCAAAGACTCGAGTCTGACTCGAGTCACAAACTGACGGGACTCGACTTGACTCGAGTCATCACTTGCCAAAGACTCGACTTGACTCGAGTCACCATCTAATAAATTTCCAAAGACTCGACTTGACTCGAGTGTTTCCCACAGTTACTCGAATTGACTCGAGTCATCTCTTATGTGACTCGAGTCACGCCCCAACAGTGAACAGAACAGAACCATAAATTTTTTTCTCACCGCCCCGCGAAATGACCGCTTCCATCGACGTTCCATATCTGTATAGCACAGTCTGCAGTACATGCCTATTCGTTTCCATGTAATGCCATGGTCACCCTGCCAAGAGGAAACGTGTTAAATTTTGAAATTTTCACCTGTAGTACGGCACGTTTACCCTGACTATGCGTGACAATGGATTCATGTGAAGTGTATGTACTAAATGCAGCGCCCCTGGTACAAGCGACACTAAAGCCCGGGTCCCATATACGCGATTCAACTTGCGATTCAACTTTCAACAAGTTGCGCGATTTTTCAATCAACTTTCGACGCAACTGTTGGCTGGTCCCACACGCGCAACTCTCTTGCAACTTTTCATTGTTGCCTAAGTACCATACTAGGTAATTAATGTAAGTGTAGACGCAGATCTCGGGGATGGGAGATATAGTTCAGGAATAAATCGCATTTAGCGGACTATTATTGGTTAATAAACCGCCGAGACTCCAAATTTGGCAAAATAACGGACGCGGCGAAGCCAAGTCCGTTATTTTGTCAAATTTGGAGTCAAGGCGGTTTATATAAGACAGTAATAGTCCGACAAATGTGGTTTATTCCTATTCTACCACCGAAAATGTATGAAAAACTTCATTCTTATCAGTATTTACGTTTACTGACCGTGTGTTGTGGAAAAACAGGTCAGTGCTTAACCAATCAGAATGCAAGATACCCAATAACGGATTGCTAGATATGGTAGAACCCCCCACATTTGACCAAGAGGAGATGGCAGATGTAATAATACCCCAAAGACAGGTACCGTACAGACACACTGCAAAATTTCTGCGTGTCCGTCATTTGTTCAATCAGCTTTTTCCTTTGTTAAAACACATACTAAAGCTGCCCAAAGAGACCTATTATACTAGTGATCTTTTTCGTGTGTAAGTTTATTACTTTTGAGACCTCAAAGGAAAGAGTTTGTATTGATGCATATGCATCTTATGCGGCCTGTAAATGTTATTTTCGCCAGTCTATATATGAAGACATAATAAGGGCCGTAGTCTAGGCAAAATTCAAGGGGAAAGGGGGGGGGGGAGTTAACAACACTAAGTGGAGTCCCGGCGGTGGCATACCAATTATTGTTGACACCCAGACCAATCTTTCCTTTGTCACCCCCGCCAGGGAGCCGCCCTAAGGGAGGGGTCTAAGGGCAGGAGCACATTTACGTAAATTAGCTAAGTTGCAGGCTGGTGCTTTCCTTGGAAAAGTTTTATATTAATTATATGATTTAATAAGTTTAGAATGATCATTATGTAGTGAATATTTCGTGTTCCTCATCTCCGGTAAAGGGGAGAGGGTGACACCCTCACCCTTTGAAAAACTTTTTTGTATATCTAGATGAAAAATGTTGCTATCTTTGTCAAAGCTTTAAACTGATTACAGGGCTTAAATTATCTTTCATTGTTGAGTGCATTTTCCGGATTTTTTAAGGATAAGAAGAGGTGTTGCCTAAAGTATCACCTTTGAGAAAATTTAACATGATATGATGGCTTAGAAGCAAAATAGCTCTCAAGCAATAGGGTACTTAAAGCATTGAACTTATCACCGGTGTATGTTTAGAACAGTCTTAGTATTCAGTAATTTTCTTCGGTCTTCTCATGGCCATGCTCAAAGGTTACCACTTTGTAGTCGCGTACAGAAGGCCCATCAAGAAAATTTTCGTCAAAATGCCGCCAACGATGCGGGAAACGGTACTTTGTATGCTTTGTAACTTGCATCTCATCATTCTGTATCTTCAGATTTCATGCTTAATTAGTTTAGACTTCAAAGGAAAAGGGTAAATTAGAAAAGTTTTTCAGTAAAATCCCTTTGTAGGAGAAATAGCACGCTGTCCCATTTGTAAAAAGAAAGAGTATGCCTTCGAAAAATCTTAAGTCTACATCGCTCATGGAGTGTATTACATACATCATGAAGTTACAGTTAGTGCAGCACTATTCCTACCTGGACATGGGTGGATCCAAACTTTAAGGAAGAGGCCCATTCGTCAGGACTAATTCAAACACAAAATGCATCTGTAGCGGGGTCCGGGATCTCCTCGGGGAAATTCGGAGAAACTGGAGCCCTTGTATGAAATTTCCATGGTCTGAGGGCCTTCAAATCATAATTAGGACAGTGAAATTTTTAGCATTTTTGGTATCCTGTTTTTTAAATGGGCTAACCTTCATTTAGGACTTGGTAATCTCTGAGGGAGCTGCCCCCCCCCGCAGACTACGACCCCAGAAATCTACGCCAAAAGAATATACTAAAGATAACTAAAGGAATACTTCGAATTAAATTCATCTTATTCCTGCCTGTGTTGCACTGTGGGGTGAGGAGGTTGATGAAGTGTCACCGCTAGACTGGTATGGCGCAATTTAGTTTCAAACAAGTGATTTACTGATATGACGCGATGATTTTCAGAGGGGAGAAGAAGGCATTTGCTCATGATTTGATACAATATTTACCTACAAGAAACATACCTAAGTGTTCGCCAAAGACGAACCCATCAGAAGCCCTTGCAATATAAGGCAAACTGAACACAGGCTATGCTTTTTAGTGGACCAACACTTTAGAATAAATGGAGAGCGTGAGCAGGGAGCTGTTAGGACTCCTGGCGTGAGTAAACAACACTTAAGTAAACTTGCTGATGTCAAATGAAAAAGTTTATGAACATGCTAATTCATTGTGCAACTTGAAAATGGAGGGGGTCCTCTCCATCCTACGGGATTTCTGCACAAGGTCATAGCCAGGCAATAGACTCTGTTACAGACATATAGTTAAACCAAGTTTGTTTAAATAATTCCTGATGTTACACTTTTATACTTTAAAGGGTAAGCGCGGTAACGATAACTTAACTTTAAGTGTACCTTACCTTAAATCTAGAATTACAAAAAAGTATATTTGACTTTCATAGAATATTCCATTGCTCTGATAGAAAATGTTGAAATTTATTCACGTAACTTGAAATGGTCGATTGCGCAATAATTGTGATGTCCTCCTTGTACAACTCAAATTGCCTTAGTTTCTTTTGAAATTGAAATGTTTACATGGCCAAGAAAAGCTAACTGTTTTTTTTTTCAAAGCATGTTGTAAAGGGAGAACTTGTAGTCAATTTGACTAAGTCAAATCACCCTATAACAGTAAGAGAGTGATCACACTTTGGCACAAGGTGCAGTAGCTTTGAAAAAAAAAAACAAACAAACAAACGAAGAAACATGTCGACGGCAATTTGACTAGTACAAGAAGACATTACAAACTATTGCGCAATCTACCATTTTGAATTTAGTAAATAAGCTTCAACATTCTACAGCTCAGCTCAGGAATGTCCTGTGAAGTTTGGAGTTCGACCATTCATTTTCAGGCTTTGCATTATATATTATTAAAATGTACGATTTTTGGCACACTTTAGCATAATCCGAAGCTCTCTTTTCAACAGCACGAGTATAGATAAAATAATACAGCAGCAAAGCAAATAATTGAAAATGGATGAATATGTTTAAGTAACTGCACAATGAAATGACCATAGACACGTACACTGTTAAAACACTGTTTAAATTTTTTAAACAACCACATATTAACCAGTGAATCGCTCAATGTTGTTTAAATTTCAAACAAGGTTGTTTGACATTTAAACAATGTTGTTCAAATTTCAAACAAGGTTGTTTGAAATTTAAACAACATTGAGCGATTCACTGGTTAATATGTGGTTGTTTAAAAATTTTAAACAGTGTTTTAACAGTGTAAGGAAGGCCAAATTAGTCATAATATAAGCACGATTGCACACGAACATGATAAAAAAAGTTTTTCATATAGTCTAGGTTCTCAAAGCAAGCGGCCCGTAGGCCATTTGCGGCCTGCGAAGCGCTCTAAACTGACCCATGAAAATTTCGAAGCCCAAATGTTAAATAAGAATTTTGTTATTCAATTTTTGTTGCTACTACTGTTACAAAGAAAAATCTCTGAAAGTGACTATCGGCCCCAAACACTCGAGAACCCCTGTTATAAAGTGTCACCTGGCAGGAGATGATGTAGTAACTTTTAGTAACATGTACGCCCCTGTGCAGAGGTCTGAGAGTCAAGAGGTTGGTTGTTCAGTTAAGTTTGTTGTCTTTTCGGGGACGTAGCTCCCGTGGGGATCAGAACTCCTTCGGGAGTAACGTTTGACGTTGGTTTCGTCCATTTGCTCTCGGCGAGAGAGTCGCGGGGACTTTGGAAAAAGTACAGTATAGGCCTAGGGGCCTAATTTGTTACAGACTAGTACAAGTAGCCTAGGCCCCTAGAACTAGGCCTAGTAATAAACCCAGTAGGCCCCGTCTATGACACAAATCTAATGTTTGGCATAGGTCGCAAGTATGTTAGGTGTCACATGCGAATGACTTTGTGATTAATCCCTAACTTAGGTTTCATGTACCGATCAATCGCCAGGTTCACAACCACAGGCGGTTATAACGTTATTTATTGCATAGCCTACATACAATTAAACATTAAATAATTCTTATTTGCATTATGTAGGCCAACGGCATGATGCACTAACGTTAAATAACTAACTAACTGGGATAACATGAACGTTTATAATTTAAGTTGTAGGTTCTTCTCCCAAAGTCACTCGATACAGCAAGGTATCGTACAACAGTATTAGGCCTAGTGCTGGACAGTATTTGGCCTAGTGCTGGCTAGTTAGTATAACCTCGACTAGGGCAGGATATAGGCGAAGAGCAGGATCCTGCTCTAGCCTGTGTGACTAGACTAGCTATTACAAGCCTAGGCCTAGGCCGAGTGTATGGATGGTTATGTGCACTGTCTATAGGCCTTGTACTGTATATATGTGCTAGGTTGTACACTCGCCTGTACGTTGGGCACAGTGGTTGTGCATCCACACGCATCTTTCTGTCACATTTTTACATGCAAAATCAAATCCCTTGGCAATATTTTCCAAAGCTAACCGGTGGACGCTTAGTTAACTGTTATCCTTTTGAGTCCGTTTGTCAGAGACACTCTAAGGACGTATACTTTTTCTATAAATGCGAAGTAATTGGCTGTCTTTGCTGCCATATTTACAAACTTTGTGTTCGCTTGATCGGTCAAATTTCGCGGAATACACACCATGGCGCATGCGCAGTTGAAAAAGTTGCATGTAAAGTTGCAGCAAATAGAACATGTTCTATTTCTTTCAACTTTGGTTTCAACTCGACCGAGTTGGGTCGATTGTCAAGTTAATTCCCGGTCCCACTATGCAACTGGTGTGTCAACTAAGTTGAAAGTTGAATCGCAAGTTGAATCGCATATATGGGACCCAGGCTTTAGTCATGTACATACGTACATACATCAGTTGTCGAATTCGCTTTTATTGATTATCATCAAGACGAGAAGAAAAGAAAGCACTTTGCAACATGTAAATGCTGCAATAAAATTATATCTGAGAACTATGGCACCTCATCAAATTTTACACGACATCTGCAGACTGTAAGTCACAGGCGCAGGCGCGGTTTTACGGGTGGGGGCTTTGGGGGCTCAAGCCCTCCCAAAATTCGCTCAAGCCCCCCCAAAAAATTTTCAGAGGTTGTGTTATGCTATATTTGCGTGTACTGAGAAAAACAAAATTGCAAAATACACTGTGCACATCTTGGTCCAGTTGATTTAATTTGTCAAGGGAAACTGTCGTCTGTCTCGAAATTACATAATAGCTTCACGATCTCATACAATGGAAGTTGGGTCAGATAAGTAACATCTATGATAGTATGTACGTACATGTAAATCAAGTTAACGGATTAATCATCTGTTGGAAGTTCAAAACGAGTCATTTCGTCGCTGATCTCGTCAAACTATACTAGCAGTCCTTTTAAGCCAAATCTACAGGCCGAATCGTTCTTCCCATTAATGTGAACAGGTACAGTTGCTTGTATTTCTCAGTAACGTTTGCTACATTCTTCCAAATAAAAAAAAATATATGCCTGTATATACGTTACATCTATGTCATGGTCAGGGGCAGTGCCACTCGGGGGGAAGGGAGGCCTATATCTGATCCATATAGTTAATCCAGAGCTTCCAAGAGGCCATATTCCGGTTTCTACCAGCTTCAGATACGATTTCATAATGGACAAATGAAACAAGGCAAGTTTTCTTTATAGTTCGAGAATATTTCTGTGGACTACACGCACGTATTTTTGCGTAAAACTTTCCCCGACTAGAAGGCAGTAATGTGTCCAAAATGGGACTTCAGGAGGTTTGTTGATACATACCCGTAGACAAAAAAGGCTCCTCTTTCACCTAACCAAAAATATTAAGAATGTTTTGAAACCATATGATTGGGTCCAAAAATATCCCAAAGACAACACCATTTTGCATCTAAGCAACCTTCAAGTAACCAAAATTTCTCAAAAAACCCCTCTTTAGACCTGTCCCCTAGAACAGCCCTCTTTTACCAAACCAAAAATTAGAATTCACGAAGTTATGAACATTTTCCAGCCATATATCAGTCAAAACTGTCCCGAAGACCGTACCATTTTGCATCTTAGCAACCTTAAAGTAACCAAAATTTCTCACAGGAGAGGGGAACACCCCTCCCTTTAGACCTCTCCCCTAGGACCTCCCTCTTTCCCCCAACCAAAAATTAGAATTCACAAAATTATGAACATTTTCAGCAATATACAGTATATCAGTCAAAAAATAACCCAAAGACCGCACCATTTTGCATCTTAGCAACCTTAAATTAGCAAAAATTTCTCAGAGGAAGGGGACACCCCTACCCTTAGACCTCTCCCCCAGGACGGCGATCACTCAACCCATTTCCCCTATCAAAATAACCTTCGCCGTCCCTGGTTATGGTACTGTTTTTTATTATCATTGGTTTCAGCGTGCGCGTGGCCGATTTACATATTTGAGAGAAAATTTTATGATTCTTCCGTTTCAAGTCCCCCTAAGCCCCCCTAAAATTCTCGGTCTAGAACCGCGCCTGCACAGGCGTTCCGATGTAAATGTACATATATATAATACACTATACATATATATATAATAATATATATGTATAGTGTATATATATGTATAGTGTATTATATATATGTACATAAATCGGAACGCCTGTGTTAGTATATATATGTATAGTGTATTATATATATGTACATAAATCGGAACGCCTGTGCTTGTAAGTATAGTAGCCTGTTAACTACAGTATGTGTACCAAAAGCGCGAAACCAGTAAAAGTGTGTTTGCCAATACCAATATCTCGATAACAATTGTGGGATTATTTCAATGTTATATGAAAGACCGAGTCTTTATATTGAGGTTAGTAGTATACAGGGAAAGAATTGTAGGAGCAAAGGTTAAATAATGTCCAGGAAAGGAAGTGGTTCTCATGATCATCGTCCTGCTGAGGAGAGTAAAATGCATGATAATTAGAGCCATTTCTTTTTCGAGAAAGCATAGCGTAGCAAATTTTGGTTTTCTTTTAATGAAACTTTACAGTGAGGCGTTACTATATTGTAATCTTGATCAACTTTCCGTCCTTTAACACTCAAGAGAAAGAGGCATGTGTACAGTACAGGGGTAGCCCTATTTTTTCACCTGATTTTCCATTCATGAAAATTATCACACACTTCAGGCTGCTGAAAAAAAGCGCAGCTTGGTCAATGCAAAATCATATTCATTTTACAGTGTGCCTATTTAAGTAATGCTATTGGTCTAATTCGGAGAACATGGCTTGTTTTTTAATCATTACATGCCTTGTTGGCTTGTATTTGTGATAGTGTAAAGTTGACTGCAACATGTTGTACCATGGAACTTTGACAGGTAACTTGTTTTTCTTTTCTTTTTTTTTTTGGCTCATTGTAACTGTTTTCAGTGCAGGTTTTGATAGATTTTCCAATCTTCATTCAATAGACTGCACCACAGATGGTTGAGCTGAAGATGGGTGAAGAGAAAAATGTTCTCATACAGTGCAGTGTTTGATGTGCACTGAACTGTAGTTGCAGAGCGCTTTCTAACAGTAACACTGAGTACCTCCACAGAAACCGCTTAAATTGCACAAATAATATTTGCAAGTTTTTAACCCCCATCCCCAACAAAAGGGTGCAAAGACTGTCACATTTAAGTTAATCGATGACAGGAACACTTGTCAAAGTCCTCCAACTGACCCAACCTACAAAACCAGAGAGTCGAGGTGACTCAACTTAAGAGATCCTGTGACTCGGAGTGACTCGATTTAAGAGATCACGTGACTTGGAGAGACTTGACCGAAATACATTTTTCACTTGAGGTGACTCGAGGTGACTTGACATGACTTGAACCAACTAAGACTCGGAAGTGACTTGACTCGAGCTGAGGGAAGACTCGAGATGACTCGACTCGACTCGAATTGCTAAAGACTCGACGTGACTCAAGACTCGACACCTTGCGACTCGAGGTGACTCGAACCTTAACTAAGACTCGAAGTGACTCGACTCGAGCTTAGGGAAGACTCGACATGACTCGACTCGACTACAATTGCTAAAGACTCGACATGACTCGAGACTCTACGCCTTGTGACTCGAGGTGACTTGAGACTCGACATCAAGTGACTCGATTACAACACTGGTAGGAACTAACTGCGATTTATAATTCATTCTTAATTCTGACTGGAGAAATAAAAATTAAACACAGAAGAATTCTCACTGATAATGCAACAACATACAGTTGCATATATTAACGCCATGGGCGGAACACATTCTATTATGTGTAATGAGAAAAACAAAATTGGTCTGGCAGTGGGCTGTGTCACGAAACAATTGGCTGTCTTTCTCTCATTTACGTGGTAAAATTAATGTTTGTGCTGAACAGTTATCAAGAAACTTAAAAAATAACACTGAATAGCAGCTACAGCCAAATATTTTCGAAGCAGTGTGTAATCTGTAGGGAAAACCAGCGGTAGACTTGTTTGCTTCCAATGTAAATAAGCAATTGGAAAGCTTTGTCTCTTGGAAGTAACACCAGAATGAGTTACACATAGATGTATTCTCGTTTAACTGGCATGAACATTACTTTTATGCCTTTTCTACTTTTGCTTTAGTTGTTTGCTAGGCCCTCAGAAATTGTGTGTGCCCTAATAAAATGTGCAAGAATTAAAGACAGCGATCAATGCCGTGGCCCCCTTAAAATTTTCATCCTAGCTACGCCCCTGCAGGGACTTGTCATAATACCATTCTGGCCAACGCAGACATGGTTTACAAAGCTTTTGCAATGAACATAACTACACCCAGGCTCCTCCCGAAGGGAAAACATGTGCTTTTATACTCCCCAATGTTCCAGGGCAAATAAATCTATTACACCAGACTCAGGAGGAAATTCTCATTCTTGAATGAGGTTGATTGGGGAAAGTGAGACAATTTCTCATTCAGTCTCATTTAATTCTCATTCAGTCTATGAGAATTAAATAAGAATGAATGAGAAAATGTTTCAATTTCTCCAATCAATCTCATTGAACAATGAGAATTTTCTCCTGAGGAATCTCAATCTTCTGGCATGCCTAGTCGCAGGAAGAGATTCAGACGTGATTAGATTCCAGAGGACACTGCCTCCATAATTCTGTCATCATGGAGAGACTACACTAAGAAACAGTATCAAACTTACCTTACCAAGTGGGAACAATTTTGTACTAGGAGAAAAATAAATTCAATTTGATCATCTATAACTCAGGTATTAGAGTACTTGACCTATCTCTACAAACTGGATTTAAGCTACAGCACAATAAACACAGCTCGTTCAGCTTTATCAGCATTGCTGGATTATGATGCTAACGTTTCTGTAGGATCACACCCACTTGTTACTCGATTCATGAAGCGAGTATTTGAGCTAAGACCACCAAAGCCGAGATACAAAGACATATGGGACATATCTACTGTACTGAGGTATCTTAGATCACTTTATCCTGCTATTGAACTGTCTCTAAAGCAACTAAGTCTTAAGTTAGTTGTGCTCGTTGCCCTAATAACGGCACAGTGTTTGCAGACACTGCAAGCTCTTTATATAGAAAATATGGATTTGAAACCAAATGAAGCTGTGTTCTTAATACCTAACTTGCTTAAGCAGTCACGACCTGGTAAGAAGCGACTGCAGGTTGTTCTGCCCGGCCTCCTATGGACGGGATCAGACAATAGATGTGTACCAATTACTTATGAGGTATATGGAGGTAACAAAAATAATCAGAGGCACAGTAACACAGCTGTTTATCACGTATACTCGGTCCCACAGACCTGCGTCAACAGACACATTGTCACGCTGGATACGTGAAGTCATGGATGCTTCTGGAATTGATGTGTGCAAGTACCGCAGTGCACACAGAAGGTCCGCAGCTGTATCTGCTGCTAAATGTAAAAAGGTTCCTATCGAAGCCATCCTTCAAACAGCTGGATGGGCATCAGAAGACACGTTTGCCACATTCTATAAAAAGAAAACCTCTAGAAAAACCTTCACGTTTGCTGAAACCCTGTTAAACCAGTAACCAGGAAGTCAGTTTGAAGTTACGTAGCAACTTGAAAAGTCTAAGCTGTAGTTTCTGTAAGACAGAAGTGGGAAAATCTAAGTTGGAATTTCTTTTATCATGAGTTTATTCACGAAGACTGCCCAAAGCAGGGCTTGTTTTAGTTATAGTGTTGTATTCAATAAAGTCGTCAGGAACGCAAACATTGTGTTTCTGTCATGCTATGAACACCGCTCTAAAGTCTCACGAAGACCGTAGTGTAGTGTAATGGAGAGGTAGAATCGCCTAATTGAACGAGTCCTTAGGATGGAGTTTGATTAAGATTCTACCGAGACATTACATGAACGGAGAGATTACGTGCCCCCCCCCCCCAATTATCTAAAGTTTCTTAAAGCCCTCCCTAATGAATGTGTAATGTGTTCAATCTCATGGCAGCCTTTGAAAACTGAAACGATCAACTGCTCATACTTTTTCACGTAATCCCTCCGTTCGTGTAATGTCTGGGTAGAATCTTAATCAAACTTCATCCTAAGGACTCGTTCAATTAGGCGATTTTCCACTTTCATTCAAAAACATTAGGAGTAATTTTAGTGTTATATTGTTGAGTTAACATACAAAAATAAGGTAAAGAAAGGGTTACAATTAAAATCTAGATTGCTAATTTGTTCCTATCATTGTTAAAATTCTTTTGAAATAGCCCATGTTGCATAGTTGCAGTCTGACTTGTGAAAGCTTTACGTTTAGATATCTTAGGAGTTTTTCGAAAAAAAAAAATAAACCTGCTGGCACCAATGGCCGTAATACATACCATCTGAAGTACTTCGACTTACTACCGTACAACCCTGTTACACAAGGTCACCATCAATATGGTGGGGAGATTTGTGTGAAAAAGTGGGAGGGCATTTTCAGCAAACTTATCCATGTGAAGCAGAAACCCATTGGGAACATATCCAATATGTCGGGGGATACACCCCCAAACCCAATTTCCTCCTATGGTCACAATCACAATATCGATGATGAAATTTTAACTTCCTCGGGTGGGCATAATGCAAATCAACTTTGATGGTAAGCCCCTTCACATCCTCACTTGCCTGTGCTCTTATTTGATATTTTGCATGCACTGTTTTTCATGCAACCTTTCTTCCACAAGTTGCAATCACAGTTCAAAGCAAGACAATAGGCAGGATTTTTTTTCCAGGGGGCAGAGCCATTTCACATGATGTCATGTTCTGGGCACGCCGCCATGTTTGAGGTAAAAGTATGTAGGAGCGTGCATTCGTGGTAGGCTGTACCCACACCAGTGGCATCACTTCCTTCGACTGATTGGTCACATTGTACATGCATGTAGCCTACTTCTACGCCTGGTACAATACCTCAGTATGACTGCTTTTTGTGCTGTCATTAGAAATGTGACACAAGTGAAATGGGTTTATATGTATTAAATTTGATCGTTATCTGAAAGTACGTGCGCCGCCAGAATGGGCACCACACAGAATGAGGTCGTAATAGTACAGTTCCATATCCCCATTGCCGTAAAGGATAGAGCGCAAAGGGCGCGAAGAATCAATTTTGCTTTTCCTGGTGGTAAATCCTCTTATTCATTGTAGACAGTGGAGAGAAAACAAAGAGTTCTATAACGAAAATGTTGGTTTGGGCTATTCGCAAAAGAGGACCATCATGACACTGTGTAAACGGAGCGTAACCATCAGTAAATGAGAAACGGTACTTGAAAGATCTTACCAAAGTGCATCCCATATTGCCAAAATTTGAATTGCACTTCCCAAACCTTGAAAGTTGCATAAATACTATCTTAAGATCCCATGTTTTCATTTAAAAAAAGTCACTTTGAAAGTAGGAATGGGTGAGACGCAGGAACAAGCAAAGGAGTGGAGGATAAATAAGCATATTTTAAAATGCTTTTCTTTGTAATGGTAGTAACTTTACCCTTCTACTGACAATGGATGGGGCGCCATGTGAGCCGTTAAGTGTTGCTCTTTAAAAGATATACCAACAAATACAGACTTTTCGTCGGTTATTGCACACCATACATATCTTACCAAAGTCATAGTGTTAGATGGTACTATGATGATCCCCTCTTGATGTCCTTAGTCTTTGGGAGTTAAAAATGTACCACTAGTTTTTGAAAACGGATTTCCCGGAATTATTCACTATATACCACGGCTCTTATACTGAATTGTTTTGAATTTATATACTTACGGTAAGAGATTTTAACTTCATGACAAAAGGGGACATTCGAAAAACTTTCCATAGAATCTCTTTGTAGGGTAAAATTGGACATTACTTTGTAAGCTCATTGATATCAGTAGGACAGTAATTTCAAGGTTATCTTGCCTAGGCTTAAACACACAGTGGCATGGCATAGATGACGGCGGAGGAGGCAAATTAGTCACCAATGTTAAAATGATATATTATAATGATTTAGGTCAACCGGGATAGCGGAAATAAAAACTAGCCGTATAAGTAATAAAATTTTATTGAAAATATGAGACACATATTTATGAAAAATATATTTGACAAAGTTGCTTTTACTATCTGTCCATTTTATGCCAAATAATCACAACTTATTTTCCAGAAAATTTTTATTGGAATTCAGATCAACTAAGATGGCGGATAAAGCAACGTGGCTGCTAATGTAATAATTGAAATAAATATTATTAATACTAAGGAAAATAATTTTTTAAAGTATTTTTGACACAGTTAATCATAATAGCTGTCCATATCCTACTATAAATATTCATAACATATTTTTCAGAACAGAATTTGAACAATTATGAAGTTTAACTGTGTCAAAACTATTTTTAATGATTATTTACCTTACTATTTTAATATATCAGCATAATTACTACATTGGCGGCCATTTTGCTTTTTCCGCTATCTTGGTTGACTTAAATTCATGTAAAAATTTGTGAAAAACAAATGTGATTATTTTTCATAAATTTGACCAGATATTAAGGGCAACTGTCAAAAGTATTTTAATGATTATATTTGCCATTTTGATATATTATAATTATTACATTAGCGGCCATTTTGTTATTTCCGTCTTCTAGGTTTGCCTGGTTCCAGCGTAAAATATCAAAAACCACGCTGTAATATTTAAGTAAAATTTTCTAACAAGAAATAAAGGTTTTAAATGGAAATATATTTTAATGATTATTTTCTTTGATATTTTCGGTTATTTGTAATTATTTCTTACTTTTGTGGGTAACTTTTACGGCTTTTTTTTTTTACTTCTTCGGTGGTTTTAAGCCATAGTAGCTTACATGTACTATCAAGGTTTTAAAATTCCGCTTTGATTATAAATAAAACATTAAATTACATCATTACAAATGGGGATTATGACACTTTGAAATGGTTTTAACGTAATATTAGAACATTTTTATTCATTTTACCTGCCATTTTCTTTTTTCGCCATTTTCTTTTTTTCACCACTTTGCTTAACCTTGCGGATCTCGCAGAAGGTTCGAAAAATTAAGTTTGGAATTTCCTCCATCAAATTTGAACAAGTTTTAAGAGTAGATGTGTCAACAATATTTTTAAAGATTATTTTAGTTATTTCAGTATTATTTTATACAACCATTCATAATTTTAGTCGCCATTTTTTGGCAGCCATAGAAGTGGGACCTGAAATGTTTACTGTTATCATTTGATTTCTTGTTCAGGGGACCATATGGTTTCCAAAAAGTAAAGTTGGGTAGGAGAGTTGTGGGGAGAGGGTGCCTGTGAAGTGCCTCTGATCTATACAGTATGTAATGATATCACAGTTTTGTTTAGGAAGTTTGCGAAATAGAAGGCCTCAATGGTATATGGCGCCATTTTTTAGAGTGGCTGTTCAGATACAATCATCCCCCTCTCTGTAGTCATAAACTAAATTTTCTGCACGTTTAACGACTTATTAAATATAATTTAATCTTGGTATATTTGTTCATAATGTGCGTGTTACATACCAAAAAAAAAAAAAAACGGCACATGGTCGTCATTTTGGAAAATGGCTGCCAAACCTGTTAGTATCTAAAGTTCAAGTGGCAAAATATCTAGAAATGTTTTTGATACATAACTCTTCACATACACCAAATCCCTTGCTTTTTTCACGAAATGCTCAGTTCTGACATTTTTAATTATGCCGCACTACCAATGCCATGACCGTATGACGTCCCTGGTGGGGGAATCAGCGGTGGGCATCTTTACAGTACTAACTTATGCTGATCGACTGCGTATTCCCCAACTGTTCTTTGTTGCCCCGTTTCGTATTTTCGAGTAAGGCCAAGTAGGCATTAGGCGAAAGTCTGTTCCCAAAACTTTCATTTAAGCACTTTATAAGAGGTAAAAAACGAACGTGACGTGTCTGAGCAGTGGCGTAGAAACGGGGGGCACAGGGGCCATGGGCCCTCAATAGTTTTTGTTGGGGACCAAATGTCATTTTGGCCCCTCAAAATCGCGATAGTGTTCAATACATATTTAGTAGATATGTACAGACTTTAATATTAAAGTAGGCATGTCATCTGCTCATCTGATGTTATGAAAACACAATTGTGCCGGCATCATCTCTAATACAATAATCTGATTATTTTACAAGGAAAAGTCATCAATAACACATCTATCAAGGTCAATACTGATGTTATAAATGTCAGTATTTCAACTTTGAAGGAAATTTCCCCCAAACGGTCAATATCTGAAATTCTCATTGAGTTTGGGATATCTTTCTAGGAAATCAGACATTTTTGAGAAACAACTTGCAGGAAACTTAATTAACCCTAATACCCAGATTAGTTAAAATTGTTCATAAGTTTAATTTGAAGTCAATTATTAATTTCCGATTTTCAACGACTTAAAAAACTTTCTTGGTAATTAAAATAAAGTTCTGATTTGAATTGCACCGGCACCTATAATTTGGCATTCTCCAGTGTGTTTTTAAAGGTTATACTTATATTATGATTATCAGTGGTGTATTTAGGGGGGCATTGGGCCATGCCCCCCTCACTGATGCAGATTTTTTTAAGTACCTAATATACGTAAATTTTTTAACATAAATTCACTTCAAAGGTAGCATATAAGGGCATCAGATTGCATGTAAGGACACCTAATTTTTCAAAACTTTTCAGAGGAGAGGGGGACACCCCCTCCCCTTAAACCCCTCCCAGGCCAGCGATCACACAACATAATGCATGCCCCACCTCCTTGAGAGAGAAATCCTGGCTACGCCACTGATTATTATCATTATTATTAAAACGACTTCCCCCAAAATTATAGTCCATATGGAAGGGTAGTAACACGTCAAATGATTATATGTAACTGGCATGAGGTGTGATAACCGATGCATGCCTATACAATATGTATTGTTGTTGTTGTTTCCGTTTTCTTTGAATATTTTTATTTTTTGTTGCTCGTATTAAAATTAGAAAAATCAAATTGATCAAATATGATGTTTTGATGTGGGAAGGGGGTCAAGGTCGAGAAATCGCGTCTGGTCTCTCCCTCCCATGTCAAACATCTTCCTACGCCGCTGTCGAGTCTAGACTCTAGATGGTCGTAAACGAATTCCTTAGCTTCACCAGTCAAAGCGTGGAGTAGGCAAAGCCGTTTCTGCTTTTTTATTCCAACCACAAATTAGGTGTAAGTTCCTGACACCTTTACTAAATGTTTTCCAAGACATATTTTTGCGGTTAAAGTCACGCTAATTGGGAAGCGGCGATTGTCACGATCATTACGTTTTCGACAAAACTCGTCATTTCCGTGGACTGAGGTATATGGAGAGAAAGAGCCGGTGGCGGGTGTAATTTCTCCCATTTCTCTATAATTTGTAGCGTCTCTGAAAGCTCTTCGCCACCTTTCCAGGCACTAAGTTCTTGCTCAGTGGTTGTTTTTTAAGAATGACTTTTCCAACGAAACTTGCAAAGACTCTAAGTTCTCAAAGTTCGCTCACATTACTGTCATTCATCTCTTCACTGTGCTGGCCATTACCAGGGGATCTAAATTCATTTAAAAGTTCTGCTTCGCCAGGTTGACCCGGGCGGATCCAGGGCCTTTTTGAGGGGGTGGGTCAAGATGAAAATTTTTGAACATTTGAAGGTCCTTAGATGGAATTTGGTGCAACATATTGAGCAAATTAAAATTAAAAAAAAAATACTGCAATTTTTTTTACATTTTAACAGAGGGAACAATTAAGGAGTTTTCGTCTATGAATGGGGAGGGGCGGAAGCATACTTCCGTCCACTATATTTTGGACTGGGGGCTTTAGCTCCCCTGGCCCTCATCATCCTCAGCTACGCCAATGCATTGTTTCCTCCTGGCTATTCATGATTCATCGTTTCTCACGTGCATTTGGCAAGGGGAGGGGTCGAAACTCGTGTGCACTTTTCCAAAATGTAATAAATGACGATGTTTGTTTGCTATAAGTCAACATATTTCAAAGTACGACAGGGGGAGGGTCTCAAGAAAGCATACTTTTGTAAACTTGTGAAGAAACTGGAAGACCCCATAAGTCCTAACAACTCCCTGGTTCTTGCTTGCTGGACATGTGGCGTTTCAGTAGCTACACTCTATACGATTAGTGCAATACCATGGTTTTGAATACAGTACTAGATTCATCTACAATAAAACACGTGTATGTTTCATAGTTTTGAATATGGTAATAGATTCATCTACAATAAAACACGTGTAGCAAACGTTTGACGTAAGTTTGCATTCATATATGAAGCAATGACAACCTTTAGATAGTACAAGATTTACCTAAGAAACTTACACAAAGTCGAGTTCCCCAAAGAATAAAGTGGTATTTAATAGCGTTTCCTACGCTCAACATGTTTAACTACCCAACCAGCAACTTTTGTAATTCAAATTTTTTGCAGCCTCGTTTTCGGAAGGATATTTAAACATTTGGAATACATTAAACTGTTCGTGATAGAAACACACGATGATACCAGCAACAAAACCCCCATATCTACAAACGCTATAGCTACATGAAGAATTGACAGAGCTGACGAGTTTTACTTAAAAAGGAGCTGCCTATTTTCTTGGCTCACAGTACATCCGTGAAGCGGTCGCTGTACGCCTCACCATGGTTATTCGAAGTGTGTGCATTATTGGATCAGGAGTGAGTGGACTGGTCGCCATAAAAAGCTGCCTAGAGGAAGGCCTAGAACCTACATGCTTTGACAAAAATGAAGAAATTGGTAAGTACAATAAAGAGCAGGGTTTGTATTACATGTAATAGTGTAAGTCAAGAATATGCTCATATGTGATGCTCATTGCTCTTGGGTCTCAGTGTCGGAGTGGTTGGTGATAGTGGCCTGAAATTACCAATTTCAAAACTTTTAAAGGAGTTAACCCCTCCGGATTATCTTTATCAGATGGGTTAGACTAGTAGCCAGCGTGATCAGTAGATACCGGCACTTGCTATTTTACCAAGACGTCTTTAACGCTTGCTTTAGTTGTTTTTAGTTGTTTTTTTTTATCAAATTTGACGAAACTGAGCGTCCTCTTTATCCTTTGAAAATCAGCACCTAACATAACATTGACATTAATGCACGAGTCTTTCCGTTCTTTTTTGAGAATTTCAAAATGTGTCGTGGTGGTTAAATTGGAATCCAGGAACATTCTTTTGCGATCATCATTTTAGGCAAGGAGAGTGGAAGCTACTTATTAGAATCTTGTAGTAACTTAACTTTTCCGGAATAAATATAAAATTGGTACAAATATATCAGAAAAGGCAAATATACGCCAATGCATACTAATGACATATTTGGCTATGAGGTGGTGGGGGATACCCTTTGCTCCGTAATCCTGGACTAGGGAGTCTAATATCACCTCCCTGCCTGAACATATAGGCCTACTTCATGCACAACCATGCATAGATGTAGGCTTAATCGCCTTGCTTGGAACACGACAGACCAAATATGTACCGTATTCCCTTTCGTCCCTGCAAGGTGAAGGTGGAGTAGAGACGTAAGAAATTGCATATTTTGTGTAGACTTAATTTGTAGGCCTAATCCTCGTTTTTATGTTATTCTTTGTTTAAGGTGGTGTTTGGATATTTCAAGATGATGGGAAGCAAACTGAAGGTTCTTCATTTTATGACTGTCTGGTCACAAACTCCAGTCGAGAGATGATGTGTTATAGTGACTTTCCGTTCCCTAAAGATGCACCTCCTTACATTCCTGGAAAAGACCTACTGAAATATTATCAGGTGACAATGACAACCAGCCTAACATTTGTTTTCTGGAAATTTAATAATTCTTTAGTTGTAAAATTTTTCATGAACCTATTAACCAAACGAATTTCTATTTAACAATAAAATAAGGGAAATATTGCGTTTGTAGTAGAGAAAAGTTTCATATTTTAAAAACCAATATTTATCTATCCAGAACGATAAATAAGTCAAGAAATAAGGTTCTCACAGAACGGTACTCGGTTTTTGTGGCTTTAGAATTATTTATTGGCCCAAAATTTCAAAACTTTAAATGATGCAACATAAATAACTCTTGTAACGTATAATACTGTTGAGGAGATAAAGCTACTGATGGAGTTTATTGGTGATACTGAATGGTTTTAATATTTTCATTGTATGCAATGTTGGTGCAGTGAAAACGCAATATTTCCCTTTACGACAAAAGTTAACAAAACAGAAAAACGTTTAAAAGACTCTTTCCTCGTCCTTTCAGTTGTCTGTGAATTGGTGATAATTTAATTCGGAGCGGAATTAAAACAGTAATATCTATGATGGAATCAACAAATCACATATAGGGATGATATACAGATAGGGGAAGATGTCCATCCCTAAGACATTGTAACATTGCACTACACATTGGCATATCCCTTGGCCTGTTTGTATCGCAATAATCAGCTTCAGGTCTATATCACCCTGTTGATATAACTCATACGCTTAACTTTGAGTTGATCCTGGAGGATAATTGTTCATCTCGTTTAGATGGATTGCAAACAAAAGAATGAAGCCGTCTAGCTAAACAGTCATCTTGTTCTTACAACCAGTACCATTTGTTAGTATAAAATATGTCCATCTGCTACTAAACGTAGGCTTTCCATATTCAAGTTTGTCGAAAGATTCTTTCCCAGCCACCATATGTCGAGACTTCCAACTTGCTTGTAAATGTCATTGCAAGTTAACAAACCATTAAAACATACGGTAGCTTACTGTTAAAATTTTGAGTAAAAAAGACAACAAACTCGACTCTTTACCAAACATTTACATTATGAACGAATTTGCTTAAAGGGGCTTATTGAGTTGGTTCACAAAATTCATGATTTTTGTCACACCTGTCGAGATTTTCTCACATCTTGATGGTAAATGGTTAAAATAAGAGATTCTGCACATCTGGCACACAACTGAAATGGCAATGATGGGGTAAATAATGACTAAAATTATTTCTTTCAAATTTGTGACCAGAAACTTTTTACCATTGGATATAAATCATATGCAACCCATGTTCCTAAAAACTACAATTTCTTACATTTTTGTTAGCTATAGGAAGTGATACATGAGTATTGAGGCTAATTAGAAACATTGTCATGCAGTGATGAAATTGAAGCTATGAGCCCCTTTTAAGTAGGGTCTGCAGCCATGACCTTCTAATTCCCCTAGCTATTGCAGCTTTTTGATTGTACTCATACCGAACCTTGCCATGTCCCCTCAAAGCAAAAGTCACATTTGTCCAAACCTGCTCAGCTGGCCAAGTTTTCGTGGTTTTAATTAAACCTGAAAGGGTTCTTTGATTCTGATATTGTGTTCAGTCTTGAAAGTTATAGGTGTGTTTGTTTCAGCTGTCTTTTCGTAATCGGATGATAAAAAACAACTGCGACACGTAAGTGTACAGCATAAAATTATTGGGGGCAAAACTGATTTTCAGGGTGGCAGAGGGGCTGAGCTCCTGAATTGTTCAGTATTCTTAGTCTATTGATTCCAATGCGAGTTAATCCGCTTAACGTCACAAGGTGCCTTGCATCATCACTTTATATAATGCAAACACATAGTGTACTTATTTATGTTTAATTAAAATGTACTATTTGCGTAATGCCATTGGTCAAGGAAGGTGGTATCAAAAAATGTATTACTTAAATAAGTTAAAACGTTAAAAAACCATACATTTTCTACTACGAATATTTTAAAATGTGTTGTCTGGATAACTTAAGTCTCTGAAGTTTAAAGAGATAGAGAAAAGATGTGAACAGCGCACGTGGAAAGAATATACCCTCTCAAGGAGCCTGTATATATAATCTCACTCATAAGCGTAACGTCCGGCATTTGTGTAACGAGTCGCCATTATGTAAATAGGTTGTTTTACGTGTAACAATGCTGGTAAAAGAGTATTGGCACCAGGTTCTTTCAAGTAGTGGCCTTTCTTGTTTGTAGGCGGAAGGGGAGAGGGGGATGATCGGGGGGGGGGGTTCTCAGAGGCCTTAAATATCCCTAGCAAGAGAAAGAGGCTTGGGAACCGTATATGTCATCTGCCCCGTCCCAGTTTTTCAAATTATTGGGTGCCCATGCCTGATAATGTTGAGAAAAGAAGCTATATTACCAACCTTCCGTATACATTTACCTCCAGGACTACGTGGAACATTTTAAACTCAAACCATACATACAATTCAAAAGTGAAGTTACCCGTGTAGAACAGGCGGAAGATTATGCTACGACTGGGCGATGGAGGGTAACAGTCATTCAGAATGGGGTTGAATCAGTACACACATTTGACGCAGTCATGCCTTGTACAGGTTACTTCAGCATAAGCAATAGACCAACATATCCAGGGCAAGAGGAATATGAAGGATTGATAATGCACAGTAACGAGTACAGGGGCAACAAAATGTTCCAGGACAAAACTGTGGTAGTGGTCGGTAAGTATAAAAATAAATCAAATTTTACGATGAAGGTTTTATCTCGTCTCAGCGAAATCCAACAATACTGCATACGACGCATTGCGTTACGTCTGCATCCTTACCTTTTCTAACGATGAATTTCTGGTGCTCAATGTACCCATTGTAATGCACTAGAGAACACACTTTATGCTTATCGTCCAGCATATAATTTGGCTCTCAATTGAACTTAAGAAAAAGGAGAGCTTGACGTCATGCAAACTCCTGTCCGTAAGATTGTTGGATTCCGTTAAAATGGGTTACAGTACCATCTTTGATATTTCACTCCAAAAATTGGTATAATATAAATAGACTAGCTGAATAATTCCTACAAAAGTGTGTAATAATCTGCTTAATTTGACTGGAATCCATTAAATGAAACGTTTTTCCTAATTACCGGCCAGTACCTTACCGCATTTATCCACATTGACAGAAGCGGCATCACTTATTACCTTTAACCAACGCCTTTTCAAACTTCTATCGAGCTCAACAAGGCACTGAGACTTCACTTATAAAATAATTTGACGACTTCCTCCAAAACTATGCTTGCAAACCTAATCGGGATTGACATAAGAGCCGCATTCTGCACCGTCATCCACGATCAATATTAAGAGGGATTTTGGAGTCAAGATTTTGTGTAGGCTATGTGAAAACGTTTTCAAATGGACTTAGTAAGTATTTCGCTTACGTCGAACTTTCCCCTGCATGTAAACATCGGTTATTCTGATCTCACAAATTTGGATTTTCGCCACGAAGTAGTTCAAATGCACCCATTTGTTTTTCGTGTTATGCCAGCACTATCAAATCCGTTATCGCTGACAAATTACAAGTAACAGGATAAGCAGATAGCAGATGTGTTTATGGGTTTTTACATAATTCTGATATATGTTTGTCATAACATGTCACTTTCACTGCCACTAACAGCGCACAATACCAAACAATCATAGGCGTAGGAAGGTAGTTTGGCTGGAAGGGGGGAAAGGGCGAAATGAAAATGTATTGCCAGTGGCCCCTTGCAGGGGTTGTGAAACTAAATAAGCGGAGCGTCACCATCAGTTGGTGTGCAGCGTAGACAGAAAACATTGCCCATAATGGCATACATATTGCAAAAACTGACACTCAAAAGACCTTGTAAGGGCATCCTAAACATTCTTCATTCTGAGGTTTTGTTTCTTAGAAATTTAGTATCCTTCCAAAAGAGGAAACTTTTCCTACCAAGGACTGTTTAGACATTAGGGTTGACCGTCCATGGGGAAAGATCTGGGATGAGGGGTGTGTCCCTCACTTTGAAACTTTCTGTTCTTAGAAGGAGTTTAGATACAAAATGTATTTTATCTACTCACCTGTGTTCCAGCTAGAGAAATTACTACCTTTAGCGTCAAGAAAACCAACAAGGTTTGTTAAACAAAGTAAAAAATCTTTTGGGATAATAAAAGCATGAACATGATGTCCATGAGACGGCCAGCTCTGTTAATTTCCCACTGGTGATTTAGAGTTTATAAAATTGATTGGAGGGCGCCAAACATTTAAAATACTTGTTTAAAAATCTGTTTTAATGGCCTCAAGCATAATAGAACCTTGCCTACGTAGCAGGCTCTACGGCATATTCCTTGTTCAGTGGTTCTAGAAGCAGAGGAGCTGAACAAACAGAGTCCGCTCCTCTGGGTAAATAGAACCAGGCTCGATTGGGGATCACTTATTTTGCTTTGTGCCTTGCCACATACAAGAAAACAGCTATATAATTGGGGATGAACTTTCCAAAATTATCAAAAAGTGTAGAATAACTGACCTTCTCTTAGGTCACTAGGTAAGGTGGAAGACCAGTTACTATTGTTAAATGAGAGCAAATTACAAACGAAAGCAAAGAAACTTTTAATTGTGCGAAGCGCCGAAAATTTTTTGTTTGCATTGAAGGATTGTATTTCTTAAGAGCAACAAAAGTTAAACCGTTGGAGCGACGGATCACGGTCGGAGAGTACACTCTCCATCATAACCGCTATCTTGACTATAGCTACCAAAGAAACTGGAAACTTCTCCGATGGGGACACCACGACCCCTGTCACCTTCTTGGGCTACACCTGGTTAAATGTAGATGTAAAATAGTGGGTAACATAATTATTTTATGAAAGTACAACATTGAAAGTCTCGCGAGCCAGATCAATGGTCTCTCCAAATGCAGGTTACATACGACCTGCGGGCGGAGTGTTCCCCCATACACCCCTGATGAACTTGGTTCTGAAGTTGTGAATTTCAGTTACATGCGATAAGATGTTGAAGTCTCAAGAAACCAAACAACAGCAATTACAGCATACCAAAAAGTTGCATAGGGCTTTTTCTAAAACGATATGAACCCCATATATGCTTTTATCATGGGTCCCGTTAAACAGATGAAAGTAACACTAACCCTGCCTTTTTTCTTGCACAGAAGGAAAAGACAATATCCCTCGATTTTTTTTTTTATATTTTAATACTTGTCGGTAATGCTGTTTATGTGTAATGTACAGGGAAAATATGTGCATTGAAAAATATCGTTGGCCTTGTTGCAGGCCGTATAAAGTACGGTACCTCTTCTTGAGAGTGCAGGGCGAAAGTGCAGAGGCAAAAATTAGTGTTCCCTAGCACTCTTAAGAGTAGGAGCGTCTCCCCGATCCGCCCTTTCCTGCGCCTATGACAAAAAGTGTGCAAATCGGGTAAAAATAAGAGAAATGACCCCAAATCCAGACTCATTGTTTTCGGAAACAAAGCCATGTTACCTAATGTCCTATGAGTGTAATTGCAATAGATAAATTCTTAGTACGTCAGCCTGCGATATTAATAAATTAGTGGCAGTTCAACTGACCAGCACTTCACTTTTAAAGATCCTATAGGTTTCAAAGCTTGGGTCGCAGCTCTTGGCATGAACATGAACCTTAGAAAACTGCGTTAACAGTTTTAGCAATAGCATTCTATTTTCACATGTAGATTACGCCATTTCTCTTTTGGTCAACCTGCCTTAACCATCGTTTTGGCAACTACATGCTGAGCTAGTCATGTTATTGAAGCGTCTTCGTTACCTAGCACCCACGTGTCTTACGAAACCGTTATGCAATACGCTCTAAGAGCGGCTGTTTTATGTTCCGGTTCACGGATGCCGCACCATGTCGCGGGTACCAAATTTAAGAATATTCTGCCCAACTATTTTAGGGAATATTACAGGCTGTGAATCACTTGAAATTTTCAGAGCCAACCTGAAAGCCGGCGTACCTATTTAATAGAACTTTCAGTTGATTATTTTTTTCGTTATTGTTAGGCTACTGTTAATATTCTGTACAGCAGGCTAGTGAATGCATTTTTGCAGTATTGAGGGCTATACCAAATTCCAGGCGCGTAGCCAAGGGGGGGGGGAGGAGGGGAGAAGGGGGCCGCCGCCCACGAGCATATTTTTGGTGTTTTTTATGTTTATTTTTACAATCATTGCTAGTGTTTCCCCTGTTTATATGCGGTAAATAGGCCTGAGATATGCCATTTCCAGCGATCTGGGAGGCATTTTGGGCCAAAATTTTCTTGCGCTTTCCGCCAACCCATGGTGGCGCAGAGCGCTGAGGGTCTGTCTATAGGCTTCGCCCCCTTTGGCAAATTCCTGGCTACGCCCCTGCCAAATTAAAAAAAAAATGAAACTTATGGACAAGGCTAGACGCCATTTTTTCTCTTACCTTCCTGGTTCCCTATCTCTGATTACCACTCCTGCAGTCAAATCTGTCGATGCCTTCTGCTAAAAGTATTTATTACCGTAGTTAAAGTTACAATTCTTAGTGTAAGCTCGAAGCTCGTTACATTAACTAGTTTCAAACTCTAGTAGTGACCGTAAGTTTAATTTACGCCTGCTTATAAATTCTTGTCAAACTTTTCAGTATACACTGCAGTGGACTAAGAGAGAACGCTGAATAAAGCAGTATTGCAAACAGTTAATTTTTTCATTAACTCTGACACTGAGAGGCTTACGATGGCCTCAAAAATACAATAGGAATCCTGAAAGTCTCGTATTGTGTGAATCATCCTCCTCTATTACCGCACGATTTCAGTATTCACTGATGTTTGTATATTTCCAAACAAATGATCGAAAAGATGACAGGGAAGGTGGTCAGGGGCATAACTTTCCCTTAATTTGGCTCATATAGTCCTATTTTTAGTTTAGATGGTGCAAAAATGTCAACGTTTACATTTAAGCAATTGCAAAAATGCTAACGAGGAATTTATTTCTAGTGTGAAGTGAAATATTACCTCCTCATTTTAATTACCTACCACTTAATTGGGCACCCCCCCCCCGCGATAATGACGTCATAATAAATGAAACAGAAGACGTATAGTTCGGCTCATGGGTTACAATCTTTGCCAAAACGTGATGAGAAAGTGTCCCTTCGAGACCCATAGTGATAGGTAATAAAAAAAATTCTGATTTTGTGAAATTTTTATATTTTGACTCTGGAATACCCCTTTTAAGCTCAACTTGATAGTAACCTATCCGTAATGATGTACACTGGCGCTTTTGTATTATTTGTGCCTTCCATACAAAAAACTATGACGTGCATTACAAACTAGATTTCATGATACCATATAGCTTCCGTATATTCCATTGAGAGTGCAAGGATTCTTATCCTCTCAGTACAATGAAAGGGGTATTGCGTATAGTACACCATAGACGTTATGTACTGTACGTTACGTGTGGGTTGGATAACAGCGGAAAAACCGAGCAAACACCGTGCATGTGGCCGTATGGTCCGAACATAAAAATAGTTAATGATTAGATGTGGGTACGGTATTGCTAATGCTTGATTGTGCCGGAGTGGTGATATTCCAATGGAGATGTAACTGTGACGTTATTACTTCCTGTGAGGTTAGATTGGCACTGAGTAGACCAGGCAGTAATCTGTCTTAGCCCATAGCCAGAAGTGGGGGAACGGGTGGGCGGGCCTGTGATCAGTGGACCCATCATTGAACAGAGAGTTTCATTCAGGCCAACTCTTGGACATTACTTTATAAGTTGCAAAATGTGGCACTTGTAAACTTATGAGCGCACTTGATTATTCAAGAAAGCTTAATGTAACTTCATGGTATACAACACCTTCACCCCAAGCCTTCATTCACATTCGTAAACACCCATATATGCAGGATTTAACTCGGAAAGGAGGGGATCGCTTAAATTTGGACGAAAAACGAGTGCAGCGACATATGAGAGTCTACGAACTTTCTTTTTTCTTCAACGGGGTGGGGGGGGGGGAGGCTCCAAAACCTCCCCGGATACGCGACTGGTAAATTTATTCAATGGTTGTATCTCTGTTTCTTTAAAATGAAAAACACCCCTCCCTGTAAGACCAACATTGTCAGACGCCAAATTAAAAAAGTGTATTATATCCGTGGACATCTGGTGTCACCTTTTAAATTTTATTCATTTGTTGTTATGTAAACTTATGAGCATGAATTTATGTCTAGCTGCTCCAGGCACTTTCGGACACTTTCCATGATGCGGTAACAAAATTGAGGTCGTTTGCTTACTATATCTTGTTATAAAAAGGTTGCCCGTACATTTGTTCTTTTTAATTAGACTATTACAAGCAACACCTCCGTCTTTGAATCCTGTGGGGAAAGCAGTAGGAAAACTTGAAAGTAGCCTATGATGATATGCGATAAAAAGAGTTGCTATCTATCAAAAGTTACAGAACATAATCCCCTAATGAAAGATCTTTTGCAATTATTTAGATAGCTATTAAAAGTTTGACGATTCCTGGAGCAACTTGTGACCTAGGCAAAATAATGATGCTGAATGTTGCACATGTAGAATGTATATATTTCCTTTATTAACCCTACATAAATTAATGTCAATATCATTGAAAACTTTTTATGAGGACAGCATAAACTCCCAAAACAAACCCCCAAGAGCCTTTTAGTTTTACAAATATCTTTAACTCAAGGTTGAAAAACGAAAGATAACATAACAAATATATAGCTTGTCAGTCCCTCTATCACGTCACAGATTTGCATATATCGTAAAATGTTTACGTGAGGGTGCTATGTAGAAATTTCATTGTGAAATGATTTTTGATGCGTTTTGATGGGCTATTTTCTTCGGCTTTTAATACTTATGCTTCAAATATCCAACGCTGGCACTTTAAGTCACCAGACCTTTTAAACTGAATAAATCAGAATATGCTTGTGGTGCTTGACCTGTGAGATTTCTGCAGGATACTTGCAACGTCGCATAACGACCCCGTATGTGGTTGAACAAGGAAACAGGAAGTTACGTATTGAAGTTGTCTTCCATGAGAGATATTCTGACGGGGCGTTTCAGTCAGGAAGGGACTTATTAAACTGTTCTTAAGACTCCTTACGGAAGCAAACGGAAAATTCCTTAATTCCTTCCAACTATTAAGCAGGGGCACAAATCCCGGAGATCAAGGTGGTAATGACCTCAAACGGAAAGAGAGGACGAAACCATAATTTCACTCCATATGGTAATTATGGCCAAATCAAAACATTGAAAGTAGGGGGTATACTATTATAATGGATAAGTTTTGAAATGTACAATTACGTAAATCAATACTAAAATGGCACTCAAAAATGCTATTTCAGCGTGCTTCGTGTAATGCCAACAACTTCGTAAACACCCGTAGGCGTAGGAAGCTCTCTTCATCTGGGAAGGGGGGGGGTAAACGTTTTTTACCACTATCCTGGACAAGAGGCCTAAGACAAGGGCTTGCCCCTTCTCTTTGGGAAAAAGTTAAGATATTTTAGGGTCCGTAGATGCAATTTGATGCCAAATTTTGTGCTTTTTTGAAGCAAATTTACTGGAAAGTTTATTTTTGAAGTACATTTACTGGAAAGTTTGATATTTTATTACAAAATTTTGATAAATTTCGCAGAGTGGACAAATAGGGGTTTTACGAAATTGTTACGGGAAGCATACTTTATTCTCCGTACTTTTGACCTGAGTTTTTATTCCCTTCAGTCCCCCGAAAATTTCCATAAACGAGTATCTTTTTGGCTCACCTTTCACATCTGCTTATGACTGAGGTAAAACAGAAACCCTGACCTGATTTTTACCTATCAAAATATAGATTCTGCAGTACTTCTTAACTTCTAATCTATACTGCAAATCATGGTAAGTTTTCGTAAATGTATTTGGGAAAAGAATGGGGAAAAGTTTTCAACTAAGTAGGAAATAAAAAAGAAAAGGATATGAAGCACTGGCGTAGTGTTATCTATGCATTGCTACAAAGCAGTGAATTTCCCCAAAACACCATCCTCGTCCCTCTCACCGAACTCACTAAGCTCTGCGACTGAATGCATTCTGTTCATTTTAAATAGTTACACATTTCATTTGAAACGTTTGTATAGCATGACCACAAGTAATGGTTCTGCGACGAAAGGTGAAAATCCCGATGTCGACTTTCTCAAGCATGTATACATCATTTGCTTCGGCTACCCTGAGAAGTCCTAAGAGCTCTTTTATATCTGACTATTGACTTAAAGATTACTGTACTACATGCAGGTACGCCCGCTAGTTGCAATGAACACAAACTGGGACTTGCCAATACCACCATTAGTGGATTTCTGTACCGATGTTACATGCATAGGCTATATTATCTTCGATTTCCGGTTTAACACATATAAAAATGAATAAAGCAGGTTATAAGTTAATGTCATGTTCTTTTCCTCCCTTACACAATAATTGTACGGAATAAAATGTGTCTGAGTTGCCCTAGTCTTTAGAGGGAATAAAAATGTCAAAATCATGAAAGATGGAAAAGTCTTATGCAAACTGAAAGGCCTGGGAAATGTCATTTTCAGCAATCTGCCGACATCAACATTTTTGCCAAAAATTTCTTGTAGGCTACACACCTTCTAATGGTGGCACTCCGCTTAGATAGAGTGACGTATTAGTCCCACCAGACAATAAATAATGTCACCACAAATGGAACTGAAAGGGCGCCTCATACGATAGGTTACGGGTCCGATGAACCGATGAAGGTAAAACCGTCCCCGAAGGTTGTCTCTGTTTGAGTATTGGGGCGAAGATGCAAACTGTTGGAATGAACCAAAAGCACCGAACCCGCCAAGTTCATCTCTGAAGCTCGGAGGTATTCACAGGCGTAGAAAGCGGGCTCCTTTAAAAGTCAAAATATCCGGGACCGGTATTCCACAGGTTCCTTCAATTATTGGGTTAATCCGGCTCTAGCGACCCTGCCTTGGAGTTATTATTTCTGACAGCTGCATGCTCCTATTGAGCGGTACCGCATATCAAGATAACTGATAACTAATACGCTAATTCTCGGGTTGGTTCAAATCAACTAAGCATTTGGGACACTGGAACACTCCGTAGCGTATATTTTGAAGAAATCAAGCCAGTGTAGAGCTAATAGCCAAGTCCAGAAGGGAAATGTTGACCCTTCTTTACATTATCAATAATCTTTACCAAGGGTCCCACTTTAACCGTATCAGGAGGAGGAGTAGTCCCACCTAAAATTTGCGGTCCCATTCCAACTGGCCCACATCCTTTCCATGGTCGATTGCCTGATTGAAATGCTTGAAATGATTGAAATGCTTTGTGTCGATAAATGATGCGTTTTTTCTTTTGATAATGAGACTCTCTGATACGTTGCTTTCCCCATTTTATTTGTTATGCTAGAACTGAAAACAGTAAATTTTGTTCATCTGTTTGTACTGTAGTACCCAACTGGTGAACGTGAGGAAAGAAGGAAAACCTGTGCTGCGTAGTTTTAACCCTTAAATAATGGCAGAAACAGGCAAAGTCCATTTCGGGAAGCTGAAAGCAATTTGCCAGTCTCACATTATACGATATAATTGATGTCGATTCTTCCTCACTTTTTGTAACGAAAAGATTATTTTCAACATAGCTCTAAATCAACAGTAGAAAATGCAAAGGGCCGTACGGTGTTCGGGGGCTTGCTTCAGGGTCTCGGTGTAGGTCCAAGGTAAGCCATGGTTGGGGTAAGACCTGTAAGTCAAACTAGTTTAGTCATGAAAGAGTTTAAATGAAGGATAAACTACTGTTGTTTTATGAGTTTCCTCGGGTTTGACTATTTTTGGCTTGGAATTTAAGAACACTTGTAGAAGCTACCATGACACCCGCATTTCCCCACCGACGTCGCATTCCACCAGCATGCACTTTCTCTCATGACCTATGTAATTTTTATACACATGTTTGATATTTCGTGAAAGTTTCTGGTAATCTTAACTTTGAAACTTATTAGAACTTGTTTGAGAATTAGAGTTAAGTGACACCGCCTGAGATGACATATGGTAACATGGCTATGGAATTACAAAGGAAACAAGACAACTGGCACGTTAACTTTCAGAGGATGTCATTCAGTCATTAGGGGCGAGAATTATCCATACGGTACTAATAAATCATACATGACACCAGAGTATTAAAAAGAAAACAGTTTATGTGAACACTGATAACCTTTAATAGGCAAATAAAAATTAAATTACACCAATCGAATATACCGTCAGTTAAACTTCTTTATTAAACTCAAGAGTACGTACACGTTTGGGAGCACGTTTTCTGGTTTTCATTAAACCCTTAGTACAGTCTAGAACCGTATGGCGGAAATGATGTCAATCACAATAGGGAGTAGTTGAAATTAATGATTAATTTAAGAAGGCATTAACAGTTTTTTTAAAACTGACTGGTATGCAGATGTTTTATGAATTCGTTTACGTTACTATAAACTTGACACTTGTAGATTCTCTCTCTAGCTGACGTAAGTGCACCGTATGATCATGCTTTTTGTGCGTGTGTAGGTCTGTGTGGGTGTGGACTGTCTTCCGTCAGGTGGAGTTACAAGATGAATTAAGTATGTCTTTATGATCCTAGTCAAAAATTTTTTATCCATAACATAAACTTCGATTAACTAGTTTTATTTGCTTAATTTTCTTTGCAGCATCGGGCTGCTACGAAGTAGGTCCACGACTTATAGGGGTAGTGTCATGTTCTAAGCCTCACTCTAGCTGTTTAGTGATGAAGTTTTGCATAAGAAAAAACAACATGTTTCGGGGGAATCTAATTGCAAAGTATGTGTTCATATGAACTTGAACCCTGATCTCAGTTCTTATTTTCTCTCATGTAACAATTTTTATACACTTTAGCTATTGCCATTGAAGGTGTTTCCCTACATACTTGCAGCAGTTTGTTGTAGCTGTGGTGCATGTGGTGGCGTTGATTGTCACCATGATTTAGCCATTTAACGAGCTGACTGTACCGATCGGTTATTACATGCAGGCCCGTAGCCAGCAATTATGACACCAGTATCGTAAAGGAGTGGGCGGGGGGGGGGGTACCCGAAGAATTCTCGTAGCTAATGATGCCACCGTATGTTGGGAGAGTGCGTAACCACAGGGGGATGATATCTTAAGCCCATCGCACATAGCTTTGGAAATCGGTGTTACGTGTGCAAAATCGCACAAGCGGGCACAAATTCCGCCATTCAGTGGCAATTTTCAGCCATTTTTGAGATACAGAGGGCGTTAAGAAAGTGGCCACAAATGAAGAAAGAGGCCATGATGATGTTTCCGTAGTTCTGCACTGTTGGGGGCGCTGGGAGCTTTCCGAACAGCGAGAGGTCCAGAGGCCACCATAGGCCCCTGGTGAGACCCGGAGAAAGAGGCCGGATGAGGTAGCAACCCCTGAAAACTCTGGGGTGTTGGCTGAATGGAAGAGCAGACATTATGTTGCGCAATATACAGCTGTTTGATCTGTTCGAATCAGAACGGCTTAAAAACGTTTGAGGGAACACTTAAAATTTGTCAATTTTGTGTAATCATGCAATAAAAGAAGACTGACCAATCACCAAGTTAAAGTATTTCCGTGAATTAAGCAAACGATACATATGCAGAGGACCACGAGCTCATGTCTCACTTTAAAATGTTATTGCCTTTCTAGACTATCCATCTCGAAGGCAACAATGGTGTTATTTTACCACTAGACGGTTGATATATATCACAGATACAATTTATATTGTTTTACAGGTGGTTCACACTCAGCTGGTGACATTTCAGTTGATACAAGCCTCACAGCCGATCAGGTAAATTAATTCTCGAAACCACCTAGCTTACTGACTGAAAAGATGAGAATCGATTTTTTTTTTGCAATACAACAATATCAAAATCGAAACTCCCGTTTGTAACCTTCATAGAAATAATAATTCCCTACTTTTATAGAAATGTAATTTCCTACTTTTTTCTCTGCATTATTGTAAACTTAGCATCGACAGGTATTTTTTTTTCCTTTTCTTTAGTTGGACCTGAAAAGTCCAAGGCGGCACTAGATATTTCGACATGAAAAGATCATAGCCGCTTTCCCTTGAGACGAAATTAATCCCCACCTTTGCCCTTGCCCCCAGTTTGTACCTGACCAAGTTTCTTCTAAATTAAGTTCTCATTTAGTAATGCATCTAGGGTGGCGGGGGTAAGAGCTGCAGGGACAGTCACTCACCCTGCTCACATTCTTCAAAAGTGGCGCCCTTCCAAATTGTAATTGAGTTGTGTGAATCTGAACAAATGTTGTGGCTCCGTTTTTGTGTGTTCCCCCACTTATCTTTAGAACGTAGGGCCGTCTCTCTCCGTTAAATTTAGAACCTGGCTATTTAAGTCACTTATCTATTTTCCAATTACTAATAATTAAGAAATAAAGAGGGCAACACAGACTCTTTAAATTGTCAACTCATAAATCAGCGTTTCCTAACCGGTGGGCCGCGGCTCTTTGCTGGGCCGTGCAACACCGTCTGGTAGCTCGCAAAGTCGGCCGGAAACAATGGACATGTTGTCATTTCTGTCATTAATATAAAGTATATCACAACACAAAGATGGAATTTAAAAATTATACGTTGCTAGAGCTGAATTCGTCCGGTATGAATATGTTATGTATGTCAGTAGAACTTCAATTTTCGGTTTATGGTGAAAGGTGCTTATAGGGTAATTTCAGTAATCAAAAGTGGCCGGGCCTCGAGTTACAAAAGATTGAGTAACCCTGTCACAAAAATAATTCTTTATCAGTAGAAGCAAAACAGAACAAAGAAAAAGTAAATGATTTCCTTTTGTAGTGGTGCAACAGTTTGTCGGACCATTCTTGTTTCATCCCATAAGGGTGGTGGTGGGGAGGATGCAAGGGACGTGAAGGTCCTTTGAGTTTCGATTTTTCCTCTGATTTGACTCTTCTTCAAGCTAAGAAAACATTGTTAGTGTGGATCAAGTATCCTTTTGACTCCTTGCCGAAGGCATGTCGTGTGTGTATGTGACGCTTAGCTTCTAAACACGGTATCTCCAGTTAGCAATGACCGAAACTTTTCATATTTGGTATATAGATTGTTTATGTTAAGAGAATGAATTCTATTGTTTTTGGTGTAGGTCAAAGGTTATTTGAGGTCAACAGAGGTCAAACACCGAAAACCTTGTAAACACGATATCTCAAGATAGCAATAACCGACACTTTTGATGTTTGGTATACAGATTTGTCATGTCAAGAGAAAGAACTCTATTGTTTTTGCTAGAGGTCAAAGGTCATCTAAGGTCACCGGAGGTTAAACTGCAGAAACCTCGTAAACGGCTTGTAAACACGATATCTCAAGATAGAAATGACCGACACTTTTCATATGTGTTTTATAGATTTTTCATGTTAAGAGAAGGAACATTATTGTTTTTGGTGAAGGTCAAAGGTCATCTGAAGTCACCGGAGGTAAAAGACTAAAAACCTAGTAATCACGATTTCTCAGGATAGGAGTGAAGGACACTTTACATATTTATATACAGATTTGTCATGTCAAGAGAAAGAATCTTATTGTTTTTGGTAGAGGTCAAAGGTCATCTGAGGTCACCTGAGGTTAAACTGCGAAAACCTCGTAAAACGGCTTGTAAACACGATATCTCAAGATAGCAATGACCAACAATTTTCATATTTGGTATATAGATTTGTCATGTTGAGAAGAAGAATCCTATTGTTTTTGGTAGAGGTCAAAGGTCATCTGAGGTCACTGGAGGTAAAACTGCGAAAACCTTGTAAATCGCTTGTGATCATGATATCTCAAGATAGCAACGATAGACACTTCATATTTGGTATGTGGATTTGTCATGTGGAGAGAAAGACCCTATTGTTTTTTGTGAAGGTCAAAGATCATTTGAGGTGTCTGAAGGTCAAAGACTGAAAACCTTGTAATCACGATATCTCAATTAAGGTAGGAATGAAGGACACTTTTCATACATGGTATATTGATTTGTCATGTTGAGAGAAAGAACCACATTGGTTTTGGTAGAGGTCAAAGGTCATCTGATGTCACCGGAGGTCAAAAAGCAAATTTTCCAACAATTCTCAAGATCGTCATATGGGTCACAAGAGGTCAAAAGCAAAATTTCCCAACAGTTCCCAAGATCGTCATATGGGGTCACCAGAGATCAAAAAGCAAAATTTTCCAAGAATTTCCAAGATTGTCATATGGGGTCACCAGAGGTCAAAAAGCAAAATTTTCCCAGGAATTCCCAAGATTGTTATATGGGGTCACCAGAGGTCAAAAAGTAAAATTTCCCAAGAATTACCAAGATCGTCGTCTGGGGTCACCAGTGGTCAAAAAGCAAAATTTCCCAAGAATTTTCAAGATCCAAGATCCATTTGAGGTCAGAGGTCATTTGAGGTCATCAGAGGTCAAAGACCAAATGCATTGAAAAACACGATATTTCAAGACAGGGATGTTGGATACTTGTAATACTTGTAAATAAATTTGAGGGGTAAACCTCAGTGCAACAGAGCAGCCCCAGTACGGCAAGGAATCATTAAGCCTTTTGGGCTTTCTGGTTATGTTAGATTACTAGGCTATAGCCGAGAAGTCCATTTTTATCGTTTACATCTACAATTTACAAAAGTAAAGTATAATCAAGGGTGTTTAGATGCTAACTTGACAACGATTTGCAAATGCTGGGATACATTTAAGTTCAAAAATTGGCCAGAGTTGGGAACTTTATATGGAAAGGGGATTCGTCCAACTCCCTCCCAGTTATAAAGCTCGTCTATAGTTTCTCCCCTTGAATTACCTCCACAATCATCCTTTTTGACCAACTCAATAATATTATGTCATTTAACTAAATCTTACAATATGATTATTACCCGTCTGCTACAGGTTTACCTCAGTATGAGAAGTGGTACGTGGGTCATTACTAGAAATGGGCCATTTGGGTGGCCTCGAGATCTATACATGAATCGACGAATTAACTTTAAACTTCCAGAGTTTTATCGTCGAAACTTGATGAAAAAGGAACTACTTTCAAAAATGAATCTGGATAATCTAGGACTTCAATCTGAAAGAGAACTCTTTTGCTCCGAAGTAATGGTGAACGATCTTATTCAAAGTAGAATATTCTGTGGTAAAGTGAAAGCTAAGCCGGGTATAGACCATTTCACGAAAACAGGTATCGTGTTCACAGACGGGACAGAAGTTAAAGCAGATGTTGTCATATATGCCACAGGATACAAACTGAGGGCGCCCTACATGGATACGTCTATTATTCAAGGTGAGTGAACTGTGTTTTGTACGGTTAGTGTAATTTTAAAGCAATTAGTACTTGTAGAGACTACAGTTTGCCTCAAATGTTTATTGTTTCATTCAACGTTTGAGCTTTGCAGTATGCTGGTTGGGTTGTGCATAGTTCATGGAGGAATCTGGAGACGACTTTTCGTGTTGATACTCGGATGGAATGATGGAGGCTGATTCTTTACTTTTGCAAGGAGAAATGAATAATGCAATCGCTCTACGTCATTATCAGGGAGAGAGAAATTAACATTCTACCCCCTCAACAAAATGTTTTTCAGTTTTGTTGCCTTTGAACAGGGAGATTTATCGACAAAAAGGTGGTTATAAGTTGCAAGTATTTAGAGATGAACCCTCAAATGCTGTTAAGATAAAGCGACACCACTCTTTATGCGGTTACATCGAGAACTGAGAACTTATATCATCCCTCGGGCACCTTAGATATACAGTGACTTCTGTAACGAAGACTTGTCATGCAGTGCATTAGCAAGTTAAAGGGGCCATATCAAACTGACCTTGCATAATCAAGGTTTGTTAATGCTCATTCATGGAGGGTCAGAACTGAAAGTATACAACAAATAAAGAAAAAAATTACAGTCTGTTCTGCCGCATAACAAAACTTACCTGCACACGAAACATTCAAGCACTTCCAAAACCCTAATGCACCCCTCAGACAGAACCTTCGACCCCCACCTCAAGCAAAGTCTTCATTCGACACCGATACGACGTCGAATCTTTGTCTTTTCTTTGACGTACAAAATGCCCTGAAATGTGAATCTTCGACGAACAAAAATAAGGCTGCAGTGAACCTGCTGTAATTGCAGCTAAAGATTGAATCAACGTCGAAAAATAATCAACATGTGCAGTACTGCGAATGGGTACATGGCCAAGTTGGTGAATCTTCGACTAACAAAATTTCATAAAAGTGAAAATTGAGCGAATCTTTGCCTTAACTTTTCTTCAGTATTGTCAATCTGGAGTGAATCTTTGCCTTAAAATTTTCATAAAAAAGGGAATAGTTGTGAATGCTTGAGGTGGGGTGCATAAAGGCATATCAGCCACTCACTGATCTTTACAAAAACTGGATAGAGCCTTGTTTATCCGTGCAACCAGGTGAAGCCACCGTGAACACGTGCTAGCTGCCATATTATTCGCATGTTTACGCGGCCTGTCAAAGAGCATTACGTATATTACTGTGCATTTTGAGTGATTTGTTTGCTTTCGGCTACCTGAGCAAGGAGGGGATATTCTCAGGGCTTTAATACTCATTCTCTTTCTCATGAGCCTGCTTTCAAAAATTCCCTGAAAATTCATTTCGACTTCTGACATTTATATTTGAACTTGATAACACATTAGAAAAAGCATTTAACAATCTTCAAATGGCATTAGAAGGGCACCAAACTGTGCGAAGAATCACAACCGACTGTTGAGAAAGTGGGGCTTTATTGATATCTCCACATCAGAACACCAAAGATACGACTAGGGAGGAGGTCTGCGGTCCTCCCTCTGTAAAATTTGGAGCATATACAGGCATTGATCCAGAGGGGAGTTTTACGGCTTCAGCCCCCATCCCCTTTGTCGGCATCACATTCTTTTTTGAGACAGTTTATATCTGCCCTCAGGGCCGTAGCTAGGGTCATATGTTGGGGGGGGGGGGGTGTGAAGGTCCCAAATTCCGACTGGATGGATATTTTTTCCAACTGAATGGTGGCGCGTAAATTGCACCATTTTTATGCGCCCTGCGTTTACATACAGCAGTTGGGATCCTTCCATTGTCACTACATAAAGGTGCCGTCGTGGGGAGGGGTCTAAGGGGAGGGGGTGTCACCCTCCCCTTTGAGAAATATTTGTTAATTTAAGGTTAATTAGATGCAAAATGGAGCTATCTTTGGGATATTTTTGGAGCTGATTATATATCGCTAGAAAATGTCCATAATTAAATGAATTCTAATTTTTCCGACTGGTTTGATTCTTTTTCCAAATGAGTGGCGGCCCGTAAATTGCATTTTCGTTTTTATGGGCGTTACCTTTGTATGATACAGCAGTTGGGATCCTTCCTTTGTCACTTCATAAAGGTGCCGTCCTGGGGGAGGGGCCTAAGGGGAGGGTGTGTCACCCTCCCCTTTGAGAAATTTTTTGTTCAGGTAAGGTTGCTTAGATGCAAAATGGTGCTATCTTGGGATACTTTTGGAACTGATCATATATGGCTGGAAAATGTCCATAATTTAGTGAATACTAAGATTTGGTTAGGTGAAAGTAGAAAGTATGTTGTCTAAGAGAAGAATACGTTGTCAACAAACCTCCTGAAGCCCCCCTCCTTTTGCCTTCTATTCTGGCATCTAATGCTAGCATATACCTGTATAGGCCTCCTGGAAGCTCTGGATCAATTGTATAAAATGGGGCAATGGCATAATGCTTATTACCTAGCATCTATCGTATTTTTACTAATTTTGAAATTAAATCCAGACGAACAGCCTCTAGCAATGGGGAATGGGCGGGAGGGAGAGTATAGGTGCAGAAAAATGATACTAGACCTCCCAGACAGGTAAAGCAAAAGGGGTTTAGGACGACTAACAAGCGCGTTTTCAGAATGTACACCTAGTTTATGCTATAGAAGTTCACTGGTACGTTCTGCTTATAATGTTCATAAGTGATACAACGTGGATTGTGAGGATCGCGCGCGAAGCGCGCCGAAATTTGGGGGTATACTTCAATGCCAAAATGAAAAACCTGCACGCAAGCTCAGCCAGGGGTGGTGCTTTGATTTGCGACATGCATATGGGGGAGCGCCCTGACTGGGGGCCAGCTACTCAAAGTCCCTACAGATTCAATGGGTTGCCGAACTCAAAATCTAAGGCGCGCGAAGCGCGCCGAAAAATTTGAGGTTATATTGAATTTTCATTAAGGAAAGTTGAAAAAGTTTGGGCTTTTATTAAAGAATCTGGACAAAGCCAAGAAATTTGTTCGAGTGACTGCATGGTCGTCGCCGGGGATTACATTCTTCATCTTACCCATTAAGGATCTCCTACGAAATTGAAAGATCTTTTTCTTACAAAATATGTTTGCCACGATGGCAAGGCTGAAGAAATAATGTTCCAAAAGTTAGGAAAAAGAGGAAAGAACTTCGCAACGATGCATTTTCGTGTTTCTCTAGAATCACGCCTACACGGAAGAACAACATTTGTGGAAACGTTGAAATCCAATATGTTTGAAACGGGGTGTTACCACTAGATAGAACTATAGATGAAAGCGCGCGTAGCGCGCGATTTTTTTTTAAGTTATGGAAGAATTGTTATAGAACTTACTGACTACGGGCCTGATAAATAGACGTTTGGAATATTTTCTGAGTATATCTATGTTCTTCACCAATATTAGTCTATATAAAACTTGCGCAATTTTGTGGGGCTCGGAAAAATTTGGGGGAGGGGGACTAAGGCGCCCTAGCTCCCATAGAACTGTGTCTGGTATAATTACCTTAATAATGTTCATGAGATTGATTGTAAATCGTGACGCATGCGCGCGAAGCGCGCCCAAATTTTCATTAAATAAGATTACCATAATAAAACCTGCATTCAGAATCTGCATCGAGCTACTTTTAATTGCCCAACAAACCAACATGCCACTCAAAAAGCCAGTCTTTTACCTGGTAATTTGTAAATAGCTTTCAACTTTCTGCTGTTGTGCTTCTCCGAAAGTTGCTATCGGAAGATATTGATAATAAGAACAACACTGAGGTAAGGTTTGAAGCGCGCGGAGCGCGCGAAAATTTTGAGAGTTTGAGAAGAATTTGCGAAAAAGGACGGCTTTGATTTGATTCTACGTGAGGAAAATAACGTTTGTTATTATTCTCACTTGGTCTAGTTGGAAAATATATACAAAGTTGACATAGGCACAGTCGGAAAAATGTGCTCGACTGAGATATCAGAAATTCCAACTGGCATTTCAGATTTTCCGACTATCGTCGCTCTGACGAACTTTGGGGGGGGGGGGTGAGACACCCCACACCCCCGGTCACGACGGCCCTGTCTGCCCTTAAACGTTAAAAGTTTATAGGTAGTAATTTTGATTGGTAGATGCAAGGAAATAAACATTAACATTGTCTTATTTAAATTGTTCGCCAGACCATCCCCTCTCAAATCGGGGCTTCGTACATTTGCACTCGTAGTTTCGAACTTTTCTTCAGGAATTAACCCCCTTTTTGTAAAATTTTGTATCCCCTGATACAAGTGGAAAACATGGGAGAGATCTGGACAAAATCATGGGCAAGACACGCAATTTGATGGCTGGATGCATGGACAAGACGGGCAAAACTTGGGACCGAGTGCATTTAAACCGGAATAAAGTTGGCTGGCCCATCTCCAAGGATATATCAACATGAGGTCCACGTGGGTTATTTGTGGGTATTATGGGCTTTTCATGGACATGCATGGGCTAGAATATGCAGTTCATGCGGGCCCATGTGGCGGCCTTATGCTGGTTTTGTTTGGGCAGATGGTCTTAGGTGAACTGATGGGCTGAGCATGAAGAGGCCCTTGAGTGTAGCCTCATGGTGAATTTTCACTGCGCAAGTTCTCCCACATGGGGCTAACACGGGTACCTACCTGTGGCTAAATCTTTATGGGGCCCACATGGGCATACTTTCTTCCTCTGTGGGGCCAACAAGGTCGAGATGGTTAACCTTAATAGACAGTCGGTTGTTGGGTTTCGCATTTGATTAAAAAGGCTACACCATTCTGGGGTGTAGGCAGGCCCGTATGTGGAAAAACCCTAGACCACTGCATGGGTTTGTCCGTGCTGGCACGTAGGATCTTCACGCGAGAAATACCTGGGTCGTATTATGTGGGTATAGTGTGGGCTGGTCCATATGGTCCGTGTGGTCCGTGAGAACGGAATCGTGAGCATTTAGCAGTTAGAAGATATATTTGTTGCTTTTCGGGATCACCCACATGTACGTCAAGTAGACGGTGGTGACCTAAATCATTTCAGTTTCTAGAAATATCCATGGCCTTGATCTCGTATTGGCCTTCATTAAATTATGGGTGCAAAGTTCAGTGGTGCCACTGTGGGTCAGCTAATTACTTACGTGAACCGGTATGATGCGACCCCCAGCTGGTAAGATGACTTTCATCTCAAAAAATTGTGCCGTAGAATCCGAGGGACGGAGCCTCTCAACCCTAGCTTTGGGCCAGCATCTCATTGGCTGTTGGAACTTTGCCATTTGTCTTATTTTAACGGCATGGTTGGCCATACAGCTTATTAGTCCTACAGAGTATAATGCACAAATGCGAATTCCTGTTGCCTGTAGTATAGGACCAAAAGGAGGGTTTAGGTACCATGATGGGTAGAGGAGTAAGATTTCAATTTTTCACTGTAAATGGACCAATAGGTTCTAAGACCAAAAATGGGCTGCAGGAAAATAAAGGGCAGCTTCCCAATTAATTGCTTTACACGACAGCTGCTTACTGTAACTTGAAAAGACATTCACCAGTTTAACGAGAAGTATCACGTTTTACACAGTAGGCCTATCAACTGTCGTTCCGACGAAAGACCTACATCTTAAGAGTGGTAAGATAGCGGACCGGTGGCTACAAAAATATTGCGACAAGCGCTTTCCAGTTATATATAGAGATCAGAGGTATCATCCAATTCAGTTACGCAGTACTCAATTATTCCTACTATTAAGGGGTAAACGTAATATCAAGAGGACAAAAGAAAGAGTAAACTAGAGGTTTATTGCATTAAAACATTAAAGCGACGTCAAGTACATCCTTAAAGACTTCCACACAGGCTCTTTATCATCGTATTATAATATTATTGCATTTTCCATGCAAGTATTTCAGATTGCGTCATGGTGTGTATAATTTGTTCTACCAGAGATTCAAATCATTTCAAACATGAATATTTTAACAGTAGGGTAAAAAAATAAATGCTTCATTCAATGCAACTGTCATTGTAAGTAACAGTTAGTACATCATTATTCCACTTGATATGTCTTTTTTCAAAGAGGTGGTTTTAACGTGAATTATTCAGTCAAACTGTAATTTACTTTGTGGTGTCCTTCGTTTTACATCATTTTAACTTTTCATTATTTTCTTTTCATAGACATTCAGTCCATTCGTAATTCTTAAATTTGATCATCTTGCGGTGATTTGTAAAGAAAGATGTCTTTCAAAAATGGAAACATGAAGTTCACAATACCGGTATGTTCTCTATTCACAGAGTCGCTCAAAGATTTGGAGCTGTACAAATTTGTTTTCCCACCGCGTCTGCAACATCCCACTTGTGCCTGTATTGGATATTTAATGACCATCGGTGCTCATGGTCCTGCCTTTGAGTTGCAAGCTAGATGGGCGGTTCAAGTGTTCAAAGGTCGGTGCAGCCTTCCATCTACAGAACAGATGCTGAGAGAGATAAGGTTTATCAAGAAAGTTCAGTACCAACGATTCGGAAAACACATCGTATTTGTAAGTTTGTTTTAATGGATTTGTCTTACAGCTTCTTCAAGAAAGACGGAGGTTTAGACCTACACTTCACATAATACAAGAAAATGTATAAGCAATTAGCTTATGGACAAAGTACGTAACGAAAAATAAAGTAATGCTGAAACAGTGAATGACGTTTCGGGCCTCTTAGCATGGAATTTCTTGGAATACACAGCACCTCAATGTATTGAAAAAGAACCTTTTATATCTTGAGGTATTGCGTAATCAAATTCAATGCTAAGAGGGCCGAGACGTCAGGTGGACTCAGAAATTTCTCTCATGATAGACCTTTAATTTAGATGTTAGAAGGCATAAGATCTGCAGACTGATGGGAAAGGGTAGGGGGTGAACGAGGAGGTAGGCCAAGGCCTTAGTCTTGTCTGCACGTTCATGTGTTTCTCATTACCAGGCAATCCTATGTACGTAATTCTTTTGGCACAATTTTTATCACCATGAGTTAAAGCTACATTCTTCGTTAAATCTCTGATAAATTTTGAACAAAGAATCGCCAGGTTGTACTTTTAGACATTGCCTAACAAAAATGACCTTCTCTTTGCAGATGCCTTCAGTACCTTATCAGGACGATCTGGCATCCAGAATTGGTGCCTTACCAACCTTTAAGCAGTTTATGTTCTCTGATCCCGGTCTGGCATTTCGTGTGATCTTTGGGCCTGCCTTACCCAGCAGTTACCGTCTTGTCGGACCGCACCCATGGAAAGGAGCCAGAGATTCTGTGCTTAACTGCTGGGATACTTACGCAAATGCTACCAGGACACGAAATGTTGGTAAAAGGAGCGACAATTCATGGCCAATTCCACTTCAAATAGCACTCTTGTTAGTAGTCATTAGTATCGTCTTATTTGCAACATGAATATTCATATCCTGCTCTGAACAGGTGATAAAATGATACCTTTAATAGAGATGTAGGCAATCGGTATTTGTAATCGCAATCATGGGGTCAGTTTGATTGTAAGAGGAATGATTAGGCTGTAACAGGCGCGTAGCTATGGTGGGGGGGGGGGGGGCTGGTCCCCCAGATGTTTGCTAGGCCCCGAGAAATTGTGTGTGTCCTAATAAAATTTGTAAGAATTAAGAACCGCGATCACCTCCCACTTGGTGCCTAGGCCCCCTAAAAATTTCATCCTAGCTACGCCCCTGGGCTGTAAAGCTTTGCTAGTGCCCGAATATTTAACCAGAGTGAAAGGGGTAACTGATAAAATACCTCTCATATCCGAGAACTTTTACCGAAATTGAAGGTACTTAAGTGCATTATGATGCTACCATTAGAAGTTATTTCGTTGCTATTATTAGATTAATTGAACAATATATTTCTGTATGGTATTGCCTGCACTATTTGGAATCGGAGCGGGCCTTCCCACACTCCACCCTTGCGCACACCACTCTTCCTTCCATAACAATGGTGGTAACTTCGCAGAAATTCGTGGGTGGAGTCTCAACGGTGGCCCCGCCTCCTGCAGTAACATTTTAGAGGAGTTTTGATCTGTCAAGTGCAGGAAATAATTCACTTATTTATCATGTGTATGTCCTGATTTGGTACCTTATCATTTACCGCATAAAGCTCAGTTTATATCTAAACTATGAAGGTTTTACTTCAAATTCTTTGTTTTGATAAACTGATAATTATTTTCTTGTTTAAGTGTAGAATATCAAGTAGGGTCTGAGAGATTGTCCTGAATAATGTTGACATCTTTATTGTGCATAAATAATACTAAATCAATGTGTCTAAAATTAAAGAGAAAAACAATAATGATTCCGTGGACACAGTCAGCGGGGTCTTATCTGAAAAACAATTAAGCAATTGAACTGTGACAAAATTGTGCGTGTGTAAATAAAAAATTCGGTAGACTAACCGTTCTTATTGCTTTGACATGATTATTTGTCATTTGATAATAATTTCATATTGAGCTTTGATAGATATAATTACTCTAAATCGGATTTCGAAACTTTGTACAATTTCTTTGATTTCAATGAACACAACTGTATTTGTAAACATATTCATCACGCAGTTTTCTTAGTGACTACGGATGCACAATTAAGTTTTGAAATTATACTTACAAAATCCGTTAACTTCATTTAAACTTTGCCATTAAATTGCTGTGATTGAAATTTCTCTTGTATAAGGTTGGTCTTAAATTGTGAAATAAACAGCCATTAAAAATATCATGTTTTTTATTAATGTTTGGTGAAAAATAAGATCACAATTCATAAATAACAACCGTGCAAAAGTTAAAGGGGCTTACTGAGTTGATTTGATTATTATGTAAGGAAGGAAGTAAATCATTGTATGACAATGTTTTTAATTAGCCTCACTACTCATGTATCACTTCCTATAGTTACCGAAAATGTGAGAAATTGTTGTTTCCGTGGACAGGGGTTGCATATGATACATACCTTATGGTAAAAAGTGTCTGGTCACGAATTTGTAATGAATGATTTTAATCATTAATTACCCTATCATTGACATTCAGTTGTGTGTCAAAAGTGTAGAATCTCTTGGTTGGAACATTTACTAACAAGATGTGAGCAAATTTCAACATGTGTGAAAAAAATGAATTTTGTGATCCAACTCAATAAGCCCTTTAAGTACTGGAATGAGAAGGCTACGTGCTTCTGCTTTTCATAGGTATGCTATAAAATGAGCATGAACTAATGATGCTTTTGGGGATAAGAACTCTCTTTTATTGGTCTCACCACGGGGAAGGGGAAGTAATCTGGTTCACTCTACCCTCTTGTGTCCCCCAGCTCTACTTTCTTCTGATTTATCCCAGCTGTGTACAACTAAATTAACATGTCATGGACACTCTTTTCATGTAGTAAAATTGTTTGCTTTCCCAATTAAATTGTTCTGGCCCCACTGCGAATATTCTTCAGATTAATCGATTGATGTATCAATTGATTGTAATTGATCTATTGGTTGATTTGAAACTTAGTTTTTCATTCAGTCAAAGAAATCCGTCAATGGTACCCCGCCGTTTGCAAGGGAAATAAAGTAGACAGGAACTATTAGGAAATGAGTGATTGTCCCTATAGAAGAATCGGAAAAAAAATTATAACGTAGAACACCGGTAGTTTGATCAGGGACGTTGGCAAGGAGATCTCTTACTCCTTACCCCCTATTTTCCTTGAAATTAAATGACAGAAGCTAGGGTTTGCATTATAAATTTCGTCTCAAAATGCAACCCTGCTCAACACTAGCGTAACTGAAGGGGCAGGGGGCGGTCGCCCCCCACTTGGCTTCCTGGGATGGTCTGTCGGTACATTTGCTGATCTTGTCGGTACATCCGCCCGGTGTGAATGGCGACTAGTCTCCCCGACGGTTTACCAGTCTTTGCTCTCAAGAGAACAATTTCTCTAATAAGAACCCAATATTTTCGGAGCGCTACGCGTGCTGTAGGGTCACTCCAGTTTTTTTCAAAACATGCTTTCCACATAGCTAGACAGAATAAGTCCTGTCCCCCTTACCAAGTAACATGTAGGCAGAGCACGCAGGTTATGTACAGGTTGTAAATTTCATCCCATATTGCAAAGCTATTTGCTGTTCTCACGTGTGTGTCATGCGGTAGGGTTAGTTGGTGAGCGACTAACGGAATAAAGTTTGGCTATTCCATCGGGTAGCCCAGGTGCTTTCGACACAATGTATTTTATCCCCGATACGGTCTACAACCCCTACAGTTTTTATTTTTTCTTTACTGTTCTTAATAATTACATTTGTTTTTAGTGTAAACCTACTAAAAATTTTCTCGCGCTTCGCTCTTTTCAATTTCACGATTCAGACTCAAAAGAACACTATCAGTGCGCAAGTCGGCTCGTGAAGTAATAAGTGATATTGTGCAAAATATGCCCTGCAATGGCATGGGATAGTCAGGCACCTTCATATCTACTCACCACCCCCTCGGTAAAGGAGCTGACGGAACTTGGAGTCGCTGGCATGGCCCGCCCCCCTGTCGGGAAAGTTCTGTCGCCACATATGGTCTATTCATTTTGGCTCTCCAAAAAGGGTCATTACTGATATAAAACCCAAAACTTTCGGCACGCTTTATCCACTGGTCCTCAGTTCCGTTACTTTATCTAAATATAGTAGGCTACAAACCCTTTCCATCTTTTCAAGTAACTTTGTAAGTAGAATACATGGAATTATGCAAATGTTGGGAATTTCATCTCATTTCGCTAGACTTAGTTCATATTCTCTAGGCTGGTAGTATCTGTCTTGCGGTACGGCTAGTGACTCGAGGAGGGAAGTAAAATGTAAGTTGTGCCCGATAGGGCCCAACTGCCAGGACAATTGACCTATGTGAGATTTAAATAAGCACAGATTCTTTGTAGTGTATAGGCTCACTCCAAATAATTTCGCGTGCTTCGCGCGCTTTTTCACAGCTTAGAGTCTGGCAAAAACATTAAAACTATTTAAATCTATTTAAAATCTATTAAAACATTAAAACTATTTTCTTCTAGTAAATACAAATTTTATGCAAAATATGCCCAGCAATGACATGGTATAGTACACAAGTTTTCTTCAAATTCTCACTCACCAAACTCTCGACGGGATCGGAGCTGTCCGAGGCTTCGGGTCTCCGGCCCTCCCGTCAGGGAGTCTGTCCCCACTGTCGGGCAAATCCTGACGCCACCTGTGGGCGGATGGGGGGGGGGTCACATGTGCGGGGTGACTTGTTAAGTGATAACCCTTTGACACTAAGTGTCGGTACATTGACTATATGCTGTCGGTACATTTAACTTATTTTAGTCCCTGCCCCCTCCCACTTCAAGCACCCCAGTTACGCTACTGCTGCTCAATTCTGACTCTCCATACCACTGCTTAGCTACGCCACTGTAGTGTGTACATTCTTCTGACGGTGGAAGTTTTATAAACTTAAGTTTAAGAACTGCTTAATATCAGTTTTCACTTAAAAACTTAGTCAAATGTGCACAGTTACAGCCAGTTTTCGGAAATATGCTTTGCCGGTACACTTCTGGTTATTGTCTTAATAATACAGTAATAATAATCATGGGGCATTGAGATTAAACAAGGAAGGTCTTTATCCGCAAAGAGAGGCGAAATTTTGCATTTGATATCATTTTGTATATTAAACGTTGCGTACTGGCTGTGTTTTGAGAAACAAACGCGTCTGCCAGGAAGGTGAGGCGGAAAGAAGGTTGCCCGGGAATCAGAGAGAAAATTCAGATTGCATAAAATGTGTCTTCTTCTCGTGACGTGAATGTAGGAAAGAATCGGGGGTTTTCTTTCTATAATTCTATCCGTTTTCTTCCCACATACTTCTTAAAAATATGGACAGAGGATCACGTGACCAACATGGGCGCCACTGCTCGAACAAATATAGGCTTACCAAGATGGCCGCCGCGCTACTGTCATTTGCGTAATTTGACGTCGAAGCTGCAATACTTCAGACAAAATACAAACATGAATTGAAGAACAATATCACAGTCCTTCATTCTGTTTGTTGAATTTGACCTAAACTTGCATTTTTCCAAAATATTACAAGTTTCTCGCACTCTGTCGATACTGAACCACTTGAGCAAATTTTAACTTTTACACACAAGACCATAGCAGGTAGCCATATTGGTAAACCTAAACGTGCACGTACGGTAGCGACAATCTACGCATGACGTTAGTGCTGTATGCTTTGTCCATATGTATAAGAAGTCCGTGGTTCTTCCGTAATTGAGCAAAATAATTCAATAAAGGTTCAAGTCTTTCACTGAATTATGAATATGCGTTTGAAACGATATTAAAGAAACAAACGAGAAAATGTAAAAGCATGGAAAATTAAATCCACCCGTCATTTATTCATTTAAAAATTGATTGGGTGTACGGGGGGAATGTCTTAGGTAGAGGTTGGGAGATGGTAGGTGTCTTATGATGCTTTGGACTTTCCAAATGTCCAAAAAACAAGAATAATGAGATAGTTTCCACGTTGGGTGTGCCAAACTTTTGTATTTTTAAAGAAACTTAAGCCATGTTTATTCCCACTCCGGTTTAGATAAATTCCTTCGTTTCTTTTAGGTACACGAATTATTATGAATCTGATAGGTAAAGCGACTAGACGAGACAGTCAGTAACAATGTGAGGGGGCACTTGATATTGCATCCGCATCCTTCAGACAGTGGGGGCTGTGGTCCCCCGTTCCCCTGTCCCTGAGTAGATAAAGGAACTACACAGGAATTGCTTTGGAAAATATAAACAACAGATTCATGATAAAGCTACTGGCGTCTAATAAAAAGATAAAGGTATCGCTGACCGCGTCGCCAAAAGTTTGTCGTCCCACTCGTTCTCCCATATGCCATATTGGGTGTGAAAATAATTCACATATACACCTTTTGTATTCAGATGTAGACATAAAGACCGTCAGTCGCTTAAAAAGCATACTTAATTGCAAGCAATGTTTAAAAGGTACATGTAAAGTGGCCCTTTCATTCCGCCTATATTTGTGAAGCATAGCATAACTACTGGAAAATTTTTGTATGAACTATGGGATTTTTGTTCCAACATCTTTTTCAAAGGCTCTGGGACCATCGCGGCCATGAATCTTATCCATTCAATTCACATCTCTTAAAGTGTTTATCTGTGATTCCGGTCTGTTGGTCCAATTACACAATTTTGAAACTTAAAAGTGAAATTTTCGTTTGTTTTAACCCCGCTTTCATGAACATATGAAGGCAATTTTAAAGTTTTGTTTCACATCGTAGCTTCTTAATTGTAAATTCCTTACAGTTAGCAAAGGGAGCTTTGCTTTCCTGATAACTCAGCGAGGCGGACCCGAATAACAGACTAGGGCTCTTACAAAGTATTGATATCTCCACAAAAGAAGGAGAGAAAAATACTTGCACAATTTCTATAATGGCACAACTTAAGGCTTCCTTTGAGCGCACCCAACAGGTGTCAACTGACCCTCGCCTCCTTTATTCGCATTTACTGCCGGTGTGGAAAATGCTGACAACTCGTCCAAGTTATAACTTTTATTAGGTATTTAGAACCTGCTGAATGGCAAATAAGGGCTTCTAGCTGTTTTTTTTTTCTCAAATTTCCCCGAGGAGATCCCGAACCCCAGCCGTAGAACCACCTCATTTTGGGTTACATCATCTCAGTGCAGGCAGGCGGGGGGGGGGGGGGGGTTGTTCGGGTCTAAAGGACAAGAAAGGACATGAGAGATATAAAGGAGCAACCTTATACAATAGATAGCTTTGTAAAATAAAATGAGACACTACTAAACGTATTACAGAGTGTTATTTCTTCGGGCATTACGTTGGTAGTTGTTTAATTACTACTGCCTGTTTGGTAGCTTCAGTGGAATTATTGTTTCAAATCCCAGTGCAACCTCTATACAAGCAAAGACCCGAAAAATCTGGTATATTTACAAAATTTTGGTCATGACATGAAGCTTTCAACTGTCTTAAAATGGCATTGGCAGTGAATATGGCCACAGAGATCGTAAGTGATCACCTTTCAAATCTAAATAAAAGCTAAGACCAAGCGGCGGTCCAGTTCTTGTGAATAGATAGGAGAATTGATAGCTGAGAGGGTTGTAATGGATTTAAAAAAAAAAAAATAAAAAAACTTAAGGTGTCGTATAAAAGCGGTATAAAATGAGGTATCTGTTTAAACTGGGTGTGGGCAAAGCCCAACGAAAAGTTTAATTGAGAGTTAGGATTGCGTAAACAGCTAGGTTTTTGAATTGCTTATGTAAGGACCACTGAGTATGATATGAAGATCAATGACCATGAGTTATTGTCAAGTTGTTCCGGTCTTCTTTCAGTTTTACACGTCTCCAAAATATTTTAAGTCTTATCATCTTCTGAACAGACACAAAAATCTTGTGAAGACGATTAAAACTTCATGTTCTAGATTTGCAGGATTTATTCAAAGCAAAAATAATATGTGAAGCAATGTACAGCAAAGTTAAAGACGGGCAGGTTTGTTAAGTGGGAAAGTTACCCGTGCTCAGTCTTACAATGGTCTTTGGAAAAGTTCTTTTAAACTAGTCCTCATCACTATTTAGAGAGTGCCAGCCAAACATTAACCAATGAAAAGACAGGTATTAAATTGTAATCGAATGTTCAGCAATGCAAAGTTACCAAAACTTATTTGATTGGTTGAAAGTTATGAAGTGCCACCCCAGCAGAATGACCAACACTGCTGACCTCCTGCTTCCCACTAAGTGACCATAAGCTAACAATTCATTATCTTTGCACTGGAAAAAACATAGAATTCTTCTTCCGACAGCCACTCGCTGGACCTGTCAGAGACATGCCCTCAAAAATCATTGAAAGTAATAGTGTTCCTTGAACACACACTATAACTAATAACTGCATAAGGGGTAATAACTGTGGGAAAGTGCATTATGGTAGCAAATCTAGGGACCTGTTATCCCAAAAATAGACAAAATTACTTGGTAGTTATAAACAAAACTTTTTACCAAATTAGAGGGCGCTCTAAATGTCAGATAGACAAAGAGACTTCTTTACAGCTGCAAAAAATTTTAAGGTGGCAAAATTTCCGACAGAGGTTCTGGAGGCTTTGTCTGCGCGTGTATCGGGTGGGGCCATCGCTCCCCTTTCCCCCCTCTAGCTACGCCACTGATAATACCACATCCAAGTAGAGAAATACGTTAGGCAGGTTTGTAACAGTGTGCTTGAACTATAGGCACATGAAAAGTGCCAACGCAAGTGCATACCTATACTGTGCATATTCTACAACCGTGTGCTGTTAGATTGAAGAAGTGCTCAGACATAAAGTTCTCCCACATTTACTGCTTTTGAAAAGAAAATATTATGTGAAATATTTTTCATGCTTTTGGACATCTAAATGAAATGTTATCTGGTGTTATTCATCGTTATCTAAAGGTGTTGCAACACGGTGCCCAATGCCTTGGTTCAGCCTACCCCTGCCTTGGGGTTGTACTTTATTACATTCGACTTGCAAATTAATTCAATAAGCACATTTGTCTGTTGAAATGCGGTCATGATATATATGACACATCTATGTTTGGTTGAGTAAGAGGTTATGGAGGTAAATCATCTACACCCAAGTAGTAAAAAGTACATGCCCGATCTCCTCTAAGAATATACAGAACAAAATGAACGGAATTGTGGATTATATTACAGTTTGACAGTCAGCCATTTCGGAATAGAGTAGCAATCAATGTCTTTTGACCCTCATGGGCAACAGAGAGGGGTCTGAGGATTCCCAGCAAACTTTTGAATCGAGCACAGTTAGATGTAATTTCCTGGCATCTGACAATCAAGGCATGTTGTAATCATAAGCTTTGTAGTGAAGCTGTAGGAGCCAGTCCAAAAAGAAAAATATAGTGGCGAAAAGGAGGAGAGGCTGGTGCTGGAAAAGCCCCTCTCTGGATCTGCGCCTAAATCTCCCCTTTTCACGCCAATCTCTGGTAGTATGCATGTTGGGTACTTGTTTCTCTGTAAGTTTAAAAATAAACAATTGAAAGATCTTTTTTTGACGAAGAGGGTGGAAGCAGTACGTAATGAATTGGCCGTTATTTTACGATCTTTATAAGGTGCACGTTGGGTAAAATCAACCTGAAGATACTATGCTTCGGTCACCGGTCCTTGTACTCTGGACTAACTTGATTAGAATTAATTGTGGATAGCGCCCTTAAAATGAGTCTGGTTAGTGAATAAGAACAATCTCCTTCCTTTTTCTGTGACGGTTCTGTCTGTCCCTGCTAGTAGTTCTTCCTTTGAACGTGTGTTCAGTCATGGAGGAATCATATTGTGACCTACAGTAACAGAGCAAAAATAGGTGATAGAATACTATCCCATCTTACATATTTGAAATGCAGTTTGAACATGGAAAAGCTCCTGTTTATTCTTTTCGATTTAATTTACCTAGCTTCAAAGCTATAAAACTATTTCGCTCGGCTACGACACACAGAGCACTCATGCATAGCAGTTCTGAAATAAAATGAATTCATCTCGTGTCTCTGAGGTAATGCTTGCATAATGGAAGTGCCACCTCGGATTTTGATGCAGCAGACAGAGACATCGAGTAACATACTCTATGTGTCACATTTTGGGCTTAGAAAATGAGTCACAAATTTTGCAAACTAGTGCCACCGTCAAAACTGATTGTATGAGCACTGCTTGTAATACTGAAGGCATGGGAATGCTGAAAAATAAACGTTTGTCATTTGCAGTCATGCTGTGTGAATTCATTCTTTTGTATCTCATCAAGGTTAAAAATGCAAATATGAGACAAGCTTACTTTGACACTTTATTGCCAGACACGGATGTAGAAGGACCCACCCCACACCGAGGAAAATAATGAAAGGGAGAATACAAGAGAAGAACGTAAAAAGAAAGAAGAAAGAAAGAGAAAAGAAAAAATAATCAAATTTTCTAACAAAAAGTGCTCAAAAATCTTTTTTCTGCAGGTATGGTAGAGTTCCATCTGTATTAATAATCCATTAAAGTGGCTTACCACGAGACGGAAAGGTAGAGGGTAGAGTGTGCGAAAACAGTTGAATGGTTGAGCAATGATGGAAGTCTACATCAAATCTATGGGTGTAAACAAAACGATACAGTCGGAGGCAGGGAGGGGGACGCTTTGCTACAATGGACTGTGGTAACAAATTTGTAGTGTAAAGTGAGATTTTCCGTAATCTAAGGGACTGAGATGCCAAGTTTCAGCCATACAAGTGTTCTAGGATGACAAAAAAATCCAGGCTGGCTAGGGGATGTGCTATCATGTTGGCAAGTGTGCCCCTCTCCAATTAAAAAAATCTCTTACCAAAAGTATAACAGCGAAAAAGCAGTGAACTAAGCACAAACTACTGCATGGAAGCAAGCGCTGCCTAAATATTTTCAATCGAAATTGGAAATGATCCTAAAGAAGTTTAAGCTATATATTTCCAGAGTAGGTGGAGGGGGATATCTTCAAGGATGAATGATTGTCATTTATAAATTTTCAAGTTCTATCACATATCTTTTACAAACTTCCTAAAGTTTAGCGCCTTTTTTAGTCAAATTCTTTTCCAATTTCTTCTTTAATACCATATCAAACGTTTTCACTTCATTTAACAGTCATTGTGTAACATTCATGTTCTTTGGCATAGATGTAATCATGAAAGGGAAAAGTTTGTACTGTGAAAAGGGGGAATTTTCTTTGCCTCCTACTAGATTTGAAAAGATTAACATATATGGAGGAAGTGTTCTGTATCGGATTGCAAGGCATTGATAAATCAGACTTATCTTTCTGAAAGCCACATTTTGCTTTGGGAATTGAAGTGTCTCAAAGCACTGCCTAAATGCACGTTATACAACAGGGCGGGGAACCTCCCGCCCGTGGACCGTATGCGGCCAGCGAGACCATTTTCTCCTGCCCGCGAGGCAATTCATAAATGTTAATTCAGAATCACTTGAAGGTACTTGACAATAGCCTTTTAGCCCACGGTGCCTCTCGTTTATCCTGCTTATACCGTTTTCCGAATATTTCACGTAAAGCTGTTGCGAAGCACTACCAGTATATTACTAAAACCCTTTTATCCAGAATGTGCCATCCTCACTGTTTCGTCAGACACAAACCAGGTGCAGAGTCCTTGTACTTCTGGTGGTATCGGACGCTTTGCGTGCAAGGGTACATAGCAATGGACAGAAGTGCACTACCACATGTATAGGCCTAGCTACTACACTGAGTGAAGAACTCTTTAGGCACCGTATTTATTCTGGTCCGGTAGATACGGGGAGATTCAGTGTAAGAACTGTCCTTCCGAAGAGTGAATTTAGCGTTAAAAGGTGGAATAAAGTTGGTTTCAAAGTAAACGTTTTTTCGGCGCACTTTGCGCACACTTGTTCACTCAGTATTACTTCATTCATAAATAATAATGGTCTGTGTTGCCCTTCGAATTCAATGTCATTTAAAGATAGTGGATGAACATTCTATCAGTGCCAGTAAATTTTTACAAATGCCAGGACCTAGCGGCTTCACCCCATCAAAGCCTGTTAAGGGCCCCTTAGCCTGAGCCACATGGGAAAAGCTTGTTGCGCCCCCACTATCTTCGGCCCGCGAGCCGTTTATGACTATCAAAACAGCCCGTCAGAGGAAAAGGGTTTCCCACCCGCGATTTGCAATGAAAATGATGTCCTATATAGGAAATTTCGGCCGTTTCTGGTGCCGAAATAGCCACCATTTACACTCCATACCTGACTATAACTTGTAACGAAAATAACATGCTATGGCAAAAACCATTTTTTTTGAAAATTAAACGTACATCTCCTACTTCGTTCAGGCTTACGATGTTTGAAATAACTTCATATTCGCCCCCCCCCCGGACCCTACCAGAAGCCCTAATGGTAACATTTACAGTAACCCGTAGAAGACATTTACATCCAATTTCATGAAATATGAAACGATATAAAATCTCCTAAATAGAGTAACTGGAGCTTCCGAAGCTTCACGCCTTGGACCTCCGAGGGTCCTCCTCTGCACTGTAAAAAATGATTAACACTTTTTTGTAACATATAAAAAACGCGTCTTGGCGTTTATGTAACCGAAAAAACAATAAAATACATAAAATACACAACAAAATAAGCGACGTCTAAAATGCCAACTTTAAAACATTGACGCCACTTTAACGCCATCTCGTAAACACGTTTATGCGTTATTTCATGATTACTGTAAACATCAAGTAGTTTTAATAAAGAAAACTTAACATATGTTTGCGGAGTGCACTTTAATTGACGTCATTATTTTTACCATGTGTTAATATTCGTTCAGTCATTTACTGTGCTTATCTATTTTGTTGTTCGTTTTCTAATTCTTAATCGCCATAATGTGTTAAAAAAATGAAGGCGTCTCTTTTTTCAGTGTGGACCCCGCTAGGGGCCCTAACGTAGTCCCGTGGACTCCACGCTTGCAAACTCGTCCTTTGCGCTTAAGGTGCACCTTCGGTGCACTTGAGATCACCCATAGTGGACCCCTCCCTCGAAAATTTCTGGATCTGCGCATCAGTAAAAAACAGTTAATGTAGCAGACGCAGCAAGTGTATACAATATGACGTGACACTTTGTGAGCCTTAGCAGAAGGTAAACTTAAAGTGGTCCTGACATGAATTTCTTTCCAAATATTTTTGGCGAATTGCAAGTGATAATGATAGAACAAAGAATCCTCTACAAGGTGCATCCATCAGCGTTTTCTAAAATGACTCTTTTCTGTCCTTAAAGATTAAGAGAAACTGGGTGCTTTTTGAGCTCGATTGAAGGGAAGTAAAAAATTTCTGAAACCCATTACGTCATGTGACGTCATAAAAAGAACCCACATGAGACTCGATGCTAGCAATATGTACTATATGTGGGGATTTTGCCTCTCCATTTCATGCGTTCTCACCCCTATTCAACGTATGCATTTTGGGTTTAAATGCCAAATTTGCGTTGACAAGTTTTTTCTGAACGTCTCCATGGTCACGAAAAAATCAGAGAACCCTTAATTTTTGAGTAAAAGAGGTTATAAGGTAGACTCTGTTTTGGCCGACGAAGCAATGGAAAGACCGCACGCACTCACGTAGGTACAGTAGGTTACGTACACAATAACACAACACACCAATACGCTTTACGTACTCTTGCACTTGAAAATCTGTGACTAGCCAGGTGAAATGAAACGTAGTACTGTGTGTACTGTACTGTACGTTCGTACGTACGTACGTAAGGATATGCACATCAACTGCAGTGTTACTAACGTTACAGTACATTGGTGGTTTCGGTAAACTCTCTGACAGCAAGGCTTCTTTTTCTAAAGAATAAATAAATCACTGCAAAACCGGTGACGGAGTCTGGTTGCCGATCGTACCGGTAACGTTTCCAAGCTAATGAAGCTGCCACGGTCGTCTAGCCAGCTGAGGATTTGGCCATAGAACCGTATAGAGCATCGGTTCGAACATTGTCTATGTTCTATGAGGTGCGTAGGCCTGCCTAGGCCTACAAACTTTGCACACGCTTGGGCTGCTTAAATATGGATTAAAAATACTGATATTCTGTTCTTATATTGTCAAACTGCTTAACTTTTCGCAATGGATTGAAAGTGGATTTTTCTAAAGGTATTCACGTAAGTCATGTCAGTATTTGGTATTTTTATCAAAAAAGGAGAAAACTGCTATGAGGCGTGGTAATTATCACATAGTTGTGCAATCAAAATGGCGTAAGTAACGTTGGTCACGCGAAAGCTGGTAGGCCTACAATCGCTTTGTGAACTGATGATTACAGCTATGAATTTCAGTTTTGAGGATAATTCCAAGCTTGTGACAAAATTTCCTACATTCTTGGCGAATAATGAACTTGGAGTGTTATTCTGGACATTTTTTGACGACAGTTCATGAAGCCTCGGTATAGTTAATAGCCTACAACGCAACGATACAGTGAAGTTGTGCTTTTAGTTTTACGGTGCTTCTTCTCGTGTTGAAATTACAACCACTGGTGAGTATTATTACTTCATATTCATCGTGGCCCATTTTCCTTTTGGTTAAATACATTTCGGGACGATTTTTCCATGTTTCCATCCCTGCCCAGTGTATTCGTGAGCGAAATTGAAAAATTGGTGACGAGTTATATTGCTTAGTTAGTATGAAATCAACAGGTCATGGGTTCAGATTCCAACTAAACTGCGTGCACGTAGATGCGTACAGTCAATGGCCATTTTCGTACACTCTTGCTTTCTGTGCCGTCTTTGCTACATGTACGTTAGGATCGATGTCCCATTTCTGACGTCATGGTTTATTAACTGTGCGCTTGAGAATGCCAAAAACGGGAGGGTTTACAAGAAATGCTCTCGTTTTATGAAAAGTGTGGTAAATGGGGCTGTAAAACAAGATTTCATGATAATTTGTACTAATAATCAACTCATAAGTATTTCCTGGGGATTGTTGAAACTTGTCAGGACCACTTTAAGAAACTGATAGCATTGGAGATGTTGGAACAGGGGAAAGGTTAGCTAAAAATTTCTCTGCGACACTGAAAAATTTGTAACTCCATACACCTTAGGCTAAGTCGTGATGTGAGTGGATGCATGTAATGTTGTCACGTTGATTTAAATTCGTGCTGGCGATGATGTATAGATTGTCCTCTTGATTGTTTTAATCCATCTACATCACTCTTTGAGGCTGACGTGTGGGATGACCCCAATTATAAAGTAAGAGAGCACAGATGTGTGGGTAAGATGCTAAGTGGATGTGCATATTGAAGCAGAGTAGGTAAATCTAAATGAAGGTTATAAGTTTTGAGAAAAAATAAGTGGAAATAGTGATGTTGAAATGAGAAAAACTAATGCATCTAAATTTTTTTTAAAGTACGTACAGATGAATGTTTAAACCAGGAAGAAGGATTTGCTGTGAATTGCACAGTCTTACACTAACTCACGCAAGCTACAGAATGTTTTATCATCAAATAAGTAGTGCACGGTCTTGGCACGTAGGGTAGTTTAACGTGGGCTATCAAGTGGAACATAAGGGATAATTTAACATTATGAGGGTACCTTTAAAGGTAGAATCATTTATAACGTAATTATTGTTCTTACTTTTAATTGCTCAATTTTATTATCAGATTCACAAAGGACAAGTATTTCCATGAGGAAAAAACTTTTTTACCAGGGTACACAAATAGGATTTTTTTATCCATCCACTTTTGCTTATATTCAGATAATACATTCAAGGGGTTCCAGGTTCTCCCTTTTGAAGCTTTGTGCATTTCAAACGTTTTGGTTCATTCAACAGTCGTTGGTTGCATTTTTGTTCTTCTGCATAGGCGAGGAAAAGCGCAGTTTTTACCTTGTGAAAAAGGGGAACTAGAGCCGCCTTCCACCAGTTTTGAAAAGACAAATATATCTGAAGGAAGCTAGCGTTCTTTAGCGAAGTAGAAAATATTGTTGCAAACCACTGACTTCCTGGTAGACCCATTTTTGTTAGGAAATTGAAGTGTCTCAAAGCAAAGCCTGAACTGGCATTTTATCATGAATATGAAGTCTTAAATGGCGAGCAACTATCGCCAATTACGTGATAAGTTATAAAAGAATAATAAACACCTATTACAGCACAAAACATTTTTTGAAAGCTAAATGTACTTCTCGTGTTTCATGCTGCGTCCACATTTTGAAATAACGTAAGATTCGCCCCTGGACCCCACCAGATGATTTTTGCATGTATTCAGCCATGAACATCGAATTTCATAAAATATGACATGATATAAAAGCTCCTTAACGTTCTTTAAGCGTTCTTAATCTGTGATATTGCGATAGCTTCCGTAGGCTTCGTCCCTGGACCCACACTGGGGCTCCGACCCTGGACCCCGATAGGGCCTTAACGCAGGCCGCTGGATCCCATGGGTGCAAACTCGCCTTCCGTCCTGGTGGTGCACCTTCGGCGCACTTGAGACTTTCCATCGTTGCTACCCGTCGAAAATTTCTGGTTCCAAGCCTGCTTGTTGCTTGTAACAGCTGGACAAAATTTCGACTCCATTTTCTGGCGAAGAGGCTTGTGACTTGATTTTTGCTGCAAACGACTGATAGGAAACAGAGGGAAAAGCCCCTGGAAGCTCTGAGCTATTTTCAAGATTATTGGCATAAGAATGAAGCAAGTTAACTATCTACAAAGGGCGTTTGATGTGCATTAAACTGACCACACAAATCTGGACACTGTTTCACGATAGCCTTACTCCCACCAGGGAGTTGTTATCCGGATAACAACTCCCTGCTCCCACTAACAGCCGGTCTACTTGATGATGATGAAGGGGAATTAAAATCGTGGGTGTACAATTGAAAGTACATTATTTTAACGTTTGTTGCCAGTCGTTTTACTGAAAATCCTGATTAAAGTTTGGTCATTGGCGGAAACCCACCTCACTTTAAAGTATGTATAAACAATTACTTTTGTCTTGGGATTACTTGGAAAGAAATGAGGATGTAATCATTAAAAGGGTTTAGTCAACAGAGACTTAACAATATTAACAAAGAGACCTGCCAATCAAATGGCGGTGACTGAAAAGAATTACAAGTATTTTCAAGTACATATTGTCTGGCATATTTGGTAGTTGCTGTATCTCACAGCTTCCTGGTTGTGTATCTCCTTCCTATCACCTTCCCAGTACAAGACAGGTAATGGGGGAAAGAGAGGCCTGTCATGAGGTAGGTGACAGACTACAAGCCAGAATCATTCAAGTTTGACAACAGGGCTCTACGGCACCGCATAATCCTCTTGATGAACAAGAAGAAAACTAAACCTTGTCAGGAGAAAGCTCTTAAAGGAAATGCGGTTGAAGAGACAGAAGAAGAGAGGAGAATAAGAGAGTTCCTTACACATACAGGAGATGAAGACAAGAAGAAAGGGTAGGAATGAGAATAGGGGCATGTGAAACCTTCGAGGACTCTAACAGAAGGTAGGCTAAAGTTTAAAATTTAGAACAAAAGAAGAAAAAACTTGGCATAGTCCCAAAACAGTTAATGATGGTATTTTTCTTGAGTAATGGTGTCCTGAAAGTCGGACTGGACGGCCGGATAGGCGGAAAAGCGGACCACTACACTTTTAATAATAATGACTTTTGCTTTCAATGTTACGAAAAGAATCTGTCAAGTATTTCTTGTAAGTTGTACTTCATACGCATTGCTTTCTCTTGTTTTATTTCGGATTCACCTTTTTTATTTTTCAGACATCAGAGAAAAATTATTAGAACTAACACCTAATTGGGTGTAACGGTACGACAGAAGCGGCGAGGTCTTAAATACTTTTCAAAAGAAACTGGAGATGGAGGAAGTACTTCAAAGTGAAGAGATGGCGAGAAAGGTGAGGACAAAGGAAGAAGAAAGGAACGAAGAAAGAAAATAGCAACGGAGATTTGAGTTGTTGCAAAAGCAACAATTGTACCAACAACAGCAGTTTCAACAACAAGTCCGACAACAATTTATTCAACTACAGTAGTTCATGCAACAACAAATTTGTTGTTGATAAATTTCTTTGGGACATTGACTCGGAGGAGGATTATTTGTTACTGTACTAGCGTGCTGAATTAGGTTCGTGCTAGTGGTGAGATATGTAGTTCTGTGGATATGATTGCATACTTGCCACCATTTGAAAGTGGTAAAGTGGTAGATTTTGCCAGGGCAGCAGGGAGCGAAGCGACCGAGCGGCGAGCGCGCTTGCTCGCGCGGGGGTGTGGGAGGGGGCGTCCCCCTCCCACGGTGTGAAACTTTTTTGTTTTTTAATGTGAAAATAAGTGATTTGGCGCATACTTTATATGGTATTTTGAATGCTTGAAGAGACATATTGTTATGTATTTTATGAACTGTTTCGTAGGAATAGCCATAAAGAAATCAAATACACACTTATTGCTGGCAAATAATTTATCATTCTTTAAGTAGGTTAGCTAGCACAAAGACTGTATAACGGCGGTAACGACTGCTGCGCTGCCTCCAGATTTGTATGGAAGTCTATGTGTAGGAGGTGATGGGACTCTATTGTCAGGCCGCGAGCCCCCGCACGTTTTGATCGCAAAAGATATAAACATTCGGGTACAGTACAGTCGGACTATCCATGCGCACTTGTGCCGTACTTAACATTATACTGCAGAACACAGTACACACGTACGTACGTACGCGCGCAGGTTTCGATCGATCCATATCTCCCAGCTCAAGCTCGATCGATGAATTGTATTTTTATCAACATTTTCTGAGCTGTTTTCGGGTGAATTACGCACAAAACGCACGCTTAAACAGCAAAGTGTAACTTAAATCATACTTGCAATAAATTCTATGGCAGGTTTGCCAAAAATCGGTAGATTAGAGTAAAAAATCGGTAGCCGGTTCATATCTCTAAAAAGTGGTATTCTACCGCCCAAATCGGTAGAGTTGGCAAGTATGTCAGACTGCCCTCTTTTGATTTTGAAAGTGATCTTGTATGCATATGCCGTCAAACTACTATGCCGTCAAATTAACTAGACCCGATGTATACACCCTGATAAACTTGAGGGATTGATTACAAACTACTCGTGGATTGTTGTAATCGTATATTATGTTACCTGTCAAGCAAGAGGTTTTTAGTTGAACTATTTACCCAGTATTATGAAACTCGCTTGTGATTTCGATTGAATGTATACATGATGAACAAAGCTCAATAAATCAGTATCTATTGTTTATTCTCGCTTCACATAAGTGATATCGGTATGGGATATTTGAAGGTAGGCTCATCCATATATGTTGCGATGGTTAATTGCCTTGCTATGTCTAGCACTATGAGTGCAAACATCCACAAGCGTAAAATATTAATGTCTGATTTTTTTGACTGTGAAATATTTTGAGTGTTACAATAAAGACCATTCTTCTGTAGTACACTAGACAAAAAGGGGTGACCTAGTTAAATAGTGCTGTATACAGCTTTGCTACAATGCCCTCTTTGTATAGCAACGTTATAGATTAAACGTGTGAATTAACGAGATGAGTTACGGTTTAAATACTAGCCTCACTTCCTGTGGTGTCATCTTTTCTCTTTCTTACGGAGTCGTTCTATCTGCTCAACTTACCTTAGCAAAACGTTTAGTTGTGTCAAATAATTTTCATCCTATTCAAGTGGCATTCTTCCGGTGTTTAATTCATCTTTTTTGCATCCTTCTTAATGGCTTTGGCCATCAAACCGACGACTTCACAGTTTATGATACGATATTGTACTTTATCTGCGCCTTGACAGGCGTTCTATCTTGGTTATTCACTGCTGCTACATTTCAAGATCTGGAAAGTGGGGACAGTACAGCCATAGAGATAGGAGCCACTGTTGTCTTTACTACCATCATGGCTCATGTATATCTTTCCGAATACGTGGATAAGTTTGATGTGATGTTACTTCTGCTTGATGCAACAGGAATTGTTCTTATCAGTAAACCATCTTTCCTGTTTGGTCAGAGTAACCAGACTCAAACTTCAATTAAAGGTGTTTTCTTGGCTTTGATTTCTGCTCTGTTTTGCTCTATGTGGCTGATGTTTGTGAAAAAACTCTCTGTGAGGAAAACGCTCCATTTTATGCTGCTAAATTTCATCCATGGTGTTGTAGGTATTCCCGTTGCTTTGTTGTGTTCTTTCGTATGGGGATCTTGGGTTGCATCGCCTTCATGGGATAGTTTTGCATTAATCTTGCTCTTTTCATTTGCCTCATTAGTTCAGACCATGGTCCAGGCTACTGCATTGAATTTAGAGGATGCCAAAACTGTCGCAGTGTCTTCAACAATTTCGACTGTTTTGACATACATTGTCCAATTGACAGTTTTTAAGGCTCGTTTCGACTGGATAGTCATCGTTGGAGCTTTACTGGTGACTTTAACAGTGATCTTTGTGCAACTGAAAGATATAAAAGAAAGACTTTTTAGCCAGTAAGCTTTAGCGCCTACCATCTGCTAAAGCTCATAGGCCCAGTTGGGACTTGAGACCAGGCCCGTAGCCAGACAAGGTGCTGAAGGGGGGCGAAAAAGCTGGGGGCGAAAAATTTTCCAGAGGGGGCGAAACATACTAAAATGCATTACGGCAATAGTAATTTTTGATCTTCAAGGGGGACGAAGAATTTTCCAAGGGGGCTCGCCCCCTTGACTACGGGCCTGCTTGAAACGGCAGTGAGTCCCTTCCATTTGGTCCTATCTTTAGCAATGTGACCGCGCCTGATACCAATGAAGATTCAGACCACTGAGTTTAACCACCACAATACTACGTATGGTAGTATTTGGTCTTTTCTTTCAGACAGTGTCCATTTTAAATTTACGTTACGAATACCGGTACGTAGTAATTTGGCATGAGCACATTGCCAAGCCAACGGAAATGGCAGAATTAACTGTCGTCGTAATGAGTGGATGATGCATGATTGTTAATTTGGCTTTTGTGGTGAAAAACGACACCTGTAAGAAAGGAAGTAAAATTATTAGTCATTTCGGACGTTTCTTTTTCGATAAAAAATGACTTAGCAGTCATGCTGACCAGATAAAAGGCTGGCTTGTTATTAAAAACTTGCTAAACTTCATGTCAACCAATAGTCGCGGCGGTGTTCCAATCCAGTCCTAGGCCAGATCTAGGCAGAGTCATTTTTCCCCAAAGCAAGACTGAAGGAGACTTCGAGACGGAGAATGTTTGGCTAACACCAGTACTGAGACAGAGACTGGCTTGATTTTAATACTGGTCTCATTAGCGGTGGAACATGCGCGGAGACTATCAGCCTGAAATGAGTCATCGGCGCCCCAGACACAGGAAGCATTCCATCAAAAATTTGGACTTACGAGTTTAACCTCAAGGGTTTTGAAAGGTTCCATCGGGCAACGTCTCCGTGGAGGACAACGGAAGAAACCCCCGGAATGTCTGAGATATTTCAAATTTGTTAGCACAGGAATGAAGCATTCAATAATAGTAGTGGTTTCCTAGGGCTTTCTCGGGACCCTTAGGGGAGTCCCAGGGGTGCTGCACCGAAGGAGACCAGGGGATAACACCCTCGGAAGGTCTGAAGTATTAATAAAACTGTGATCACTAGAATAAGGCATTTAAATATTTTCTGAGTACATTGGAAGTGCATGCACTGAACCCATCACAAATATAACTTTTTACTGCAGTTTTGTTTACGACATACTGTTGAAAATAATTGCAAGTTTACACACACTTTTAAAATTATGTTACAATTTTTCTGTTCACATAAATATATTGTTATTTAAACAACGTATAGTCATTCAACTTTCAGTCCGCTTTTTCAATAAAAAACCCTATTTAACCTTTGAAATATACCGTTCTCTCAACTTAAGTCTCCCCACCCATACCGTCCATCCAAGCCGGCCCCATTCTTCCAGAACAGGATTTTAGAAGACTAAGAAATATCGTCCAGAGGTTACTATTGACCACAAACGACAAACTTACAATTCACCTTTCGTTAGAAATCAAGGACAACAAGTATAGCCATTATAGTGTCAATAATCTGCCCGATCATGCCTGCAAGATCAATTTCCCCGTAACTTGAAACTGTATCTTCTATTTTAGGGTACAATGTCTATGTCTAGGAAAAGTTAACCAAGGAAAAAAGTAAGAAACAGAAAGGTTGCGAGATATTTTGTTGAATTTAGCAAGTCCCGTTAGAAAATTTCCTCTCTCTTGAAATTAGAACCATTACGAATTTGATCGTATTCTTACCGAAACTGGAAACTGGGCTGAACAAGCTCTTAGCCCAGATTCGGATCATTTGGGAGACAAAGTGATCACCAATTCGCTGTGGACAAAACCCCATTAACGCTGATCAAAATCCATTATTTTAATGTTGACGTGAACAAGTGTAAGAACAACTGACATTTGATATTATTTTTACTGCAAATGATATTTTCCAACTAGGATGTTCTACAGGGTTACGTTTAATATATCTATATCTATATCTATATCTATATCTGTATCTATATCTATATATCTATCTATATCTATATATATATATATATATATATATATATATATATATATATATATATATATATATATAAAAGATACCCGTTGGCGAATATGTCAGTCTGAGCATTTTCCGAACGTATTCAGCCATATACACATTTAAAACATGAAAAAAAGCATTCTTATTCTGGAATGTTAGGATGTAATGTGGTTTTGGTGATTTGACTATTAAAACGTCGACTGAATTCTAACAGTCACGTTTAACTGTCTTACAAAATATTTCCAGGGTACACGACGGGCACACCTCATTGAAATAATTCATAGGAAGTTTCAGGGGCGGACTGAACAGTCTGGCAACTGGCACTAACCGAGAGAGATAGGTGGGCCACACTGTCATTCCGAAATTTTAATGAAAATCGGAAAATGTATAATAAATGTGTATTATGTTTTATTTAAATCATATTATTATTATTATAATAATTGTATTTAAACACAACATGATCTGCTGACTTGAGTTGTTATTGAGTTGGTAAGCTATGTGGGATAGGTTGTGGCCATTATAAGTGGTGTCGGTGAGGGAAAGTTGATTCAGGTTGGGATGGAGGAGGGTCACATACCCATTTTCCCCGGGGGCAGTTCATTGCCAGTCCGCCCCTGGGAAGTTTAAAAGACGGGTCTTTTGTGTTACTGCTCCATGAATAACATCGGGGAATACCGGGAAAAATTTATATTAGACACTGTTAAATGGTATTTAGTGGCATCTTGCAATCGGTACACATAAACTTTTTAGTGCAGCTTTGGAACCGTCTCACAAACGAAAGTGATGCCGAAAAGCGGGGGGGGGGGGGGGGAGTTGAAGCCGGAAAATTCCCCCTCTGAATCCGCTCCTATTTTTGTAATAGTTGGTCTCCAAAAAGTATAGTGGCTTCCTTTATACGTCATTTATCTAACTTTGTAAATGTGAGACCTACGGGTTTTCAGAAATAAGCATGACTAACTTAAATTGCAATCTTTTGTTTGTCACTTACAACAAAATTTCAGTGTACCCTTTTAGGTATATTATTGACATAATGCCTGCAACGTAAGGTGGTGCGCAACCGAAAAATGAAGCAATCAAGTGTCATAACGAGTCTCGGTCTTATGGCAGGATGTAACATAAAATAGGTAGGTTGTAAGACATGACATTGCTTTCAAAGGCATACCTAAATTTTGCCTTGAATGTGAGAAACAAAATACATCTACTTTCACCCGAACAACAAAAACAAAAACAAAAATATCATCATCATCATCGTCATCGTCGTCGTCGTCGTTATCATCATAGTAATAATATTGTGAAAATACGAATATTACCATGTGAGAGATGAAATGAAACTAAGGAGAAAAATAAAAATGATGAGATGGTGATGGTGATGGTGATGGTGATGGTGATGGTGATGGTGATGGTGATGGTGATGGTGATGGTGATGGTGATGATGATGGTGATGATGAGGATGAGGATGATGATGATGATGATGATGATGATGATGATGATCTTTTTCCATCGTTTTTTTTTTTTGCACCAAAATTACAAGATCTTGGCGTTATAATCATACAAATCATCGCAGAAATAACTTTGAAGTACAAACAAAACACTTATTCGTTTTCCAAATTAATTCTTTATGTCTTTTTTCCTCCATTTCTGTACTGATTTTCGAATTTCTGTATTTTACAGTATTTGTCATCATGCGTATTGAACAATGCTTTTATGAATTTTACATTTTATTACACATTATATACAAAATATCTTGAATCATATTTTCCGAAAATTCTACCACCGGCATATTATAAAAAATTTTACAAATGCTGTGGCAATACATTTATAAACTGTAAATGAGGTTTGAAGATAGTAACTGACGAAGAATTAATAACTTCATTCTTCATAACACAAGATAAATGGGATCGACTCTACAAAGTCTACCTTTTAAGATATGTTGAAAGCCTCCTCAAGCTTAGTATAATTCATACAGCTTCTTTTGTTTGTGTTAATAGAATAGCGACTATTGTGTTTCTCAACTTGCAGAACAAATTTAAACTTATGGTAGAATTCATTAGCATCAGGTAAGATCTTTTGCAATTTCTTAGTAAAAATATAATACTTGGGATGTAATGTGAGAAAATTATAGGGGTAATATTTTATGATTTTGATAACCAAACAAGATGTCATCTTTGGCAAATGCAAATTGCCTATTGAGAATTTTAATTCTACATCTAATATAAGCTTAGATGAATAGCTACACCCCCAAAACAAGTGGTCGAGATTCTCAACCTCTTTCTTGCAAAAAAAAAACACATATTTGAATTTACCTTACCTATAAGTTAAAGTAATTTATTTGTGGGGAGAATTCTGTGCAAAAAACGAAACTGAAAATAGGACACTTTAGTCTCCCTCACTGAAACCCAAGGCATCTTCCAAATATTTTCCCAATTACACATGTCAAAGTTAATTAATTTTTCCATTTCTTAAGGCAGTAGGTTCAGTGATAACTCTCTTGATAACAGTATTGTAAACAAACTGTGAAAGTGAAGAGGCTTGTAGGGCTTTTTGTGGCCCAGTACTACACTTGTAAGGAATTTCTGTTGGACCACAAACAGTCCTCTCTCCAACTTCCTGGAATACTATTAATTAGCCCCCAATACAATGTTAATGGAAAACCATTAAATTTAAATTTATTGTTAAAAGAATAAACACTAAGAGGGTTACCCATGTGATCAAAGAGGTCTGATACAAATTAAACACCTTTACTGTACATGAAGTCATAAAACAATACTTGCCAAGTGGGAATAAATTACACTTATCTAAATCGATAGTCAACCCTGAAGAGAGCTTGAAGACATTTAAAATTCTAATTGCTTTCTCTTAGGAATTTCTGCTTCCGTCGAAGATAAAAGTAGTATCGTCAGCGTACTGAATAAGTCTAGTTTCTAGCCCCCCCCCTCCCATTACAATACCTCTAAAATTCTTACTATTGTTGGTATAAAGTGATAGAACTTCAGCACAGAGCATGAAAAGACAAAGGCCGAGAGGACAGCCCTGTCGGACGCCTCTCTGAATAGGAAAACCTGTAGAGTAACCATTATTGCAAACACAAGCCGTGCTGTCACTGTAAAGTGCATCTATCCAATTTAAATAGATAGCGCCGAAGTTAAAGAAAGCAAGTGTTTTACAAATGAAACCCCAATCTAGTTTGTCGAAGGCTTTTTCAAACCATTAACATGAAACCTGGAATGTTATAGAAAGTTAAATGATCTATTACGTTTAAAACATACCGTATATTTTCTCCAATAAATCTGCTCTGAATAAATCCAGTTTTGTTTGAACTAATCAGTTCAGAAATAACATTCTTAAGCCTCGCAGCGACGGTCTTTTCGCCAATTTTGTAATCTGTGTTAAGGATCGTTATTGGGCGGTAATTTTTACAAGGAATTATCTTTATCAGGTTGAGAAGTAAGAGTAATGATACCTCGTGACTGTTCTAAGGAAAGATGATGGTTTAAGTAAGATAAATTGAAGACTTTCAAGACCAAATTGCAAATCAAATGCCAAAACTTTTTATAGAAATTAGCTGAAAGACCATCACTGTCAGGTGCTTTATTACTACTTAAAGACATCAAACTAAGACTTAGTACACTCATCAAGAGTGAGGATACCTTTACATTTCATGGCATCTTCCCTCCTTAAACTCTTACTGGGTAAACCAGTGAAAACAACGTTTGGAGAACACTGCTCAGATTTGTATAAATTTTCATAAAACACTTAATTTCCTTTAATATAACAAGACTGTCAATGCTTACCTTACCATTAACCTTTTTAACCTTATAAATAGTATTATTAGATTATTTCTTTTCTCCAAATTAAGAAAGTACCTTATGTTCTTTCCCCTTGTTCAGCTCTAGATGTAATGATGGTTCCTTGTAACTTTCGGTCATAATATAACAATAATTCGTTTTGAGCCTCCCGTAAATCCTCCCTATTTTCAACTGTTTCATGAACAAATAATTCCTGCTCTAACCTAGCGATCTTGTCAATAAGAGAGTTTTCTCTACGGCGTCTTTCCCTTACCTTGCTCTTTGAATAATTAATGCTAGCACTACCCTAATCTCAAATTTTAAAGTTTCCCAAATTGAAGAAGGATTCTCATAATTCTGATCTTCGTATGTATCCAAAATAATGCTGCTAATTAAATCAATATAGACCTGGTCATTCAGCAGCGAATTATTCAATTTCCAATATCCCGGCCCTCTTTTTTCTTTTGATAATTTACGAGATAGAAACATTATAGCATAGTCAGACTGTAAACCTGGGGACTGAAAAGTATTGATAACCGAATGACTTAAATGTTGAGAAATAAGGAAGAAATCTAGTCTGCAGTGTATACTTTGACCAATATTTGAACTCCAGGTGAAACTTCGTGATAAAGGGTTTCCTTCTCTCCAAATGTCAACCAAGTTATAAGTGGTCATCATACTAAGGCATTCATTACGGGCTCTGAAGTTGGTCCTAGCTTGCCCCCTTTTTATCAAGATTGAATACAAAATTAAGATCCCCGCACATAATAATGTTGTATACAAATAAAGTCACCCATAATTTCGGCAACTTTTCTAAAAAATAATGGATTATCATAATTCGGGCCATCAATGCCAACAAAAGTAAAAATCTGATCCAAGAAAGTAATGTCAAGAATTGTAAATCTTCCAAGGATATGGGAATAACGTTTTACAATATCAGGTTTAACGTTTAAAATGAGGTTTAAACAGTATACATACTAAACAAGTCCCGCGCTTAAAGTAAATACTTCCCATTCGTTTGTCCAGAAAGATTCATCGGTGCTCACACTGTGGGTTTCTCCCCCTCCACCCCCTCCTCCTCCCCTCCTCCTCCCCTCCTCCTCCTCCCCTCCTCCTCCTCCCCTCCTCCTCCTCCCCCTCCTCCTCCCCTCCCCTCCCCCTCCTCCTCCTCCTCCCCCTCCTCCTCCTCCTTCTCCTTCTCCTTCTCCTTCTCCTTCTCCTTCTCCTTCTCCTTCTCTTTCTCCTTCTTCAAACCTCTTGCTTTATAATATAATAAATTTAACTCATTCATCTGCTTCGACCATAACCGTTGATCTGTGTAAGGGATGGTAATCTTGGAGGAATATTGATTCAACGATCAACGACCTCCCCCTCCTCCTCCTCCTTCTCCTTCTCCTTCTCCTTCTCCTTCTCCTTCTCCTTCTCCTTCTCTTTCTCCTTCTTCAAACCTCTTGCTTTATAAGATAATAAATTTAACTCATCCATCTGCTTCGACCATAACTTAAGATCTGTGTAAGGGATGGGTAATCTTGGAGGCATATTGATTCAACAATCAGATGGAGGATGAAAGAAAAAATAAATAACAAGAAAAAGAACAATTCGATCCAAACAATAATTGCAAAAAATAATGCATCATGAATGATGCAAAATTTTCGTCGGGAACAAAGGTGTCACTAATCTCAGACACCAGATTTTGTTGAGTCAAAACAAGGCATAAGTGAGCTGCTCACTGTTACGTCCTTGATAGGTGGTATTCTCCAAAAACCGGAAATTAAAAGGAGTATCACCTTTCATAGATTTTGTAACGCCACTTAGACCTTTCGGAATCGTAAGGTCGCCCATTGCTGCCTCGCCAGCACCCTCAAGAGAAGCGCAGTCGTGTACCCTGTTGGTACAGTTCTCGGATTTCTTTTTTCCATCTTTTCTTTTCGACGAGGTCAGTTTTCGTAAGATAGTCCACAATATAGTAGGATTTTTCTGCCAGAGCTTGATGAGCATTCTTCATAATTGTTATCTTATCCTGCTAAAAGGACAGTTTGACCAAAAGAGGGCGGTCTCGCCCTGCGACAGGTCTTCCATCCCTATGAGCTAGCTCTCTCCAGACGGCATGACAGCACTCAAACTTCCTCAAGGACTTTTGTCGCAATTTCTTGATAGATCTCGTTTTCTGTGGTTGGAAAACCTACAATCCCGATGTTGTTCCGTCTAGAGGATCGGTAATTTTTGTTGATGTCCTGTGCCCGTTTTGATTTTTCTGCCTCTAGTTGTTCTACTTTTCTTTCTACAGTGTCGCATCGCTCTTTCAATTCATCCTTTTCTGTAGTAAGTTCTTTCACACTCTCTCTAAAGTCCTCAACAGCTTGAATGAGGGTTTCAAATTCCTGAAGCAGTCTCTCCCTAAGTCTCTGTATTTCGGGGCCGAGTTGGTTTACAGAGTCTGCTCTTCTGTGTTTTCTGTATCAGAGTCCAACTCGTCCCTATTGAAGTGATACGCTAGAAGCTACAATCTTGGACAAAACTGTTGGGACGCTTTGTCATAATATTCTTGAATCTCCGTTCCCAGGTTTACATGAAGCCCCCGCTCCCCCTTCCAAAGTTGCGCAGAGAGAATGACTGTATGCGGTGAAAATGGTCAACTTTGTGAAGGGGAGCGGGGGTGTCCCAACGAGTTTTGTCCAAGATTGTAGGCTTCGTTGGGAGGAGAAACCCTGTCCTTTTGTCTGTCCTACACTGCCTCGAGGACGCCCACGAGGCATTTTTCTTTCAAAAAAGGTTCTTCACACTCCAATAGTTTTAAAGAGTCGGGAAATAAGGCAAAGAAAGTAATGGAGCACTTATCGTTTTCCAGAAAACCTTGGGTTCACGTGTAGAGGCGATTTACACGGTAGCCATGTCAGGCTCGAATCATATTTATGTCTCAGGTATTTGCAAATTTGTTATACTTATTTAGGCGTTTACGAGATGTATCTTTTTTCGAACAGATGTATTTTTCTACCTTCAAAATGAATTTTAATTGGCTCTAATTTAGAATCAGTGCCCGGACTGAGTGACTGACGTACTGTAACCTGGTACGCATAGGGATAGGGTTATATACGTGGTAGGCATACGGATTAGGGAAAAAAAGTCCTTAAATTGCTTTCCAAAAAGAAATTGTTCTCTATCTAAAAGAAACGATGATATAAAAGGACAACTCCAATATAAATGGTCTAAAGTTTCAACTTCGTTTTCTCAAAAGGTACACAAAGGGCTGTTGCCTTTTTCATCAAATATAAATTAAAGATTATTTGTTCTAACAATTCTATAAAGAAAACGAAATTGGAAGAAAATTATCTTATTTTCCGACAATATGTCGAAGAAGGAACCCTAAACATCACTTTCCAATCTTCATATGTAAAATTAAATTTCACTTTCGATTTTATCAGAGATCGTGGGGGTAACACAACATGCGAAATTATTTTTTTATATGCTAACTTTGAACTGAGAGTCCTACACCTATATCCTCTTGACATTTTCCCCACCACCAACGAATAAATTATTCTTCCAATGTCTGTGAATTGGATAGATTAGCCCAAAATAATCCGTAAAGGGGAGACTTCTAAATGGTACTTTTCGCAAAACGATTGAAACGTAAGTGGTTCGTTCTTATTTCTAAAAATATCCCTAACGAAAATCACTCCTGTCTTGAACTGATTATCATAGAAGACTATCGTCTTATTGATGTTAACATGACTGTTATTCAACAAAATTTGGGAATCGAAATTATCCTGAGGATTCTGAAAATTCATTGTATCCCCCAGGCACAGCAAACGTTCCTGATAAAGAGATTTCAATACCAATAAAAAAAAATATCCTGGGTACTAAAGTTACAATCAACTAAAAAAGTGACCTCCGTAACGACTCAGTTAATAGTCGAAAAATAATTTCCAAATGCTGCCACCTTCATCCCTATATCTTTTTAGCATTTCTAAAATGGAGTCACGGCTGCCCTCAGTAAAGGAGTAGTATCATCAGCATATTGAATAATCGTAATTTCTTTATTCAAAACAGTAATATACCTTTGAACTTATTATTGATGAATATGTGTCTAGCTAAAACTTCAGCACTTAAAATAAATAAGTTAAGAGTCACCCTTGTCGAACCCCTCTTCTTACAGAAAAAAAAACCGGTAGAAAGACCATTATTACACACACATGCTTAACAACTATCATAAAAAAATTCGAATCCAATTTTTGAAACTGTCATTAAAATTAAAATAATCCAACGCTTTATGAATAAAATTCCAGTCTACCGAATCAAACGCTTTCTCAAAATCATTGAAAAAATAAACCCTGGAATGTTATTTGCATTGGTATAATCAACCGGGTCTAAACCGAAGCGAATATTTTCACCAATAAACCGATTCTGGAGGAACCCTGTCTGGTTATTACTAATAACATTACTTAAAATGCCCTTTAAGCGGTTGGAAAGTGCCTTAGCTGCAATCTTGTAATCGGCATTTAACAATGAAATTGGGCAGTAATTATTAAGTGATAACGGATCTTTGTCTTGCTTCAAAATTAATGTACTGATACTGCGTCGTTACTCGTCTGACAGCTTACGATTATCAAATGCGTAGTTCAACGAAGAGAAAAAAATTTGAATTGTGGGCCAAAAAAATTGTGAAAATCTGTAGAAAACCCTACCACTTCCAGGTGTTTTACCATTCGCCATTGAGAAAATGGCAACCCTGCATTCTTCTTCTGAAAGATAACCATCTCAGATAGAGAGATCTATTTCAGAGTGAAAATCAGGGAGACGATCAAAATAGGCTGTCGAATTGCAAGGACGGGAACAGTGTAGAAAGCTACAGAAAGATCAAATTTCATCTAAGATTTGATTAGGACCATCCATAACAAGACCGTCTTTATTCGAAGCTTTATAAATGGTAGACATACACCTATTTCGTCTTTCAAGATTCAAAAAGTATTTTGAAGTGGACTCCCCTCTTTAACCTACCTAGCCCTAGATCTAACCACAATATCTCCTATCTTACGTTTATATAAAACATGAAATTTATTACGAGCATCATCCAAATCTCTATGACAACCACCCTCTCTAAAATGATCAGTTTCAAACTGGCAAATACGGGAAATAAAAATACCTTCATAATTAAGGAGTTGAGTGGCTTTGCGCTTACTGTACAAAATGGTTTTCTCACGTATTTTGAATTTCAGATTTTCCCACAGAAGAGATAGATTCAGACAAAAACTTAGTGGGTCTTGTTTAAAAGATTCAATTAACACATTCATAGAGTCAACATAATCAGAATCGGACGGAAGTGAATTATCAAATTTCCAGTATACCTTCCCCCGGGGTGTGTCAGTAAGATCACAACATCAAACAATCATGCAATGACCAGTTTGCAAAGTGGGCTGGCAGTTTCTCTCTGATACTTTCAAAAATGAAAAAAAATTCAACCTACGGTGAATGTTGGAGATGTGTGAATTCCAAGTAAAAGGGGTTAAAGGATTCCTTTCCCTCCAATATCATGGGTATCCATAAATTTGAGACAGTCCGACCTGTCATTAAAATTTGTTCTTCTAACACCCCTTTTTTGTCTAGATCCAAATTAGAAACAAAATTAAAATCCCCACCAAAAATAATATTTTCACATTGGAAATCAAAAACGTATAGATATGTTGCCAAAAGGTAGCACTGTCAATTTTTGGTCCATAAACGCACACGAGTCAGGATACAACCGCTATAATTAATGTCAGCTGTACTAAATCATCACAATACAAAACTTTTAAACCTGTAGTTGACTCATTTTTATCGTTTTATTCTTTTATATAATTCTTAAAATGTTGAGTCTTTTGAATTCACAGAGTTACACGTTACAGGAGAAATATTGTTGCTACCAGTAACCGTACTCTGAATATATATAATATACATAAATATATATATATTTATACATATAAAAGGTATAGGCTAGACGTATTCTCCAAGTAAATACAAGAAAATGTGCGAAAATATAGTGCCTTTCAAATCCAACTGATTTATTAATGCTCAGGATATTTCGACACCTTCCTGGTGTCTTTATCAACTGTATAATAAATTGATTTTATATATATATATATATATATATATATATATATAAATATATATATATATATATATATATATGAATCCTCTTTCAGTATAAGGCAAGTGCCTTGTCAGAGGAAAAATGGCCTAAGGTCCCTTTGCGACTATTTAATATAGCACTGATTCGACTCATATATATATATATATATATATATATATATATATATATATATATATATATATATATATATATATATATATATATATATATATATATATATATTTCATATTTCTCTAATTCGGCACTTAGGGGGAAAGTTGTTGTTGAAAAGTCGACCTTAAGGGGAAAAAAATTTTCGGGTGAAATATAAGTTTCGCCTTAACGTTTCCACACACTTTTTCTATAGGAATACGTAAACCAAAGATATTATAAGCATAGATTCCAAACTCCTATACCTACACTGCTACGCTCAGTGACTCCTCATGGAGACGCATATATCGGGGCGGAAGTGTGAATTTGACATGCGCGTCGTTCTGTTCCGCGATCTGCGTACAAAAATAAGAACGCGTTACAGAAAATTCCACTGTTCCAAGAGGTTAGCGCGGGTGCACATTTACAACGCGTTCTATAGGCGCAGAATACATTTCTCTGTGTATTATCCGGAATACTTGACGCACAGTTCTGCGCGCTCTGGAAACAAACGCGCTAGTTGCTTTCCCGTTGTGAGCGCGTAAGTAATTGAACGCGCATATAAAAGTGCGTCACTTGAAGATACCATAGAAACTGACCAATGAATGTCCATGAACTTGCAAAACCAGTCATTGTGCGTTCATGTTCAAGTGTAAATACGTGGAATGCCGCGTTCAAGAAATAAGTTATTCTTGTTTAAGTGGAATTTTTTGAGGCGTAGTACTTCTTCAGTCAACAACATTCCGAAATAACAAGTATTAATACTTTTGTAAGACATTCATTTGCCTGTTTGTTTTCAAAACGACTGAGCAGTGATCAGCACTTCCGCCCCGATATATTGGCCTCCATGAGGAGTCAACGCGCCATTTTAAGTTTGGAATCTATGCTTGTAATAACTTTGACGTAAACCTAAGAGTATTTATTGACTAGAGACCAAGGTCTAATACATGCCCTGTACAAAATTTCGGCCGATTTGAAAGCAAGAGCAAGGTACAAAATGGTTTAGTCTCCGACAGTCAGTCGTTGCGCTGTGCGCATCTAGTGACCGAAATATGGCGACAACATTTTGGTGCTTTTCGTAACTTAAAAAGAGGTATATTCTCCCTCGTAATTCCCGAAGAGTGAAGGAACAGCAGTACTTTTGTTGCTGTAGGAACACTATTTTACCTTTAGTCCGATTATGAAAGAGTTGGCGCTACAAATCAGTGGTATGTCGCCTATATCTGAGATTTATTTTCAACTTTCAGAGCCGCAAAGCGAAGGTAAAAGATACTAAGTTGCCTACTGAGCCGCCTCGCTTACGCATAGACTGTGCAATCATTAACATTCACCTTCGTCTGTCTACGTTCGAAACATTACTAACGCATACAGCGCTAATGTAACAAATCGTTACCTTAGCAACAGGATTCACTACGATAACGAATGAAAGCTTTAGTCGTGTAACGTAGATAATATACACTGGAATGGATAATAGGCACTTACCTTTGCGTGACTCCTTGAACTACAAATCCTAGGCTAAATATCTAAAACGCAAAACGTACAGTACAGAAGTTCACACACTGTAGACAAGTAAAACTGCTTGCAAGATCAAACTATACGCAGAGCATATTTGAACGCGAACGCAACTATTGCTATAACTTGCATGTAGACTATAAGTGGCAAAACAGAGCGCGTCCGTGAGCGCGTACTTTGGCTTTCATAGAAACGCGTATTTTTGTTTTGTTAAGGACGCGCGAGTGTGCACGCACAAACGTTATCCTGCTACAGCGCGTCGACGCGCTACACATAACAGGCTATGTAAAGCGCGTCGACGCGCTGCATATAACTGGCGATGTACAGCGCGTCGACGCGCTGTAGATAACCTAATAAAGTTTGTGCGCGCACTAAAGCGCTGTATTTCAAAAGCGCCCTTTATTTCTGTATGATTATGAGACGCGATACGGCGTATGTTGAGGTTAATTCTGTGCACAGCATACGCAGGCAAGCCCTATAAATAGCACGAGTGTTATAGAGAAAGTACACGTAAGGAAGAAACGACTGGTTGGTCGAGACACTGCAAATTCGTACCTTCTGTGGCCTCCATGGTCGGACGTTCCGCCATTTTGACCTTGGACTCTAGTCAATAAATACTCTTAGACGTAAACTTACAAGGGCGCCCTCTTAGATTTACAAACTAGATGCCATTACTTCAAAGTTGTCAAATTTACGGACACCTAGCTGTTAACACAAACGGATGGCTGGCCATTGAAATAACGTTAATTTATATGTTAAGACGTTAGGGCGAATTTATTTCTTATGTGTTTTATTATCTTTTTTCGCCCTATGTACAAGCAGATATAACAATTTCCCCTTAAGGTGGGAATTAGCGTTATATATATATATATATATATATACACTTATATATATACACTTATATATATATATATATATATATATATATATATATATATATATATATATATTTATTTATTTATTTACTTATTTATCAAGAAAACAAAAAATGTTGAAGACGAGGAGATTAAGAGCACAATAGTTAATATTTAATTTTGCTATTGCTCTTTGTTTTGACTTGGGTACATTTGTTGTTACACTGATGAAGGACACAGAGAGTCCGCACTGTAAAAATTGATTAACACTTTATTGTAACAGATAATAAACGGGTCTTGGCGTTTATGTAACAGAAAAAACAATAAAATACATAAGCAAGTTAAACGTCTAAAACGCCAACTTTAACACATTGACGCCACTTTAACGCCATCTCGTAAACACGTTTATGCGTTTATTTGATGATTACTGTAAACATCAAGTTGTTTTTAATAAAGAAAAATTAACATATATATATAAATCATGTAAATGTGTTTGAGAAGTGCACTTTAATTGACGTCATTATCCTTATCATGTTATAATATTCGTTCAGTCATTTACTGTGCGTATCCATTTTGTTGGTCGTTTTCTAATTCTTAAACGCCATAAATGTGTTAAAAAATGAAGACGTCTCTTTTTACAGTGCGAAATATTCGTTTATAACATAAACTATTGTGCTCTGAATCTCGTCTTCTTTATCATTTTTTGTTTTCTTGATATTTGGAATGGAGCATGCGTGGAACTCACTATTTTATATATATATATATATATATATATTATAGATTAATAACTGCGTAGCACACTGTAAAAATGATTAACACTTTTTTGTAACAGATAATAAACGGGTGTTGGCGTTTATGTAACTGAAAAAAAAACCAATAAAATACATAAGCAAGTTAAACGTCTAAAACGCCAACTTTAACACATTGACGCCACTTTAACGCCATCTCGTAAACACGTTAATGCGTTTATTTGATGATTACTGTAAACATCAAGTTGTTTTTAATAAGGAAAAATTAACATATATATATAAAACATATAAACGTGTTTGCGTAGTGCACTTTAATTGACGTCATTATCTTTATCATGTGTTAATATTCGTTCAGTCATTTACTGTGCTTATCCATTTTGTTGTTCGTTTTCTAATTCTTAAACGCCATAATGTGCTAAAAAATAAAGACGTCTCTTTTTACAGTGCACTCGTAAAATGTGTAGGTCAATAGAAGTAATACAGAGTACTTAAAATTTAGGAGAAAACTCCTCAACGTTTCGGGTGAACCCTCCATTAGGCGGCAAAATATCAACTGATCAGAAAAACCGATTCAAACGAAAAAAACGAGTGCCTACACGGCTTTACCGACGCTCGTACGTTGGGAGTGTATGTGTACACACTAAACCAACGCAGTAAGGCAACGCAGCTGCGTAAAATACAACAAAGCTACGCAACTGCGTGAAACACAGAAAACTGTGAAACTGTGTGATGTTACTAAAAGCTGTCATGACGCGATCTAAAGAATTTAAGCAAGACTGTCATGTTAAAAAGGAGCACGCATTTGGCATGAAACTGACAAGCGTTCGGGATTGGTACGGCCAAACCTGCAGTAAAACAGCTACAAAAGTTCGAGTTTAACAGTCAGCCTATTAGGGACAAGGGTCCCGAGCTTCATTATTAACCGGTTTTCTGCAATTCAACGATCGCAGTCGGAACCTCTGCATGATATGGATGCAGTGACCATCAAGTCCCGTATCGAACAAACTGACGGGAGTGGGGGGGGGGGGGCTGATATGACTTAAGCCACCGGATAACCAGGAAGGTTTTGCTTGATGGACCGTAAGTGTTCAGTTACCGGGTGAGCCAAGCGTCGTTTAGTTTCACTCACATAGAATTTGGCATAACGCTTACAAGTTATATGGTCGAGATATGGTAGATCGAACTATGGATAAATGGTTCAAAAGTTGATTTAACTGTTCGTTTATGAAATTGAAATCAATCCCAAGCATTAGCATAGCCCTAATGAACAAGGGAAAGAACAGAAGAACAGAATAAATTCAGAGAGAAAATTAAGTCATGACCAGGACTCGAACTAGGGTCTGTCGCATACAAGGCGACCGCATAAACCACTCGACCGTCGTGACACTTGTGGCTGAAAACGTAGACCAAGGTAAAAGTACCGCATCACTCAATTTCCTCTCCTGTTACCATGGTAAGTCCCCTAGCGGGGTGATGAATATTCAGTGGGTCGAAATACGGTAGATCGCAATATATACTGTATATATACTATATATATAAATATATATATAGTATATAGTATATAGTATATAGTATATATATATATATATATATATATATATATATATATAGTATATATAAGTACAGACCATTAATGCCCGACGTTCCAGGGACATACCCTTGTAATCGCGTAAGGTGTGATACTTGCCCAGTAGCAGGGGCGTCAATCCGAATTCAAATGTGGGGGGGGGGGCGGGGGACATACATGACCACAAAACAGTCCCTTTGGTTTTGAACAAGGGGCGTCTTCCTATAGGCCCTTTTCTCCCCCCCCCCCCCATATCATGACTGACGTTGTCCTATTCTAATAAGAATTATCATTTCAAAGTTAACATGATCATCATAGATGATCTGCCAGGTGAAATACACGGAGACCACGGAATTACTTCACGATGTTTTTTCATTGGTGTCCTTACATGCAATCTGGTGCCAAATATGTTACCTTTTGGAGTAAATGTGTGTTAAAAAACTTACGTATTTTTAGGAACTTAAAAAAATCGGAATCACTGAGGGTGGGCATGGCCGAATGGCCCTCCCCTCTGCGTACGCCACTGATTGAATGATCCCATGTTGATGCGAGGCCCCTACAGATATTTGGAGATGTATGTCTATTTTCGGAAAGTGTTGTGATCAGAATAGTTCCATGTAATATTACCTTTTTAATGGTCATGAGAAGGAGTGCAAACCGTGACGAACGGACGCGAAGCGCTCTGAAATTTTGTCATTAAATAAGATTTCCCTGACGAAATCTGCATTCAGAATCTGCATCGAGACACTTAACAATTACCCAACAAACCTACATGCCACTCAAAAAGCCAGTCAAATAGAGCCACGACACTACTCTTTTACGCAAATGTGGGGGGGGGGGCATTTGATACTGTATCCCCCACCCATCGAAATGTGGGGGGACTTGTTCCCCCGTCCCCCAGGATTGACGCCCATGCCCAGTAGTAAGCCATGACAGATTTTTCTCTGTTGTGGGTCCCAACAACAGCTGCGGTGCTTTAATGTCAACCAGCATTTTACTTGTACATCCACTAATGTAGTGTACATTTTAACTTGTAGGCGTTGTACCATTTTTTATGTGGGTGAAACGAAATGTCGCCTGGTTGATCGAGTTACTGAACACTTTAAGTCCATCAAGCAAAACTTTCCTGGCTATCCAGTAGCTAATCATTTCAAACCCTCATCAGTTTGCTCGATACAGGACCTGATGATCACGGCAGCAATATCATGCCGAGGTTCCGACTGCGATCGTTTAATTGCAGAAAACCGGTTAATTATGAAGCTCGGGACCCTCACCCTTATAGACTGAATGTTCATTTTGAACTTTTGCAACTGTTTTATTGCAGGTTTGGCCGTGACCATTCCTAACGATTTTAGTCTTCTTACCAAACGCGTGTTCTTTTTTTAAATGACCGTCTTTCGTCAATCGTTTTAGATCTCGTCATGACAGTCTTTAGTTATTTCACGCAGTTGCGCATATTTTTTGTATTTCACGCAGTTGCGTAGCTTTACTGTATTTAACGCACTGTTGCATTGTTTTACTGCTTGGTTATGCTGTGTACATACACACTCTGAGCGCGCCCAACGCACGCGCGTCAGTAGAGCTGTGTGGGCACGCGTTTGTTTCTTTCATTTGGATCGAGTTGTACTGATCATTTGATATTTTGTCGCCTGATAAAGGGTATGTACCCGAAACGATGCGGATTTTTCTCCTAAACTTTAAGCACGTTTTACTACTTTTATTGACCTACATATATTGCTGGGAGTTCATTGTTTGGGTTCTTTGCACTTTTGTATTCCTGATATATATATATATATATATATATATATATATATATATATATATATATATATATATATATATATATATATATATATAGATCTATATATATATATATATATATATATATATATATATATATATATATATATATATATATATATATATAGGTCGAAAGGTAAATAGTAGTACATTCGATCTTGAATTTTTATACCAATCCTAGATAGAGCATAGCCCTTATCAAAGCAGGAAAGGTTCAGAGAAAATACCAGAGAGAAAAATTGAGCCGTACCGAGGGTTTGAACCCTATATATATATATATATATATATATATATATACTGAGAAATCCATCTGGTAAGCAATACCATATCATGATTCTCAGAGGACAATCCAATTCCATCTGTGTGAAACGTGTCGTATTCCTTGGAACCTTTGGTTTTGATTAGAGCTGCTGATGCATTAAGTTTGGCTGCGGTTGGGACACAATCAATGAAAGCCTTTTCGGTCTAATTAAAATTATTTGTGGCTTTGTCCCAGCCCTTACAAGTTTCGGTTAAAAAGTGGGAGTAAAGAGTGCATGACACTTAAAATATAGGATACATAATTCCGTACTTGCAAAAACGTACATGCTGTAATCTAAAAATGTCTCCTAAGCATCCGGGACATTTATCACCCCTTCATTTTGATCGTGGTCGACATCGTTGCTGTTAATGGTAAACCCTCAAAAATGAAATGCAACATTAGTTGATTGCTCCAGATCTAGAGTGATGTTTCTTCAACATGCCCATGATGCACGTTTCTGTCTACACTTCTGCTTTCAATTGTACAAGTACACCTAGTTATGTAACTTGCTGCGATTTTACGGTACTCAGTATTCATGAACAAATACACCATTGCGTTAGCCCAACTGTTTGAGTACGCAGGGTAATAAACAAAGAATTCCTGTTTCTCTGTTAGATCTCTCTCGTGGTCAATCCAGTACCGTGTAATCTCTACTACAGCAGGGAGCCAGCAAACGTAGTATACCACATTAATGACAATGAATACACGGATAGTCTTAAGGTCTTGCACAGAAATTATCCCGGCAAGGGAAATGGCGGCAGACTCTTGCCCCTCTTCTTCATGGTTCATAAAATGTCGATGTCTTCGTTTGTGTTGGATGATCTTTTTCAGGAGGAATGCGTTTACAAAGAACACTGAAATCATGGTTAATGACGCTAAGCCTAACCCAACACCAAACATTGTAGCGTGGGCATTTGTACCACTTGTACCAAATTGTACACGACAGAAGGAAGTTTCGTTATTAAAATACAGTGCGTCAAATGGTCTGGTACCCCATGAAGTTGCTACTGCCTCAAAGAAAGCCATTAATGTTATTACGAGAATCGTAGTATATACGCGTTTCTGTTTCATAATTACAGGGTATCGAAGAGGAAACGTGATGACTATTAGTCGATCGAGACTAACCAGTCCGATGAGAAACATCGACATGAAGGAAAATAATAGCAGCCATGGATAAATGTAACTACAGAATCCATACCACTGGGACGGAATGTTCGACAGTAGGTACATGTACTCTATATTTATTACCAATAATCCAGTGAAAAAATCGACTCCAGCAAGCAAGCGAAGGAGAAGCCGGTTAACGTGTTGAAAACCGCAGTTGCGGTTCCATAGAACCAAAGAATTGAACGCATTGAACACAAGACTCATCAGTCCACAGAAAGAGACTGCCACAAGTCGAAAGATTCTGAATCCTTCTACTTCAGTCATGTTGAAAACTTCTTGAATTAAGACCTTTGAAGCTCTGTGAATAGTAATTCAGAATCTGTTGGTTAATGAAGTAACTCAACGATCCTTCTCCGTAATAAAAAAATACTCAGAATTGCCAATAATGGGTTGAAGATGATAACATAGGCATTCATTCCTCCGTGAAAAATGGAACTGCATGCAATCTAGTAGAAGACATATTGGCACTTAAATGGGAGTCTTACGAAGTAAGTTACTGAAAACAGCATTTGCACTTGCTAAAGCGTTGCGATTGAAATGGAACCATGCCGTATCACACCATCTCGGTTATTTTCAAAAGATTTCAAGATCAAAAGGCACACTCCTTTCATTGCAGTGCACAGTTATTTTTAGTACAGGCAGAAAAACAAAGGTACTGTGCATATATGGTGTATAGGAAGCGCTAGTTCATATTTCGTTCAAGTATTACCCGAAAGCCCAGCAGAGAAAACATGCAAATGGCGATGCTGACCTTCGTAACATGAGAGGATAACACCCAGTGTAAGGGTAGGCAGAGCCTGCTAATTAGAGATATTATTACATATTACAAGATATTGTTATGCATAAATCAAATCATGCTAGTTGTATCTGACCCGCAACAAAGTATAAGATAATGCATCTTTCTCTAATTGTTTCTTCGATCAATCAGGTAGATAGTTCAGATGGCAGAATGGAGGTATAAGTCGAAAATTTTGTCTACACAATGTCAAATCAAGCACAAGTCATGCAATATATTTTATATTTGCTTACTGTACTAAAGCGTGATCAGGAGCGTCGCCAGGGCATTCTGAATGGGGGTGTTGCCATGTTTTGCCAAGGGTAGAAAACGCCGACAAAAAATGGCGCAAGGAGCTTAAGCAAGTGCATGAGGGGTCCATGGGCCCGACTAAGGATCCCGGTCGGGCCAAGAGGCAATGCTCATGGAGGCCAGGGGTGAATCCCCGGAAATTTTGGACCATTTTTAAAATTATGGGCATAAGGATGAATCATTTAATTATCTTCAAAGCGTTTAATGGGCAATAAATAGACCTAATTCACGATTAGAACACATATTTTTGTTTAAATTTCTTGACTCGGATTAACAGCCGGTCGAGTTGTTGATGCAGAGAATTGTGATGGCGGGGGGGGGGGGGGAATGGATGATTGTACGGGTTGTATGTGGCTTTGGAACAGTATTATCAGTCTAGCTGCCATACAGGAAGTAGGCCTAATTATGCCAAGTAGTAGTGACGGGTGCGTGGGAAGCACGCCAAAAATATTGCATTTTCAAGGCAGTTCAGAAGAACAAAGGCTAAAACATTGAATAAGGGGCTTTCTCTTGTACAAACGACTAGCCTATATTTTCAAATACCAGATCGAGTTGGGGAAAGCGGGGTAGGGAGCAATTTGAAGGGAAAATGCCCCGGTAGCTACCACCGCTGTTTGTTGACCACTTTGAAAGCAACTGGATCATGAAGTCTTATTAGAAGTGGCGGATCCAGGAGTTTTCATTGGAAATGTATTTATGCTGTGTATGTACGACCAATGTCAACCTCGGCCTCACTACCGTAAGGAACTTGAGTTTTACGTCAGAAAAAATAAATTTGTCACTAGGGTAATGGATCTCCCCCACGTGCAGCACGATCATGTCCAAAATTTGGCATCCCAAAAACTCTAGGTTCACATTAAGAGTAAAATAAATCGGCTGTCAGGACGGCTGGTCCAAATCGGTGATAACATACTTTGCGTCGGGACTCCTACCTGAAGATGGCCAAATCTTCGATAGCCGTTTATAGTGTGCGTTCAATAAAAGAACAACTACGCGATAATACACGACCTTGTGTACTTATCTATAAGTGACTCTGTAGAGGGGGCTGTGCACTTCTAAAAAAAAATAAAGTAAAATATTTGTAGGCGGTGCCACCATCTGACGTCACCATAGTCGGTGAACCTTGCACATTTTTTAGGAAAGGCCCGAAATCATCCTGCGTGATTTCATGCGAAAGATAAATAGGCGTTTTCAAGAAGCCGAGGTTTGAATATAAAAAGTTTGGTTCTTATGACCAAGCTAGACTGGTTTCTGTTGTCATGCTCATATTGCTATAATATGGCAGCAACGTCATCAGTAGCAAACCGTCATACGAGGTTGGGGGTTAAAATTCAAAGCTTTATCGAGCAAAAATTAAGTATCACAAATGTTAACCTCTGTATAGAGTATATGGCAGTAGCGTGTTCAAAGGGGGGGGGGCACTGCCCCCCCCCCACTTCCGAAGTCAGTCGGGGGAAAATCCCTTAGTCGGGGGATTTAAGGGTTGAGGGGAAGAGAAAAATATTGAAGAGACACACTGAACACTCAACAGGGATGGCCCGCATCGGGGAGTGTTAATCGATACGATAGAGTATGCAGTCCCTGTTGGCGCCTGAGAGAGGACAATTTCTCTAATAAGAACCCAAAATTTTCGGCGCGCTACGCGCGCTGTACAGTCACTCCAGGATCTTCAGCAGTTCCATTCCACATTGCTAGATAGCACAGCCAAACTTACCACGAAACATGTAGGCAGAGCACACTGTTTATGTGGAGGTCGAAAGTTCCATCGCATGGCGCTAAGCCTATTTCCTATTCTCTTGTCATTGTGTCATGCGGTACGGTCAGTTTGCGAGCGACTCGGACCAATGTCATAGGGTGTACTCCAGGTGTTTCGATAAAATGTATGTTATCCTCGATATGGTCTAGAACCTACAGTGTTTCTTTTTTTTCTTTATGTTCATAATGATCACATATCTTTTTGTGTAAACCTGCCAAAAATTTTCGCCCCCTTTGCAAGTTCAAGTTTTTAGATTCCAAAGACCACTATATATAAAGTGCGCAACTCAACTCATGAAGAATTAAGTGATATTATGCAAAATATGCCCTGAAATGGCATGGGATAGTAAGACATATCCCCATGTCACCACCTCTTCGACAGAGGGGCTGTCGAAGCTTGGGGTCGTTGGCATGGCCCAGCCCTCTGTCGGAAAACTCTGTCGCCATGCATTTACGATCGGTTTTTCTTATTTTGGCTTTCAAAGGGTCGTTTCTGCAATGAAACCCAAGATTTTCGGTACGCTTTGCCCACTCTTTCTCAGTTCTGTTACTTACAGCTAAATATAGTTCAAACCATTTCCACCTTTTCAAGTAACTGAAGAAGTTGAATACACGAATTTAGCCTGGTAAATGTTGGAAATTTCACCTCATATCACCTCATTTAGTCAATGTTCTCTTGGGTCTGTAGTGCGGTACACGAGGAGAAAAGTACAATGTAAGTTATGCCCGATAGGGACCAACTGCCAGGACAATTGACCTTAATTGGCTTTTAATAAGTACCTATTCTTTTTAGTGTAGTATAACCCCAAAAATTTTCGCTCGCTTCTCGCGCTTTGCAATTTCACACTTTACATTCTGGGCCGAAAATTAAATCAGCGCCGAAATCCTCTAGTATATGCACACATATGCCCAACAATGGCATGGTTGAGTACACAGATTTTCTTCAGATCCCTCCTCACCATCCCCTTGACGGCATCGGGGCTGTCAGGGCTTCGGGTCGCTGCCTCCGCCCGTCTAGCCACCCTTCGAAACTTAGAAGTAGCCCACAGAATGAAATTAGGAAAGAATTTTTTCATTATATGGTTGTTTACCAAAGGATAGAGCTTTTCCAATCGTCCTTCAGTGAATAATCAGACAGGATGCTTCGCGCTAGTCACTTTAACCATCTGAAATGGTAAAACTGTACAGGTTTAAGGATGAAACAGTGCTGTTAACTTTTGCGATCATCTCAAGCAGCCTTCTTGACTGGCCTCGTGATCTTGCAGTCCTTGTGATCTTACCCTGTCAATGTAAGCTATGTGAAACATACTGTAGCATACTGCAGCTTACAACGCATAGAGGATAACTTGAACTCTCCGTCACTGACAACGAATTTCACAAAATCTGAAACAAACGAAACCTGATCAATAAGGCCTCTAGAACCAATTGACGGCGGTCTTATTACCTTATATTGCAGGAGCTTCCAGTGCTTTACCCCCTGGACCCCCTCCCCGGGGCTCTGCCCCTGGACCCCGCCAGGGGCCCTAGCATGTGCCACTGGACCCCACGCGTGCAAACTCACGCTTTGCGCTCGTGGTGCACCTTTGGTGCACTTGTGACACCCCTCCATGTCAGTCGGGGGAATCACAGGTTGTGCCCCCCCCCACCTCCGAAATCCTGGACACGCCACTGGTATATGGTTATGTCCCCAAACTTTTCGTAAGCCCTTAAATAACATTTATGAAATGTTTAGGTAGTGTTCCTATATTAGACCCTTTTATGGGCACGGACGGGTGAAGGGGGTGTGTTAAAGATCGTTGTTTTGATCTTATAACAAAAGAGCCATATTTATAATTTTGACATATGGCGGGATCGTAAGTAATTTAACTTTGCAAAAACCTTTGAGTGTTTCACAGGGGATAACTCAGCTCTAGCCATACTAGGGGTGGCGCTATTTAATGCCTCTCGTGAATCACTTAAGGGGTGTCAGGGGAAAGGTTTGAGTTTTTTAGCTAAGCAAGAGACCTCACATTCCGCCTACGGCTGTATGTATGCATACGCCACGGAATGTGACTAGCCTTTTTCCCAGACAAATATTAATTGTTACATTAATTAACTAAATATATGTTCCTTTCGGACACATGTACCTCTAGAGGTTAACTGTACGTACTCAGGGGGGTCTTCCGCCTTTACATAAGGTTATGGGCGTAGGGTGACTACGTGTAGTCTTCTTTCCTTTGGAAGAGACATGAGAGTCAACGAACGACTTTTGGGTGTCGGGTAAACTAGGCCTTTATGTAGGCGGGGTGGAGATAAAGTCTTTACTACAGACACTGGGGAGCTGTATGGAACGGAACTATTTAAAATGGAGCAACGAAAACCAAAAGCGCGTGAAGTGCGCCACAAATTGTTTTGGGGGTTTTATAGCAGAATCTGACCTCCTTGAGAGCAAAAACAGACATCCAAATGAGCACACCAAAATTCGTAGTTTTATTCAGGTTAATCGAGAATTTACATGTACAGCTTCCAATGAGGAATATAACGTGTTAATAAGTTGCATGTTTCTTAATGCCTATTCTCTAACCAGAAAGCCAAAAGGCTTAGTGATTCCTTGCCAAAAGGGGGTGCCCCCTTTTCTACGGAGGTGTCTCTCAAATTCTTACTTCTTGATTATATCAGTTTTTACAATGTTGTAACAATTTGAACTCTACTGACCTCACAGGACTTTTGAACCCCACCAAATATTGACTACCAAAAAATTAAACAAGTGTCTGTACTTCCTCCCTTGTAATGTCATTTTCACAAAGTTTCAGTTTGACCTCTGGTGACCTCAAATGACTTGTGACCTTCACCAAAAACAATAGGGTTCCTCTGACCATGAAAAATATACCAAATATGAAAAACGTCTGTTATTCCTATCTTCACATACCATGTTTACAAGGTTTTCAGTTTTTGATCTCTGGTGACCTTAATCTCCACTGGAAACAACAGGATTCTTTCTCTTAACATACCAAATCTATATACCAAGTATGAAAAGTGTCAGTCATTGCTACTTTGAGATATCGTGTTTACAAGCCATTGACAAGTTTTTCGCAGGTTTAACCTCTAGTTACCTCAAATGACCTTAACCTCCTCCAAAAACAATAGGGTTCTTCCTCTCGCCATGACAAATCTATATAACAAATATGAAAAGTGTCTATCATTGCTACCTTGAGACATGACAAATCTATATATACCATATATGAAAAGCATCAGTAATTGATATCTTAAGATATCGTGTTTACAAGGTTTTCGCAGTTTAACCTCTGTTGACCTCAAAAGACCTTTGAACTCCACCAAAAACAATGGGGTTTTCCCTTTCACCATGAAAAATTTATATACCAAATATGAAAAGTGTCCATCTTGCTACCTTGAGATATCGTGTTTACAAGCCATTTACAAGGTTTTCGCAGTATAACCATCGGTGGTCTCAAATGACTTTTCACCTCCACCAAAAATAATCATGGGATTCTTCCTCTAACCATGGCAAATCTATATACCAAACATGAAAATTGTCAGTCATTGCTATCTTGAGATATCGTGTTTACAAGGTTTTAGCAGTTTAACCTCTGTTGACCTCAAATGACATTTGACCTCCACCAAAAATAATAGGGTTCTTCCTCTCACCATGATAAATCTATATACCTAATATAAAAAGTGTCCGTAATTGCTATCTTGAGATAACATGTTTACAAGCTAAGCGTCATGTACACACATACACACACACCCACACACACGGCAAGGAATCGAAATGCACGTAATGACCATGGGCGGCGATTCGTCTCTGGAAGCGTGGGGGTGGGGGGTATAGCCAGTGGCACTATCTAAGCGGAGCGCCACCATCATTGGCTGGGAGCGTACAAAGCAAATTTTGGCCAAAAATACCCCCGAGATCACCAGAAATGGCTCTTTCTAGGTTTTGCAACGTGATACTATGACAACTGTCCGAAGTATTTCCTAAAAAAAGTAAAAAGGTCTATTGTGAAAAGTCTAGAAAAAGGTAGTGTTCTGATTTCCGAACCTGCCGGGTTGATTACATGGTGGGATTAGTGTACAGTGTCCCCATCCATTCCATTGGGGGATGTATCCTTATCCCCCAGGATCGATGCATGTTTATGATCTTCGAATGAGCTTGTGAAAATACATCACGCTACAAATGTTGCGCATAATACAAGATCAATTGTGGCATAATTACCTCTTGATGCAAGCCTGGGGTTGAACTTGAAAGTTTTCGGAAACTTAGTTCTCGCTAGAATAATTCCGTGCATTATCGTTCTAATAATGGTCATCAGACATGGAATGTAAACCATGGCATTTGCGCACGAAGCCAACTGAAATTTTGCATCGGAATTGTTATAAAACCGGTAAACTTATACCTTTTAACAAATGCCTAGAGAAATGGAGTTAAAGAAAAATAGAAATTGAAGGTTAGATCCATTAATCAGTCAAAAATACACGTCATCCTATCCCCTACAGAGTAAACGCCTTTTAGGTTCATTAAAGAAAATTGGAAATTTTCGCATATTGCTGGGGCCCCCGTGCCGGCGGCACTGCCCCTGTTCCTCACATGGCGCCATCCCTAATCCCAAACGTTGTATAATGCATAAAATTGCAGTCTAAAGCACCAATATGTCACTTTGATTCAGCGTCTACCACCACTAGCTATCTCCCATGATTCAATTGACTCATGTAGGCCTATACTAAGGATTGAATGACTTAAGTCGAGCTCAAATGGGAGTGTCCATGCAATTCCAGACGCCAGTATGGTGGAAAGGGGTCCCTCAAATTCTCCCCTAAACTACGCTCGACTGCCACTCTATTCGCTTTGCTTTCCTTGTTTCTCACCTTTTTCTCACTCTTTTGCCATCTTTCCTTCATTTTGTCGACTGTTGTAAATTTTGTCATCTCACCGAGACACGATATCACATTGCCTTGAATAACCTTTGCCATGTCTGAGACGCCTATTGTAGTGTGGTAGTTCCGCCGAACGAATATGTTATATTTGATGTGTTTTTGACCGGTTTTCTCAATATAACCACATGAGTTGTCTACAGCCTACATACATTCCAATTTCTCCTCCCTGAGCCCCCTCGCACACATACTGAAACACACATGGGCGCTTTTTTACTTTCGTCTTTCCTTCGTTTTTCTCTTTTTCCCTCTCTTCTTTTCTTTCCTTCTTTCTTCTCACTTTCATTTAATTCACTTCTTTTTCTTTCCTCTTTTTCCTCTCTCCTTCCATCTCTTTTACTTCCCCTTTCCCTTCAATTTGCCGACTGGTGCAGAATTTTGCCAAGTGAATCCGTGGATGGGGGTGCCATACCCTCCTCACATCCCCTCTTTAAAGGCGCCCCTGGGCGTGGTCAAGTTGTATTGAAATTGGCCCAACTGCCCAAAGGCGTATGGAGGGACGGAAGGCGTTTGCCCTGAAATGTTTCTCTGATGGGCAAACAGTGATGAATTTTTTAATGAATTTTACCCTGAACATAGCGTAGCAGAGCCCTGATATCGGCATTTTCCCCTCAAATCTACACCCACCTCAGATGCAATTGTACTATGCTGCATTTGTAGTAGGGTTTGAGCTGTATCATAAAAATAGAACAACTGAAAAATTTATCATAAAATGATGCTGGATTTATGTTCTTTTTTGAGCTCAACCGCGATTTTATATGAAAGTAAAAGAGCCCTTTATGGACAACTGTTTGGAGCCTTCTATAGTCTGTTTTTTAACCTGATAAAAACAACTAAAGCTAATTCTCTCATTTTCACGCCTTATGTACCTGTGTATTATGACAATAATAGACGGAATTATCAGGGGTGGCGCCAGGATTTCCCCGACAGGGGGGCCAAGCTCCCCGACGGGGGCGCCAGCAACCCAAAGTCTCAACGAAGGAAATAAAGTGCCGAAACGATGTTTGAAGGAAAATTTTGGGCCTTTTTTGGAGAAAATTTGAAAAAATTGCCGGCATTTTCCATGGAAAATTTCAAAAAATGGGGCTTTGAAGAAGAAAATTGGAAAATTTGGGGTTTTTATTGAAGAATTTGCCCTAATTTAGACCAAAATTAAGTAAAACGTCGGGGCGACTGGGCGTTGTCGGGGACTACATATTTTATCGTATACTTAACAGCTCCCCGACGAAACCGAAAAATTTCCCCGACGGGGGGGGGGCAGCCTTCCCCGACGGGGGGGGCATGGCCCCCCTGGCCCCCCCGCTGGCGCCACCCTTGGGAATTATTTTGGCGAATACTATTCCTGAAAAGTAGAGTTAGACCTCTAGCCTCCTTAGACTGTTAGAGATCGGGCATCAGGAGTGGATCATGAAACAATCCAGTTAACAGCATTTCTAGCGTGCTTGGGCATGTTTTGAATTGTACTCTACTCCTTTCACGAACTTTTTCGGTTTTTTGCGCTCTTTTATTAAATAAATTTTCAGAGAATAGCATGCTTTGTATTCCTATTTGGTACTACCTGCTCGTCTGAATTCTTGTTCAAAATTAGTAAAAACTACGATTTGTAAAGTGCTGGCCATGTTCCCGGTGTTATAAGGCCGGCTAAAGCTATCTTGAGAACATCCGAATTTTGTTATTACACATGAAGCTTCCAGGAGCTCCACCCACTGAGACTCTACCAAAGATTTCCCTGGACTCCATTTGGGGCCCTATGGCGGGCTCTTTGACCCCACGCATTCCGGGAGCTCTCTTTTAGCGCGAAAGCGCTCGAGTAACCTTTACACTACACCCGTTCTTGATGGGGACTTCCTTACAGAGTCATTTTCAAGGTACTAAGTTACTAAGGAGCCTCGACCCAGTCCCCCACACGGTCACACGCTCAAATTATCCCTTATAGGTCTTGTTTAGCACTTTAAACAAATAGTGATAAACAGCCATCACAACTAATTCACATCTTAAGTGTAAATTTCTGCATTATGAGATCTAATAGGAGAGAACTTTTCATGCAACTAACAATACAAGGCATGACTATTCCAGCAATCCTGGAAGTCGGTTTGGCACAAAGTTTCGCTATTTGCACGGTGGTGGTGGCGCTCTGCTTAGTATAGATGCCTTTCAAAGTCTTGTACCGAATAGAAAAATCCTGCCTTCGCGCCTGACGTTAGAAAATTGAGTGGCTTTGGTGAATGATGTTGGTTACCAAACGCATAAAGAAAACTCGAAGAGCAGACCAATTATCCGTAAAGGGTTGGACGCGTTTTTCAAACGCTTGACTTAATATTGACCCATTTACTCACTACAAAGCCTAAACTGTTATCAGTCTGGGGTCAATCCTGGTAGAAAAAAAAAGAGTGCATTGCCCACTCTGATTACAAGAGTAACATTTCTGGGAGTTCCATTGCCCTTTAAGTCATGCCCACACTTTTGTCTAAAAGCCTTCGAACGGGCACGGAGTGAAAAAGGTATATTTGAAAATGGTGAAATCCCCAAAGTCGATTGCTTGGGCAGTAACCTTGAGCATGTAGTCGTAAAGAATAAGAAATTATGACAAACGCCTTTTAAAGGAGCTGGGTAGTCGCCAAAACAGAATAAATTCTCGGACCCGCCGACTTCGTTACGTCACATCCGGTTGTGATTCTTGGTTTATCGATTTGATCCGAAGCCGATGAAGCCATCCATGCATTGTGTTTAGCACAGTATACAACTCACAACGTACGTAGTAGATTCGCGTTGCGTGTTTCAGTGCGATAAATTTAACTTTAGTGGAATTAAGACACACGACTATTTCGGTCATCATCTGCTGTAGGTTCATGGACAACATTATCAATTTTTACAGGTAATTGAAACTGTTTTTTTACGATCAATGAGTTTTTTGCGTGGTAGACCTAGGCGCTAACCCTAGCCTAAGTTAGGTTAACGTTAGCACTGCTATCGATCAAAACCGTTACAATGGAAACGAATAAAAATGTCTGTGCCAGAGGAAAAGTAACGAACTAGAAATTCAGAAATAAATTGCCTAATATCTTGCAAGTGGAAAAACAAAAATATAAGAAAACATATAGGAGCGATATCACTAATTTACATTGCAAAAATTATTTTAAATGAGAATTTAAAACGTATTAAGAGGAATATTTTCAATATTAGCCTCCCACTGAGGGTAAACCTCTACTTTGGTATGACGTTTTCATTTCGGAAGTACGCCACTACCCAGCTCCTTTCAGAGGAAAATCGAAACTTGTGTAGCCATCATAAGGACCGGTCAGGTGTGCCCCTTAATGAGATTTTAAATTTGGAAGCTTCGTTTGTTCTTTGGTAATACCCTCAATAGACTGAAGTTAATCTTGGTAATTTGGTACTATCCTTCGTATTCTGCTATTATCTATGATAATCTGGCACTAATATTCGCAGGTCTTGTAATCGCTGGTAGTGATTATTGGTCCATCAGCAATGGGACTTTGTAAATTTTAATTCTGAAGATTGCAAGAGGGGCAAGTCTGAGTCAATGTATACCTTTTAATTATTCTCGAAGAGATTGATTCAGCAAATGAATAACAGCTAGACTGAACGTCATCATCAACTTTGTGTATTTCTTGTGTTTCTGTTACTACAGAGCTATACCTCCAAGCCTTCTTCACCTCGTCCGGGCCAAACACTACCTTACATGCTGCCAGTGGAGTCGGGGAAGGTGACACGACACTCCCTTACATGCTCGAGTGGCTGGCTGTGACACTACTTTACATGATGGAGTGGCGGGCTGTGGCACTACCTAACATAGTTACATAATAGTTACATAATATTGCTTCAGCACTAGAGGCTTGCAGCCTGCCCCCGAAACTTTCATTACTCTTAAACAGCCAGTCTGTTATAACGCCTAGGCCACAGATAAATTCATTAAGAGTTTCTGTTGTAGTGTTTGAATTCATGTCCATGCGATTGACAATTATGATATCTAAGAATAACTTATTTGTTTCATGTGCTTTACCTACTTCTGTTTCATTGATCTGTGTATCTTCAAGTTCTCACAAAATTTCAATATCATTCACAAATTGTACTGATGAAGCCAGATCATCCGACAACTTAAGGAAAGGCCTATCTTAAACTACAGTAAAAGTGACTGACTTCACATTTGTGGGCAATCAAATATCTTTCCTACCTACAACAGAAACATAAAGTGCATTTTCACCAGGGAAGAGGTGGTAATTAAAGCAGTCCTCTTCCACATCTTAAATTTTATTCCTTTTACCTATCTGAAATAGATTACACATCCTTCTATTGTCTGCTCAGTGTAAAGAATTCACCTTCCTCCATGCTAAGCAGTTTATTCCCTTCCCCTTAGACAGAATGAAGAAAACATGCATGACATACCAATACCTTTTGACAACCAAGGGTATGAAAAGGGACATGTTGACCTTATGTTAAAACTACAGAGTTCAAAACGCAGTATGCAGTACCGAAATTAATATCAAGAAGGACCACATTAATATTAATAGATATTTAGTGTCCTGTTGATTTATTATAGACATGGACTACCAATCTACCCCGCTAATCAGGAGGTCAATGACATGCATGGGTGTATATCTCGAGTTATTTAAACGTGTCTGGCATGCCTACGTGTTTTACTATTGCATGCTTGTTATACTTTTGTGGCCATATTAAAGGGTCCCTGCATTTGACCTTTCATTACAGTTGTTATGACATGTGAGAACCTGAATCATCCAGTGAGTATCTTTTAACGTGGGTACCTCCCTGACATGTTGACTTTGCTGCTCCTGTAGTTCTTTGTTCATGGAATCCGGATTCATTGTGTGTTGAAAAAAATAGCTGGTGTTTTGTTAAACCCACTTAAATGGATATGATGTCAATGGGGTTGTAGAGTGTTTTGAATGGGTTTGCCCAGGGAGGTGTCATGTGAATAACCCCTGAATTGGCAAGAATGTCTTTCAGTTTCAAAGGCAAATTGTTGATTTCAGTAGTACAGAGTTCAATTTCCTTACATCTAATTTACACGTAACAAAACTTGTAATTTTACATACTTAGCCATGAAACGACCTAAATATGAAAAGTCGCTAGGGATGTTTTGCCATCGAGGTAAACAACCTCGTGAAGAAGGAAAGATAAGGTCCCCAATCATTTTCAAGCAATATTTTTCAAATAAATCTCACTGGCTAATATTGCCAACTTTTTCTACCATATGATAATCTTCAGCTAGCATCCGTGTCGAGGATCAATTGCCGACAAAAAATAGTCACAATAATTTGTGGCCACAGCTAAAAAACTAAGAGCGCTATAAAATCTTTAAATGAACGTCCAAGATACCATGAACAATGGAAGAAGGATCTCACTTTTTAGCCAGCTGGCATTTTTCTAGTGACGACTCCCTGTCGCTGGGGAGTGACGGTACTTGATGCTTTTCCTTTCAAAAATGCGGTAATATTATTTATGTAATGGGCTTATGCTCATGCATACTTTGTAGAACAAGCGATGTAGGGAGACAATTTTACACCGAAAGTGAGGTCCGAATCATGTCAGAGAGGCAATGGGCAGTGGGGGTAAAGCGCTTCACTTTCGGCTCTTTCAGGTTTTGTTGAAAAGGTACCAGTGGAGTTTACAGATATTAGTCTGGTGGGAAATCATGAGCAGTGGCATAGCTGCAGTGGCGTGAGGGGGACGTGCCGCCCCAGGTGCCTCCTACGGAAAATTTTGGAATGTACAGTTTTATATATGTTAGTCCTATAGGAGAGGGAGAAAATTCAGAAACTGTGTCCTCCCAGGAAAGGTTCGTGACCCCCAGTGCCCCCTGCTCAAAAAATCCTGGCTACGACACTGATCATGGGACAAAAATGACTGGAGATCCGGGACTTTTGAGGGTCATGATGGAGCTTTAAAGGAACCTTAAACTTTTGAACAAGAAATCAGACGCAGCCTATACATAGACTTTGCCGCCAATGAAATATATAAACCTGAGGATTATCCTTTTCTTCTGCCCAGGCCTATATATTAACGAGTTCTACGAGGCGAAATTAAACCATTTTAGGAAATTTGCTCTAAAGTTGTGTTGGGTACTTCCAAGGACATCTGCAAATCTTGAAACTAGAATCCCGTACATTGATGTAATACTTTGAGGGCTAAGTCTCAAAGTAACCTCGAGGGAGTAGGCCAGGTGTACCAATTGTTACGGGCCAAGAGCCACTTTTACCAGCGATTTATACTCTAAAGTAATTATCGTAGCCAGAACCCGCACCACGTGCTATAACCACCTTTAGAAGTTCCCGGCTTCTCCAATCTTCTGCCGGCCACGTTCGTGTACGTCGTTAGCCACACGTGGCCGGCCGACCACCACTTGGGAAGCTAGGGAGTAGAAGACAATTCCCATAGTGGTTGATCAGGACATTGAGTAGTGATTAGTGGGGGTATGAAGGAACTCTTGGGCTATTAAGTGTGGTCTTTGTACAATATTGTTGTAACATAAGGCCTGAAGTGAGCAAAATTCCATTCGTAATGGGTACGCCACTAGCTAGCTGAATAAAAATACTTTCTTTCCTAAAAATATTGGAACTTATTACTATGGTATGTTGTATCATATGATCTTTCAGGCATAACAATTCACTGATTACATTATTGGGATTTTGAAAGGAAATAAGGATAGTGAGCAGGTGGGAGTAAGATCATCTTCCATTTCCTACGTACGACCAGCTCCCTCTTTTCTGTTTCATAAGTTTTGTAAACATTTGAACATCCAGGGGTTTTAAATAATCAAAGTTCAAAGTGTCAATACCTGGTTAGATGCCCGAACATAGCCTACTAATGAAAATAAACTGAAGAGATCTAACGCTGCATTTCACATTCATTTCTATCGTACTGTAAGCTCATTTAGGACCATGCACTCCAATGCAGAAATAAGTGGAAACGACAAAAGCCCTTCCCGTTTTATGCACCTGGAGGTCTACGTCTGTTAGGACAAATGGATGACCAACCCTTAAGATTTTACGCCGTAAAGGTTACAATGGAAACTCATGTACCTTAAAAGCAAAAAGAAATTTAGCAGACGTACAGTGTAAAGGAACCCGTGACCTTACATCAGAACGTAAATCGGTTGTTTACAGCGACCCAACAAGCAGCTGAATGGTAACCTCTAATGCAATTTTTAAGGCAGATTTCACATTGTCCGGTCGAAGTTGTTCTTTTGAATCCAGTCGCTACAATCAGAAACGAAACACAAAACCTTCTTGTGATCAGCACAATGCGAAACCACCAGAATGGGAGAGAGATGTTGGTTTTGTCGCTTTTCTGGGTATAAGGAGGGTAAACTAATAAAAGACTGATATTTTGTAGAACTTATCTTTCGTTATTAAGCTATTTAAGCATTTTAAGCATTTTTAAGCTATTTAAGCTATTTTTAAGCTATTTAAGCATTCCTTGAAAGGCATCAGGGGATATTAAATTGCTTCAATTGAACGTTTACATATAATGGGTTCAATGATGCAAAACAAGACTTTTTTCGTGATTGTAAACATAGATAAGGTTAGGTCATTTCCGGGTTCGTTTGAGGTTTATAGTCGCCATAGGCGTACGGGGGTCAATATATCTGGGTGGGGGGGCAGGGATACTTATGCCCGAATTCAGAATTCTGGACCAAGTTGCCCGAATTCTGGCCCGCAAAAAGGGCGTCATTCATCTTCTTGGCTGTCTCATTTGCCCGAATGGATCCACTATTTTTGTCCAAATTGGGAGGGCATATACTTCCCTGCCCCCGCCTCGTACCATTATGATAGTAGTACATCTTTATTATGTTAAATATATATAGTAGCTGTTTTGCGTTAGGGCTGCATTTATGCTGCTTTCTATTATTCAGAACTGTCCTAGCTACAAAAGAATGTTGTGCGCGGTCTTGAATTTTAAGTTTTATGAATACCTTCATTGATGGGTGTTTTGTCCCGCTGATATATTCCCGTGACATTTCTAACTTTTTTACTTTTAGAACAAGGGTGGTCGTAAACAATTGCAACATGATATACACGCTAGGTCAATATTTATTTTCAAAGATACTTTGGTACATTGTTTTGTTTATGACAAACTTACTCCAGAGGGCAAAATATGACCAAACACGCTAACACAGTTGGCAAGGAAAAGGTGCCAAAAGGTCACTTTTTGTCGTTTTAAGCAAAATCATATTACAAGACAGCAACATCTTTGGACGACAGCAACATTCCAAGAGACAACAAAATACTTCAGGAGACGATAAAACAAATGACGAGAAGACAAAATGTCTAGACTCTTTTTGCATTTCTTAGCATCCGACTCTAAAATTCGACCCTGGCATTCTTTACAGAGTAACCGTAAAATACGCCGTCAATTCATATTCAGTAGACGTATTTGCTTTACCGATCATACACAATTAAAGGGCAATATAGGTACGATTTCGGTTACCTTGAAATAGCTTACAACGATTCCTTTTAGCGTTAAGCAGAACAAATACTTGCAAAAGACGGACGTGTTGCGGTCTCCCTGTGCATATCCAGTCCACAGCTAGTTGTATAAGGTATGGTTTTTTAATTCGTTGGAAATGTTTTCTCAGAGCACAATCTACAGGCCACCTTGACCAAAGAACTTTGTGTAAATTTTATGTATCACAAACAAGAGCACTCCAACTGCTCATATTGCCTCCCGACGTAGATATTTTGGTAACAGATAAACGACGGTTTGCACGAACTGCCTGGAAAATGCTAAAAGTGTTTCATTTCGGGTTTCAGTATTTAGATTGGCGGTTCAGATGCGCTGTCAAAAAGATTCAGCATTTGCACTCACATACACGGATGTTTTCCAGCCTTTCAACTTCGTAACTGATATGGTTAGCATACATATATATGCAAAAAGGAGTGCAGAGACTGGTAGTACTTAGGTACGCATTCGCATACGTCTACTCATACCAACAATATTTAATACATAGTATATACAGTTTAACACATGATAGGCAGAACGTACTTTTACAAACGTGTATGGTTTTGGAAATCCATACAATATCACCAAATAATTGGAACCTAGGATACCGTATACATGCCAAATAGATTCTGCAGAAAATATTACCAGAAAGGTAAGATTTGCACTGTACGAAAACCGTCCTTTAATTTGCAGGAACAAAAACCCGAAAGGTTTCAGTTCTGTGTATAAAATAAAGTCTCGACTGAGGCTGCTTCATTTAAGAAGTACTAAGAGTGGATATTACACAGATGCAAAGTCATTATTATTAAATTTAGCTGTTCTTTATGATATTAGATTCGATATTTTTACTATCAGCTCTCCCAGGACAGACCAACTGGAACAACATAATGTTCTGCATTTTTGTATTTTGCAGTTTCTTTCACATTGTACAAGAGTTAAGTAAGAAATGACATATGTGTGATGGATATAGCGTTTATGCAAGGGTCAATCGTTATCTTTACCCTACCCTCCTCAAGCCTTCACCAATTTCACCTTTTAAGGAAAACTAATTAGTGGGAGATTCACCCCTGTATTGAAAATTGTAAGGTACAGGCGGTTTGACAATCACTATAAATCTTTTAGCTGAGGATTTACCAGGACTTCCATTGTCTTTAGGTAGGGATTCACTAGTCTGCAAATAATTGTTAGTTCAAGATTCATCACTGAATAAAAAATACCTTCTGTTGCCAACTTTATGAGGATACATCAGTGAGCGATTTAAGCTAGGGGCCCAGGCCAACAGCATCAGCACAAGCTAGCAAGCAGCTTGCGCTGCGCTGCCGGCAGCGCCTTTGGCCAGGCATACGTGCACAGGTGCGAATACCATGCAAGGGTGAAATTAAGGTTTGCTGAATCAGGAGCCGCTTTCAGTCAAAAAGGTTTTTGGTGCAACAAAGAGAAACTTGTGCTTATCAGGACACAGTTACCAATTTCAATGATGAAGGCACATAGGCTATGCCATGTTTAAACTTCATACCGATATATGGTCTATTGTTTCATATAGATATAATGTTAATATGGTACAGATTGATCACCATGAAGCATGGTGATCCTTCAAGATTTGGTTGTCCAATCCAAATTTTGTCATTCTCCATATATGTTCATTGGTCCATATATTCTCTGAGTGTGCAACGATTCAATGGGATAAAATTCGTAAGAAGGAAAAAAAAAATCGCTTTTACCGTATGTTACGCAATGGCAAAAGTGCCAAGATATGCTTGAGAAAGTTACATCGTAGGGAAAAACATTCGATCTAAACCTCGCAAATGTATTGCACATTGTTGTATGAGGGGCTTTTGCACATGCCATGTAAATGTTTTAACGTTCTTGGCCACGTGGAGTGTTGTAGATGCTTTAATTTCAATTATCGATCCTGCTTCGTGGAAGGTACTGTTGCTAGTACAAACGTGTGTGCAGAGAGCATGCATTCCGGGCTGAAGGTGCTTTGGTTGGGGAGTAACCTTTGTATATGTAATCTTAGCTAATGCCAAGACCTATCACTCTAGAATATTATTGGTTTATTTTATCTTTTCCACCCATCTTTCATTGATACCGGGAACATTTTGATCGAAATTCTGAGGGTTCCACAAAGCCATATTGCGTACACCGTTAGACAGTACAAAAAGTCGAATGTTTTAAATAATCAAAGTTGGTGCTACATGATTACATCAGGGAGATGTTATTTGGAAGGAGGTTTAAGGGAAAGTTTAATTTATGCTAATACGCTACAATCCACTAAATACCGAGGAGATTATTTATGATAAGCTACTTATTCCGTTGATGGGGAATTCTTTCTTTTATTCGTTCGTCTCAATGTGACATCGATATGTTAGCAACATCATTCAGGTCTAGTAATCCTATCACAATTGGCTTACTCAGGACAATGCTTTGATGAGTAGGTTTACGCCGCCACCAATTTAGGGGCAGGTGCTACAAAACTCGAAACGACTGTTTCATTGAAATAAACCAATGAGGTCTGCCCCTTCCTAAAGAAAGAACGTCATGCAAATGAGCTGCAGAGGCAGAAGTCTAAATTTTGTCGCAACAATTAGGAAAGTTTCCGGAAGCTTCCTGAAATAACCGGGTATACAATCAGATTCAGATTTTTACATAAACCCTTACTGGTATACTCTGATCCGCGTCCACGAGCGTCCAAAGATGCAATAATTTTTAATTTTCCAGCGACTGGCAATGCTATGGCAGTAGCGACAAACCCCCAGTTTTACTGTTGATGTAGCAGACGACAAATCCCCTTTGTCTGAATTACGTAATCCAATGTAAGTCTTATAGAAATGCCAAGAAGGATACAACAGACAGATTACTGTGTGACCTTGGCGGCGTAAACTTCACTTCAAAGCGATGTATCTCCTTCCAAATAACAACTCCCTGATTACATCGACTGGGAAATCTAAATGTAATCCATTCACAAGGAAGCTTAAGTATCTTGTAATGAAATTTACAACATTTTACCGACGTCTATTCCATTTTTTTCCTCAAGCTGGTCACAAATTCTCCATTTGTCATATTTTTGTGAATACTCTTGTGAATTGTACAATTGCTTTGTTCATTTGAAGCCCGCTATTACGGAGAGATTTGCAACGGACGCTCCACAAATTTTGGGGTCGTGTCCATTCTTGATGACTTCAAGGATGACGGGAGCTACTTTTGGTAAAAAAGTGGCGCCTGGTACCACTCTTTTGGGGGTCTAACGGGCGCTGTTTGGCAGAAAACGAGCGCCAAATAGAGCCTGGTGCCAGATTAATTTCACCCTTGATGCCATTCCTTTGTTGTATAGCGTTAGGCCATGCGATCTGTCTTCATATGATATTCGTCACGGTGAACACTACGCACGTTCCATGTGTATTATGTGTACGTAGTCTACGTACGTGCCTTTGGCATACACTTGCGGAGACAAAAGCATGCTGTCAGTTTTCCACATTTCAGGATTTTCTCGAAACCATGTCAAGTCATGTTTTAGCGAAAATTATGTCCACACATAGGAAACTTTCGACGATCACAAAATTATTGATCGACGCATTTTCACCATAGTTATGGAAATCTTTCATTGAAGATTTGATGCTTTCAACATTTTTAGTACGAAAAGTTTCGGTCCGTCGTGGAAAATGTTTAGGTCAAGTTCCACTATTTTCCAGTTTTTGAGACTTGAAGACTCGACATTGATTCGACGTCGAATCCGCAACGAACCTTGAGGGGGATCGGATGAAGATTGCATTGCAATTGACACATGCATTAATAAAATCACTTCGTGGTTGCAAGTGGACGATCTGATATTTTGCCGCTTTCTATTTTATGAGTAGCAAAATGATTTCAAGAGGAAACCTGATGAAAAGTGATACATATTAATGATAATTTTAAACTTCCCTTTGTCATTTGAAAGTATTCTCATCCAATGAAAAAGCCCAAACTTTATCCCGTTGTTGCTTTCTTGCATTCAGAAGTAATGAACTTGAGTACACACACGCACCCTCAATCGCATGCAATCTTCTGTACTCGTAGTACTATTCATGTGGTTCTCAGAAAATGTGAAAATCAGGTTCTAATACATGTTCTTTAAGCATTATGTTCGTATTTGAACTGGGGATTTTAAACTCACACTTCAAGCTTAAAAATGTATGTTGGCTTCCATTCTACGTTGAACAAACTTACAAACAAATTTTATGTAAGCAACTTTTAGAGCTACGGTATCACACATAAGGCTGATTACCTTCAGCAACTGCCCACGAGTACTTTGGTCCCTGCATCATGATCAAAATTGTGCCTCAGGCTAGAAAACTGAAAAATTACATTTCACAATTTGTGACGCAACCAATACCCATATCTTGTATTACGAAGATGTTATGAAACCCATGGTTTCAGATTTTTGTATTTGACGAGACTGTTTTCAATCCTAGATATAGATTAAATAATTTTTGTATCAGTTTCTTTTGAAGGATCGCTTGAGATTTTTTCAATGGATGCTGTAGAAAACCACGATGGGAATGATCCTGAGAATGCAAAGACGAAAATGCGGGACTTGTTGAGGAGCGGGTAATGTTCATAAACATTATTCAATGTCAGGACATTGCATCTGATCACTTGTCTACAGTAACTGTACAAAGCGTTAAGATATTAAACAAAACAGAGATAACCGAAGCATTATCTTTTAATTAAAACATGTAAAACGGATTTAGCTAAAAACAGAATTGAGAGTTGTAAATGGTTCGGAGCAAACAGTTCTCAAGTAAGTCTTTAAAAAAGCATCAGCTGAAATACACATGTTAAAAATAATATGAGGGAAAATTGCTTACCCCATGAAAATCGCGTCCAAAAAGACATTCACAGGCTCTCGGTTTAGTAAAAATGTATAAACTGGCTAATGTTTGTAGAAATAAATTAACCTTTCAGTAGAAGACTGCTTTAATGTGTGGGTCGGTGCCCTCAATATTTTAAATTTGAAATGACTGCTTCATTGAAATACTTTAGTCTATAAGTTTTATGGAAGATACCGCATGAACGTGGTCTAAACGTGGTCATTTACCTGAATATTCCTGAGATTATCAGACTCTTGTAAACAACTTCACACAAAATCAAGCTGACGTTCTCTTATGCTCTACACCAGGCGGCACAAAAACCTAAGTACTTATATTTTCTGCCTACAAGCCGTGAAAAAGCAACGAACAATATCTACTCACTTCTTGTCAAGATGTAGCGGAAGTCTTGCCCCTTGTGTAATAACATCCTTATACAGTGTAAGTCTTATAGAGACTTCCAAAGAATGATAATGGAACGACTACAGGCTGTTACTGACGTTGCAAAACTCGTCTCAAAGGAAGTTATAACAAGCTACCTCAATTGTAATGACAACTCTGTGCTCACAAAAGCAGTGTTTCAATGCTTAGAGGTTGCTGCTGTTTTTACCATTTCGAAAGTCATCTCTAACTTGTATAGTATTTTCCCGTTTACTTTTCGAACAAACTTCCTAGATGTTGTTATCAGTAAGATTCTAAAATTCTTTTGTTCCAACGTACATGCCATGTATGTCCCAAAGTCGCAGAAGGCCAAATTAGCATTATCTACGGCTCAAAGCCCGTATTCCTTCCACAAGGTTTGTTGTTCTGGAATAATATTGTAAGTACTAATTCTTTATCACGAATTCTTCCTCGTTCATTGGAGTGTCAATTCTGCAAGTTACTTCAATAGCATTTATATGTTGCAAATTGAGCAGTTATGACCGTCAACAACATTCCTTATTTTTATACATCGAAATGCTTTAAAGACTTAACGTCGGCAAGTTGTTTGGTATTACGGCCATTCAAACGGCATATTTTGTTTTTAGTATTTTGATTCTTTACATCATCCTTTCCTTTCATACTCTTCAAACAGATAAAGTAATTACAATACCGGACACAAGCACAATCTAAAGCCCAAGTTTATAGCTAATCTCATTTTTATACGTTCATTAAACATAATTATGATCTAGAATTCCTCTATTGTGGGTGAGGTTTTGTAGTTGTAGATTTATAGCTTCGTAGTAAGGATGGGGTTGGGGTTTTTAAAAATATTTGTGTCTAATGTTCTGAGGTATTGAGTAGCTGAGACTTTTTGGCCTGGAATGGACTCATTTCTTATTTACACTTGACTTTTTGGTCCACACAGGATAAGAAAAATAGATAACCTTCAAGGCAGCAATGCATAAGAAGCATTAACCCACGAATGTGCCCTTTACGCATTCAGCTAAAAGAATCTGCAGTTTTTTCAACCAGTGCAGCTACAAAGAGTACAGTATTCAATGCACTGACTTGTTGAATGGATTTCCCCACAGCATTTTCGGCAACTTAGAAGACAGAGTCTGCGAACGTTTGGTAAATGGCGTGAAACTGATTGAGTTGAAGAAAGGCAAACGAATTCATGCCGGAAATGAGCTCCATAGCAATGTCCATATTGTACAACGTGGGGCACTCAAACTTTGTTTCAGCGAGGGAGAGGCTAGTTTTGCTTGTTTTGATCTGTCTTTTATCTTTTTCACATCTGAAATATTACAATATGCTATAAACAGAACTGTATCACGGAACATAGCTATCTAGTAGAAGTCGAATTTTCTTTACGTTCACGGGGACGAAATGAAAAAGGGAATTCTCTGAAGTTTACCTAAAGAGAATATTTTAGGGGTATATTCTTGTTTATGTTACGCCCAGTAGACTTGGTGCTTTATGATATGAAGGTGGTTAAGACAGGCTACTGTTTAAAGTATAACGTTGACACCCTTCTTTAACCGTAAAATTTCATCGCCGTTATAACATAGACACCTACGGTAACATTTAGGTTCTTCATGCAATATACCCCAGATAGATCTATACTTGAATTCCAACAGCTCCTTATATCGGAGACTATAACTGAGTGGTTCTCCGTAGTTATATCTGGATGCTTGGTGGTAACATACTGCTTGCACTTTTTGTAATCCAAGTCATAGTGTTCACATATAACACATCTGAAAAGTTTATAATGAACTCAAAACTGAATCATTTTGGAAAAACAAAAACCTACATCTAAGACGGAGAGGTCGATAGTGATCATTTAGCCATCACTTTTCCTTATTTTTTCCGATGACACCCATTATCACCTAATTCCGCTCTACAAAACACTTTGGGTATATTATAGGTGTTCGATCAGGAAGGTGATGAATCATTGCGGGAAATGTGCGAGAGCATATGTAATAATGTACATGACAGAAGAGATACGGTAAAATTAAGAGAACAGGTTTAACTGTAAATGTACATCATTCTTATTAGTACAAGAAAACGAGACCCAGAAATGGAAGAACTACTGGTAAGAAAGATGTGGCAGTTGTAAGGAATGTGACAGAAGGAGAAAGTTTGTACAGCCTATTCAGCATTGCAGCAGAGATGACCGTAAGTAACTAATATACTGAAATGCTGTTTACAAAAGATGACAACAAAGTAAACTAGTTCCACACAGATCTTTGGTAACAATTAACAAGATAACAGTGTGGTACAGTCTTCCTTTACCATCACTTAGATATTTTGTAAAAGGATTAGAGGTGGAACAGCTCTGTCTGCCTGCCCTTTCAAAGTACTGAAGCAATAAATATGTTCTAATACCATACATTGGCATGAAATCAGTAACCTCTTGTGACCTAAATTTTGATCCATTTTCGGGAACTAGGTATTCAGCCAATCCTTGTTGAGAAAAAAATTCAACCTACATTTACATGCAGTTTCTGCTTTATTGTCTTGACCTACTTTTTCATCGAATGAACAGCTATCAAAGTAAAAAGATGTTTTATATATGCACAAATGAAACATGGAGGAGGAATGCTAGACTTAATCTGTTGCTAAACAACATTTTCTTTTACATTTTATTTGATTTGTGCTTCTTATCAGGAGATTACAAACAAAGCGGCTAGCAAGGGTAGCCAAATCTAAAGGTTTTGTAGGCTAGAGATCATTTAGAATGTGTTGACTGAAATGTTTTAAATCCACAACACTACTACCTCACAACACTATCCCTACTCACAGAAAACCTTGTGTCTTACGGATAGGAGTTACATAAAAGTTCTTCTAACTATAATTTATTATAGACTTGAAGCAGCTTCTAGTATTACCTGTAATAAAACATTAAAGTATTAAGCACCAAGAAGATGTAACTTGGTAGAATACAAATTGCGATATTTGTGGAAGATCCGCCATCTTGTGTAGCTTATGTATGTATAGAATCGTGTGCTTCCTATAGTCGGATAGTTTTTTTTTTTACTCTTACGTATTGATAACATTGATATCCCTTTTATCGAATACTCAACGGGGAAGATTGGTATCGGGGAAGGCAGATAGTAGGCGTCAGAAGCCTGTCAGAGTGTAGTCCAGTCCCTAGTGAGGTTTAAAAACCAACTTTCTGATGAGGTTTTAGAAGGAGAATTCTCGACCAGCTCTGAATGTAATGAAAGCTACCTTTTCCGGCTTATGACCAGAAAGTAGAACTTACAGAAGAACCAACATGCTAGACGCATTTCATACTTTAATGGACCTTAACAATTTGGTGTCTGCTGCATAGAGCAAAGTTTTCATGAGCCTCGTTGTATTTACAGAATTTTCTGCATTGAAATGAAGCTCTTAAAACATCCCAAAGTGACATAAGCTACCTTTTTGAAAGACGGAGGCTGTTGAAGTTTGAATTGGTTTGAATAACCAAAGTGACCTTCAGAATCTTAACATTAGTTTTCACAATATTAATTCAATGTAAAGATAATTTTGTGTGCTTAAAAGGTGAAACGAGTATTTTTCTATCCTGAAATACATTCTTGTTTGCTCGTCAAGTTAATGTGGCAATAATATTACGAAAAAGTGAGGTTGACTCTCATATTTGATGTTATATTTCCCAACAGGGGTACAAAGTCTACCCAGACGTTTGTGCAGAAGCAACAGTCGATGCTCTCGTTATACGCCTCCCAATAGAAACCATTATCAATTTGGCGCGTGAAAATGCTATCTTCAAGATTCGTCTATTACAGGTAAGATCTGGGACTGAACTGTCTTAAACAACAAATTTTGGAACACCTTAGACCAAGGAAGAATTAAATGTAACTTTTTTTCTTAAGATTGCAAGGCGTGCATCATAATTTTGAATAGACAACTTGTGGGTAATAAATAGTTCTGAGGGTGTTACAGGTAAAGCAGGTAGGTGCCTTCCCCAGTATTCCTAAAATGGAACATTTCTCAAGTTTCTACATTCTACAACAATTGTCAGACTCCCGGAAGCTGTTGTCACTTTAATAAATTGTCTCTTTCTTACCATAGATGATGCTGATTCGATCAAGTTCCATAATGCGCATCATCCTTAGCATACGGGGAATAGAACCAGAAGTTTACACGAAGGTTAGAACATAATTTAATAGATTTCTCCCCTAATCAGTGTTTGGCTATAGTGACAGTAATATTCTGCGTTAATGTAGATGGATTCGGGATTGTTTCAGTTGGGAAAGGGTTACTATAAACCATAGGATAATGGGTGTCAACTTACTGAACGTTGTTACAATTCTCTATATAATCGCACAATTAAACGAACTTAAAGTGAACTTAAAGTGTAGTTTGATAATGAATCTATCGAATCACTATGCATGCATGAAGGAATTACGTGCCCACCCGAAGTTATCTAAGGTTGCCGTTGCTGTTTCTGCTACGACAATTATGCCCTTAACTATAGCAGTCTGACATTTCTAGAATTTAATGCTTTTGCTTCTAGTAGAAGGCTTCAGCTTATCCTATATCAACTGATTGATTCTCGTTTCTTAAAGCAAATTACAATTTGCAGGTCTTGCATAATTTTTGCATTTCCGTTTAAATTTGTCATCCGACATTTTGTTAGTCTGTAACTCTGTGATAATATTAGCAATATTTGCGGTAAGGGTGGATCACAGTCCTCTCCACTAAGCTCAACTTTCAGACTTTACAGAAAATTATTGGTATCTGTATCTCCCTGGCTATCTGCCGGGGTCTGAAAAGCATTGAATATGCTAGAAATGTCATCATCAAAATCATCTGATTTCACTCTTTTGGCGTCTGGCTAACCCGAAGGGTCGTCAATCTTTTTTTCTTGGACTGGTCTTGTACTGCGTCTGCTAAAGCTTGCTGTGTGAATTGTGATATAGCCGGAGTAATGCCAGGAGGCAAGGAATCCTAACCTTCTGAAGGACCTGCCTCGTTTTCAGAAAATTGGAGATCTTCTCCAAGAACAAGTTCATCATTCATTTTGAATGGAAGTTTTACAAGTACTGAAATCCACGTTAGGAGTGTAATAATTATTATCTACTCCTACAAACGTTTCTGGGAAGGAGCATTTACAGTTATGTATACTCCTTATGTAGCCTTGCGTGTGGTTGTATTAAACCACGCTGAGAATTTATAGGAGCTGTAACAGTTATGTCTACTCGGTTGCAAAAGGCTGTACAGACGCAAGTACTATACTGAATGAATAAGGCTTTATACGCAAAGGAAAGTCTTATTCGCTTCACTGCTCTTGAACTGTGCATACAAACCAGGGACATCCTGTACAAACTAACCCATACAGTTGCTTTACTATATGAAGTGACTACTGGTTGATATTGCACCAACGAAGTCAGAAGACACAATGAGACTCTAGTCAGAAGCACGCTCTCACATAGTTCCTATAAATAATGCATTGTGGTGAGATAGAATTTACAGGATCTACGTAAGTCTTTCCTGGCTGCAAGCACAAACATCATTCTGCAGGCGTCATTCTGGCCAATTTTGTAATCAACTCTATGATCCTGCCATGCATATACGATCACAAAAGCTGTTTTAATATTATTCTTCAGTGTTTATAAACGTTTACAACATAATACAACAGCGGGTACGAAAGGTTTACGTTTTCGTACGAGCTGTTGACAGTGACAGATCACTGGGGAGATGACGGGGAAAATGGCATAAGTAGGTATAGACACAAGGAAAACATGCTGGTTTATGTCTACATCTAGATCTGTACATTGGTGTAATGCTTTTATCAGGATAACCTTCTCGTCATTTTATGTACAGGCGCAATTAGGAGAGGATGTCATAGCAGAAATGAACACAGTGAGGCAGTGGCGTAGCCAGGTTTTTTTTCGGGGGGGGGGGGGCAAGAGCACCAAGATTTCCCCCAATTAGTGATCTGCTTCCTAATAATCAGTGTTCTCCGCAGGGTCCAAATTTTGTCCGGGTGATTTCTTCTGACCTGGCTGATGTGACTGATCGCCGTCCTGGGGGAGGGGTCTAAGGGGAGGGGAAAACCCCTCATGTAAGGTGGACTAGGTGCAAAATGGTGCCACATTTGGTGCTAAATAAAAATTGAATTCCCACCAAGAATTCCTATTTTTGGGAAGCTTTTTTATCTTGCTTGTCTTGGTGAATTTTTCTTGAGTCCTACTGGTAGTTCAGAATCACAATGGGTGAATTGCAGTAATTAAGTGAACCCTGCACTTTCCCTTCATCAGTTCACCACATTCACCACAATCAGTGAATTTAACGAGGACCTGCCCTGGTATCATTGTATAGCACTTGACCACTGACCTATTCTAACAAACTGCATATACCACAATGCTGCTCCTTTAATTATCAACAAACATTGAAGTATACAGTAAAAGGACAGAGTCCCTTGTCAGAGGTCCAGACAGGGACGACGCTAGAGGAGGGTGTGGGGGTGTGAACATGCCCCCCCCCCCCATCCACGCAGTCGGCAAAATCCTGCACTAGTCGGCAAATGAAGGAAAAAGGGAAGTGCAAACGAAGGAAAGTAAGAGGAAAGAAGAAAGAGGGAAAAAAGAGGAGACTAGAGGGAGAGAGAAAGACCGAGCAAACAGAGAAAAGGACAGGGGAGGGAGGGACAAAGTAGGGCAAGAGAAAGGGGCTGGTGCAGACGGAAGACAGGAGATTGGAATGCATTTGTAAACAACGTTTATAACAATATTTTCAAAGCCCGTAAGCAACAACTTTTGAAACTTAAAACATATTCTGTCGGCAAAAAAGCAACGTAGGGCTTTTCAGTATCATTGTATACTAAAGGAGTTCATCGTTCATGTGGTTTCTGGCATTGAGTAGGTAAATTCTGCACCAGTCGGCAAAATGAAGGAAACATGACGAAAAGAAAGGAAAAAAGTGAAAGAAAGAGGACAATTTCTGTAATCAGAACCCAAAATTTTCGACGCGCGCTGTAATATCACCCCGGTTTCTTCAGTAGTTCCATTCCACATAGCTAGATACCATAAGTCCTGTCAACCTTACCAGGTAACATGTAGGCAGGGTACACAGGTTATGTAAATTTCATCCCATATCGCAAAGCCTAGTTGCCGTTCTCTACTGTGTCATGCGGTATACGGTCAGTTGGTGAGCGACTCACGGAGTAAAGTTTGGCTAGTCCAGGTGGCTTCGACACAATGTATGTTGTCCCTGATACAGCCTGCAACCCTTACAGTTTTTATGTTTTTACTGTTTGTTCTTAATGATGACATGTTTTTGTGTCAGCCTATCAAACATTTTCGCGCCCTTTGCAATTTCACGATTCAGACTCAAAAGAACAGTATCAGTGCGCAACTCGGCTCTTGACATATTAAGTAATATTATGCTAAATAAGTGATATTAAGTGATATTATGCTAAATATACGGTTCTCTGCAATGTCATGGGATAGTTAGGCTCCTTCATATCCCTTTCTCACACCCTCGACATGCTGTCTGAACTTGGGGTCTCTGGCATGGCCCGGCCCCATGTTCGGAAAATTCTGTCGCACCCATGGTCGGTTTACTTATTTTAGCTTTCAAAAGGGTCATTTCTGCGATAAAACCCCAAATTTTCGGTATGCTTTGCCCGCTCTTCCTCAGTTTCGTTACTAATAGCTGAATATAGAACAAACCCTTTCTATCTTTTCAAGTAACTTAAGTAGAATTTATCGTTTTATGTAAATGCAAGGAATCTCATCTGATTTCCCTTAACTAAGTTACAAGTAATGTTCTCTTGAGTCTGTCTTTCGGTACGGCTAGTGACTCGAAGAGGGAAGTACAATGTAAGTTGTGCCCGATTGGGCCCAACTGCCAGGACAGTTGACCTCAGTGGCGTACACAGGGGGGAGGCCATTGGGCCATATCCCCCTCACGGATGCCAATTTTTTCTGGTCCCTAAAACACGACGGTAAATGTTTTAACACAAATTTTACTTCCAAAGGTGGCATATAAGGCACCAGATTGCATATAAGGACACCTAATTTTTCAAAAATTTTCAGAGGGGAGGGGGACATTCACTCCCCTTACACCGCTCCCCAGGCCGGCGATCACACAACATATTGCATCCCCCCCTTGAGAGAAATCCTGGGTACGCTACTGGTTGACCTATATAAGCTTTAAATAAGTACAGATTCTTCCCAAAAGTTTCGCGCGCTTCGAGCGCTTTGCAATTTCACAGTTCAGATTTCGGGAACAACCTTAAATCGGGCGGAAGTATTTTCCTCTTGTATATACAAAATTTTATGCAATATATGCCCCGCAATGACATGGTATAGTACACAGGCTTTCTTCAAATCTCCCCTCACCAACCTCGCGACGGCATTGGGTCTGTCGAGGCTCCGGGTCGTTGCCCCCCCCCCCACCGTTGGGCAAATCCTGGCGCCACCCCTGCTGGACCACTACCGGTTGGGCTAACGGTTCTCAGATCTAACTGCATCTCTTATCAACACTTTCAGTCGGTATTTCTTTCTTCTTAGTCGGCAAATACGGCACCACACCACCCATGATAAATGCTCTGGCGACGCCCTGGGTCCAGAGATCCCATGCTGTATAAAACAGAGAGTAAAACATAACTAGTACAACTATAAGCATGGTGTCATCATTCCATCTCTGAAAACCTTAATGCGGACTGGTTGTGCCAGTGTGGCATATACTTTAAAATAAGTAAAGTGTACTGGTTGAAAAAATTTAAAATTTTACCAGATCATGCGCAACTTTCACCATATATTCACTTTCAAAATTTCCCCCAAGATTTTCCAGAGGGAGCAACTTGCCCCCCTGTCCCCCCCTGGCTACGCCACTGCAGTGAGGCTAATGAGGCTTTAAATAGTGTCAACTACAATGAGAAATGAAAAAAGATACCTGAACAACCCAACACGGCGTAAAGATAATGTTTGTGGCGAATTCATTCCAACTGATAGTTTACAGTTGTCTCCTTTGTTATTTTCTCTTTAATCTTTTAATAAATAATATGAAGTTTTCTAACGCTTGTTTTTGTGTTGTAGGGTAACCCTGACTTGCAAAGCAGGCCAAGTTTTGAAAACGTAAAAAAAGACCTCATCGGTACGTATAAACCACAGTTTAAGTTTGTCATATCTGTTTATTGTATGATATCTAATAGCCAACACTCTCAAACCATAATAAGAAATGAAATAAAAGAAATGGATTACGACACCTTCGTAAATCTTCTACACCGGATTGACACCAACTCTTTAACTATTCAAATAGTTGAATGAATTGCAGTAAAACAGAAAATAATTCATAGATAATTCATTGTTTCATTAGCATTCTGCATGGTTCTTGCCAAGTTTGGAAAGTAACGTAATGATTTCAAAACGGTTTTGATATTAAAATGGCTCAATTTAGACGTTCAATGGGGAGGAGGAGGAGGGGGGGGGGGACCACTAATCATTGCTTCCATAAAATGAACTTAATAAACAAAGTTTTGCAATAGTAAAACAGTTCTTTGCAGCGTTCGTGCACAGTTTGGAAAGTATTAATAAAGTCTTTATATATTAAATACTGGCTGCCAGAGAAAGCAGCCTGTTTCACGAAAAATGAATTCTTTGATTACTGGGTATTATCATGGTAGAAAATTTATCGCTGAGGCCGTTTTTATCACCTTATGGTGAATTTTTGTTCTGCTAGGGTAGAAAAAACACGATGAAATAAAGAACACCAGCAGTTCTCACTGCATACTCCTTATCTACACCTTACTCTCTTGCAGTCTACCTAATGGTTATAGTAAACTAAGGTCTTACGAACAAGTTTACATTTTGTTTATGTGGAAAATTGCAAGGAGCTTGGAGCTAAATACGTCGTATGGGAGCATTTGGCGCCAGTCACGTGCCTTTTTCAACCGTACGTAGCTATTTTATTGTCTTGGCTCAGGTTATAACTTCTGTCCAAGGTACAGCTGGCAACGTTTCAAAAAGAATATCCCTCGAACACTTTACATAAGAAAAATGGTTGTTATGTTTCATAGAAAACGCCCATGCAACGATTTTTGACTATTATTGAAAGAACTGTTTTGAAACTTTGATCTCTACTATTTCTACTTAATTTAAAAGACGTTTCACATGATTTCGACCTATGGGGAGAGTACGATGGGTTTGATTATCAAGAACTACTGTGGGGAATTGACGTGAAGCCGTACACAAGTGAGGTTTGTTAATTCAAAGCTCTTATACCATTCAATCGTTTCATGAACTTTAAATCAAAGTCAGTCCAGGTTATAAAACAAAAACCCTCTGCTTCTCACATTACCTCTTGTTTACCATCTTAAATACTTTGCCCGTCACATCGTTTCAACGACATTTGCGGCTTTGATAAGTATGTAACCTCAAAGAGCTGTATTACTTAGCAGAAGCGAACTAAAATATTGTGACCAAACATCCATAGAAGTCATTTTCGCACACTGTAAAATAAGTCTCATCAGCCGTGCACAGATCTGGAATCTGGTCAAATATTTTCCGTTCAAGAGTAAAGAATACTGATCAATTTTGAACCAATCATAGTCAAATAATTAACCAGGATCTGGGTAGGTACCGGGTTAATCAGATTTTGATCACATTTCACAAGGCAAATTTTAACGTGTATCTTTTATATCCCCGTTCTCTGGTCAGACTCCTTGTAAGTTTTTCTTTTTAAGATAACTCGCTACCTATGCAAAAAGAATTATGTAAGGTGCTGCAAACTGTTCACATTTCTTTTGAAAACCCTATATGGAACATCTGTTAATCACTCCCTGCTACTAAGTGAGCACAGAAATGGGTGGTGTTAACACACCATCAGATAGGAGAACACTTCCATAATGAGTCCCTCTTTGCAACATAGCAACATTGCCACTGTCCTTGATATCTAGTTTAAGACAACTAATTTGTTAGTTAGTTAGATGAGATTAACGACACATCAACACGAATGTGTTATATAAGTAGTGAGAGCAAGCTTTCTAGTCCTGAACCAATCAGAAGCCAGCATTAGGATGACGTCATGGTTGCTAGGCAACGGTAAAGGTCAAGGTCATCTTTATCACTAACCTATGATTCATCGAAGTGAAGGTCAATGTCGAAAGGGCAGGGTCAAGTTCAAAGTTGTGGTCAAAGGACAAGGTATGCTTGAAGGTCAAGATCGCAAGTATGACTGGTGGGATGGAGGGCTGTTGCTAGGCAACATCTAAACATTCTTGTAAGGATGAAGGCATTGTACGTAAGCAAGAAGCTTACAACAACGACTAAGGTAAGTTTGGGGTGGTAGCACATGTTGAGGTGATGTTGCTAGGCAACGAATCAACGTTTGACTGATGACGGGCAATCGAGGATGGGGGACATGGGATGGACTCGGATCATAAAGGGCCCTAGTGAATGACACAACATAAAAAGGAAATACAAAAAAGCTTGAGTGCAGCTCTGTTTATTCATATTAACATTACAAAAAGATACACTTTCTCGTAACATGCACTACTTTGGTTAATACATGTCATAGCGACGAGGAGACAGGCCCGACCTGTTCCTGTATAAATCATTTCGGATCCTTACGTTACGGAAAGGGTCTTTGGGGCCCCAACCAACGCCCGAAAGCGTGAAAAGCAACCGACCATGATTCTTTTCTCCGATCATTTGTTTCAGCAACCAGAAAATAGGTCGCAGCCTATGTGGTGCTGATCTCATAAAGGCCGAAAGGGCGTTTTAAATCTGCAACTCTTTTCCTTTACTTCTACTCTACCACAGCAAAAGCATAGATATTTACATATGTCACGGCACACAAAATGTTAAATTACATTGAAACAGATAGCATAAAAAGTCAAAGCAGTTACACAGTCATAAGATGGGTTGTAAATTCATAAACATCCCTATCGTTTCTTTCCTGGTCAACATCAAATCTGCCTGTAATGGCTTCCATAGATTGACCTCGACAACGATGAAGTAAATAATAAATACAATAATGTCCACACACAGATGATGAAGGTCCTTGTAATGTTTTTGGATTCATCTTAATCGGGCCACCATTTCTGGCTAAAAATGTTCGAATGGAAGCGACTTTGGGTGGTTTGCCGTATGAGTCAAAGAATTCCACAGGACCACACTTTGGTAGGTAGATAGCAATCCAATGCTCTCCGGGACGACGGCTTGGATCCGTGTTCACGACGAAGGCAGCCGGGCGCTGCTTTACAGGCAGTTGAGGGAGATGATCCGAGGAAAACACACCTTGAAATGTGGGTTGCACAAAAGGATCACGGATCAGAATGTTCGCTATCTCTTCGCCATCCATTACTTAGTGTAATCGTAGCTGATATTGCGGACTTTGTCAATTTCGATCACGTTGTCAAATTCTGCGTACACAATCACGTTAATAGTTCTGGGCAGTGCCTCTGCAAAGTTCATCTCCAGACGCAAATTACCTTCTTTCACTAAATTGAAGTGTCCGCCATCTGAAAGGTCTGGAGTAAAATCGAAAGCAAATAATGTGTACCCTGCAGGGTAGTCTTCTCGACTGATACCCACGCTTTCGTCACGGTAATTTTTATGCGTTCCAGTGAACAGTGTAAAGTAGGACCGGACGCTGTGGGCGGCAGCATCATCCACATCAAAATTGGGCTTCAGGGGCTTGGTCGGTATCTGCACACCGTCGTAATAGAGTGCTAAATTATTGATTTTATTGTGTTTAAAGTGGAACGGATTCTTGGTGTAAGAACCATTAAACACACGCTATAACAACGCGTTTGGGCAGTTGTCCTAGGAACACGTGATTCTCGTTGAGACTGTAATTTCCTGCTGGCACCGATTGAATTTTGGTTTGCACCTGACGAACGGTATATTTGGCGGTGTCATTTTCCAGTGCCTTGGCGTGGGCAATGAGCACAGATGGCGCAATTTTGACTTTCCGCACGAACAAAGAGACTTGCTGTAACATGACTCTGTATTCTGGATCTTGCCCGGATGACATGAGGACAAAAGAATCTTTACTCGGTGTTAGCTTCAAACGCAGGTCCACGCCACTGAGTAAATACTTCTCTTGACAAAAGATATCACTGTGCAGTCGTCCAATCAGTTCTACCTCTTTGCTTCCATTGGTAAAGCGACTTCGTTTTTTCAGTCCCACGTTAGCTGCAGCGGCAGCTGCTCCGGGGTCAGCAACATCCATTTTGCCGGCAGTGTCTTTGTAAAAGAGGGCGCTCGTCAATTGATCCACCTTTGTCGCATGACTATAGTTTAACAATGTTTCAATCATAGCACGATAAGGGTAAGTTGGCGTTGCCGAGGAAATTTCTCTTCCATTGAGTGCCACATCCACTTGATTAAAGAGTGAGTGCAAAAAAAGATTGACAGGGCCAACAGCATCATCGTCTTCTAGAGCAGATCCGTCTTTTTTCGTGATCTTGGCACGAACGTAGAGTTGTGTTTGGTCAAGATCAATGTATTCTTCACCAGAGCCCGACACGTAAAACTCGATGGGTCCGTCTGTATTAATACTAGACAATGGTCTGTACTCTTTCCAATCCCCTCTTTCAATACTCGTTTGCGTCGGTGGTATAGTAAACAGGTCAAGTTCGGATTTAGCACATTCGCAGGAGTGATCGTGAACGAGTGCCATGATGATTAATCAAAAATGTCAGGAGTAGGTCTTGCCACTTTCGCTGCTTTTGACAGAGTGACGTGAGAACGAGATGGTTTACGCTTTATAGGCTTTGACTGCAATCTTTTTCTCGGTGGCGATTTTCTCTTGACTTGGCGTCCGATGTGCTGTAAAGTATCAGTACCCATCTGCATCAAACGTTGCTTGGCTGAGGACTTAACGTTTTTTCCCGCCAGCATATCCTCGGCGAGACCCACACCTGTTTGGAGAGCTTGTCGCCCTACAAATTTGGCTCCTTTCTTCAGTAGAGGCACTGCCATGCGCATAACGCCACCGAGAATACCTCCAAGTCCGTGCCCTCTTTGCAAAGCTGGACCCGAGAAAACAGGCAAACCTCTGCCAGTTTGATGTAGATAATAGTCTTCGTATAGAGCGGCGTCTGGGTGATACACGGTGCGACCCATGGTTTACAAATATGACGATCGTTTTTGTCTAAAGTGAAGTTTCACGATGACTCGCCCTCGTTCAAATGACACTTTCTTCCCCGTGTCATCCCTTATATCGATTTCAATGGTATCAATGACACTCTGTCGTAACGGATAGTAATGCGGATTTTGGTATTCGATGTTATTGGTGTCTCCAAAGTCTCCATGCACTGGGACCGTTTTCAATAATGGCGCTTTCACATGTCCGACGACTTGCGATTCTATAATATCCGTATAGACAAACAAATGATGGACAGCATTCAAAGCAGCAGGGTACGGTGCCTCTGTCGTTGTCGTTATGACACACGGATCCTCAAAACCGAGCGTGGAACAAATCAGTCCTTCCAAGAGCAATTGGTGACCAGGTTCAGGTGTGATAGTGACTTTGCAAGTGGTGTCATTGTAGGTGATGCTGTATAGATCTCTCAAGTATCCGGGCAGTAAATGGCTTGCCACGCCTTCTATACGTCTGAAGTGGCGTCCTTTAAGATCTACTTCTCGAAAGCTGCCATCTTGCTCACTTCGGATGGATATTTTACTGCTGTCTGGACTCAGAACGTACCATGAATAAGGATAAGCTATTTCCACCAGACCAACTTCCCATTCACCCGACAGTTGGAGTGACTTTGGCAATTTGACTCGATAATTTGACAGAGTATTTTCTGGATATACATCCATGGAACTGTTACTGGGAAGTGTCACGTAAAAAGCCATCATGAAAAATGACGAATATTATGCAGCGCTTACAATTTTATAAGGTTGCTCACCCAGCTGTTGAATTTGGAAGGGTATCCCTTCCATTTTACAAAATATTCGGTTTTTCCGTCCTTCGTTTTACGTCTACGAATGACCTTCTCGATACGGTATACATCTGTACCATCTTTGGTCACTTTTTGTAATTCATCTTCATAGAAGGTGCCTTCTAACCATTCACCTTCCCAATCTTTTAAACGATAAACCACGGGATGACGTGGAAGGCGCTGGGCCACGGTAAAGAGCTCCTCTGTCCAACGTGGCAAATAGCCTTTCAGAAAGGGACGAGCCACCATGCTGATACTCACTGTATCACCAACTTCCAATTGAAAAGGGGATTCTGCCTTCTGTTTCGTCGGGTAGAGCCGTCTCCACACTTGCAAGCTATTTTGGGGGCTTACTTCATGTGGAGCCATACCAATACTTCGGTGGTGTGACCTATTGTAGGCCTTTACCAGATCGTCCAATATGTCAACATACTTGAGCGTATTATTAGCGGTAAAATACTTCCACATGCGACTTTTCAACGTACGGTTGAACCTTTCAACGATACTGGCTTTTGTTTCGTTGTGTGTTGAAAAGAGATGCACTCTATGGTCTTTCAGTAGGTCTTTGACGTGACGGTTGTAAAACTCTGAGCCTTTGTCGGTCTGCAGTTTCAAAGGTCGACGACCGGAACGAAAAATCGTTGCTATGGCAACCTTGAGGGATGCACCTTGTTTATTTTTCAATGGTACAACCCAACCGAACTTGGAAAACACGTCTATACAGGTCAACAAATACCTGACCCCTCTATTGTACTTTGATAACGAAGCCACGTCGACTAGGTCGGCTTGCCATTGCTCATCAATGCCGGACACGGTCACTCGATTTCGCGGGTAAAAACGCCGGGACGGCTTGTGGAGAGTGTATGTATTCTGTTGCTGCAACCACGCTTTCACATCTCGCTTCCGAATTGAAGGGTGCTTTATTTTGGTAGCTCGGAAAAGAGGTTCGACGCCCGTGTAACCAGCGGCGTGCGACACGTCGTAATATACTTTGTGAAGAGTTTGTTCCATCGTTTTGGTCAGCATGGTCCTGTATGACAATCTTCCCTGAGCAGCAGGCACAGAAAATTCGAATACGTTGAAGCCAGTCACGAATCGATACGAGTGGGTCTCGTCCACTTATGCAGTCCATGACGGCTATAATCACAATGGCTTACTTTATAACATGGACTTTATTTTATAAAGGCTCCCAGGTTACTTTACGTCGAGGTTGTCTCCTCATACCTTTTCTATTCGGCGTCTGGGGCGGCGTGTTCACATGGGAGGCCACAGCGTACACTTCTTCGGAGTCTCTGAGTCGTTCTATGGCTTTTCTTCGCTCAGGATTTCCGACGAGTTCTTCGGGTACGTTCAGGTCAGCTAACCAGTGAGATAAAGTCTCATGGCCTCTAGGTTCAAATGACTGTCTATGGCGCATTAAATCATTTACCAGGTCGATGACATGACTATGTTTAATGGCCTTATCATTCATTTCAAGTTCACCTTGTGGATTCCAGGTAATGCCACGGCCTTTGAAAAATTGTAGTAAGCGGCCAGCTTTTGCTTGATACTTTGTGGGAACACTGGCTATGATAGCATCGTCACTCACGTGATTCTCTCCTGCATCGTATACAGGAGACATGACGTCTTTCATGAACGGTATTTGTTTGTGATGAACGCGTTGCCGTCGCAACGCCTCTTGGTAAAGTTTGGCTTTCACGTCATCATCAACATCTTCGTTCTGCAAAAGGTGATCAACTTTGTCTTCTAGAAGTCGTTGCCGTTGTATTTTTGGAGTCTCCTGGGCCCTCATGGTCTTTTCCATTCTTGATAATACATCGTGTAGTTCACGGTCTGTGTTGGGTGTTTGCCATTTGGCCAGCTCCGAGGGATCGATGAGCATCATTTTCTTGGCATACTCCATATCAGAGTTTTAATTGTTTGATGATGGATAATAACATAGACCTAACACAATGCCCTCCCCCTTTTTGTCTGAACACTTTACGCTTCTGTGAAAGTGACACCTTTCGATCCACGAGTTTTCTCAACTTGGCTCGATGACGTTGCAAATGTAATTTTTCGGATGGAGTTAACTTGACGTTACCTTTCAGAATGTTCAGAGCACATTCACATAAACAAATCAAGAGGGCGTTATGGAGACGTTTCAAGAGGGCACTTCGCTGTTGAGTAGTTCCTCTAGTCAAGACATGCAAAAACGGTGCTTGTTCCGTTACACGTCGTGACATGATGACAAATGACGGAGAGTAGGCATGTCGTATGAATTTATTGATGAATGGCGTGATCCCAACAACGAAGCCCAACTGCTGCAACCATCAGAATCATTGTGACAACTGAAGGTCTTGTTGGTTCTTGAACCTGCTCGAGCCATGGTTGCCAATCAAAAAAATGTTGCCAAACAATACCTAATACTTGCTGAATAATATCATTCATTAAAGGTTGATTCGTGTCTCTCAAGTGCCAACGTCGGCAGAGATCGGCCGTAAATACCAACAGTGTGAGAATACGGTATGGGTGCATAGTAGGCTGCGTCAACACTGTATTGGCTACAGAGCTGATGTCATGACAGGCTCGATCTATATGAATAGACTCCCAATCTATATGTTGATATAACGTTGTCTGCTTTATACGTCTAGCCGCCTGGCGGCCTGTTTTGATCCAGACAATAACTTCCACGGTAAGATCTGTGTTACCAAGTAAATCCAAGTAGTCCAATAAAAAGACAGTTGTAAGGTCCTTGTGAAGTTTATCTTTTCTTGACATAGACGTAGTGGTAAGCATCTTTGGGAAAGATGTTCGTTCCAACCTTTCGTCCGTGTCGGGCTTGAGGTCGATAAATAAGTATCCATAAGGCTCAATCGTTGCATCCCGGTAGGCTTCTTGCATGAAGCGAATGTTTCCTGGATACATTTGCTTCGCCAAATGAGTGATACTAGAGGCATCTCTCGGGTTTTTAAAGACCACCAAGTAATGGGAATTAAGACTGATGGTGCGGCTCTCGGGGCCTTGTTGAAACAAATTTTGTAACAGCACAATGACCGACAGGTTCTTATGATGACTTCCCTTGGTAAAGAGATGCGTGACGTTTTGGTTACTTTTGATTTCAGACATCAAGTCGTCCAGAATAAATAGGTTGGTGCTTTCACGATCGATATAGTTGTCGAAATCGGTTGGTACCCCTTCAACAAAGCGAATGTTTGGAATAGCCCTGGAAATGTCAACATAGGCTTTTTGAAATTCCCCGTAAAACCAAACAATATTTTCAGGCACGGGGTGAATGATGGTGTGCCGATGCTGTAGCAAATGTGTGACCCACAATGTTTTTCCGCTTCCAGTGGGTCCAGCGACTAGACACGTAAATGGATGTTTCAGTCTTGCATCCATGGCAACAAATGATGAAACCTATCAAAGTCTCACATTAATAAATTGTTCAGGCTCTTCAGAAACCGTAGGGTTTTGTCGTGTAATTGTCACACAGGGCCCGTTTGGTGTACACCAGTCGATAGTCCTTCTTGGATAATTTTGAAACGACCGTTCCAGGATTCAGACGCTGGATTTTCTTTGGGTAATGAACGGATATATTTGTCTTTTCATCTGGGCGGGCACGGGTCAAGCTTGGGAGCAACTGCCTCATCGAATCGAAATTTATTTGTTTTTCAGATGTAAAGTTCAAGGTGATACCCCTGACTTTGCATACCGTGGCTGAAGATTGCCTGTCTTGACTGTACACCTTATAGGCATAGTTTTTTGGTCCCCCGGAAACAAATTCTGTGATGTAGCTTCCTTCACCATACGGTTTTCTCAGTTCATCTGTCATGTCCCCGTGAAAACTACCGATCGGAGGGTCCCATGCGTCTGGTGTACTTACATAGATGATAGAATCCGTGTCAAAGTACAACACGCGTCTATCTAGTTGTTCCAAATAAGAATACAATTTTAGCCTGGCTTGGGCCGTGGTGTAAGCAGCAATGAACACATTCGTGTTACTCCCAACCGAGATGTACTCATCATCATATTCCCACTGAAGTTGTGCCACGTCATCTGATACAAAGCGTATATTTTTGACCGTCTTTGTTTGGTCGAGCAGGAGTTCCATGTAACTTGACAGGCTGTTTGCAAAAGTTGTTTGAGGCAGTTTTGACCGTTGGCCAAACTTCTCCCAAAATGAATTTAACATCAGTTTGGCTAACGCCCTCTTGCCGTCGTTCTTCTCGATAGCGTGTTGGTCCAATTGTAACCCCTCCTTCTCTGCATACTCTTGTAAGTACCTCAGTTTGTCCTGTTCCGTCTTACAGTGACTTGGCCAACCATCTGCTTCTTGTTTCAGTTTTAAAAACGTATTAATGTAATCTGCAAACAAGCCACCTTCTTTAGTGTCAGGGTTGTACTGTGTGGTTTCGCCGAAGTGCCACACTTCATGAATGTTTAACAGTGTGTACCCTTTTTGCAAGGCCTTGTGTAGTTCAAGACTGACCCAAGTACCTTCAAGGCACGTTCTGCGTCGGAATGATGACAGGTTTCCTGATTTTCTTCAGAAGCACACTTAGCACACAGTGGGAACAGCAGCTTATCATTGACACGTTGAGGTAGAACAGGGTGATAGAGGCCCCTGGGAGGCAACACACGACACTGAATGAGTCCATTGTAGTCAAACACGTTGACAAAATTCTCTGTGATAATCGTTGGGTGACCTACTGGAAATTCGCCGTACTTGCACACCCATGGATACAAAGAACAGACGTCAATGTAACGAATTTTTTCTCCGGGGCGAATCACGTGATAAAGCTTGACAGCATTGGTTCGGCCACCAAAAAAGGCATTTCGTGGTTGTAGAGGCTCCCTTATTTCAATAGCATCAACAAATGTTTTCATCCTGGGGTTGGTCTTGAGTTGTGTTTCGTATTCACATTCCCAGATTTCGTGCAGGTTAAATCCTTTCTGTCTCAAATAGTCTGCCCTAAACATGGTATTATGATAAGTTTCTTCCATGGTGACGTCACTGTCTGGAACACACGCCTCCCTGTTCGGTCTACAAGTTGGACAACCATGCCAAACACAGCCGTAAAACTCATAGACATTGTTGCCATGGAAACCATCCACACGATACTGATCAATTTGTTTCTCGCCACCTTGTCTCGCATGCTGTATGACGATGCCTTCCTCCTGCTCAATCCACCTTAACCACTTCAGGGCTTTGACTGATTGCTTGTACCGTGGGTTATAGCCTTGGTGGGGTACAATGGCGATAGTCCCTTCAAAAAATTCCTTCTGAACACGCGCATACACGTAGAGGCAATCGTCAAGCATTCTTTGAAGGGATTCACAGCTGTTTCCTCGATAAATAACTTACGAAACTGGATGCAACCTTGTCGTAGTAAATTGACATCACTTCTACAGTAAGTTGTCATTTCCTCTTGCATAAGAAAAACTTTATCAGTCTGACCATTGTACCATTCTAAGAACTTCTTCCTTCCTTCTGTGGTCATCTGATCAGGATTGTAGAATGATGCCGAAGGCCATGGCCCACAATAGGTTTCGCGGCCTTTCGTATTGAACAAATAAGGAAAGTAACCCTTCTTCAATTCTTTCAGACCAAATGTTTGGGGAAAAGCACTCAGAGGGATAGGTATAAAATTATATGAATCGATGACTTTGCAGCGCTTGTTTAGTTCGAGACTCATCAGTTTAGCGCCAATCATAATCACATTTTGTGGTGGCAAACCGATATCGTTCAAGTATTGTAATATGAATTGTCCATCGTAACCACTCATATTGTGGGCAATAGCAATGAAATTTGGATTAGTCAATAAAAACTGGCACAAAGACGATAGGGTGTCCTCGCCTTTGAAAATGAATTCCCGTTGTCCACAAGAGTCACAATCGTTCTGAATATCATTGTCCATGACACAGTTGTCACAAACACGATGCACAACGCAAAAGTTTGGTATATGTTGAAAGGCTTGACTGTCGTCTGAGCACACATCTTCCTGTCGACATTCAAAGTCGAAAAATAAAAATCCTTGAGTGCTCTCCTCCGATTCACGGTCCTTCTGTCGAATTGGCTGCATAAAACATTGATGATCTATTGGCATTTTCGTTTGACAAGCTCGGCAATACGATAAACCGCATTCGTGTTGATCCTTGACGGATTTGCCACAATCTTCACAGCGTTTCACACGGTCGCATGTTGACTTGGGGCGAGCACTCTTTTTGGAAGTGGAAGGCTTTAACTTGTGTTTGTCATAACAGGCCTGACTCTTAAAATATCGATGACACTCTTGACAGAATGTCCAGGATTCAAACTGGCAGCCATCTTTAGTGTCTTTGAAACATCCTGTACAAACGTTGTCACAATAGTGACGATCGTGATTATCATAGCATTTGAGGCATCTTTCACACATGTAATTCCGGTCCAAAAAGCCAGGCAGAGAAGTGATGACATCGAAGTGACCTTGATGATGCAGTAAACAGAGCCTTTTATCTTTTTTTGGTCCTTTGAACATGATAGGATCTTGCGGTGTTTGGGTGATAACCAAAATTTGATACTCCTTCAGAAATTGTTGAAACTGATCCACCTCATCTAAACCACAAGATCCCTCAGGTACACCCGCTTTAGCATGAAGGGCTTTCGCCAGTTTGGTCTGCTCACACTGTCCTTTACGGATGTTATTCCAGTTAATGGTTCGATCGGTATCTTTATCCAACCGGGCTTTTGCGGTCACGAGTGCTCTCGCTAAGCACAGATCATCATTGTTATTGATTTTAATCACCGATTGCTTTTTCCCAACCAGCCATTGCATGAAATTGGTATGAGTAGGACCTTTTCCATGCGCCATATCAACGTGTAGGACATTCAAAATAATATCCCATTCAACTTAAAGTCAGCATTAGATTGAATCACTTTTTCGATGTGACCAAACATTCGTTCCGTAGTGATCTGATCTCGGCGCATGAGTGGTACCCATACAGCATGGGACAGCGAAGGAGCCGAAAGTTCTACTCCCACACGATCTTGCGGAGCAAAGCCGTCCATAATTTGGTTCATTAACGTCTCCATAACGTTATATAAAGCTGATAATGGACCTTTATGCTGTTGTACCAAGCGCTGTAGCAGGGATTCATTAAACGTCACTCGGTATTCATTGGTGGACGTACGAAACCGCTTGAGACGTCTGATACGTGGCGCTTCTATAGTATAGCAAATTTCTGGCGATACGGTGCCCTGTTCTGGCTGATCATCCTCCACGGGGGCTTCAGGATCGGCTCCCCCATGTTGTCTGGACTGAACATCATCATCTCCAGAGTGGCGACGTTTTCTAGATTGCTCTTGGTCCATTCTAATTGTTTGACCAGGATGATGCCACTGAGACTGTCCCGTCCGCGTGTTAAAATAATAAGGCCAATCGAACGTACAGCTCCATTGAAGCGTCCAACCTTGCTGACATAACTCTTCAGACAGCTCCATCGTCTTCTGTATACACTATAGTACAATACAATTTTCAGGAAACAATTGCGTACGTGTTCACCAGTCGACAATCAAGTGAAAAAATAACGTCCATAGGTTGGTCGGGCTTTTTATATGACACCGTTATGTTGTTGTATTACCATACTGATGCGCATAATTATTTTCATATAGTGTTTTCTGTTTGGACGAACAAAAGCAGTCGATATTACCATGGTGAGACTAGGTTCGTTATGTGACACGACTCATTTTGATATCACTTTAAACTCCTCCCCCACCCCTACACACATTTATACTTCATATCCGTACCATAATTTTCTATGTCAATATTAAAATAGGTAAAAAAATTTATGTATCACTCACTTTCACTAGATCTCGAAATTTACTTTGCCGCTTAAGGATCTCCCAAATACAAGATGTAATAATTTCCTTGATGTAATTCACCAACGATAATATTCCACAAATAGAAAGTCCGCAATATCTTCCGCTAATATTATAAAAAAATATTCCATAAATGTTCCACAGATATTCCAAAATGATATTTCACATATATTTCACAATTCCTAAAATATTCCACAATTACTTCCAAGTATTAGTGAAAAACGTATATATCCTTTTAGAATCCAAAGTGTTCGACGCCGTGCACCTTAAAAGAGTTTTCGTTATAATAATCCAATTATATTCCAAAAACGAACAAAATAGGCTTATGGTTACTTCTGAAAATTACTCCTCGGAATGATTCTGCACCCTCGATGCAGCATCTTTTATATTGTCAGTCCTCGTGCTTTTTTAGTAACACACGTCAGCTCCACAAATACAAAGCCCCATAACAACTATAGTAACACACGTCAGATCCACAAATACAAAGGGTCGTTGTTCTTTTTTAGTAACACACGTCAGATCCAGACATTAATAATGATCAAAATATGATACACTAAACGACATAAAATGATCGGTTCAGTAGTAAAAATATTAATACAGTAACCTGGTGAGAAATATCAATATCAAAATCCTTGTGATGACTAGCCTAAAATTCAGTATTCACTAGGCCTACATTCAATGTTAAGATGAAAGCTGTACAATTTGTTATTACCTATTCATTATGATTGACACACATTACATTGAATAACATAAAAAAGATCAAAGTTGCCATGACGACGCGACTTATATATGATGATACCAGAAATTACTTGGTAGACAAGGTTTGAAAAGGTCAATAACAGTCCTTTCAGGTAATCGGATGACATTACATAGGCTACACTGTAAGCTGTCGGTGACTCTACAAGTAGGGACACCTGAGGGAATCGAACCCCCGAATCTGAAAGATCCATCCATGCGGTGCTTAGTTCAGTAGAACCGACGCTTACAGCTACGACTATGTAAATTTTTGACGTGTTTTAAAGGATCACGAAGGGTCATGATCATCATTTCATTTTTGTCAGTCGTCAAAGCAACACTGATCTTACACCATGACATCTCCTTGGCAAACCTTAATGGATTCAGAAGGAAAAATATATTACTTCAATCCTCGCTCACAGGAAACTAGCCGACAAAAGCCTATATGTGGAAAACCCATGCAGCTTGAGCTTCGACCCACCCCGGAGCCTCCCCGGGCTTTTTCAAAAGTAACCAAACCTGTGAACTCTTCTAAACCACATAGCTTCTCGTTAAGCAACACTACATCTGTGACCGTAAAACGTTTGGGTCAAAGGATATATATATGTATACAACGGACCAAATTAAGAAAGAGTCGTTCTCGACGAGGAAAATGTTTCTACTTAAACCCTGATGAATGGCAAGAATTGTACCATGCCGGCAATGGCATTCAAGACCTACTGCGTGATATGATATGAAAAAAGACGGAAAGAAGCACTTACCAGTCTTACGAATCCATTTAAATCACAGAGAACATATAGTAAAAACACTGTTTTATGTTGTGCACATAGACTTTCGTCACACATCAACTTAGACAGTTAGACCGATAAAAAACTACTATTTGTTCCGACACAATTGCTCTTATGATCTTGACGTTCTAAAGAAAAGATTGCGAACTGTCATCTTCCAGAAATGTATACAGCTTTATTCCATCCAAGAACATTCTCAAGACTTATTTCCATACTCCTGATACTACAGGAATCACAGTACTCGACACAAGAAGGAACGCTTGGAACGGACAGTCCTCTTCGTTCACGCTATTTGTTGGTGTAATAACTCCGTTATGAAGCAAGTCACCACAATAACATAAAATCCTGTTTACCTTTCATGTATTAAACTAATGTACCATGGTTTTAGTGCACTAAACCAAGTTGTTGTTTGAGCTTCTCACGAGGCACACTCTTGTACAGACTGTACAACTAAGTTTAACATCTGAACATCAAAGTACCTCTCTATTATGTAAACGGTAACACAGCTAGCCGTCCTGTGTGTTCAGCCATTCATTGATATCGATTCCTCTGTTGAGAAGCAAATACAACGGTGGTTGCGTCCAGCAAACAGGTCTATTGTGTGATCTTTTCTCTCTTTTGTGTCTTTATCGATCAAATGGACCCTGCTCCTTTAAAAGCTAATATGCGCTTGTCCCAGTCAGATTCTTCCATGGCCAAACACTATTGTACATGTTTTTGTCAGTCACTCACTGACACTTGCGCGAGTTCGAGCCCTCCCTCTGCCACCAGCAAATTTTCTCCATGACTTCATATTATAAATACATGAATATGACCGTGATCTTGACCTTCACCCAAACCTTGACCTAACTAAATAACATGTCAGATATAACCATGGTCTTGACCTTGACCGTTGCCTAGCAACGATGACGTCATCCCAATGCTGGCTTCTGATTGGTTCAGGACTAGAAAGCTTGCTCTCACTACTTATATAGTGTCAACTTGATAAAAAGTTTAAAGTTTAAATACCGTGTCTAATACGGTTTAAGTTCAAGTTTGGTTTCAAATACAGCTCAAATACGGTGCAAGTCCTTCCCTTTAGTCGCCTCTTACGACAGGCGGGAAATACCGTGGGCATATTCTACAACCCCCAGCCCACAGGGGGCTTAAGACAACTAAGGGCAGAGCAAGAAATGTCTTGCGAGTTCCTGGTAGCATACCAAATATTTGCATGTATGGTTAATATTTTTCGTGCTGTGTATGAAATAGAAATTATCAAGTTTCATAACCTCTTTGTGTAAATTAGGCAGGTTAAGAAATGTTCTCATCACCAAACCCTCACAACCCCAAGTAAATTCTGACACTGATCTTTGCACTGTTGTGTTATGCAATGGATACCGTTGCTTCATCAGCTTCTCTGTAGCTAGGCTATTCCCGTAATTGTTCGCTAGCGCTTGGTGACTGAAAGGATTGTCTTTAAAAGTCATGGACACCATCATATGAAAGGTCAATGCTACACTTATTTCTTTTGCTTTGGTTAGAAAGACCTGCATTGTAAAAGTAACGTTGCGATCTTTGATCAGTACTAAGTGATTACAGCATGGTATTTTGTTTGATCTAATAGGATCCACGTAATACTCATGGTCTAATGAATGGTCACGTTAGAGCTGAAAAAATCACCGACGAAGTAACCATTCAAGAAGTGTCCACCAGCCTTAAAAGGCTATTATCACTGGATGTGAGTATAATACTGCATCTCGTACTTAAGGAGCAGAGGAAGAAAATACCAATACTTTCATTGCTACAAAGTGGTAGCTAAAGGGAAGGATGAACTCTTCCAAACCGACACACTCACACTGTCCTCGTTTGCTTTGATTGCTTGAATAATCAACAATGATAAACCAGTAATGAGACTAACGAGCGAGCCTACTGACGAATGCTAAGGCTCACTTTTGAATGGGAAATAAGGTCCGAACTTCATGAAATCCCTTCAAAGAATTGCATGTGCAGTAAACTCTACTTCAAATTGTATGATATGGTAATTGATATAAATAAGTATTTTTTCCCACATTTTCGATCAAGTGTTCCTTATTTTGAAGTGTTCAAATGCTTTGTGTTGTACTAAAAGAGGCGTGTGAACATTTCAAAGCCGATGGGCAGTCGTGAAAGTCAAAAGAGAAAGACAGACAGTCATAAACACACACAAAAATACAGCAGTAGTACACTTCGTTATTGACAAATTTGTTGCTAATTAATTCAGAGGTTTAGTCAAATCTGGAGGCTCGCAGTTGAAACAATGATTTCAGTCTAGCCTGCCAGTCTCTGATTCGACCCACGAGATCATTTCAGACAGGAAAAATGCCAATTCTATCGAAGGGGTTAGAGAAATAGGTAAAAACACAACACGTTTTGGATGAACCATTCCCAATTTACGTAATATGCAGAGTATTCATTTACAGGATACTGATGAATTGCAACAGTATATCACCGTATTTAAAGTTGAAGCGGACGTGGAAATCGCAGAAAGGCATGACAAGGTTTGTGACAGTTTAAGTGCTTTGTGTTCCATATTCTTGATGCCCTTTTTAAAGAGCATAGGCAGTAACCTATCCTTAAATGCATCAATAAACCCTTAAATGTGCTTTTCTTTCGTTTGTAACTATAATTAATGATGTTGTGAAAGCAAAGATTGGCTATAACAGGTTACCCAAGAAGTATTGTCGCAATTCATTTAGAGCCACATGGTACAAGCTAATTTAGTATGCAGGGTAACCTTATCTGTCCGTGTCTTATACACTAGAAGCATTTCATTCAGCTTATTGAGCATAGGAACAAGTTCCAATTTCAAAATGGATTTTCAAATTCCATGTTTTGTCACCGTTTTCATGAAATATATCTGTTTTCTTTGGGATTCATGTTGAGAATACCAGAGAGAGTGTCAATTTTACCGATAGCCCCGACTACTTGTCACACATGCGGCAAGTAGTCAGTCCGTGCATCCCGACTACTTGTCGCACGTGCGACAAGGAGTCTGTCCTTGTCTTAGAGAATGCTTTTTTTGTCAGTAATCTCTGACAACTTGTCACACGTGCGACAAAGAGTCAGTCCATTTCCCATGAGAATGTCGTATTTTGCTGTAATTTTGGCAAGAAGTTATGCAAAAAGAGATGTCCAGATAAGGGTAGAAAATCCATTTGAAAATGAAACTTGTTTAGGCATTAGAACTTTAAGAATGTTGAGAAATTTCAGTAAAAGATATTCGGCGAAAGTCGGGGGAGGGGGAAAATGTGCTCCATATTAGAGACCGCCACAGTAAGTGATCATCTTAAACCCAGAGTGATATGCTAGTAAACATGGTTTAACTGTTCTTGTATGCCGTTTTGAATACTTGCTTTGTACTCAAACGAAAGCTCTATGGGTTTCAGCTAGTCAAGAACGGGACCACGCATGGCAGACCCTTGACGTAGAGGTCTGAGGGTCAAAAGGTTGATCAGTTAGGTTTGTTGTCCCTTGGGGACGTAGCTCCTTTGGGGAGCAGGACTCCTTCGGAAGTAATGTTTTGTTTCGCCACTTGGCTCTTCGCCAGAGAGTCGAGGGGACTTTAGAAAATACTCAAACGAAAGCTCCATGGTTAGATGTATTTTATACCTTTGAAACCTGCACTTGACTCCTTTGCATTGTTTAACTGTTTTTTTTTTGTAGAACTTTTTAACAATTTGAGCCTACTGTAATCTTCGTGACCCTGCAAGTCCTCAGAGAAACACTAGTTGCAACGTGTTGTTGTATAATTGTCGGTGATTTTCCTCCAAAAACCTTAGGTAAAATAACTAATTACAAATTTTTCGAATTTTCAAAAGTTTTGGTCCCCGAAAATGAACGAAGGTTTTACTGTTTCATTTCCAGGCACATCTTTTGTTCCAGCTGTCATGTCTCTTACACAATTCCCCGTGCAGGAATGGTGTAGGGGACTGAAGAAAGCATGAAAGAGAATGTTAATGGTGTTTGGATTTAATTTTGCTTGAATAGAAACTAGAAACTTCACACTTTTAAGGGTGCTTGGACAAAAAAAAAAAAAAAAAAGAAATGCCCCATTCGCTGTTGATCAGATTAAGATTTTGCTGATTAAAATATTCAAATCGTCCAAGAATAAGGCTCGTTTTTACATAAAAACTTACTCAGAAAAGTACCATAGTCTGAGATGAAAGACCCACTACTTCTAACCGCACTTAGCTGGATTTTGTCAGAAGAGTCCAAGGAGCTAGGAAGGGGCATACAAAGTTTCAGTAAAATGGGAATTATGCAGGGTCCGTCCTTACCGGTTCATGGAATTTTGTACATGATACAGAGGCATGTTGGCACAGTATCCGGCCAGGCAGGCTCCGCTTCAAATTCCCTGGGTAACAAGTAAGAATGCCACTAGATGTCGGTTAACACGTCTATGTACCGTGTTATAGACAACGTAATCGAATAGCAGCAAACTGACTCCCGAGGTGTACAACAGCTTCCCTATATAGGATGATATAGAAGGTTTAGTTTATCACTAATTTATCACTTATGTTTGTTATTATACAGGTCAACAAATGGTTGTTTGGGGTCCTTTTTAGACAAGCTTCAAGTTATACGGTGATCCCTGATAACCCCATACTGTTAATTGTAATATATGGGAGAGGTAATTGTACAACCGAATATTCACATACGTCCTAGTTTAGAATGTTGTTCAAATGTTTCATGTATAGGATATGGACCTTGTATACGTTTTTGAAGGAACAGTTATCCTCACCAACAACAAATGTGAAGACAGCGAATGTGAAGTTGACCATGGAGCCAATGCACTTCTTGGAACTGTTTCAGTGTTGACAGGGGAGCCTCAACAATACGACATTAAAGCAGGAGAAGATGGTTGCACAGTCGCTTTAATTAGCAGAAAAAGCATTTTCAAGTAGGCAACTCTTAGTTGTTTTTAGCGTCTGCTTCCTGAAAATTATGTTACGCACTCTTTCATCACATGCGTTAACTGCAACTGTTAATATCTGCGCATGTCTGTTCTTGTCTGTACTGTCCACAGAGCAGAATAATGATGTCTTTCCATGTGTCATTGCAATCGTCTTCTAATAATGAACTGCATGTGCATGGTATGTATGTATAGCGCGCACAGTCAACAAGGTTTACAATAACACACATATGCGCAACCACACAACCTGCAGGTTGTTTACATACGTCAATGGTTAAACAAAGCTTGCACACTCACAGATACTAACCTTTACAGCTGCAGTTATTGGCATGTCTCTGCTTCCAGTTAACGGTGTGATCCTTTAAGGTTGCAATGACAATGATTCCAAATGATAAAAAATACAGTAAATTTTGGTGCTACTCATAAAATAGCTTGACGATAGACTTCATGGAACAGGAGCATTATTAAATGATGCTGTAGAGTTTGGTAAAAACTGCATTTACCGCAACTTGCACTGTTGTTGTAATAAGAGCAGAAGTAATTTGGGGACATTTCTGAGCAACTGACACGCTTAATTTGTCTAATTCCTTTCCTTACGCACTATCCAAATTGACGGATAACCTAGGGTACCCCCCAAAACCAGGCAGAGCCGGGCTGTGCCAGGCAGTGCGGGTGTCTATCATTCCTTTCTTGAAATATTGTGTTTACAAGGTTTTCGGTTTTTTCCCACTGGTGACGTCAAATCATATCTCACCGCCACCAAAAACAAAAGGAATCTTTCGATCAGTATTACAAATATATCCCAATAACTGAAACAAAAAACAAAAACTGAATACCAAAAACTGAAAAAGTAGCCTAAGTGATGTGAATAGGATTCGAACTCAGGCAGAGAGCGTGAGAAACCAAGCATTTACCACTTCACCATCAACATACTGAATAAGCCTCTAATATTTCTGATCATGGTACAGTCACAGCATTCTCCACACGTTTTTATAATTAGGTAATTAATATACCATAGTTATGCTTGTGAAACGATATATGTTGTTTTCTATAAGTGTATCTTTGAATGGGACAAATATTTAGCCCTCCCTTTCCGGTGTTCACGAAACGACACAATTTGGGGGTACTGCCCACTTTCTATTCTGATTATGCGGTTTTCGTACTTTCACCTCTGGTGGCTTCAGATAGCCTTCGACCTCCAAAAATCCCCACATAGGGTTATTTCCCTTATTATGACAAATCTATGTACCAAGTATGAAATCTATTTATCATTCCTGTCTTGAAATGTGTCTTTCAAGATTTTCGGTTTTGAACTTTGGTGACCTTTTGTGACCTCTGATCTGCACCAAAAGCAATAGGGCTGTTCCTCTCCAATAAATTTATATACCAAGTATAAAAAGTTTCCATCCCTTTTATCTGGGATATCATGTTTACAAGCAATTTCAGAGTTTTCGTATTTTCAGCCCCGGTGACCTCACATAACCTTTGACCTCCACTAAAAGTAATGGCGTCCATAATCTGATTTTAATGCATTCAGATGCCAAGTATCAAAAGTACCCATGCTTCCTACCTTGAAAATCGTGTAAATGACTTCTGACTTCCTCCAAAACGACATAGATCTATCTTTACATGTGATAAACACACATAACAAGAATCAGCAGTATCTATCATTACTATCATGAGAAGTAGTCATTACAAGATGAGATGACGATGACGACGACGACGACGACCACGACGACCACGACGAAGACGATGACCACCACGCAACCACGACGACCACGGCCACGACCACGACCACGACGTTGACGACGTCAATGATGATGCTGATGTCGATGATGACGATGGTGATGATAAAGATGATGAAGATGATGACGATTGCGATGACGATGAATTTGTATATAGCAGAAAATAAGCATAACTACTCAGAACCGTTACAAAAAAATACGAATAAAACGGAGAATACACTTAAGATATAAAACTTTGTGAACATCTAAGGAAACAAGATTATAAGAACAAAATTAAATTATTCCATTGAAGTGTAAAACATTTAACTGAAAGCAACAAATATAAAGGGATGGTATATACGATAAAGTTGTTAAAAACAATGAACAATAACTGTAGATGTGTACAAAAGCCTCACGCAAAGATTAAGGGAGCACAAAATAACTGAACCCTCGAATGAAGAATATTAAGCAATTTTAAAGTAATAGGTTTTCAAAATAATATTAAAACCAGAATGTGAATATCAGTCACAAACTGACTTTGGTGAAGCATTTCCTAGTTTTGGAGCGCTCACTGTACGGCAGTGAAGGTAATAACATGCCTCTTTCCTTCCTAGCAAGGCAATCAACATTCAGTAAACAATACGTTACGCCTTCTCCCATTGCAACCTCGTAGGTCAGTAGCTGTCTAGTTTAATACATACGCCCACTTGAGTGAATGCATAACGGTACACAGCAACGAATCTGCACAGGCAACTAAGAAGCTGAGTTTGGTCCCTCCATTTCGCGTCCCTAAAGAAGTTTCAGAAAATCACTGTTTTAGTCTCCGACAAGAGAAAGAAACGTTTCTTAATAGATAGTAAATGATTGATTCAGCACTGTTTTACAGTCCGAGAGATTAGATTCTCCCGTTTGTGACAAAATAACACTTTTCCCAGTGGAGGAAAACTTATGCAACACAATATATAGACTTGCTAGCCTAATGAAGGCAAGGTTTAGCAAGAACGAAGACCTCTTAAGAACTTGCGTTTTTCTCAAAAGCCGCTTGGTGAGCCACCTATTTGGACATGCATGGTTTTTCTACTGTTATGACAATACACGTACCAAATATGCTTTTAATTCCATTACATTAGACCAATAAACTTTTCAAGGGGTTCCAAAAAATATTCCCCACTGATAATGTACACCAGCACTCCTAGAATTGTGGGTGAAACAGGCAAAATGACGGCGCCCATGATCACGTTTTCTCCTGCTCGAGGGAAAACTTGATTCTCCCCAAAAATCTCTCGAACTGTTTAAACTACGAATCTACAAATTACAGCAAATTTAAACAAAAACTGAGGAAAGTGTCCACAGTTTAAGATTTCGCTTTGAATTCAAAAGTCTTGAAAACCTACTGGATATGACCATATCATTAAGACCTTTACTTCGACAACATATTGACTAAATTTGAGCCTAATGCAGAATTCACGAAATTCCAGATGTGTATAAACAGTCTCAAAAGGGTACAGATATTTCCGAGCCGTGCAACGTAGCAATAACCCAGGTATAACGTTTGAAGCAACTCGCACTAGGGACAGTATACATAGGATATCAACATTAGGAATGATTTTCATGCAAGATATTAGGAAAAAAAAAAAACATTTATGTTCTTCCCTCCTCCTAGTATGAAGTTTCATATACCTTCTGTGATCTCCATTTCAGTATGATCAGAGACAATGTAAAAGTGATGTTACATTTGTGTCATCACAAAATCCAGGAGATGTCACATTTCGTGCGTCTACTAGATATTGCTATTGGCTGGGAATTTTTCCATGCGGGATACACGTCTACCAGGTATTTGTGTAAACACTCATAACATATTTTACGATTAATTATCATGCTTTATTTGCTAATGGATCAATGTAAGAGTATACTTGACATATAGGTGATCCAAATATCTGACAAACTTTACCTGTCATGGGACTAAATTTTTGCATCTGTACGAAAGACATTTATCACATTTTCAAACAAAGGCTAGTAGATTTAGAAGCAAACACCCCAGCACGGAAAGGCCACCAGCATAATACAAGGGTGGCATTTTTACTTTATTACTTTGCTGTCTTATTATTAATTTCACAGTTTTATAAGTCAGCGCAGAATAAATGTTCTATAAAGATGTTATGTGAAGGTTCTGCAATCCATTAATTCCCTTTAAACTTAATGTAAAATGTATTTTATAAACTTAATCCTTTGATCCCCATAATTTTAGATTTTTCTACTCTTAAGCGAAATTTAAAGAGGTAACGTGTGTGATGTGCAGTTTTCTGACCTTTTATCTCTTAAACTTATTGATGAGTAGAATTTTCCAATACTTAGAGAAATGGCTTACATGAAACAAAAGTTCATACAGGGTGTTTGATACGCGGAACTCAACATAAGTGAAGGAAGTCAATGTTTCAAGTTACATTACTGAATTTGCCTCCCTAAATTCATTACATAAGAAGAAGACTTATTATTGAAATAAACCATCTTAGTAAGATAGCTTACAATGTAGGCAACCCTACAATTAAGTGTAGATAATTACGTGTAAATCCTTGCTTTCAACGATACTTAGAGATCGCATACTTTTTAAAAATTGCAACAAGTGAATTGTGTGGCTGTCTTAAATTTGACAGTTAGTTTGAACATACGAAACTTGAAAGAAATATTATATTTTATTGTCTCGTCTAAAGAATGGTATCTTCAGATGTCCTGTTTATTCTGACTGGCCGGCTAAGGGTAAACAGAAAGTGGTGTGACTGGTAAGTGAAACATATACATGTATATTTAGAAAGAATATTAGTTACATCACAAACCACATAATGATATAAGTCGTATTGTTCATTTTATCATAAGTAATAAGTACTTTTCCTTTAGAGCAAATTCTATCTTCAAATCAAAGAAACCGCCATGGACACAAAAATGGCACCTGTTATGCAAACATTTTTATGCATAGATTAGAACAGGATTTATTATGAGCCATTCCCATGAAACCTCTCCATTACTGTCGTTATATTGATGACGTATTTTTTTCTATGACCTTATGGTGGAGACTCTTTTAAATTATTCAAAGAACATGCAAATAGTTTTATAAGTCAATTAAGTTTACCTAATTCCGCCACTGAGATTGACTTCCTCAATGCACTTGTTATGTTATCCGGTGGTTTACTTACCACTTCAGTTTATTACAAGCTTACCCACCCTCACATGTATTTAGATTTTAATAGCTTCCACCCGAAAAGCTTGAAGTATTCTATTGTATACAGTCAATACTTACGACTCAAACGTATTTGCTCTGAACCTGTTAATTTTAACAGACACATTTCCCGTATGACAGGTTTCTTCCTGACAGCTGGCTACCCTTTCTGTTTTCAGGAAGCAAATTACCCGTACTAAACAAACTAACCGCTACACTGTAAAAAATGTATACAGGCTGTTGTAGAATTACAGAACAAAAAATAAAGAAATAAAAGAGGAAACGGAAAAAGTGCTGTCAGTTTTGGAAACAAATTGACAGCACTTTGTTTGTTTTCTTTTTTTTTTAATTTTTTTTTTTGTTAATTTTCGCTTTGTAAATCTACAGAATTTTTTTTACAGTTTAACCTTCTTCAATACCAGAAAAAGGGTCCGAGTACTCGCATATACCATTCGTCACCAACTACCACCCGTCTGTTCAATGTTTCATGAATACTCTTAGACGCGATTTTGAATTATTGAAGGAAGAAAAACGATTATCCGACAATTTCAGTGCACCTCCTCTACTAGCTTTAAAGCAACCACCTAACCTTAGGCGATTACTCACTTCATCCAAACTTTCTTTACACCTTGGCAATACGGAGGCAACATCGCCTGCCAAAAAGCGCTATGTCAAATTTGTTCTCACATTTCTACCGATACACATGCACCTATTCCAAATGTTTGGTCTCCCATAAGCCCCCCCCCCCCCTTTCCCTTTCATGCGACTCCACAAACGTTGTTTATATATTTCATTGCACTGTCTTCAATATAGATAAAACTTGTACCTGTTTCCCTTCGTGTTTTAATAATCACAAAAAAGTCGATATATGACAACTTTTCCGGGTTTCCCGTGGCTGAGCACTTCAATCTTCACGGCCGTTCCCTCAAAAATTTGAAATGTATTCTTCTTCCATATCAGCGGAACGAAAGCGCAATTTACTGGATATTTACTGGATCTTCTGAATTAATTCTCATGAAAACGGTCATAACAAAGGCTTGGGAGTTCTTTCCAATTATTACTTTTACAAACAAGTTTAACCCTTTTACAACACTTTCGTTTGTTGCCGAAGTTGTTGGTATCGTGCTCAACCATCTTTAGTTCCGTTAATCCTCCGGTTGTGGCTTCCTCAGTTTATCTGTTTAATTGTTGTATTATGGTAGATTCTGTAATCGCTAAGTCTCACAGTATGTTTGCACAGTTTAGCAGTATTGTTGCTTGTACATTAAACTCTAAATTTTGCACTTGCTGTCTAGTGGTTGCTGAAAAAGGTCCCAGGAGGACTACAAATTTCCATGAAATTCATTTTTTGAATCTGTGTTCTTTTTTGCCAAGTATGAGGCATATATATATATATATAGGTCGATAAAGGTTGTAAAAAGTGCTTAAAGTTTGCGGAAAATTCCACGACGTTTCGAGTATAGACTCTTCATCAGGTGGCAAAGAAATGCAACTGAATAACAAAGAAGTAGAAATAGAGAAGAAACACATTGAAGAAAGGCACGAACAAACCGGTCGCACAGAACGAACACGGTGTAAAAAAGCGAAAGAAGGCTGAAAAAAAAAAAAACTGGTAAAAAGTAATGAAAAGGGGAACAGGTTAAAAAAGGTCCATTCTAATGTTAAGACCGTGTGGGGAGAGGGTCCTGAGTTTCATGATAAGCCGGTTTTCGGCGGTCTGACGATCACGGTCAGAACCTCTGCACATTAAGGCTGCAGTAACGGCCAAGTCTTTAATTGAGCACGGTGATGGGGGGTTGAAATGAGTGGCGACCGGATAACCTTGAAGGTTTTGTTTGATGGACCTGAGGTGTTCAGTGATTCGGTCAGCCAGGCGGCGTTTGGTTTCTCCCACATACAGGCAATTGCAACGTCCACAAACTAAAATGTAAACCAAGTTTGCGGAAGTGCAGGTGAAGTGTTGGTTCACACTAAATCTGTTGCCGTTAGAACCCAAAATATTGATAAGTGTGTTCTTGCCAACCACTGGGCATGTGTTGCACCTACTACGACCACAGGGAAATGTACCTGGGGTGTTGTCAGTTGGTTGTTGTGGGTGGGAAGCCCGAACTAAGTGCTTGGAAATGTTCTTTTCAACTCTGAAGGCCGTAATGGGGGGTTCAGGGAAAAGGTCACGGGTTGAAGGGTCTTTTCGAAGAGTCTCTATATTCCTGTAAATGGCACGAATGATGGGGCGTACCGATGGGTGATGGGAAATTACCAAAGGAATTCGTAGATTAGTAGACGTGTTAGACTTCTTACTCAAAGCCTCCGCTCTGTCGATTCCTTGGATTCTATGTAGAGCACCGGTAAGGACTTTGGTGGGATACTGACGCTTCTCAAAGAATGATAGTATACTTTTTGAAGCGGCTGAAAAATCAGAATCTTCTGAGCAAATCCTTCTGGCCCTTAAAAGTTGTGAGTACGGGATGGATTTGGTACAGGATTTGGGATGGTTGGATGGGTACAAAAGGTAGTTATGGGAATCGGTGGGTTTAAAATGTAGGTTTGACTTGATTTTACGGTCGCAAATTGACAATTGAAGGTCGAGGAAAACCACTGAAGTGTCAGAAATACAATGTGTGAATTTCAAAAATGGACAGAAAGATCCTACAAATTGAATGAAAGATTCCAGATCTTGACGGGTCCCTGTTGCCACTCCCACAATATCGTCAATATACCTTTTGTAAAGGAAAGGGTGAGAACCGGTGTACTGCGAAAAAAGTTGTTCTTCAAAGTGACCCATGGTTAGGCAAGCAACAGAAGGACCCATTTTGGTTCCCATTTTGGTTTCGACCCTATATATATATATATATATATATATATATATATATATATATATATATATATATATATATATATAAATATATAAATATATATATATATATATATATATATATATATATATATATATATATATATATATATATATATATATATACATATAAGAAAATCATAAAAGATCCAGTGAAACATAATCAAGATATAAAGTTTATTAGCTTTCAAGCTCTCCGAGCTCTTCATCAGATAATGGAACACAAGTGTAAATGAACAACCACTACAGACTAGCCGAAACGAAAAAGAGGCAATCAAGCAGAACAGCAGAACAATAGTGTACCGAAAATGTACACAGGATATACTATTGTTCTGTTGTTCTGCTTGATGGCCTCTTTTTCGTTTTGTCTAGTCTGAAGTAGTTGTTCATTTGTGTTTTCATTATCTGATGAAGAGCTCGGAGAACTTGAAAGCTAATAAACTTTGTAACTTGATTATGTTTCACTGGATCTTTTATGATTTTCTCATTTTTGTTATCTGGTGTAATGCTTTTAATGTTAATATATATATATATATATATATATATATATATATATATATATATATATATAAGAACAAAGAAGAAACCAGTCTCATAGTTGACACAGAAGAGTTCCACATGTACTCCGAAGTAACAATAAAATATGGAAAGGAATGCAATAAAGAGCATAACTTTAGAATGGCGGCCACTTTGGACTTGACTTTCGGAAAAAGCTCAAGGGGGATTTTCGGGGACTATAAGTATGTTGTTTTATTCATATTCTTAGATCTATCCTGAGAATTTCAGCTTGAATTTTCCAGGTTTAATCTAATGTCCTTGGGCTAGGTTTACATTTTAATTTGTGGACATTGCAACTCACTGTATGTGAAAGAGCAAACGGTCCCTCGCAGACCGTGTCACTGAACACCTTAAGTCCATCAAACAAAACCCTCAAGGTTATCCGGTAGCCACACATTTCAATCCCATATCACCATGCTCGATAGAGAACTTTGCCTTTACCGCAGCCATTAAAAACCGGCTTATACCGAAAACCGGCTTATCATGAAGCTCAGAATCCTCTCTCCCCACCTTTGTAACGATAGGATGGGTCTTGTAAAACTTGCTCCTTTTTTGAATTCCCATTTTACTAGTTTTACTTGGTCCCCATACAGCAGTTTTCTCTCCGTGTTCCCTTTTTCTACCGGTTCGGACTTGCTTAATTTTAGTGTGTGTTTTCCCTACTTCTATTTGATTGGTGTTCAGTTGCATTTTTGCCATCAGGTGAAGGGTTTATGTACCCGGAACTTTGTGGAATTTTCGGCAAACTGTTAAGCACTCCCTACTACTTTTGTGGACCTTTACATTTCTATAGTACCCCGCGGCATTTCGACCTGATACATATGTATATATTACCATCAAGCAAAACTTGTTTCTAGGATTATAATAAGGCAACAGTTGGAACTATTTTGGAATTATTGTATCGACATCACTCAAACTGCCATCGCCACTAAATTCATCTTTTAAGAAATTTCTGCGCTCATTTTTGTAGCCACGGAAACATCCAAGACAAGATCAAAGACTATGGAAGAGGAGAAATAATAGGAGTGGAAGAAACCCTATTACAGAGGCAAACAGAGGGCGACATTACCGTTGTAAGGTTAGTTTGGTTCAAGATACCTATCACATGATGTGATATTATGAGACAGCTTGTTGACTGAACTGTACAAGACAGTATAGCTTGTAAGGAGCAAAATACTCACAGATTATGGAGCAATGCCCATACTGCTGCAAAGAAGAATTACGCTTTATAATAGACGCATACGCAATTCTGGGAGTTGAACACATCGTGTCGTTGAAGCAACCAGTTATGCATCTAAGGCCCATATGGACCAGTATCGGCTTTTGGACATTTTACGGCAACTTATGGTGCTCTACCAGCATTGCCAACATGTAAGAAAAACAGTACAAAAACCATAATGAAGCTTCCTACATTTTTTTTTTGGCTCATGGATATTCCCCCTGTCACCACCACTGTGTCAATAACAGTCTGGAACATTGTTGTGTACATGTGTGGACACACGTAATGGCGTAAAACAATCAGTTTGTGCTATGAAGTTACATTAACGAATTTGTAACAGCAGTCGGTTAAAAAAGGAAAAGAGTTTCAGATTATTTACTGGTAAAAGTTTCCAAAGATTTCATTATGTGAAATTCCCAAGTAAACTTAACATTTCTTACCTTCTGATCGTCCCCATCATGCCATTTTATGATGTACTGAGGGACAATGTATTAACAGAATGATGTGACTTTGAATTGCTCCCTAAGCCAGACTAGTAGTTAAAGAGACAACAGTTTTTCCATGGGAATATGTCTTTGTCTGGGGTAGTGCAAAATACTTTAAAGATCTGGTGACATGAAAATTACATAGTTGGATATTTGGTGTAAAACGCATTAAAAATCCAGAAATAGCCGCAATTACCATTAAAATCCATCAAGTATTGACCATTTTAAGGGGTAATTTCTATTTCACACTTGTATCATGAATAAACATGAGCAACAATATGCAAATATGTCACATCGAAAGATGGACATACCATATATGGCTAATGCTAGCCTTTGTTTTTTTCAACCTTAATTTCAAGGACAATGCCAGTATTTTTATCCCCTGAGGTATTAGTATGAAAGTTAAAAGTGTTTCCTTGAGAAGTATTGATATCACTCACCAAACTGTAAACTATCTGATCAGCAATTAAGAGATAATTTGCATACGGTTAACAAAAGAAATCTTAACAGTGTGCAACACTCCACATAGTTATTTTTACATAGGTAATGAGTTACTTCAGAAACCATCAAACTTTGAAGCTTTGTATTTTGAGAACGGTAAAAGATATTGAAATAATTCCAACGGATCTTTCATTGGAAGACTTAATTCTTTACCTGACAAGTGAAACAGCTCTTTTATTGGTATGTCACACGATCTTTAAGGCGATCATAGTAAAATTCGTCATCAAAGGTATTTGTGGAGAGTCACTTCATCCCTTGACCTAGGACCTGCCCTAATCACAAGTTTTATATTTACCAGCGGTGAAACTAACAGTGATACGGATATTAAATGAATATCACTCCTTATAGTTAGTTATCACTATGTTTCAAAATAACTTAAATGTAGGCAGTAATAGTCATGCATCTGTGAGAATGACCAAAGAAATGGGTCTGGGTTCCTCCCGAGGAAGTTTTTACAAATCGACATATTCGATTACCCGACATGTGGCGATAAAGATAATTAAAGAAGGAAATGTTGTATTTTGATGAAATCGTGCATTATTATGTAATTTTACCATTCTGCAATTTCAGAATAGGCTAGTCTCTAATGATCATGTATCCGTGAAAATGGTCAAGCAGCGGGGAGTTTAGGATCATCAAGAAAATTCTGAAAATAAACTGGCATCTGGTAATCACCATAATAACAAGGACAATTTTATAAAGCAGCTATTGATCGTCTCAAAACAGAAGTGGACAGCTGATTTCCTCGAAAGTCCCTCATGGTTCAGCGCCTACCAATAGGTATTTATGTCTAGCAAGGGTGGTGGCACTTTCCTATTTTTCACGGCTGATTCCAAGCTTTCCCTCTTTCTCACTGGGGCACATCAACCAATTGTACTACGGAATTGTAGCAGAAGGATTGATTGAAGCTATGCTCGGAGCGTCGTTGCAATGGCAACTGAACGATATCAAAAGTAATTGCCACGGGGTCAACTTATAGTTACAGTAAAAACCAGTGTTTGGAGCACTTTACCACGGGCCGTCCCAGCTTTGATGCCAGTTTTGTGTCTCTTATTATCTGGTCTTGGAAATTTTCCTCAAGTCTATTCGAGACCTACCCAAGGCTGGCAAAATTGAAGTTTTTTAAGTTTTTGTTTAAAGAATCATTTTCACGGTTCCGGGTCATTTTATGTCGGCTACCGATCGACAAATACAATAGAGTACAAGTGATTGAAGATTGATTTTTCACCTTTCATAGAAAGGTATGTAGGTTGCTTACCGTATGTCTTTTTATGCCACCTGATCCGGGATTGCTGTTTTACAACACGAAACCAAATAACGATGTGAAACCAACATACCCAAAACTCTCGCGAGAGCCTCTAACCGTAGCGTGCGACAAATGCAAGAAAATTAAATATGCGATTCCTGATGAAATATCCAAGCCTTACAGAAGCCTGTGTAGGCTACTTAAAGGTTAGTTGGTTATGGGGTTTACACTATTAATGCTGTATGGCAGGAAACTGCAGAAAAAAAAACTGAAATCGTGAAACTCCACCAGCGGGCGCGCGAAGAGCGCCAAAATGTTTGGGTTCCTATTGTGAATCTGATCTCTTTGTGAGCAAAAACAGGTAAACCGTGGTGGGCAACTGATGGCACGTAAGGGAGTACATACTTTAAAAGCCTTCTGAGTTTTTTCGATGCAACTGGAACAGTTCCCGACAGGGAGGCTATGTCCTCCTACTCCAACCTCGCTCCAGCCTGGGATAACATGCATTGTATGGTAACCGACCCATCCGAATGTTCTTCTAATAGGTCCTATGAGAGAACAATGGTGCGACTGAGGATGGAATACCCAACCATCAAAACCAAACTACGTAAGGAACACAACAAATCGCGACAGGCCGTGAACACGCCGAGAATTTCTGTGGGTCGGATTAAAGAATATAAAGCATAAATGCGTACGTCTATAAGTACACGTTCTCTTACACTTTCATACCAGTAGCCTTTCGTCTATGTATGGTTGGATGCCAAGAAGTTTGAAAAAGGTGGGAGCAAAGCGGTCAAAAATACCTAACGTCTTCTTACACTACGGTGGTAAATATCGGTAAACTGTTATCAAATAGGAAGTGGGCATACCAGTTGTAGCAATATGAGCTTAGATTGCCAGTCATATTGTTTGCAAATTCCTGAACAAAGAATTATTTTACTTTATGTAATGCATCGTCATAAATTTGCATTCACTATTTTTAAGGGTCTTAGAGCAAGGGGGCACTTGCCCCTCCCTTCGGCCCCTTCTATCCGCGCTAGTCAGGGGCATTGGCTTCTACTGCAATACTAAATTTCAGGAAACCTTTTCTAATTGACTTAATCGGTTTAATGACATTTGCGGGAGTTACAGAGTGAGATTTTGTTATGGGAGAGAGCGAGAGAGGGTCTTAATTACTAGACTTTTTACTTTTAATTCTGATCAGGATTTTTAAGGAAAGAGTCATTGGGAGCATAATTCATGGAATCACGAATGTTTGAATGACGGTAGATGACGTTGTGTATGCACTAAGCGAGCCACGACAACCACGTGTAGATAAAATAGTTTAAGAAATTGAGATTGGACCGTCAATAATTAAAAGGGGAAGGAAAATAGCTTAAGCAGCGCGGTGTTAGGAAGGAGACCCAACGTTCTATAAAATCTTTGAAGCAATGATCGTTCCCGATGGTAGTCTTGATTTTTTCTCATCATACGTATCGCAAAACCAAGGTCAACTGGGGTTAGTGACGCATTGGCAAAATGACAATGGAAAGAATCACTCCTTACATTGGATTCATTCCTAACACTTCCTTGGCTTAAGGATCTGTCATGACTGGAGTGATTCTCGTAAAAGGTTTAAAACTTAAAACTTTACAGAACGGTCGACGATCAATAAATGAGTAGTTGGAATTTGATGCCTCCCAAAAATAAAGTTAGATCTTTGTTACGTTATTGAGCAAGCCTTACATAAGGAGGCGCCAGACGATTTTACCCCATGCTCCCAAGTTTACCTCCTCAATACATGACCGGGCGACTTATAATTTTCGTTCAGAGTGACTGGTTTTATCCCCTTACTTATCAAATCCAAAACTGAGGTAAGTGTTTTAACTTGTAAGTGAGCACTTACCTTCATTTTTTGCCCGTAAAATGCCATTGGCTTTTGCACACTGACATCAGCTCATAATCTCTTTTCAAATTTTTTATGTATCTGTAGTAACTTGTTATACCAGTGCACTTTTTCAAAAGTCCCCTTGACTCTCTGGCGAAGAGTCAAGGGGCGAAACCAAGCATTACCCCGGAAGGAGTTCTGCTCTCTAAAGGAGCCACGTCCCCAAGGAACAACAAACCTCTCGATCCTCAGACCTCTACATCATGGGTCTGTCATGTATGAACCCATTCTAGACTGGCTGAAAAGAACAGATATTACACATGGGGAGGTCCGCCTTCGTGGTCACAGACACTGTTCCAGGTCACTATCCAGGTTACTACTATAGTAACTTCTAATAACAGTTTCTTTTTCAAAAGTCCCCTCGACTCTCTGGCAAAGAGCCAAGGGACGAAAACTGAACATTACTCCCGAAGGAGTTCTGCTCCCCTAAGGAGCTACGTGCCAGAAGGACACCATACGTCTTCTAAAGGACTACCAGTGCTTTTTTCCCAAAAGTCCCCTGACTCTCTGGCAAAGAGCCAGGGGCGAAAACCTAACAATACTCCCGAAGGAGTTCTGCTCCCTGAAGGAGTAACACCGTCGCCAAGGGACAAACTTTGACTGAACTGACCCACCCGACAGTGGTCCCGTTCTAGACTGGCTGAATAGAACAGGTCCCACCTGGGAGCTCCGCCGTTGTGATCACGGATACTTCTGCGCCAGGACTACCAGTGTACTCCCGAAGTCGTAGCGGTGCACTGCAAAACATGGACTGGAGCCTGGTCCAAGCCCCCTTAATGTTTAAGATTTGGTATTTGTGATATTATGAAACATGAAGAGTCCAAAAAGAAAGGATTGAAACAAATCATAAGTCTGGATCCAGGAACATATTTTACATCGTTGAAACTAAAAGAACAGAAAGGGTTGTCTCCTTGTTGACATCACGCAGGACTGAGCAGTGACGCTGCACCACGTGCAATCCTTTTAAAGAAAAATAATTTTACAATACGATTGGTCCATTAATTTACGTGACAGTACAGAATCTGCATAAACAGATAAACAGATATGAACTAGAGATGAATAAACATCATTTATGATCTACACATGAATAAACATCACATTATAGTATCAAGCTTTATTGATTTCATCACGTTGCAATAAATAAGACAAATCTATCGACTGAGGTGGGAAGGATGTGACCTGTGTTGGGAGGATATACGACTGCTCGCAGTGGGCACTGATAAAGAAATTTGAGTTATATCTTTGAAACTTTATGACCAAAAATTTGGGGTTTTTATTGAAGAATTTGCCCTAATTTAGACCAAAATTAAGGAAATCGTCGGGGCGACTGGGCGTTGTCGGGGACGACATATTTTATCGTATACATAACAGCTCCCCGACGAAACCGAAAAATTTCCCCGACGGGGGCCATCCTTCCCCGACGGGGGGGGGGGCCATGGCCTCCCGCTGGCGCCACCCTTGTTTCTTATATATCCGTAAAAAGTGTAACCGTGTGTTTGGTCTAGCGGTAGAGCATCCCAGGCCCGGGTTCGATTCCCAGGTCGAGTCATACTAAAGACTTTAAAAATGGAACCTACTGCCATTGTGCGTGATGCTCCGCATAAGCAATGGAGTAAGGGAAAACAAGCCAGTGAGCCACAACTGGAAAAAAAGGCCGTGGCCGGCTCGACTTGAACCAATTGGTTGGAAACTGGGCCGTTAAACCCCATCTAACTAACTAACCGTAAAAAGTGTGGCGGTGCATGGAAGGGATGGGGGAGGCCAGTATTGAACATGATTGAAAAGTGGGGGGTGGGCGTCGCCCCTCCACTAAATCAAAAAAGGTTGGTAAACGTTTACACCCAAAGTCGTGGTTCCTCCTTTTTGCCTGGATTATCCAGCCGTCTGCATCGCAAGACAGTTCTTGGTAGGGATGGGGATGGGTGGTCGCGTACTCCCCCGTGGATCCGGTTAAGAAGAAAGGCTTATATAAATGTCTAGCTAATGCAGTCAAAATTGGCATGCCCATCTGTTATTTTTGAGAGGAAAACCGTCGCGAATTCATTATGATAGTACTCTCTAAATCCAAAAGAGTGCAATTAGGGACGGATCTAAAATTAAGACTGAATATTAACTTTAAAAGTGCGAGAATGACTCTTTTTGGATTGAAATCTTTCAATCCAAATTTAGATTGGTCCCTAATTTCACTCTAAAAGAGTGACTTTTCACTCTGAAGGTTTAAGAGAGTAAGTATACCGTATGGAAAGGAACGCTAGAGAATTTGGAGCCGTTGCTTGGGGCATATTCATGAATGAATTTTAATTCGGTGTGTGTGCGTATCAAGCTGATTGAATGTTTGATTTGCATGTGGAAAGACGGGGAGTGTGAAACGAGGGGAAATGAGTTTCAAACTTTCTATCCTTTTTTTTAATTTTTTATATCAAAGGAAACGTCGTATTGAAAACTGATATCTCTCTACTTTTAACAGAAATTCACAGATTGCCAGAATTCCAACCGAGTTGTGTGAATATTTTATGGAGAAATACCCTCGAGTGTTTTTTGGTAAAATTAGTGACCTGGTCAACAAAATAATTCCACAAGATTACGATGTCGGTGAGTTGAGGCTCAAAAACTAGTCCACGTGCCTATCACATTGTGTGCTGTGCTGTTATAATCATATTAAACAGGCAGGAAATAAATGCTGCAGCAAACTAGAAAACTTTTAAAGCTTTGATAGATAGATTTGAAGAATGAAATACATTTGAAATTAACTTTGAAAAAACTTCCCAAATCTGTGAAACATTACTAATGTAATATCTCAATGTGGCCAAGCTGTACCAGGATATGTTTTGTAAAAGACCAGCATGAAAAGGACTTGAATTTTCAGTGACAGTTTCCTGTTTTAAATGAGGACTCACCTTTAAACGGGCACGTTAAGTGCAGAATTAAATAGCTGCATTTTACTACGACTAATATAGGGGAGTCGCTGATGGATATAAGAACAGCTAAAGTTTGGGTGTCAGAGTGGTTTAATGTTTTGCCGTTCAAGGATGTGTTGCACAAGTGGGTCAGTTCAAATCCTCTTCGAGGTACATGGGAAGTTCTGTCGGGTACTTAGGCTATCACCCTCTTGATGTAGTTGTGCCGTCAAAATTGATTGTTCAGCCCATCAATTCGGTTGCGCACCGGACTAAAGGGGACCAGTTAAATAGCGACTTTGCTTTGTTTCCTGCAATTAGCTGGTCTATGTCGTGTGCATTTTGGCTATAACGGTCTGAATATGTGTGTTAAGACATGTGAACATGAATATCCGAGTCCACCTAACCTGAATCTGAGCTAAAATCCTCCCCGGTGGCTTTAAGTACGAGCCAACTCGAATTCAAGTTGCGCTAATTCTAGTCCAGAACGGAGTCTTGCTGTTCCTGCCTGAGTCTAGTCTATTTGTGAATTTGATGTAGTATAACACGTACATACTTTATACTACTTTACGTCAGGTCACTGTTGTCCCACCCAATTAGTTGACGGTGTGACCAGAGAGTTGTTATCCGAATGGAGCTAGCACGAGAAGTTTAATTTATGCTAATACTTAAAGACCTATTTAAGTGTTAAAAGATTACCAACTATTAGCTGTTGATAAGGCTTATAAGGACTTATAGGCCCTTTATTTAATGCTTTCAACTTGATTTTTTGTCCTTGCCACATCATTTACATCTAGTAATACTTTAACAAGAGGATTAAATGGTAAAATGCTTTGATGTGTAGGTTTGTATACCGCCGTCATAGTAATGACAGGGTTTTTAAACTCAAAATGTCTGTTTAATAGAACTAGATCAATACACATGGCCCTACTTCATCTAAAGAGACCATATGCAAATGAGCTAAAGAGACAGGAGCCAAATTCTTTTACCGCATTTTAAAAAGTTTCCTCAAGTTTCCTAAATTAACCGAACATACATCTATATGCATAGGCGTAGGAAGCGAGGGGGCTTGGGTAAAGCCCCCAGTCAAAATGTGGGAGACGATATACGACTGAAAAGATCTCCACCGCTTACCTAAGTAATTGTTGAAACAAGTCCATGAGACTGAGCAATTATGAATGCTCGCAGGGGGCACCGATAAAGAAATTTGAGTTATATCTTTGAAACTTTACGACCAAAAATGATTTTACCTCATATTTATTTCTAAATTTCGTTATGATACCAAAGCTCCAGATGTAGTAGACGGCAAACCTCTTTCAGTTAACTTCTTAATCCAGCTTAGTGCTTATAAAAAACTTAAGAGCAAGATAATGGAATGCTTTCTAGATGACCTTGAATACGCAAACCTCACTTCAAAAGAAGTTTAAGCGAGCTATCTCCATTCGGATAAAAACTCCCTGGTGTGACCACTCATATAGCACTAGCCCCGTAGCATTAAATCTTAAAGTATTCTTCATTTGTCCAACGGGGGAACAAAAAGATAGAACAAATGTCCCTGCTGACATTGTGCTCTTGTTTTCAAGTCCTTCAGGGACATTCTCTATTAAGTCTTTAATCGGGAAGAGGTGGGAGAAAATTTTCACTTTAACGTCGACCCTGCTTCCAGTCGAATTCAGACCAAAATGCAGTCCATTTTGGGCAAAGACGTACGTTATACCTGGTGTAGGTCTACTTTTCCAATCAATTGATGACGAGTCTAAAATTCAAACATCCAGAACAAGTTTCAGACCTTTTGGGCTTTCGGAAAATACAGTCTGAAACAAACAACTTGAACATCATCAAGTCAGTTACAGCGGTCTGATTTTAAACAGTGTGTAATTTTATTATGTTTAAAGGAAGGATTGGCGGTCGTCGCAAATTTTCTACACTCGTTTGTATCCCTCTTTCTGACAAAATTCCATTAATGGATTTTCAAAACAACCTCAAAGACGCCGTTGAACGATACGGTAAGCTCTTACTCTGTACTTTTTATTTGCTAAACTGTTCACCAATATCTCCTACTTAGCCTCTATGAATCCCACTTTAGCTTTTGTTTTGCAAATCTTTGCAATCTTTCCAGTCGTTCGTATCCCCTAAATCTATCGCCAGAGCAATGTTACTGCTTATTCGTTTTATCATGGCTGTTGTTTACTTTCTTTATCCCCTTATTGTGACTGGTGATTTTGGTTAGATTGGAAAAGATTAAGGAAAATAATTTCTAAAATTATTAGAATTCGAAAAGGAATCAAATTTAAGGGAAACAGGAGAGGCAGCAGTGGAAATGAAGAGAAAGCGAGAGAAGTAATGCAAAATGGTTTGCGTTTTAGCCCTTGAAAGAAGAGGGACAGGGGTAGAGACCTTACCCGTGGTGGTCTTACTATCACCAACGAAGTACCTTTTTACACTATACGGTTTCTGCAAAGATTTCTATGACGTTTCCTTTAATTATGTGGGAAATAATGCAACAATGTCATAAATAATCGATCTTCTAGCCTATGTCCATTAGCTACCACTGCCATTCCTTTGGAACTATATTAGGTATTTTATTTTTGATATTATTTGTTTTACAGGTATCAACTTCGAAATAAAGTCTAGAAAAGACGTACTTGACAGTGTGCCTGGAGATATAGTGGACGGGGAAGATGCAAAGAAGAGGTAAACATTAACCCTGTAGTAAGAGCACTTCCAAAAAGTGTTAATCATTACAACCAGGGCCAGAATAAATGCAGATTTCCCTGTAATGCAACTCAGATTTCGCGCAAGAACGGTTAGTGATCACCGTCCTGAGGGGTGGGGATATAAGGGAAGGGGGGCATGGGGAGGGCGTCTCCTCTCCCCGTTTGAAAAAATTGCTCTTAGAGGGGACTTAGATATAAAATGGTGCTGTCGTTTTCATTATTTACATGCATGCACTACAAATTATCATTCGTGTGACGAAGTCAGAAATAAATGGTTTCAAGCACTACAAATGAATGCGGAAGCCAAACGTTTGACACGTGTTTAATTACAAGTCCAATGCCTGTTCTCAGCGCACAGCATGCATTTTAATATTGAGTGAATCTTTCGAGCGGACGATGAAACTGTTCTTTCATAAATTTGCAGTTTATGATTACTCGCGGTCAGTATCGCGTATAACAACACAAACAACATGATTATTAAGCCTGACGTGTTCTCTCTTATGAAATTGTTATTTTCTGTGCCCTATAGGTTGTGGAAGAGTTTCTATTACAATTTAAAAAAATGGTGGATATCTATCCCGATCAATTTGTTTCACTGCACTCCCCACACTATTGACTACCACAGACAGTTGCAGATCGGTGTCGTGTCACTCCAAGATGCCGATTCTACATACTGCTGTATTAGTGCTACCAGTTATGAAACACATTTTCGTGTAAAGGTGATGATATCCAACACTTTTCTTTGACATTTTTCATTTTTTTATGTATTGAAACAAAGTCATTGCTCTTAGACCAGACCTTGTTGCTGGTATGGCTTCTGGCGCTATGGCTACGGTATTTTTTTAATGATAATTTATTTTTTTGGTCAGTGGAAATTTCCCGCGAGTTACGGCATTCACGGCAAATTTCCCGGGAATGAGATTCCCGAATTCCACATTTTTTCCCTGCGTGATTACAACGTGTACTTTTCCTGTCTTTTGTAGCGTGAGTGATATCCAGATACGAAGCTTTCTGGGAAACCTAGAAAGAGACAACACGATTATCTGCTACAACACTACGTCAAACTTGGACGATGATTGGAGCTCGTTGTTCTTAAAACAGGTAGGAAATGTAACTGATCTAATGGTGCAGAATTATAAGGTAGATGGTAAAGGTTTTTTTCGGTACTAAAGCTTTCTCAAGTACTGTATTACCTGTACCACCACCCTTATTAAAGCAAATCAACACGATTTAAACCAACGCAAAAACTGTAAAATTGAGCCCCTAGTCTTATTTGTTGTTTACAAGTTTTGTCGAACAATTTTTTTCTCCATCAAACTGAATGTGTTGAAAATTGTGTGAGGTGGGGAAGTACATCAAAAATTTCCTTTCTTTTCTGCTATATTTTTATACACTCATCCAGTTAACAGGACTTTGCTAGTATATGAAAAATAGTAGACGATTTTGTGTTTGCGGTCCTCAGTATTTTTTGGAGTTTGCTTGGAAGCACTTTATACGAAGGTCGATTTAAAAGGACTATAAATTCAAAATATATCTTAGGATCTAGTACTACAAACAAAGTTTATTCAGTCTTATCTTATGGTCTTTGCTAAGTTTTGCATCAGCATTTCTCTTTAAAGTTTGCTCCTTTGTTCAGAAAATTACAATTACAAACATTTCAAAGAATTTTCCGGTTACGATAGACAGTCTTCTCCTTACAATTTCCACCTTAAAGATAATGAAGTAAATACATAAGAAGGCATGCAGTTTTGTACACGCTGAGAAGGCCTCCTATGAAAACTTATCATTGTGTTGTCTAATTTTGGTATCTAATGTTACCAAGAGCATTGCCTAAGGTCGCCTTTCATCATCACAACATGATTCTTTCCCCCATCAGATTTCAAACATAACACTGCAAATCAACCCTTCCAACCCTGTTTATCTATAAGAGCAGCACCTTGCGTACTTACTACATTACACTCTTCAGCTGAAACTTAAAAAAGAAGAAAACTCAGGTTGACACAGCTTGACATAGCATTTTGTAATTTTGTACGATGGCAAATGCAAGGAGTTTTAAAATGCATTTTTGTAAAAGACATCAATAAATCGAGTCTTTGAACCACAGAACATTACCTCAACAGTATTTTATGTAATGATTTTGATTTACGAAATGTAGAAGGAACTGAAGGAAAATAGAAGAGCTGATCTTTCCTAGGGAGTCCAATTAATTATGGAGAATGACATGCAGAAGCAATCTGGATAAAATATAATTAACAAAGGGAAATTCACCATAGCAAAGATAGTTGCCTAAATTATGATTTGCACTACGTTTAAACGTTCCTATAGTAGCCTATGCCTAAACACTGAACATTGAAATAAGCTCAGTCTTTTACGGTTTACTTTGTATAACGAGGGCAACACGAGGCGTCGTCAGTGACTCAGTATTCAGCACACTTGTCATCTAGAATCAACTCAACACAGAATGTATTAATAAAACTATCAGACTGTCACTTGAGAGCGTTTAAGTACCCACACATCTTCAAGCACACACACACACACACGTACAACAAGAATGTCATTTGTGCCGAAGAGAAAACATTACCCATTACAACCCGACAAACCTACCAGCCTTCTTTGCGGAACAAAGCTTACCTTGATAATACTTTCTATACAATAATAAGTAGTCATCAGTGGCGTTAGTTAGATGAGATTTTACGGCTCAGTTTCTAACCAATTGGTTTAAGGTCGGGCCTGCCACGGCTTTTTTCCAGTTGTGGCTCACTGGCTTGATTTCCCTACTCCATTGCTTATGCTGAGCACCGAGCACAATGCCGGGCAGTAGCTTCCACTTTTAGTCTTCGGTATGATCCGGCCAGGAGTCGAACCCCAGACCTCCCGGCTGCAAATCGGATGCGTTGTCAGTGGCATGTAAACTTTATGAAAGTCTTGCTAACTTTAATGAATTGATGTCAAGGGTCACAAGGTTTAAAGGATATGTTGCTGCTAATGATGCAAGCACAAAGATTACCTTATAACTGTGTCACATATCAACCACCTGTAAAGGGACCTGCAGATAATTGATATATTCATTCTGACTTAACGAAACGAATTTAAATGTACGTAGTTTTCTACTCAAACTGTTATTACGCATATCATAGTTTTTGAGAATAACATTAACAATTGGTTCGCCAATAACTCTACCCTTTTTGCAGGGTGTGAACAATACTGATCGTCAAAGCAGACAAGGCCATTTTATTAATTGGCCCGGGGTAACGAATCATTTAATGTTAATTACAGGTTTTAAAGACTCTTGTTACAGTTGAGAGTGTCATGATGACAACAACTATTAGTTTTATCCTCTGAATTTCTTCTAGGCTGATCTCGTTTTTGTCGTTGGCGAGTTTCACAACAGGCCGTCCTCGGTCGATTCTATCCAAAAAACCTTTGGGAAAACATTGGCTGAGAAAGCTCTAATACTACTTCACAAGCCAACAGAGGGATCGTACCAGAAACCTGTGGGAACCACGTGGTGGATTGATAAATTGGATGCAAAAGCTTCATCTCACTTTCGGCACTTTCATATTCGTTGTCCGAAGGAAATGTTTAACAATGAGAATGGTACATCAAATGAAGGATCGTCAGTAAATTCCAGTCAGGAAAAAATCTGTGATGACTTTGGTCGCTTAGCCAGATATATTCTGGGTAGATCAGTGGGACTTGTGCTAGGCGGAGGTGGAGCCAGGTTAGTTTTGTACGATTATAAAAGAATGAGTGAGGAAATAATATTCTCAATATTGCTGACCTTTTCGTACACGAAGAAAAGTTTTTGTTAAGAATAATGAATCTAATTTATCACCTTATCAATCGTTTTTGTTGGGGCTATTATCCTCTTTGCTCAGGAAACATCTTAGTGGCTCTAAGATTCTTACATTTCCGGATATACCTGGAAATCAGAAATGTGTGGGAACTGAAAGTTGTACCAAATTATTTTTACATTAAACTTTGTACAATCCTTTATTTGTTGAACTTTTGTTGAAGGGGTTTCGCTCATGTTGGAATTATCAAGGCATTGCAAGAGTACTCCATACCTATTGACGTTGTAGGTGGCACAAGTATGGGAGCCTTTGTCGGTGCCGCATACAGTTCTTGCACATGCCTTGAGCAACTCGAGGATAATATGAAGGTATTCTGCGCAGGGATGAACTCATATGAACCATACATGGACCTTACGATTCCTGTACTAAGTGTGTCTACCGGTAAGTTTCGCATCGTATTACATGACATCGTCAAGTGTGTGTTCTCCCTGGAACTACTACGAGTAGCAAGGCATAGTGTTTCTGATCTTATGAAATGGCACATTCAAGTTGCATGTTCATGAGGGCTCATTAAATGCTCTACAACAACGTTTACAGTGTCACATATGTATCTCACATGTAGGGAGTCAAAGTCTTCACACTTCAGAAGTTTATCAATTCATGTATACCAGGGGTCTCCAAACTTTTTTGCTTGGTGGCCCCAAATTTATACTCCGGAATCTTGGTGGCCCTCAAATTGACGGGTCGGTGAGAGGAGTTTGATTTGACTTGGTTATGCAGTGTTAATAAAGCAGATCACTGGTTCTTAGACTGGAATCATTCCCATTGCTTATTTTTAATGAGAAATTTGGCAATTAGTTTTCGCTCTCAAATCCTTCTTGCGACCCTCCGAAATATTTTCGCGACCCTAAAAAAGGTCGCTACCCCTAGTTTGCCGACCCCAGATGTATACTATCCGCTTTACTATGAGAAAGAAACAACACTGAACAACATAATATTCTTTTTAATTTTAGCAAATTGTAAAAAGTACATTTAATCTGTCTGTCCATTTGATTTAAAGATAATAATCAGGTTTTGTAAACTAACTTTGAAGTAAATGAAGACGTACTTCGTAGAATCACTTACACATTTAGGACATAACGAATGGGTTGAACTTCCCTTGAATTCAGCAGTTCTCTTGAAAATATATTTGTTCTACTACTTTTTTCCGTTAGTGATTAAAGCAGTGTAAGTGCTTCACTGGTGTACTTGTTTACTTACGACAGGTAAATTCTTCGACAAGAACGTGAGAGAACCATTCGGAGATTCAAAGTTTGAGGATCTATGGATACCATACTTTAATATCACGACAGACATAACAGATTCAAAGATGACCGTCAACACAACAGGTATTAAAATTTCAGAAGAAATGAAAATTCGCAACTACTTATTGTAGCTTACCATATCTTCGCATTTAAAGGATATAAGCTTCATTATAGCTAGGCTGATAGAAACACCACCAAGCACTAGCGGAGGCTTCATACTTTGCACATGAAATATCTAAACGTCCTCATCTATTAAGCTGGCAAAATTAAATAATTTGAACTTAGGAAATAGACATCAACGTATGTAAGGAAACAGAATTAATACATGCAGCTAATGTCAGATATTTTGAAACGTCAATCAAGCTTCGTACAGGAGTTATAAATACTTAAAGGGGAATTTTCATGATCCCAGACAGTTCCAATTCTCCCAACTATGCATCTTCTAGCTCCTCCCATAACTGAATGAGGCTCTTCCTTGTGCAAGAAAAAACCTGTTTCATTGCTTAAGGCCATGTCCTGGTGAGCATACAAGGCTATAAAATGTAATAAAAGTACTCTCTCTGCCTTGTGTGGAATGTGAGCTACTCTGCATCTTTCAAATTTTCAAACTTTGATGTCAATCAAAGAGCAGTCACCAACTGAGAATTTTGATATACATACACTAAAAATATACTTTGGGGTGATGACAGTCTGTCTTTAAGCAGGCGCGGATCCAGCTTATTTAAAGAAGGGGGAGACACACTTTGTGATGGAGTTAGAGTTAGATGAGGTTTGACGGCTCAGTTTCTAACCAATTGGTTTAAGTCGGCCGTTTTTCCAGTTGTGGCTCACTGGCTTGTTTTCCCTACTCCATTGCTTGTGCTGAGCACCAAGCACAATGGCAGTAGGTTCCATTTTTAAAGTCTTCGGTATGACCCGGCCAGGAGTCCAACTTCAGACCTCCCGGCTGCAAGTCGGATGCTCTAAGAACTTGACCATGCAGTCGGTCCCACTTTGTGATGGATAGCTGGAAACTGAGAAGGCGAGAGGTATGAACTCGTTAGTTGTCTGGGATAATCAGGCTAGTACTTTGCGGATCTGTCCCACACGGGATAGATCTCCCGACATGGGGGAGGGGGAAAATGTTTGCAAAAACAATAGGGTCACATACATGGTAAGTGCTTGGCCACCATATACACTACATTTGACCATTCAAGACCCTCTATCTGTATAACGTCATTGTATGACTACCACAGCATATTGTGCACAATTGAATAAACTTGTCTCGTGTTTAGGGCTGACGTAGTATTTTGTCGGAATATCCACTTGTCAAAATAAGTTGCACAGCCCGAGAAGAGAGTTCAGGTTTTCTAGGACGAATTTGAGGAAGAATTTAACCTCACTGAGATCAAAAACGTATGAGCCACACGTCGGTACTGTTGGCTACATCGTGGATTTCATGACCTGTATCTTAAGCCCTGTAAGCCACCTTTCTGTCCTCCACATTGGTTTCCCCATTACATTTACTGTAGGCTGCCGATCAATATATTGCAAAAAGGCAGGTGATTTAGGAAGGAGAATTTCAGACCTTTACAGATTATTGTGTAATCTATACCTGTATAGCTTGTTAAGCCAATTGGCTGAGGAACTTGGGGGGAGTCCTATTTATCTGGCTAAGAACCCAAACAATGAAGGAAAAACTACGAAACTCTACGCCTGCGAAGCGCGTCGAAAATGGTTAAGGTCGTATTATTCTACATATACTTATGGAGAGTAAAACTGGATCAACAGTCGAAGCGGCTGCCGTCTTTAGGGGATAATGTGTATTGTATCCACCCCGACTGCTCACAGTGTCCGGTGAAACAGCCCCCTCCTCGATTCGTTTACAGCATTCTATATGTAAAGTTTCCAACCTTTGACAGAAAATATGCGAAGACTACTTGGTAAGAGGATGCACTGTTTAGGTTATAGGGAACGGAACTCTGGAAGAAACTAAAACAATAAGTTTCCAAAGCGAGAAGCGCACCGAACATCTTGGGTTACTTTTTATAAAGCCATCCTCATTGAGAGCCAAAAATAGGTATACCTTCAGGGCGACTGATGACACGACGGGGATTACATAATTCATCACACCCATTAAGTATCCAAGACGCAGGGGAAAATTGAACCAACCTTGTACCGCCCCTTAAATAACATGCATTTTATCGTCCCCACCTGTGTGCTCCAAGAATTGTTTCCCTAGTAGGCTATCGTAACCTACCGCTCGCCAAATACGAGAAAACAGCTATGCGACTGAGGATGGAAATCCAGACCTTTTCCAGAATATTGTGCTACTGTAGATGTACTTTTCTTTGTACGCCATTTGGTCAGGTGGTTATAATACTTTACTACCGCTATGAAACAAATGTATGAAAGAAACGCAACGAAACTACAGCGCGAGCCCAGCCCAAAATGTTTTGGGTAATAATGATGAGAGGTTGCCACGAATGCAGGGAAAGGCGTCAACGAAGTGCCCCAAAACATGGCCTTTTGTGACCATAAAAAATTCGGAAAAGTCATCTCATACTGAAACTTGTAGGCCCATAGGCTGAAATTACCAGCCATATTGATTGGAAACTCGACAAAATACAAATAAAAGTTTTATGTTACTTTTGTATGGCACAGTGTGTTAACCTTACACTTCCAAAAGGTTTTGGCCGGCGAAAAAGGGAAGGGGCACTTGTCCCTCTGTGCCACCCTTGGATTGGGGCCTGATTAGGTTATGGTAAAGTTAAAAGCTTAATGAACGAGGTCCAAGGCTAGGGAGCAAATGTGTTTTGAGGATGATCAATTTTGGTAACACCTCTGGAAATGAAAATGGAAAGGTAACATACCCAGATAAGAGTGGTATTCCTCATCGTCAGAAGAAATATCATGTATTATAATAACGGACACTATTCACAGGGCCAGATTAATTTCTCATACACAATGATTTTCTTAAACTTGTCAAAAATGTTGTTTGGAGCTAGCTTAACGCCAATCAGACACGTCTTCACAGGTAAATCAATAATAAGTTGATCCCTTGCAATTTCTATATTCGTAGGAACGTTATGGGAATATGTACGGGCAAGCATGTCACTAGCTCTCTTAGTCCCACCAGTTTGTTCGGAGAAAGACGGACATTATCTTCTTGATGGTGGCTCCGTTAATAATTTGCCTGGTATGTATAACACCATTTTTTTTATGAATTTCATAGTGTACTTAAACCAAACGGCAGTCGTTGTGTGACCGTACTGGACTACTTTCATATCACGAAAAAGTGGAAGCCAGCAAAAAGTACCAAAAAAAGATCATATCTGGAGTAAATTTGTTAGAGTACGTCAAAAACTATATAGACATCATTCATTCTGGCATTGGTATTGAACACAAAACACTTGAAAATCGCAGGATCATTTGTACTTGCCAATTCGCGGGTTACCTACTTCTCAGTCACGTGTAACTACAGATACCACAAACGATTTGCCCATGTTCTCTGTAAACTGGACTAATGATTTATTTGAAATCACAATAAAAACATATGCCAATACGGAAGCACAGATACTTTTCACCCTGTAAACGATACTGAATTATGTTAAATACGGGTAGGCAGGCTAAATTTCCAGATAATCCGTTCTAATTTTCGAAAATCCAAGTAATATATTTATTTTTTAACTTCTTAAAGTTAAGTCATGTTTAGGGTATTACTGGTCAATCTTTATGTTTAACAGCTGATGTCATGAAAGAGGAACACGGAGAGTGTAAACATATTGTCGCTGTGGATGTTGGTGGTAAAAGTCGATCTGATTTTTCCAAAATTGAAACTCATGTTTCTGGATCATGGTTGCTTTGGAATCTTTTGAAGCCGTTTGGAAGGAGAGAGAACGTAAGTGGTTTTAACACCAATCCTCCTTTCGAAATTCTCATGACAATTTCATTATGAAATCTCGTGAAAATCGTGTGAGATCTCATGAGAACGGCATCAGATCTCATGTGAATTGCGTGAAATCTCATGAGAATCATATGAGATATCAAGAAAATGGTGTGGAAATTGATGAGAATTGTATGAGAAATCATGAAAATGACGTATGAAAACCTTTGAGATTTGTATGAGATCAAGTTTTAGTATAGATTCTGTAAAATCTTGCATGAGAGTGTAGGCAATGTGAGTCCCACGAGAACGTTTTGTCATATGTCATAACTGCTGCCAGAAAATGGATGATGGCAAAAAAGAGTAACTCATATGAGAAGCTTGTGTGAGTAGTGAGAAATTTTATACCTTGGTTTGAAGTGGAAGTTATGCACATATAAATTGAAGAGCTTAAAATACTACGAAGTTTTTCAGCATATGCATTGTTTGAATCATATGAATGCACGTAATGCAGTAAGTGGACACTTACAGGTTGTGCAGTGGAGTGCTGACCAACTATATTTATAGAAGCGTATTATCCTACATTTTTTGCTCCAACTAAGAAAAGGCCGACTGCATGGTGAAGTGGTTACAGCATCCGAATTGCAGCCGGAAGGTCTGGGGTTCGACTCCTGGCCGGGCCATACCAAAGACTTTAAAAATGGAACCTACTGCCATTTTGTTTGGTGTTCAGCATAAGCAATGGAGTAGGGAAATCAAGCCAGTGAGCCACAACTGGAAAAAAAGCCGTAACCGGCCTGACTTCAACCAATGGGTTAGAAACTGAGCCGTAAAACCCGATCTAACTCTAACTCCAACTAAGAAAACTGTGATGCTTAATCCCTTCTTTCCCTCTTTCTTTCCACATCGCTATACTGTCTTAATTTGAATTACAGGTTTAAGAAAGTTATCAAGGCACCTGACTAAGCTAGCAAACACTGCTTTTCCCTTGAATTTGCACTTGTTTCAAAAGCGGCAACTCCAACCGATGCAGCCACTTACTAGTAGTTCAATACTTCCCACACTGAACACTAAAGTTTTCAACCATACAAGCAATCAAAGTGAGCTGGAGGTTGTTTGTTTGCATGCTCGGCTGAACTTCACCTTTGCAACTCACCGAGACTCAGAAAGAAGCCCATTGTGATTGGTCAATTGAGGCATGACTAACAAAAAAGTTTTTTCAAATGTTTCACAAAGCAATCAGGGCACACCACCACTGAGAATTGCATTGACTACGTACACTGCACTCAAGCAAACAACAGCTTATAATATACACTGTGGACTTCTTGTTTTCCTGTGTCTCCTCCTGGTACTCCTCCTTGTAGAAGCTTCAGATTTGCCTGCACTGGAAGGTATATTCAGCCAACAGGGCTTTTCTTAAAAAGCACAGCTAACTGTGGTGACACTATTGCATTTTCTACGGACTGTTTGCAAGAGCAATGGAAGAATGCTGTTTTGTCAACTGGTTTCCTCAGTTGTTAGATATTTGTGACATATTGGTTACACTGCTGCCTGTTGATTTAAAGACTTATTGGCATTTCAGTAACCTGTTTTAATTAATCTTTCAATGGACTCCTAGGATATAACCGTGATTTCAGGTTCACACAACTACAACCCATCGATGTAAACTCCCAACTTAACCTATTTAGCTTATGACAGTTTACAGAGTTTAGCCTACAACATTTAAAATTTTTAAAGCATTTACAGGATATTTTCCAAGAGCGAATTCAAAGAGAATACCATTTATCAAACTGTGGACAGACCAGACATAGCATTAGCACATATATGACACATTCCCAAAGAAAAGCAGCAGTTTTCCTCCATACGTATGGAAACGTGACTGCAAGTGGGAGTCTTCCACAGTATTATTGAGAATGAGAGTTTCTTACCAATAGATTATACTGTTCTGGCAGCAGACATTTCTGATGAAATTAATGTTAACATTTCTCACGAGAATCTCATGAGAAATTTCTCATAAGATTTCTCACGAGAATCTCATGAAAACTTTCTCATAAGATTTCTCACAAGAATCCCATAAGATTTCTCACGAGATCTTATAAGAATTTTCTCATAAGGAATTTTCATGAGAACCATGTCCCAATTTCTCATAAAAATCTCACGAGAAATTTCTCATGAGAGTCTTATGAGAAATTTTTATAAGGGTTATATAAATTACTAGTTTTTACAACACCGTTCCAAACTACCACCTACCTACTGGGACTAACTACTCATCAGAATAAATACTTGGTATAAACAAGGAGGTAATACCACCTCCCTGGTATAACTTCAAGTTTAGTGCTGGTATTATGAGGAATTTCTAAACTGACTTGAAATAACTGATGACGTTAAGGATACTTACATGACGACGAAGCTTAGGTTCATGCTTCCTTTAAACTCTTTCAGGCTACCAATACATGCTTGATAAACCCTGGCCACTCCTGAATTAGAAAGGAATTGTGGGCAAAAGAAATGTTAAGTTTATCATCTCCTGTACCTTTTCAAAAGGACCATAAACAAGGATCAAACAAAGTGTTGGAAAACTGTTTACCGTACGAAAATTAATAACTTATGCTCAAAGGGATGCGCGCTAAAATTGTGTAGGGATAACATGAATGACCCCTTCCTGATAGCCGAATTAGATCTACTAAATGTCGGGGCGGTTGGCCTTTAAGAGGGATTACATGATGCACTCTACCCTATCCACTGCGTCTGTCCTACGAATAGGATTCTAAGTCATTTACTATAGCTCGATAGCAAAAAAAAAAAAAAGACCAACTACGTGACTTAGGATAAAAATTCCGACCTTTACAGAAACTTACACTAAGCCAGGGACACTGTTCATCTATATAACCTCAAACTATGAAAGAAAAACGAGGCTCTACAGCGCACAGTGCGGGAAAAGCGCATAAAAGTTTGCTTTCCTGTAAAGAATTTGCCCTGCTTGACAGCAAACACAGGTGAACCGCCGGGGTACTAAAGAGACCTACTTGATAGTACCCGCTGAGGCTACCCGAATTGAAAAAAAATACTCAAAGAGAGAACCATGGTCGCCCACTTGGCGCCACCCCTGAGGTGACATGTATTGCATCATATTCACATGTCTACCCTACGAATAGTTCCCGAGTCAGTTACTATGGGCTAACGTCCGACAAATACGTACAAGAGAACAACTAGGCGCTCGAGGAGGGAATTCAGACTTTGGAGAAAGTGTTTAAGCCATGAAGGTCTTGGTATGCCACTTGAATGGTTAGGGTTACTGTTAACTTGTATGAAACTAAATGATGAAAGAAATGCAACAAACTCAAGGCTCGAACCCCGTCCAAGTTTTTGGGTCATCCTGAAGAATCTGCTGTCCGTGAGAGCAGTCACTTCAGCTGTAGTAGCGATTGACCTTTGACATGGATTTCACTTAATCCTGCCAACGGTGACTATGGCTCTCAACGAAATAAGAAAAAAAGTAAATAAAAAATAAAAACAAATAAAAAAAAAACGCAATAAAATATCGACTATATCAGCACGAGGGAGGGGTTCGACCTCTCCTACCAGACCCGTGGCCGGAATTCGCAGTCAAAACCAGCAATTAAAAAATGACGGGGTGGGGCAATCTTGGACATGCGCAATTACAATTTAACATCGCCTAAAAGTCTTTTGGGACAAACCATTTGTCAGGGGACTCAAATCCCAAAGCCCACTAGGCCACGGCCCTGTCTTCGGGGGGATGTAGCCTCCTCTGTATGCCCCGGGGCTAATCCTGATAACGGAATGGATGTGAAGTTCAGTACATGAAAATAAAAATAACCTATTTCGCAATCAGGCGCGGGTTCCAGAAATTTTGAGAGAGGTCCAAGATGGGTAACCTCAAAAGCACCGTAGATGTACCCAGAGCGTGAAGCACGAGTTTGCATGCGTGGGGTCCATGGATCCTGCGCTAGGGTCCCTGGCGAAATCCGGGGCAAGCCCCCGAAGCTCTTGCAATATTACAAATTAAGAACGCAGATAATCGGATCCAGTTACTCTGTTATCATTTCATATGTTATGAAATTTGATGTTAAATGTTGAGCACGGCTTACTATAAAAGCACCTTATAAGGTCCAAGGCGAATCTGAAGTTTTTCCAAAATATGGACACAGGATGAGGCGTAAGATGTACATTCAGTTTCAGAAATGGGTTTTGCCATAATGAGTATTTTATTTTCGTTATAAGAGTAGTCGGATATGGGGCGTGAACAATTGCGACATTTAAGAAAGGTTTCATGGTAAAATTTGCATGCAGCGGTAAGCCTATTAAGACACTCAGAAGAGTAAGTCTGATTTTTCAATGCTTTGTGTCCGCTAGAGAACACTAATTTCCAAATTTCCAAGTATATCTATTTTTTCAAAACTAGTAGAAGGCGGAAAGAATTCCCCTTCCTCATAAGTTAGTTACAAACTTTGCTCTTGCATAATCACGCCTACGCAGAAGAGTAAAAATGTACACACACTGACTGCTGAGTGAAGCGAATACGTTTGAGATGGATTTGAAGCAACAAATGGAAAAGAACTTAAGTTGAAGGGGCATAAATTTATGTAGTTTGTGAAAGATTTTTATGAACAAAAAACCGTCAATTATTCATTCTTAAAAACATTTCACCCACCTCTTTTAGAAATCTTTTGCTTTAATTGCTTGTTGATTCTTTGCCGTAGTTGGAGGAATCTATGCAATGGTGATGCCGTGTGTGTGCGTGTGTGTATGTGACACTGCTTGTAATGACGATATTTCAAGAAGAGTAATATCAAGGGATATCGAATTTGGCATGTAAATACCCTTATTAAATAGATGATTCCTATTGTTTTTGGTGAAGGTCATAGGTCATTTGGGGTCACCAGGGGTCAAATGGTAAATACCTTGGAAATTGCTCCTAAACACTCTATCTCAAGATGTGTAATTTTAAGGAATCTCAAACTAAGCATGTGCATGGCCCATATTAGAAAGATGATCTCTCAGGCTATTGTTTTTTGGAAGAGGTCTAAGATCATTTGGGGTCACCAGAGGTCAAAAGGTCAAAATCTTATTAACATGATATTTCAAGAAGGGAAACTTTGATGAATGTCATACTTAGCATGTGGCTGGCCCATTCAAGTAAGTGATCCTCATTATTTTTGGTGGAGGTCAAACGTCATTTGGGGTCATCGGACGTTAAAAGTTGAAAACCGTGGAAACTTTATCTCAAGCAGGGAATCTTTAAGGGATCTCATACTTGGCATGTAGGTGACCCACATTGAGCAGTTGTTTTTTGTAAAGATCAAAGGTCATTTGAGGTCACCAGAGGTCAAAACGTCGAAAGCTTGTTAACATGATATTTTAAGCAGGGGAAATTTGATGAATATCACACTTAGCATGTGGATGGCCCATACTGATTAAATGATCCCTCTTGTGTTGGTGGGTCTGAGGTCATTTGGGGTCACCAGAGATCAGGAGGTTGATACTTTGTAAACACTATATCTTGAGCCGAGAAACGTTGATGAATCACATACTTGACATGTGCATAGCCCATATTAAGTGAAGATAAAAAGTCATTTGAGGTCATTGGAGGTCAAAAGGTTCTTAGTCTAGACCTTCTGTGTCAAAATTTGTAAAAACAGTAATTTATGAAACACTGTCAATTTGAAAACACAACAATAAACTTACATTTCGTTAGCAAGGAATCACTAAGCCTTTTGGCTTTCTGGTGGATCATTTAAAATTGCGATTGGATTGTTGGGCGTGCAACCGCTCCCCTGCAAAACGTGCTGGCGAAAATGTTTGTCGCCAGTATAGTTTTGGCAAGAAGTGATTTGCGAAATCGGGGGATGGGCACAGTAGTCCACACGATCAGTTGCGCCGCCAGGAGTTGGTAATTGGTGGTAGTATAGAAAATGTCGTAATCCCAAACCATGGACACAGAGAGTCGCTGTAAAGTATGCATATGCACACCTACGATATTTTGGAAAGGGGTGGGTCCTTCCTTGCCACCTCGTGCATAGGTGCCGTCCCGGGAGAGGTTTGTCTTCCTCCCCTTTGAGAATTTGTTGTTCATTTAAGGTGGTTTACATGCATACTTGTGCTATCTTTGGTAAAGTTTCGAACTGATTATATGTTGAACAATCCTCATAATTTAGTGAATTGTTCTTACTTTGGGTTGGGATGTTAAGGGAAGGGTGTGTGGTCTGAGTGGCGGTGGTGACAAATCTCCTCTTACCCTCCCCCTTAGGAGTTTTTATGTAAGGTGGCCAAGAATGACAGAACTTTGATTTGATTACATTCTTAGAAATTCTCGATAAGTAATATTTTGGCTGTGGCATGGCACCCTCCAAGGAGGGGACCATAAAACCAGCATAGGGAATCTCTGGGGCAATTACAAAATGGTGATACTGAGAACAGCAATGAGAATCAGACGATTAGCGTGCAATAGGGAGTGAGCGAGAATGAAGTTGGAATAACCAAAGAGTAAGAAGAATGTAAATTTATTACCATTCACCATCTACCGATAGTGGGTGCAAGCGAAGGGCGTCTGAAAATCGTTTGGAAAATGTGTAAAGACAAATACATACTTATAATGTTTCACATCATGCTACAAACCTGACAAACGTAATCATAGTCATAATGTAAGATTAAGCTCTATGATCCGCTCTTGATGCGCTGTCCCAACAAGGTTGGAGATGTACCTCTCACTCTCGGAAAAAATGTTTTAGCTAGAATAATATTCCACGGGATTATTGTTCTTATAATTGTTATAAGATATAGAGCGCAAACCATGACGATTGCGTGCTAAGGTCGCCAAATTTGCGTTGAAATCATTTTCATATAAAAGTTGCATGCAGTCTCTGCAGTGAGACACGATCAATTACCCGAAAATGTGTCTGCCAATTAGAATGCGAGTCCTCTGCCTGGCAATTCGGTAAAGATTTCAATTTTCATAAAATACGTCTGGCCAAAAGTAGGGGAAGACAAATCGAAAAGAAATCCCTTGCTGAGCTTTCTTACAATGTTGTTATCCTCTGTAATCAAGTCTCTGCACACGAACAATTGGCTTATTGTAGAACCCTAACAGATGAATCATGCAAATACGTTTTGAGGCCCTATGGTCTTCGGACTTTTGATAGTTTGAAAATTTTTGTGATAGGAAATGATTAAAATAAATCCATCACTCGGTCGAAAACACACCCCACCACATTCTCTGCAGGTATCTACATCTTAAACACTTAAACACCTTTCTGGCTCATTAAAAAAATGGAAATTTTGGAAAACGGCCTGGGGGAACGCGCCCCATGCCCTCGCGTCCAGGCACTACTACGCGGGATAGCATATCCCCTTCCCAGGCTGACGTCTTTAATCCGAATAGGCCTGTACGTAGAAAGTTTGGTATCTCAATCCGCAAGATTGCATTATCATTCTTCAACACATTATTTTCATTTCAATGCAGCCATCCGTGCACCCTCCCCTACCCCATATATCATTATGTACACCCATGACTCTGTACACTACTGTTATTGATCAGACATTCACCTATTTTCGGACATTGTAACCCTCTTTGTCGTAAATCTCTGGAAATGATCTCATTTACAAGTTCCACTCAAGCCCTGCAGAAAGATATATTTTGTGTACGTTTTCAGGTTACTATATTTCCTGTTTTCTTTCTTATCCTTTCCTTTTCCCTTCTTTTTTCTCTTCTTTCCTCATTACAGGGGGAGGGCGGCACCACTAGTCCCCCTAAATCCTAGCTTGTTCGGAATTGTCAAAAGCCCATGCGTATCAGATCTCCGTGATCTTCCATTTATCAAAGCGCGCTATCCTTTCTATTTGTGTCATTTTTATGAAACCGCATTTGACAATGAAAATCTCGATAAATGTCGCCTTACACTAACAGCTCAATGTCTTACATTTGTAGCTTACGTACGTACTAATAATGAGATGCGTTAACGAACTGATAGAGTCTCCCACATGATTCCGTTACAAAAATTCTCTGCAATAAAAGAGCCAAATTTTGCAATCAAATCACTGCCTTACGAACAGGACTGTCAAAGTATGCGAGTGCTATCAAAAGGTAAAAATCTACATGACCTGCCATGATGGCTTGATAATATGAAACGTTACTTAGCAAAACATTTGTAGTGGACCATGGAAGTACCTCGGAGGCAATACTTCTATAATTGGAGTTACAGCAGACAAAACACTGTTGAAGGGCTGTACTGAGTATAATGGATGTATACCACTTGGTTCAATTCCTAATGTTTAAAATTTACTATTCTTAGCAAAAGGGAAGAGGATTTAATTAACAAGTACATTTTGTAAGACAAAATCACGTTATTTGTACCTAGGAAAAACACTAACTTCACAGTTTGAGAACATTAAAAGTACACTAGCCTAATCTCCGACGTATTGCAAGGTAGTATATGCGGTCCTAATAGGCCTAACCCACAGGTTGCATTTCTGGTATCAATCGACAGCAGGTAATCCTCGCGTCAGATTTCTACAGCCGAATTCCATCCATTAACGAATATTTCCTGTCCATAATTTTGAAAAATGCAGTCGCAATCTATAGAAACTTCGTGTAAACTACAGCGATAGTGTACATTATGTAAAAAGGTTTACGGAAGCGTTTCTCTGATCTTGGCAATTTTTTAACAAACCTAACGCTTAGATGCAACCTATAAGCTGTATATTTCAATCTTTTCGTGTAAAATACCGGAAACTTTCAAAGACAACCTATTTTGATCAATAGTGTAAAAATACCTTGAAAAATCCTCATTAGCGCCTCAGGTTACAAAAAATGGTGTTTGACAAACTACATTAACGTACCTGACTCAAAATCGTGAAGGAACATGTCCCCGCCTCCTCTTGCAATCGACGGCTATAATTTGACCTTTTGACTGTATGCACTTTGTGGTTATTCCTAAATAGATTACCGAAAAGAATTACCTATTGAAGGGCAATGTGGTGTTTTTTCATAGTATGACACTTTGTATCAATTTACTCTGAACTACCCTTTCCTGGGGACACAATAGTACATAGTTCAACTGTCACGAATGCTCTCCAAGGAATCTGCGTTTCTGTTTGTGACCTTGGTTAGGCATATGGTAGGTTTTGTTTTGATTGGAAAAACTAGTTAATGTCGGACTCCTTAAACTTTCTCCTATCAGATACCTGGCTTTATGAAGATAATCACTCGTTTGTCCTCTATTACCGGAGAAGATGATTTAAAAAGAGTCATGAATAGTCCAGATTTTGACTACATTCGGCCTCATGGTATTAACATGTAAGTTGCTATAATAATCTTTTCTAGGCTATCATTGAAAAGTTGACATCAAAATGACATTCCAATTGATTGAAAGACGAACATTACAAAGTCATATGATTGACTCTATTATCAAAATTTAATTTTACGCTCTTTTTTTCTGTCAAATACTTGGTTTGCATCCAAAACTTGACAATTGAAGCCCATGGGAACATTCATGATACACTTTTGGACATGACATGGCTGGGAGAGGTTTTTTGCTCTTGCAACTCTAAATGCTATAACAACGCTGAATGTTATATACCAATCGTCTTTGTTTTAAAGGATTAACGATAATATTATTGTCCTACCATTGCTTTAAGGCGTTTATAAAGCTGCCAATCTATTAAGAAGCAAAGTTTCATATGCTGCCTAACTTCAAAATAGTTGATGAAGTACCAAATATGAAATGAATTTCTTTGTATGGACCTTCAAATACACAAACCTGATTGGCCTGCCATGAAAAGGCATATTAAACTATAAGGTTTGAAATTCTACACTTCACTGTCTACAAACGAAGACAAAAGGTAATAAACACTGCAATAATTTTGATTTCTTTAATCTTGTATGGCCTTAAGAAGAACCCACGTTTTGTGTCGTAACATTGATTCGGTTGAAAATATCATCGATGGATCAGTTTTATATACATGAAGTTACAGTCTTAACCAGACTGAAACTGAGATTAAATACCCCGTTAAAGTTTATCGTCTAATCAACATACATTCCTCTCAAAACATTTCGCAGCACAGTTACACTAGTGTATAAATCTATGCTGAGTGAAAATGCAGTTATAATGGCAATACAAACCATGAAACAATATTTAAATGATACAGTGAAAGACTAAACGATGACTTTTATTTTTGCTTAGATATGGCCTTATGGATTTCCATCTATATGACACAATAAGGGATTGTGGCTATGATGCAGGAAAAGCAACTTTCAAGGAGTGGAAGGAGTAAACAAATACCCGACACATCTTATCTCGCTACGAAGTTGCGTAAGGAACCACAGACCCATTTCGTCCTGTCTCGCAACACAAAAGCCACTATGTTGAGAATTGTACTAAAACAGTTGTACACGCCCTCGCAAACTGATCAGTCAATTCAAGTCAGGATCGCAGCATGTCGTGTACAAAAAAAAAAAACATTCAACGTGTAAGCGTGCAACATGTTTCACACAAAAGCTACGTACCTTCTGACATGGCGGCGTAAACAAATAAGCATGAAGTCTCTTGAAATAGGTCTGTTGCTACACATTTCGAGATAAGTTGTTATATTTTATTATGGTGTGAGCATGAGTAAAGCTAGGATCCCTCTGGCGATTAGGTTAGTACAACGCAGCTTGAGATCCAGAGGTTTTCCAAGATATGCATATTCCAACATCGAAGACCACAATTATTCGTACAGCTTTAGAATTGAATATTAGTTACCAAGATTTTATGCACCTTTAGAAAATTTGAATGCAAAGATACATTTTCTTGTGTATTTCGCATAAGTGTTATTTTCCCCCAGGGGTAAGGCTAAAGTTAAACGTTATAGCTTTAAAAACAGAAAAAAGAAGAAAAAACACTTTAAAACGTTCGAGTCTGACATTGAAGTGTGTTGATCAATACCAAATATCTTACCAGAAACCAAGAGGAGGGGAGGGGAGTAGGGTGGCCCACTCCAAAGCATTTTTGCCACCTAGGAAAGTTTTATGAACAAAACCTACGTTTGGCAACACGAGATCTAACCTAGTTAAACATATTCCCCTACTGACAAATTGTTTTCTCCCCTGCAACGCCTTCTCTTACTACTAGCTCGTTGTTATCATGGCCCTTTGCTTGCATTGCTGAATGAATAGATGAGCTCCAGATTTATTTGCATACGTTCTCCACCTTATCAGTTTTTTCTTAACCCAGCTTCCCAACAACTATCTTAACACGCTTCTCCCTTTGTTCTTGAAAAGATTTCCAGTTTAAATATACAGGGAAAATACTAACGACATACGTTTAACAGTTGGGTAGCAAGGATTTTGTCAAGTGGGGAAAAGCTAAGGGGCAATCTTGACTTTAAATCAGGAAACGCCGCCGAAGTCTTGTTGGAGGGCAAAGCGCTCTACCAACGGCATGGGTTCCAGGGACTGACCTTAGGGTCCCTGGGTGGGGCCCACTTTTGTAATTATAGTCTTACTCCGACTGTCTACATTAAGTAATAATTGGAAAACCTATGTTTAGGATGGGGTGCGAGAAACGCAGAAAAAACTCGCTTTTAAGACTTTATTGTTATGTTTAACTTCATTTACATACAAAAATTGTCCATCCCGATGTTCCAAAAAAGAGATATGTTAGTAATATAAAAATAGGAAAAGTTTGCTCAAGGGGGAAGGGGTCTCCCCTTTGCCCCCATTCTTTTCTCGCCTGACGATAAAAGAGATTAAAATAGGATTAAAACTTAAACGACCCATTGTTATGATACCTTTTTTCCCGAAACTAGAGAGTAGCTAAAGAGTCTTCTCAAAGCTGGCAACAGATGTCAAACCTGACTTTAATACACACGCACACCAAACGTATTATTACATGGAGAAGCATGAAAGTGTTACTAGTACCCGTATGGATGTGGCAAGCATCCAAGCCCAAAAAGCTATCAGGTCAGGCTGTACTCTCTCATCTATCACTTAGAAAAGTATGCTACAGAAGTTGTTTCATTAAATTACTCGTTTTTGCCCGTTCAATAATGTTATATTTATATAGTTAGTTAGACAAGTAGAAAACACTGCCTAAATATATTCATTTACACACACACACACATATATATATATATATATATATATAACTTATATTTCACCCGAAAATTTTTTTCCCCTTAAGGTCGACTTTTCAACAACAACTTTCCCCCTAAGTGCCGAATTAGAGAAATATATATTTATATATATATATATATATATAGACAAATCCAACACTCACTATATATATATTTATATATATATATATATATATATATATATATATATATATATATATAAGGTCGAAATACTGCAGAGCAATAGAGTAGTATGTAGGTCGATAAAGGTTGTAAAAAGTGCTTAAAGTTTGCGGAAAATTCCACGACGTTTCAAGTATAGACTCTTCATCAGGTGGTAAAGAAATGCAACTGAACAACAAAGAAGTAGAAATAGAGAAGAAACACATTGAAGAAAGGCACGAACAAACCGGTCGCACATAACAAACACGGTGTAAAAATGCGAAAGAAAGCTGAAAAAACTGGTAAAAAGTAATGAAAAGGGGAACAGGTTAAAAAAGGTCCATTCTAATGTTGAGACCGTGTGGGGAGAGGGTCCCAAGTTTCATGATAAGCCGGTTTTCGGCGGTCTGACGATCACGGTCAGAACCTCTGCACATTAAGGCTGCAGTAATTACGGCCAAGTCTTTAACTGAGCACGGTGATGGGGGGTTGAAATATGTGGCGACCGGATAACCTTGAGGGTTTTGTTTGATGGACCTGAGGTGTTCAGTGATTCGGTCAGCCAGGCGGCGTTTGGTCTCTCCCACATACAGGCAATTGCAACGTCCACAAACTAAAATGTAAACCAAGTTTGTGGAAGTGCAGGTGAAGTGTTGGTTCACACTAAATCTGTTGCCGTTAGAACCCAAAATATTAATAAGTGTGTTCTTGCCAACCACTGGGCATGTGTTGCACCTACTACGACCACAGGGAAATGTACCTGGGGTGTTGTCAGTTGGTTGTTGTGGGTGGAAAGCCCGAACTAAGTGCTTGGAAATGTTCTTTTTAACTCTGAAGGCCGTAATGGGGGGTTCAGGGAAAAGGTCACGGGTTGAAGGGTCTTTCGAAGAGTCTCTATATTCCTGTAAATGGCACGAATGATGGGGCGTACCGATGGGTGATGGGAAATTACCAAAGGAATTCGTAGATTAGTAGACGTGTTAGACTTCTTACTCAAAGCCTCCGCTCTGTCGATTCCTTGGATTCTATGTAGAGCACCGGTAAGGATTGAGAAGCGTTCATTTGAGAAGCGTCAGTATCCCACCAAAATCCTTACCGGTGCTCTACATAGTTTTTTTTTCAGCTTTCTTTCGCTTTTTTACACCGTGTTCGTTCTGTGCGACCGGTTTGTTCGTGCCTTTCTTCAATGTGTTTCTTCTCTATTTCTACTTCTTTGTTGTTCAGTTGCATTTCTTTGCCACCTGATGAAGAGTCTATACTCGAAACGTCGTGGAATTTTCCGCAAACTTTAAGCACTTTTTACAACCTTTATCGACCTATATATATATATATATATATATATATATATATATGTATACATTTCATATATCATTCTTTGACGTGTTTGTCAAAAGAATTCTAAGTAAGGTAATTTGATCCTTTGCATTATCTTCAAAATGAATGGAACATTGTACTAACCTTTTTTAGGTTTCATTCATTACAACAACAATGTTTTACACTATTTTTGTTCATCATGACTCTGATGCAAATGAAGATAATTTTCAAATAAATTTTATTTAACAATTCGACTTTCTTACACCAGCTTCTTGTAGCCCACCACATATCGCAGTTTAAAAACAAACAGAGGCAACAGCCAAAATAGGAGAAAAGCTGAAAAAATCATCACTGACTGTATTATGATCTTTTGAGTTTTACGGTCAATTGGTTTTCTTTGCGATTATGTTTTCTCTCTCTCTTTGCTTGATTTCGTAAACTCTCGTGTGTCTTTACAGTCTTTGAATACCAAGAGTGTGTTCGTAATCTATATACTGAAGTTTCGGTTAGCAGGTTTTCGTACTCGTAATAATTTGGTGGTTGAGTGCAAAAATTTACTACAAGTTCGATTGATTGTTTATGTTAAACAATTTATGTTAACATTTGGGTTAATTAAACGCCACTCTACTAACTGCATACGTGATAAATGAAAAGTCTAATTTTTGGTTGATTTTAATATGGTCCACATTTGCACTTTATGGATACATGGGAGTATTAGTAACACTGCAACCTACACCCACCATTAAGATACTCTCTAGCATATTCTGTTTTCTTCTATTTTGGGGGCAGGTACTGTAGAAATGACAAAAGTGCAGTTATATGTTTGAGGAGAGTAAAAAGTTCAGTAAAACACGTCTGGTAGTTAAGTTTACTAGTAAGTTTGTCGAACTAACCTGACAACTGTCTAAAAAATCTGACAACTGGTGAAAAAATAGTACATATATTTATCGACAGATTAAAATAAAAAATGAAAAGTCTCTAACTTAAATTAACTAAAATTAATAACGCTAATATGCATCTACGAAACCTTACTTTGGTAAAACAGTAAGGTGGAGCACACAGGTAATTACAAGTAAGTTTGCTAATTTGTTTGTTGTCCTTGACATCTTTAAGGAATATTTGACAATGTAGCTTATAACATTCAGCTGTTTGTTGGTATTTACGACGGTTTATACCCCTTGACGTTTTATTTTAATCATGCTGCTTTAACAAGAATAAAAGCCTTTTTGAGTAATTTGTTTTCTCTTCTTATTTATTTGTATTTTCTTTAAAAATAGTTTCACTATGTTTTTAATTGTCGGTAAGTTTTTGAAGGCCCAGGAAATGCGCATCTTTTGGATTTAATTATCTTCAGCTCACTGTAATATTTTAGTTTGTCATGACGCTGGTTATGTGAACAAGAGAAATGCTACGTTTTATTTTGCTGTTCGTGCCGAGTATATATCAGTTCCGGTGAAAGACTTGACCGGTTGTACCTTAAGAAGATGAGGTCTACTTTTGAAATTGCTTGACTGGCTGTTTTCTGCGGACTTCCAGGTTAATTCCTTATTTGTGAACTAACTATATCAACGTTTCATTGTTTTCGGAAAGTATAAGTCACCATCCAAAGTTGATCGTCCTTGGACATTTGGAACTTGTACTGTATCATATGTTACCGAAACTACATTCTGTTATCACAGTAAAAAAACTGTGGGGGAGGGGGTGGCGGCATGAGTTCCAAAACCTTTAAAAAAGAAAGGATGGGTGCTAGAGAAATTAGGATAGAAAATTTTATGTAACGAAAAGCGCGGGTTCCAGGGGCCTTGTGAGGGCCTTTTAAGGAGTAATATACAGGAGGTTCCCACCTGGAGAAGACTTGTAATTACTGAATGGCAATACTATTATAAGTAATGAGAATTGCGACGATCAGAGTGAAATGGGCAGTGAGAGAGAGGGGAGGGGGAGTAGTTAACCAAAATGTCGTGGACAAACAAAAATCTTTCAGAATGCCTTTTCATAACGGTATGAACATTTACCATCGTACCGTACAAATTTTCTGAAAAATGTGAAACGACAAATACATATTTGCAATCTTCCACATCCGTCATAATGCAAATATTACCGAAGGCTACTAATAATAATACAGGACCGTAGCCTGGGCGAAATCTCTAGGGGGTATTTCATGAAACTATCTGAGCGGAGCAGCAAGTGGCGTACCTATAGATATTTGGCATCCGGACCAGTGACGTAACTTTGGTTCAGGGTGCCTGGGGGCAAGATTAGGTTGGGTGTCCCCTGACCGAATGACATGTGCGCATGATGCAGCAGAGCGAACTTTGTTTTGAAAGACACCTGCACTTACAAATAATACTTACCGCCTAATCAGTTTTTATTTATGGTTTAAATAACTAATCATGTTAAAGATAACGGGTTGTCATATTCTGTGCGAAAATGATGTTTATGTTCGTATAGGCCTAAAGTTCGAAGTTGGGTGACTAGTTGCTAATATATACTGTAATTATGATCCGACAGCTTGATGTCTTCTCAAAATTTCGATAGTTATGGTCAAAGTGTAATCCTATGCCAGGCTCAGGTAGGAAAAGGTTTCCACTTTCAAATAAAAAGTCCATTGCAAACAAAGCATCATCGTGCGTGCCAGACCTGTCGGGTACCCCCCTAGCCCGGGTGCCCGGGAGTTCGCCCCCTAGAGCGCATAGGAGTTACGACACTGATCCGGACAGACCCTTCCTTTTCACTTGTGCCATTCTGGGGATGGTGCTGAGGGGAGGTGTGACATGTAAGGCCAGACTTTCATGCAAAATGATATTATCTTCGGCAAAGCTTTGACTTGGTTATATGTTTAGAAATTGTCATTATTTAGTGATTTCTTTCCTATTTTTTGGCTGGGCGTAAGGTAAAAGGTGCTGTCGAAGAGGAGGAGACGAAATAACTAGTCTCTGAGAATTGTTTGTCTCTATGAGGTGGCTTAAATACTATCTTTGGTTAAGCTTGGTAAAGCGTTGAACTGAATATATGTTTAGGAATCCTCATTATTTATTGATTTATTCTGTTTTAGTCAGGTGTAATTGCCTGAAGTGTTGCATAAGGGGGAAGGGTGACATCCCTACTCTTTGAGAAGCTTTTTCCTTAGACCCAAAAAGGAACTTTTTATGACCCCAAATGGTTCTATCTTTGCAAGCGCTTTCAGCTGGTTGTAAGATTATAAATTCTACTTTTTTACAGAATTTTCCGCTTTGGAATAACACCCCTTCAAGGCTGTTACCCTGTGCAGGCTGCTCCCTTTTATTACCAGTTCCGTAGCCTAGGCGAAATCTCTAGGGGATAGTTCATTACACTATCTGAGGGAAGCACCATGTGACGTGCCTACAGATAGATGACACCCGGCGGACCCTGTTTTCTCGATTGTGCTTTGGTACCATCTTAGAGGAAGGTGCTGAGAGGAGGGGACGATATGTGAGCCAAGGCCCTAGGTGCAAAATGGTGCTTTCTTTTTCAAAGCTTTGAACTGATTTTATCCTGGAAATTGTCATTTTTAGTAAGGTTTTCCTACATTTTGGCTGAGAGTAAGGCAAAAAGTGTTCTCTTAGAAGAAGGGACAACACCCCTTCTTTGTGAATCTTTTTTTGTCTGTGTGGGGGTACGGGGGGGGGGGCTTAGATGCAAATGGTGCTATCTTTGGTAAATTTTAGTAAAGCGTAGAACTGATTATATGTATTTCGGAATCCGCATTTTTTAGAATTTTTTTCTATTTTTGGTCAGTGTAATTGAAGGCGATGTTACTTAAGGGGAGGCACCTCTATTCTTTGAGAAGCTTTTCTTGTTGACAGGTTCTCAGACAAAATGGTGTTATCTTGGGTAAAGCTTGGAACTGATTTGATGATGATAAGTTCTACTAACATAAGGATTTTTTTCTGCTGTGGCATGTCTGCGGGCTGCTCTTAGCACGCCACTGGGAGACCAACCATCGACTTCACAAGAAAACGTGGTCGAAGGCCTCCCAGATGGGAGGGAAAATGGCAGACTTACACCTTGTAATTTGCATTTATACATTCTCTTCTTTAGATTCCATGCTTTTAAACAAATTAAGATTTCAAGAACATAGCGTAGATTTGATTATGATTAAAAGCTACCTGACAAGCTCATTGAGTTAAGCTCAATATTAAAGGTAATCATAGGCTATGTTATAAAAGCGTGATGTTGCACGGTATGAGAAATAATACTTAAGATTTTCAGCTTGCGTGTATACATGTGTATTCAAACTATTATGTAGGAGAAAGAACGATTCTTCGGCAGGAGGGGCAACCCACATTAAAAACCTTCCAAAGTGGGGGTCCGGGGACCTCCCCGGAAAAAAAATTGAGAAAAGGAAACCCGTATATGCGATTTTCCATGTTCTTAGGACCTTTAAATCATAGTTTGGACATAAAGTTTTCAGACTGGTATTTTAGTATATTTTCTCAAGTTGGCGAACTTTTATTTATGGTTTGGAAATTCCAGCGGGGGCAACTGCCCTCTTGTCACCCGCAAGCTACGACCATTTACTAGATTTTTCTATGATGCCCTCTTGATGCGCTGTCCCTACAGAGGTTAGAGATGAACCTCTCATTTTCAGAAGTGTTTTAATCAGAATACTCAGTGCATTATTTTCCTCATACTTGTAATTAGATATGGAGTGCGAACCATTGTACGTCCGCCGCAAATTTGTATTAGAAATAATTTCCATAATTAAAGTTGCATGCAGACTTTTTTCCCAGGTATTTTTAGTTTCCTTAAAATGTGTTTGCCAATTATAAGGAGAGTCTGCTGCCTGATGATCCCTTAAAGCAGTGGTTTCCAATGGAAGCAATACTGCAAGCCGTGGGGACATTTTTGCAACTCAAGGGGGGAAGGGAGGTTAAGCGCTAAGGGGGAGACAGAGTGTTTTTGAAAAAATGAGACACTAAATTTAAATGGGACCTAATAGTTTTTCCAGATGAGCTATCAAATTGATTTTCATAAAATGGAGTCAAATGTCGTCAACAATCTGGGAAACAATCTCTCCTTACATGCACTACAACGTTTGTTTAATCGCCAGATACCAGAAACTCCCATCTAGCTATGTTTAACTTTAGACTTTTGAACTTCAGACCTCCATTCGTGGCAGCAGAAGTGAGAGCGGAGTCATGGCTCAAAAGTTTCCCGCCACTCTTACCTCGAATGTAGTTCTTTCCTTGCTGTTCATGGACAACGCATAGCGACAAAAGTGACATTAATAGATACTTATAGCGTTATGTACGACTTTTGCCATGTAAAGTAAGTAAAACATCCTATGAATATCTTCAAAACTGTTATTTTCCGGCGCTACTTTCTGTATCATTAGTACCACCTGTAGGGAGGTTTAAGTGGCATACGTCTTCCAAAGCCTCATGCAACCTCTTCCATCCTTTCTCCTCCCCACTCACAAGACAAGCCCCCTGCAACATCAAAGTGACGGGCCGTTAGTTGCTGCTATTAAACCAAATGGTGTGATACTTGTAATCTGTAAGGAGCGTATTCGAGGCTTTTGTATAATTAGGAGATAGTCTACTGCTTCGTTCTCGCCACTGAATTTGTTCCTAAAAGGGATGACGCTGCTACATGGTAGCCGTACACTTATTGCTTCGCCCCCCGAATGTTCTACTCGGAATAGATCTCTTTGTATAAGTTAGGCCCACAAAGGGCCTGTATGAATGTTAGCCCCCGTTGAAGATAATCTACGGAATATCTCTGCTTGTATTGCATTACATAACCCGCTTCTGTAAACTCTCACTCACCTGAAGGCACGGTTCCAACCTTGCTATTAGGCTACTGTAGTTATTACCCCAGTGATTCAGGCCGGAAATGGAAATAAAACACTCGTGGAATAAGGTTAGGTTAGGTTAGATGAGGTTTAACGTCCCAGTTTCCAACCAATTGGTTCAAGTCGAGACGACCACGGCCTTTTTCCAGTTGTAGCTCACTGGCTTGTTTTCCCTACTCCATTGTTTATGCTGAGCACCAAGCACAAAGGCAGTAGGTTCCATTTTTTGGAATAAAACCACCTTGTCACACCACTGCACAAGCTTGTTACCATTAGCGGAGATTGTTTGAAAATGGGGGGGGGGGGGGAGAAGATGATGGGTCCTTGAGTCAAAAATTACTACATGAATTAGAAAGCCCAAAAGCTTAATGATTTCTTGCCATGTGGATTTAATCTTACCCTAAGGTTTCAAGTTGACATAGTTTCATTGTAAATTTACTGTGCTTAAAGTTATCATAATCATGCTTTACATTTTGGACATTACATGCCAGATATAACATCCAAACATGTTATATACTGGACATATCATGTTCATGAGCTTTTCACAGATAAACGTCTAGTAACCTCAACACCACCACCATAAATGATACAGATAGCATCACCTAGTATAGGGACCCATATGGCAAAGTATTTCGGGTAATACATAGTTTCCTTTATGTGATATCATCGTAATAGGTTTTTATAGTTTGACCACGGGGGATCTGAAATGAGCTTTTAGCTACACCAGAGACCAGGCCGATTTGTAGCTTTTGGGGGTTTGCATTTTTTTTTTGCTATATTTGGTAAAAGTTGATAAGATTTAGAGTAGACATCAGACAATCGGAAAAGTATGTGCTCCATTTTTTCTCATGTGCAAGGGGGTAGACAGCCAGTTCAAAATGGCCGCCATTTTGATCATTTGGGCTGATTTAGCTCAAGAAGGGCTCTGTTGTGCCATCATTTGGGGTCTAAAACTGTTTTAGGATAAAAAGTGGTAAAATAAACACAGTCTCTCACAATATACTGAAAGTTTTCCCCAAATATTGATCAGTTTTGTTGCAGTGACCTGTCGAATATGGCTCTTTTCGCCAAGAACCGGCAATTTGGCAAGTTTGGCGCCGGGGGACAAATTTGAGTACCAGATTCTCTTGAAGTGTGTATTCCAACGACCTTAACTTTTATTAATGAGTAGTCCTATAACCAGGTAGTACATGGGGAAAATTTGGACTCACAGATTCAAACCTACATGAAATGAGTGGTACTGAAAATTCGCAATTTCTTTGTTTTTTGTCGAGAAATTTTGGCCCCTGGGATAATTTTTTATGCAAAATATTTCCTTCAATTGAATAACTAGATCTACTGATCTCTCTGCTATTAAAAGAAAAGTTGATTATTAAGACGTACATTAATTTAAAAAAAAAATAAAAACAGGCAAATCTTCCATTGGTATAGACCCTAAGCAGCTAAAACATCAATATTTTCATTTTTCATTAATCAAAAATACAAGTTTTGGCACTACAAGTCAAGTTTAAACAATGATGATCTCTTTTAAAGCTGCACACGATCATTCATCTTCACAAAATTGGTACTCAAGTTTCTCAGTAGTACACAGAAAAAAATACACTGACAGATGAAAACGGAATATTGAATAAAGGAAACCCAAATATTGAAATTTATTCATTTTTAGTAAAAAAATATGGGTAAAAGGGCATTTTTGAGCAGAAATATCTCTGATACTGTGCCATAAGATGTTCCAATCTTCATGAAATGGGTAGTCTTGTGCCCTGTTAGTACACAGGAAGAATGTGAACTTGCAAATGGGAATGGGCATGAAATTACAGAAACCGAAATTCTGCAATTTCTTCACTTTTCATTGAAAAATATGGGTTTAGGGGCATTTTGAGCCGTAATATCTCTATGAGTATCATACAAGATGTTTTCATCTTCATGATATGGGCAGCCTTGTACCTTGTTAGTACACAGAAAGAACAGAGCCTTTGTTGAGCCAAATCAGCCAAAATGATCAAAATGGCGGCCATTTTGAATTGGCTGTCTATCCCCTTGGCCATAGGCGGGATTACGGGGGCAAGTGCCCTCACTTTTTTTCCAGAGCTTAAAAAATAAACTACTAAAAATGAGCGAAAAGAAGCGAGACCAGAGAAACTATAAGAGAATTTTCAATGGCCTGTTATGATTTATTTTTACAATGTTAAATAAAGGAAAACATTAATATCAAAACCATAAAAATGCTAGGAAAATTTTTCTCGGGCTTCGGGCGCACCCTAAGAGAAAACTGATTAATAACATTTTGTTTGGCACCGAAAAATTTCTTCTCTCCCTACGTGACACACTATTGTGATTTGAAGCTCTGAAATAAGGGTCACTGAAAGTACTAATGTACGACATTAAATGGACCATGGTCCTTGCAAACAAAGCCCAAAACCCTACCCATGTATAGGGAATCGCCATTTTCGCAAAGCATTTTCGGCGTGTTTGGCAGGGGTCTTATATAAATCGATATCTCATAAGTACTGCTATACTGTTGTAATGCTGTGCGTGGGAAAACTTTGGTGGAACTGCCTCCTTATTACTTACTGTAGGACAGCTTGTGAAAATTACTATTCCAAAACCCACGCTACACCTCTGACTGTTTTTCACTGTCCTCACCAATTACCACCATCCTCAGCAAATTGACTGGCAGTTACTATCTTAAATTTCCCATCATAGAAAACCATTTCATTAGCATTTCAAATTACACCTGGGGAAAGCAGGATTTTCTCAAGAAATGGAACACTAAGAACTGAACTGCTTAATTTGGGGCACTTAATGGCCATATATGACGTTAAAACATGTTTCCCTTCTTGATATCATGTTTACAAGATTTTCACAGTTTAGCCCGCAACGACCCCAAGTTACCTGGAACCATCAAACAGAATCCCTTACACCTACCCTTTTCAAAATATCATATTTACAAGGTTTTGATCTTTTGAAAATGCATGACTGCGAATGACCATGTTTACGAGCAGTTTTCAGTTTTACCTATTGACCCCTGTTGACCCCAAATGACATTTGAACTCCACCAAAATAGAACCTACTCAATATGGGACATCCACATGCCATGTATGAGAGCCATCAAGCTTACGCTTCTTGAGATATCATGTTCAAAAGGTTTCAACCATTTGACCTCTCTATGCCCAAATGACTTTTGACCTACGCCGAAATAATACAAATTATCTACTGTATATGAATCGTCCACCTGCTATGTATGAGATCTCTCACAGTTACCCTTCGTGAGATATCATGTTTACCAGGTTTTAACCATTTGACATCTCATGATCCTGCATGACCTTTGACTTTCACCGAAAATAAGAGTGATTGCTTACTTAATATTCGCTATCCACAGGCCAAGTATGAGTCTCTCACAATTACTGTTATTGAGATATCGTGATTATAAGGTTTTGCCCTTTTGACCTCTCTTGACCCCATATAACCTTTGACCTCCACCAAAAGATACGGATCATCTACTTAATATGGACCATTTACATGCTAAATATAAGATCCGTCATACTTAACCCGTGGACACATCGTGTTAACGAGCAGTTTAAATATTTTTACTGCTGAACTCTGTTGATACCACATGACCTTTGGCATCCACGAAAATTAAAGGGATCATCTACCTAGTATGCCTAGTATGAGATTCCTCGCATGTAACATTTGATGGGATAGCGTGTTTTCAAGGTTCTCACAGTTTAAACTCTGAGGACCCCAAATGACACTTGAAGCCTACAAACAACAGAGATAATCTACTTAATATGGCCCATGCACATGCGAAGTATGAAGGTAACTTTTCTTGAGATATCGTGTTCACAAAGTGTTCCATACACACATACACGACATCACCATCGCATAGATTCCTTTTGCCCTCGGCAAGGAATCAAAATGTAAAACTCAATGGAAGCATATCTAAAAAGCGTGTGTGTGTTTGTGGGGGGGGGGGGGTATATCCCCATCTTCCCGGAGCTTCCGCTTGTCACATCACGAATGTAAATTACTGTATATATCTAGTGATCTTTTCTACTCTGCCTACTGTATGTAACCATCAAGGAATCCCTGCACATTTCATCTTTCCTTTTGGGTCAACAAGACACGTGAAATAATCACGCTAACGTGGAACTACATTTACAAGAGGTGCCACATCCTCGCTTTTATGCTACTGTAGCCCTTTGTTAAATGAATCCGGGTTGGCTTTTATTCAAAATTGTAGAATGGTTTTGTAACCCTTTGTTAAATGAATCCGGGATTGCTTTTATTCAAAATTGTAGAATGGTTTTGTTGCCCTTTCAGAAAGGTATGAGACTCAGTGGGCTTGTGTGGTGCAATTGGTATTAATTAATTTGCCGAGATGGTCCTTACTTTCTTAACCGAAATGACATGGTTGAAGTATATTGCAAAGTCGATTTGGTTTACCTTCATCAAATTTTAGCCTTAAAACGATCTTCTAAGGTTGTTTAATATCAAGCAATATTAATGGAGGTTGTTGTTACATTAAAAGGTATATGCCTGTACGAAATTGTCTAATTTAGCACAGTGAGCCACAACTGGAAAAAAAGGCCGTGGTCGTCTCGACTTGAACCAATCGGTTGGAAACTGGGACGTTAAACCTCATCTAACTAACTAACTAATTTAGCACAGTTAGAACCTACAAGCAGGTTTCTGTTATTTCTCCATGTCATATCTTTGGCCTCTCTCTTTGATATTGGATCCGCACTGTAAACCGGTCGAATTTCATTAGTTTTCTCTATTAGACTAGCAATAACTGATAATGTTGGGTGTAGAGTTTGTCATTTTATTGAAGGCACAGTATTGCACGCATTTGGGATGGCTGTGTGGGTTGTTTCTCAGTCCACCCCACACACACACACACGGTACCCGTGTTCGTATATTAATGTCAGGTTGTTAAAGCATTTGAATATAACTAAGTGTTAAATATTTACAATCCTTGGCATCAAGTCCACAGCAGATGCGAGAGGTTTCAAATATTTTACATGGACGCCTTCTGTATATCACCTATAATTCAGTTACCCTCGTAGCAGGTGTCGAATATGAACTTATTTTTTTCACGTTGGTATTACGAGTTTAGCCAAAAAAGGTACAGGAGTGTTACACGTTCGCCTGGCGGGCAACTAATGCAGTGGACCGTGAAAGGACCAGGCTAACTAACATATAGACATAAAAGTATAATATTTCTGGAACATAGGATCACCCGATCTTAAGGCAGTATAAGAAAAACTCAGTCCAATCAAGACAAATACAAATTTCTATTGCATTAAGCCTATGGGAGACAAGGGTCTTCCAATCTGACCACAGATCTTTAAAAACAACGTCTCCATGCTTGAAATGTGACCACTACTAGACACTTTCTGATGACAGAGCTGAAGCTGTCTGGTCGACATTTTTGTTTTGACTTAAGTGGTACTGCCACAAACCCGGCTCACTGAGAATGATTCGGTACCAGCAGTCCACGTAAAAGGAACAAACATTATTTGAATGTGGTTTTCGGAAAATAAGGACAAAAGAACTATTTAAAGAAACAGTAAGTGGTAGGATCTGCCTTTCATTTATGACAGCAACTCACCACGTATATGTTTAGTGGATGACGTCAAGGGTACCTGGTAGAAGTCCTCTTTCGTTTTCAAATAATGGAGTCACTGATACAAAACAAGATTTCACGAGTTTGAGGTCACTCCAGTGGTTGTAAACAAGCTAAAATATATTACGAGAAGTCAAATTCAAGGTCGTAAGAGTTCGTCTGGACTTTAAAGGGCCAAAATGGTTAAGATATGAAATAATACCTTGTTGATATAGAAACTTATCTCCTTCTTGTTTACAACGGTCCGTCAGAGCAGGGAGTTGCTACGGATGGAGTTCAAGCGCCTAATCCATCAGACAATGCGCACTTGAGAATAATCTAATCCCTTTTGAGGGGAAATTTTCATTAAGAGGTCCTTAAGTTCCTCTTCTAAATTTGTATGACCTAACCTTCCTTATCAAAGTTTCATCTTTTGATACTAAGGTAATCGGCAGACAAAGAGTTTACGAAGACAATGCTTTTAAGTGATCTGCCTCACCGACAGATGTTAAACCTTTGTCATCTTTCTAATAAAAAACGACTGAAACTGCACTTTTAAGGGATCCAATTTCATTATTATTCTAATTTTAACGCATGTAAAGTAGCATCTCTTTTTGGTGAAGCCGGCAAGTCTACATTTTGTCTACAAGAGTTAAAAGCTTTCCGCATTGTTCCTAAAATAAAGAATCATGGATCTATGTTTAGTAAGTTATTTGAACTTTTATTGAACTCTTTGCATGCTGTATTGACCCCGTTAAAAATGTTAGATTTCCGACCCCACAAAACTGGACTTTCGTGGGGTAGGATTATATGTCACTTTCTAACGCCCGAGGTTATCTCCATCGCCGAGCCAATTAATTATTTCTTTTCAACAAGCTGTATCACAAGTCATGATCTGGACAATGACAACGTTCAGCCTTGAGGCAATTGGTGTAATAGAGAAGGGGAAAGAGGTTTTAATAGTTTTAAGGAGACAAATACCTCATGCTTTACAAAGTGTAAACTGGCGTAAAGAGATGAAATAATTTCTGGTTTCTTTAACGACTGGCAATATCATGGCAATGGGTAAATCATCCCAAAAATTTTTCAAGTGTAGCAGACGACAACAACTATTGTATTCACATCCTGTAATCCCTTTCAAGTGGTAAAGAATTTGATAGAGAGAGACAAACGGGAGATTACTGTCGGCAAACCACATAGTGTCAAAGCAGGGAGTTGCTATTTCTAAATGACAACTCCCTGGTCAAAGGAGGGAGAAGTGTTTGTACTTCATCCGTAACAACTCCCTGGTCAGAGTCTCGTAAGTTTAGTTTGAACAACAAGGCTATTCTAAGATCACTAGGTTCTTACATGTATAATTAAAGATTTTCATAGGAGAATCTTCAGGGAAGATAGCCTTAAGCAAACGTTCTGGTCGCTGGTGTGAGATGTTTGCCAACTTACTGGGTGCATAACACTCCCCATGTTTGAGGCGACAAAGTTTATGAAAGGTCTAGGTCCTCATAAAATGACTTGACTAAGGTAAGGACATTTTTAATATGAACTATTGGAAACAGTTCAGATGTCAATATTTTAATTAATTACCGTGCTCCAGCTTTAAGGTAACTTTTTCAGAAATAACTAAAGCTGCATTTCGTCTAGATTTTCCCCAGGGTGAAAGTTTTCAACTAAAACAGCGAATACCACTGCTTCCTGCGTTCAAATTCAAAACAGGAAACTGGCTATCACGTTATGCAAACTACACAGACCTACTGCATGAATTATTAACTGCAATTTGTTCTCAGATAGTAAGTATACGTATACTTGATTAGTAAACCGTACACCGTACACCAGTTCTGTCACTGGTTAATCCAGGTACCATAGAGGACCTTTCAAATTTTTCCAGGTATAAAAGCAGAACGACCCTTTTTGCAAAACACAGGTTTGTTGGTGACTTTCTAATAACAGCCAGAGATCATACTGCAGTGTACTGGGTAAGTAAATTTCATACTTATCATATTTAAGCAATGTTTCATTCTAACATAATTTACAGGTAATCACAAAATATTTAGTATACTTTGTATTAAGTATATGGTCTTTCATCTCTAAGCTGTGGAACAGATCCATGGCCTTGTAGAGGGGTATAGGGCAAAGAGATCCAGTTCTTTTAAATTTTCTCACCCTTCAGACTCAACTTGAGACCAAAAAGAAAGAAAAATGATAACATTGACATAGCATCTCCTCCTGGAAAATATCTCGACCATGTTGGTTTCCCGAAGGGAATACCAATGTAACCGCTCAACACTGACCTGCAAGAACGACTGTTGGTTTGTGCATTTTAGTATCGACTGTGATTCTGATCAGGGCAGCTACCCCGACCTGTACAGTAATTAAAGCCAGTGGAGCCGCCAGAGGTTGGTGATTGGGGGAAGGGGTGCCCCAGAAGATGTTGCCGTAAACACACTCCAGATAAGCCCAGAAATTCTGGGTGTAATTGTGCATATGAGTACACCTGATTGTTTGCAACCGGATTAAATGTTTCCTTTGTCACCTTGTGCAGGTGACGTGGTGGGGCAGGGGTTGAGAGGGGAGGGCTTCGCCCCTCAGTTGAAATAGGTTAAATGCAAAATGGTGCTATCTTTGGAAAATCTTTTAAAGTGATCATATATTGAAAACCCTCACTCTCTAGTGAATACTTAATTTTGGTTCGGTGAATTGTCTTAGTGGAGGAGTGACAACTCCTCCCCTTGAAAAATTATTTTTTATGTGAAGTGGCTTAGTTGAAAAAAGGTGGTATCTTTAACAAATCTTCCAATTACTTACATGCGTTGATATTCTCATAATTTAGTGATATGTTGGCTGTGGCATGGCACCCGTTTTGCAAAACGTTTATAACGACAAATATATGCTACAAATGTTACCGTATACGCTACTCATGATATAAAATTACTCTAAGATCGTCTGTTGACGCGGGGTCCTTACAGAGCATGGAGATGTACCTCTGTTTTTCGGGAGAGTGTTTTGGTCAGAAATATGTATTATTGCCCTAATAATGGCCATGAGATAGGGAGTGCAAATCGTGACGAATGCGCTTACCCAGACTCTGCACCGAGACACTTTCAGTTCCCTAAAAAATTTATCCGCCAATTAAAGGGCAAGTCATCTGCTTGGTGATACCTAAAGTTTTCAGTTTTCATGAAATATGTCTTTCCCTGAATCCCCTGCTTTTAGCGTTTTGCAGTTCTGTACTTTTTCATAATAGTAAAAACAACAACGACACTACAACAGCAACCATAATGATAATCAGGGGCGTAGATTTCTTTTTCACTTTGGGGGATGGGGTGAACTATCGCAAATGTGGAAATGTGCAGGCGAAGCGCGTAGCATGACGGGTGGGGTCCAGGGGGCGAAGCCCCTGGAAGCTCCTGGGTTTTAATGTCTCAGAAGTGCCAGGAAGATTGTTTTAAGGGGTTAATTTCAGTGGTAATGTTTTTTGGTAGGCTATTGGTATATTCATACATTTAGGAAATGCTATTTTGAGCACAAAACTCGTTGTTAAGCCACACTGGATTGAAATTGTACAAGAGCAACAATGTCCTGTTAAGCTTAAATAGGCAGGGATCAACATATAGGGTCATCCCAGACAACTGGATTTTGAATTCGGAGATCATTACAAGACCTGCAAGTTGGCTTGAGATCAGTGGCGTCGCCAGGTTTTTTCGTGATTTGGGGCACCATATAAATGATGTCGTAATAATATTTCAGTTCCCCCAAGTATGCGTAAACTACACCTTTATTTTTCATGCGTTCCTACATTTGCATGCAGCAGTTTTGATCTTTCATTTGTCACTACATAAAGGCATCGTCCTGGGGAAGGGGTTCCCCCTCTCCTTTAAGATTTTTTTTTATTAATTTAAGGTCTTTTAGATGCAAAATGGTGCTATTTTGGGATGTTATTGGAACTGATCATATATGGCCGGAAAATGCCCATAATTTAGTGAATGCTAATTTTTGGTAAGTTAAAAGAGGAGAATATGTTGTCTGTTAAGAGACAGACACGTTGTCAACAAATTTCCTGAATCCCCCTCCCTTCCGTCTATTTTATTGCCTTCTATTTGAGAAAAGTTTTTACACAAAAATATGTGCGTGGAGTCAACAGAAACATACTTGAGTTATTACGAAATATGTTCTTTCCTTCATTGTGCATTATGAAAGGGCATCTAAGGCTAGCAGATACCTGAATAGGACCTCCTGGAAGCTCTGCATTTATCATATTAATTGGGGGGGGGGGGGCAATGACAATGCATATACTACCTGACATCCAAATGATAATATAGAGTACGACGCCGAACACTTTACACCTATCGTATTTTTACTACTTTTGAACTAAAATCCGGACAAACAGCTGCCAGGATTGGAAAATGAGAGAGAGGGAGAGTATAGGTGCAGGGAGGTGATATTAGACCTCCCTGATAGGTGTAGCAAAAGGGTTTGAAGGACTAATAAGTGCGTTACACAGTGCTGTTTTCGTCATAAGTGTGTTAACAATCACCATTTATACCGATAATGGCTCAGCGCGAATTGGTGAAGCTCTGGTAAAAATTTTTGAAAAATGTATATCGGCAGACAGGGGCGTAGCCAGGTTTTTGGTGTTTTCGGTGGGGGGGGGGGGGGGCAAAGTCGACTCATTGTCGCCATTTTTGACCGCAGACCTGGGAAGGGGTATAAGGGGAGGGTGCCCCCCTCCACTTCTGAATTTTTTTTTTTTTTTTTGCTGTCTCGAAGCGCTTAGATGCAAAATGGTGCTTCTTTTTATACTAGATCCCAGTGTTCTACACAGGGGTTTTTAGAGTGGCTCAGGGGTGGCGCCAGGATTTGCCTGAAGGGGGCCAGATTCCCCGACGGGGAGGCCAGCGAAACCCGATGCCGTCGAGGGGTTGGTGAGAGGGGATTTGAAGAAAACCTGTGTGCTATACCATGCCATTGGATATATTGCATAAAATTTGTATATACTAGAGGAGCATAGATTTACCGTTTTTATCCGTAATCTAAACTGTGAAATTGCAAAGCGCGCGAAGCGCGCGAGAATTTTTGGTGGAGCCTACACTAAAGAGAATCTGTACTTGTTTAAAACTTATGTAGGTCAATTGTTCGGGCAGATGGGCCCTATCAGACATAACTTACATTTTACTTCCCTCCTCGGGTCACTCGCCGTACCGCACGGCAGACATTAACAACAGTCATTAACTAGTTTTACGGAAATGAGATGACATTGTACTGTATATAGCTATAGGTAACGGAACCGAGGAAGAGTGGACGAAGCGTACCAAAAATTGTGGGTTTTATCTCAGAAATGATCCTTTTGAAAGACAAAATAAGTAAACCAACCATGGGTGGCGACAGAATTTTCCCGAGCGGAGGCCGGGCCTTGCCAACGACCCCAAGTTTCCACAACCCACCATGTCGGGGGTGTATGGTGAGAAAGGAATTTGAAGGATCCTAACTATTCCATGCCATTGCGGGGCATATTTTGCATAATATCACTTAACACTTTAAGAGCCAAGTTGCGCACTGATATCGTTCTTTTGAATCTGAATCGTGAAACTGCAAAGCGCGCGAAGCGCGCGAAAATTTTTGGTAGGCTTCCACAAAGAAAAACATATGTGATTATTAAGAACAAAAGAAAGAAAGCAAAACTGTAGGGGTTGAAGATCGTATCGGGGATAACATACATTGTAGCAAAACCACCTGGACTCGCTTACCAACTGACCGTGCAGCATGACACACATTAGAACACACTAGAACAGCAACTGGCATTACGATATGGGATGAAATTTACGACCTTTACATAAGCTGTGTACTCTGCCTACATGTTACTTGGTAAGGTGGACAGGACTTGTGCTATCTAGCTATGTGGAATGGAAATATTGAAGAAATGGATTGACCCCACAGTGCCCGTAGCGCGCCAAAAACTTTCGGTTTTTATTAGGGAAGTTGTCCTCTTGAGAGTAAAAAACAGGTAAACTGGTGGGGTGACTGTCACCTTCGGGGAATGCATGCATGCTTTGTCGTATCGACTAAGACTCCCCGACAAAACTGTTAAAATTCCCCGACGGGGGGGGGGGGGCATGGCCCACCTGCTCCCTGTTCCCACCTGGCTCCACCCCTGGAATGGCGGCCCGCCCTCCGAGTGAAAATGACATTGACATCCAATACGTTTTCGGGATTTAATTATTTTGTTTCAAAATCAGGATTAGGGTTCAAAAAAGGGCTAGGGTTCAGTCCCCAAGGCATAATCAGTTGAAGAAAGGAGAAAAAATCCGGAACACTGTTTCCAGACGAGACGACATCATTAATATCCAAGGTTTTGATTGACTCTTCGGGGGCTTATTACCGATGCGTCCTGTATAAAACAAATATGCCGTCCGTTCTGCTGCGGATTCCACCGTCATTACTCATCCCCGAGACCTAGATCCCTACCACCTCCCACACGGCCCCACCAACTTCCCATCCCTCCCTCTCGCCGTTTTTTCGTTGCTATCTATTTTTGCTTTTCTTCATTTTTATCTCATCACTCCGTGAGGAGGATGAGACATTGTAGTCACTTGACCTGTTGGGCTACATTCGGCAATGCCAGCAGAAATAACAGCCGTTGCCATGGTAACAGTTAATTTTCACAAGTTACTAGTCTAAAGTCCTAACCCATGGTGGGGTACCCCAGGGTGACCAAAAGTCCATAACGGAGGGAGGGGTCAAAACGTGTCCGTGTGTGTGTGTGTGGGTGGGTGAGTGTGTATATGTGTGTGGGTGTGCGTGTGTGTGTGTGTGTGTGTGTCCAATTTTGTTTTCTTAATATCTCCAAAACGGTGAAGCCGATTTTCTTCAAATTTGGTGGGAAGGTGCCCTAGGTGGAACCCCAGTTCTGCATTGACTCCCGGAAGTAAAGGTCAAAGGTCAAATTATGTGAAAATCACTCTTTTTATAATAACTCCAAGAAAAAACATCCCATTAACATGAAACTTCACACATATAATAAGAGTGTCTGGCACTACGAAAATATATGGTTGCCATGGCAACCAAGGTCAAAAGTCATGTGATATTAACATTTTAAGCAAAAAAGTTTTCCACGAACTCCTCCTTGTGGGCTAGACCGATTCTTTTGAAATTTGGTGGGTAGGTGCCCCAGAGGGTAAACTTGTGTCTCCGTGACTTTCGGCAGAAAAGGTCAAAGGTCAGAGGTCAAATTCAATTTTTGGGAAAATTCACGGTTTTTTAGTATTTTTAGTATAATTCCAGAAGGAAACATTCCACGTACATGAAACTTTGCACATATGATGAACGTGCCTAACACCACCAGAATATATGGTTGCCATGGCAACCAAGGTCAAAGATCAATTTTTGTGAGAAATCACATTTTTTTAGTTTTTTTAGTATAATTCCAGAAGGGAACATTCCACATACATGAAACTTTGCACATATGATGAACCTGCCTAATTCTACCATAATATATGGTTGCCATGGCAACCGGGATCAAAGGTCAAGTGAAATAAGGTCAAATGGCAATTTTTGTGAAAAATCACATTTTTTTAGTATTTTTAGTATAATTCCAGAAGGAAACATTCCACGTACACAAAACTTCACACATATGATGAACATGTCTAATGCTACCAAAATATATGGTTGCCATGGCAACCAAGGTCAAAGATCAATTTTTGTGAGAAATCACATATTCTTAGTTTTTTTTAGTATAACTCCAGAAGGAAACATTCCACATACATGAAACTTCACACATATGATGAACCTGCCTAATACTACCATACGATATGGTTGCCATGGCGACCGGGATCAAAGGTCATGTGAAATAAGGTCAAAGGTCAATTTCTGTGAAAAATCACATTTTTTTAGTATTTTAAGTATAACTCCAGAAGGAAACATTCCACATACATGAAATTTCGCACATATGATGAATGTGCCTTCCGTATGTCATATTGTGTGCACAGATTTTCTGTAAAGCGCACTGAATTTGTCCTTTTTGCACAACAAAAGGGCGCATGGAGATGCAAATATCAGGGCGGCAGTGCGGATTTGACATACGCGCCTTTCTATTCGGTGATGCACGTGTAATAGGCACGCATTACGGAAAACGTCATTGTTAGAACAACGCAGCTTGCGTAAGGCTACGTGCACACTTGTCCGGCAACGGTAACGGCAACGGCAACGGCAAACGCTGCGGCAACGGCAAAAATTTTACTCGTGTAGAAAAATGAAGGTTTGTTCACACTGACACGGTAACGGCAATGCGGCTATCCGGCGTTTGGTGAAACACGCATCCGGCAAAACTGAAATCGTGCATGGAGCGATTCATTGCCGTTGCCGGATGCCTAATTTTTTTTCCCACGAGGTTATGGGCAAATCTGATTTTCAAAATTTTTTGAAATTTGTGTCTAAATCATGGTTGGGGTTATTTCTAAGGTTAGGGTTACGTGGACTGGGGTTATCTGGCCTGTTCTTTCATAATCTGGCGTCAGAATTACAAAAAAATGGTTCAAAAGCCGTCATTTTGGAATTAGGGGTGTGGCCTATTTGCATGAAGCTGATTGGTCCATTGGCATGATTTGCCCATAACCTCGTGGGAAAAAAAATTGCGCTTGCCGGATGGTATCCATGCAAATTATCCCTAGCAACAAAGTTACCTCGAAGTCTTCGCGACTCTTGTATACACAAAATCCTAGAAAATCAGAATTATAAAGTGCTGTTATTGAAATTCAGTGATTTGGTGGAGAAGGAATCCTGCTGGAATAATCCAAATAAACTTATACTACCAGGATAAACAAAAAACAAAATATACAAGGCGCAGAATTTCCGAAGATTTTGGTAAATCTGAGATGGTTGGTAAGAATCAAAGCGGGCCTCTGGTGGAGCTCCCTATGACAGCACTAGAGGTAGTTTAGCGACACAAGCTTTGAGACACTGTATGCAGGCCTTTGACCGAGGGGTCATTCTAGCTAAACAGTTAAAGTTGCAGAAACTAGTAGGCCCTATAAAAATGATCACTAACGTTTGCCCAAATTCCCTCCGAGATCTCCTGCATATTGTAGGCTTGCAGCTAAGCTTAAATCGTATAACGTTACAGCTTGTGAGTTAAAAATAAAGACCGTGGCAACATAGTCCTCCAATAGAGCTGTGCATACGTAGGCCTAGGCTAAGCCTCATTTGCCAAAGGACAAAATATAAACTCTTCTTGTGGAGTGGCGGTTGCTTTACCTTTACCATGAAAGGTAGGATAATAAACAGTTGATCAAGAGCTAGTCAACTTCCTAATGCCTTCATAGCACCTAGGCCTAACGTTATGCATATTCTTTAAACGTTACGTAGGCTCGTATAAAAAAGAGGACTTAGCCTAAATGTAGACCTAGACAAGGCTTGTTAACTTGTCACTAGTAGTAGTTTTAAATAGGGTTTGGCAACTTGACCCTCAAACAGGTGATGTTCATTATGCTCAACGTTACGTGATTCTTCGTGGCCAAGACATAGGGTACTCCATGAACCTGTGAAGTGGAATGTAACGTGCCTTGACCATTAACGTAGTACACAACCCTTATCGAAGACTAAGCAACTCTCCTGCTTTACTAGTAACACGTAGGCCTATACTTTGTAATTATCTGTAACGTTAGAGCCTAACATTACATAGGCCTAACGTAGAAGACTAGCTATCTATATACTATCCCCACTTTGCTATGCGTGCTGGTATACGTTAGTTCCACGGAAGGCAAACGTAAGTTCAAAGCCACGTATTTGCAAAAAAGTTAAAAGAATAAGCTGCCAGTTTATTCTTTAAACTTTTGTTGGATCTCGTCTTGTCCAGGTTTGTTGTGTGGCCTATGCAACCCTAACGTTTGCTTCTGGACACCAATGTTGAACGCCGTTGTAGCGTACGTGGTATTTCTTCGGGGAGTCTGTAACGTTTGCATTCAACTTGTTTGCAATGTAATGAAAGTTAACGTTATTGTTTATTTGCGAGAATTCAAATTGCGGTGAGTAAAGAAGTAGGCCTCTCACGCAACTATAGCAGATACAGGCACATAATTATCACCATATTAAAATCAACGTGAGCTTCAACGAATGCCACAGTGATTCTTATTTTTTTTCTGGGCAATAGTCAAATAGAGAGGCAGGGCAGAGGGTGAGGGTCGCATTCGAGAAAACCTCTACACACCAACGTTGCCCGAGAAGGAAATGGGTCTACAGTTCACAAACGCATAAAGTCAGGATTTGGTGGTCGCGATGGGTAGGCCGCAGGGGCACCTATAAAGCACACTACCCATCCTTAAAAAGTCAAAAGTGTGGTTCATGAGCGTACATTATCCCGCACATTATTAACTGCCTTTCCCCCACGGGCATAGCTAGGATGAAATTTTTAGGGGCGCTAGGTATCAAATGGGGGTCATGACATTGATCGCAGTCCTGGGGTTCTAAACGGAGGGGTGTCCCCGTCCTCTTTGAGATAATTTTGAATGGTAAGGTGTCCTTGGATGGAATCTGGTGCTATATTTTTCATCGTTTTGACTGAATTTATATTCAAAATTATTTGTTGATTTCATACGTGTACAAAATGATTACACATTTAGTTTTTCTTAATTCTTACACATATTATTAGGACACAAACAATATGGGGGGCCTCACAAACATCTTGGGGCCAGGCCTCCCCCGTAGCTACGCTCCTGTTCTCCCCTCATCCCTCTCTTTTCCCTAGTGATCTAACGAAATACATGGAGCCTCATGTGGTAATTTCTTTCTACACTGTTAAAAATTTCTGTAGAATTACAGAACAAAAAATAAAGAGGTACATAAAGAATACAGCAAGAGTACTGTCAATTAGTTTCAAAAAATTGAAAGCACTTTTGCTGTATTCTCTTTGTATTTCTTTATTTTTTGTTCTGTAATTCTACAACAATTTAGAGACATTTTTAACAGTGTAGTTAGCACATAGCACAAGCATAGCTCCGTCGAAGCCTACCTGTATCAAACAAGAGTGTTGTTTGCGAAGAAGGTCATAATTACTGTGGACTTTACTTAGCATGCAAAACGGTTCCATTTTTCCATGAAGTTGTAAACTATGGACTTCCCAAAGGGTAAAGTTGTAACAGCTCCGTTTTTACAAACAAGATGGCTATATTCGCACTGATAACACTTTTTCGCAAACAGGGGGTCCCTAAGGATCAATAAGGGGGGGGGGGACCGGTGTGGTTAACAAGCCGGGTAGGTTAAGAGTGTTTCAAATTTTGTTCGCTACCCGACTTTCGGTCCCGATTGCGATCCGGCTGTCTACTCCATGACTACATCGGAAATACCCGCAACCTGTTTGATATTCGTATAGTCACTATAGTGGAGTCGGGGAAGGGAGTGGGAGTCTCGTCGCAGTTGAGTAAAGTCGTTGTAGTGTGCAGCTGTCATCAACCCAACTCATAGGCGTAGGAAGCGGGGGGGGGGGCTGGGGGCTTTAGCCCCCAGTCAAAAATGTGGGAGGCGCCCCCCAAGATCCAAGGCCAAAAACCCCTTATTTGTCTCTTCTGTAAGAAATGTCAAAAATTTGCAGTAATTTTCCTTAAAATTTGTCCAAAATGTTGCACCAAATTGCATCTGAGGACCCTAAAATACCCAAAAATTTTCCAAAGGGAAGTGGTTAGACCCCTCCCCAGACTGGCGATTCGAAACAAGGTTCAGCCCCCCTCCCAGTCTCGAAAAGCTTCCTACACCTATGACCCAACTGACACCCATTTTTTTATGAATTGCCCAACAAAGGGGGGGGGGGTACGAAATCAGACGACGTTTGTAGAAAGGCAGTGTGCTCGCCCTTATATGTGATTGATGAACAGTAGATAGACTCATATCAATGCCGACAGTGTGTTGCGCATTTAACCTACAATTAATCCGAGTGCGACCCAACGCAACTGAAAACGAACACCTACAAGTGACACACCCGAAGAACAGTCTGGTTGAGTTGCATCACATTCCAAGACTTCTATTTCACAGTGTCGGACACGGTGTCTATTTCATGGCATACTATTATACATTACAGGCACTATACCATTTCCCCGACAGCCTGGATTTATAAAAATTACCCGACCTTTCTGTTACTCCAAATAAAAGATTTTTCTGACAAATTAAATTAATTGCAAAAGAAAGTGGCTATTTTTCCCTAAGGTCCGCAAAATTTTCCCGACAGGCGGCTCTTTAAAATTTCTGGGGGTGTAGCAACCCTACACCCGACGGTATAGTGACGTCCCTGTTCGCAGAGAGTCATAGGAACCAGATATCCTAATTTCTTAACTTCTTGAGCAATAGCAAATTTAGGACTCTTTATGGACAGCTTCAGTGATCGCCGATTCTGTATATCTGTATCTATAATCGATTATGTTTCGAAATAGTAATTCAGGCCTTAAAATGGCAGCTGTTTTACGACACTGAGCGACCACAAATGTGGGAGAAGCCTATATGGCTCATGAATTACAACTTCACGTCCGGTGGCTAACCAGATTAACAATTAAGACCAAATTTCGTTTCTTTTGAAAAGCCAAGTCAGATGGGAAAACCCGCGTAGATTGCTCTTGGATGAAAAACCCACCTTATTTTGACTGTTTGACCCGGCCGGGGATCTAACCCCGAACCTCCCGGTTGCCAAGCTTCATCGGTTCAATGCCACCGCCTTTATCCACTCGGCCACGGCTCCGGAAATGAAAAGTAAAACAAAAAGCAGTACAATTCCAGACATCTGGTACATCATCACAAAGAATTCTTCGTAGGATATTGCAAACAAATATCTTATAGCCTAACTGCCAGCAGTGGCAATGTCAGGATTTCGAAGTGGGAGTGCACTAGGGGATGGGGACGTTTCGCCAGAGGGGCATACTAACATGAAGGACTGAGCGGTGCTAAAGGCATCCTTGTGATGCGAGGCGGTGCACGTGTTGGGCTCTAGGGGCCCACCATAGGGCTTCTCCCCTGTGAAATTTGGGGAGAAGGCAAGCCGGCTCTCGGGTATTAACAAAATTGTGACCCACAGAATTGAAGCATTTAACTATCTCCAGGTATAACAAAAATGGGAAACCTCACATTACAGCATCGAATCAAAGGTGCATCTATGGCGGTCAATCCTGGCCCTCGTCACGTAAATTTGGAAAAAATAAACCGTTGTACGTGATATAAAGGGTTGTGGGTGCCTTAAAATTTTAATTTCACTGACCCACTCAAAGAATCCTATTTTGCTGAGGCTATAGTAAAATAACAGAGTGGCCTAGAGAAGAGAGGCAGTTGAAAATTCCAACTGACCTACTGATTTTTCAGCAAGATCTTCAATCTTACTAAGACTTGGAGTGAAAAGGAAGTAATTTATCTAGTATCGCAGCTAATTGAGCTGGTCAAAACGCTGGTCAAATTGGTATTTAAATGAGAAAGTATTAGTAATGTTTTGAACAAATAACGTTAGAATATTCAACAAATGAACGGGACTATTTCCTTTTGAGGGCTGCAGCACTTTTACCAAAAAATTTAATTCGACCTTTTCAAAAATTAACACACAGGCCTATTTTGCTCGAAAATAACATTTCTGCCCAAATGGGGAGGAGCTGGCTGCAGGCCCAGCCTCTCTTCGCGCGCCTATGAATTTAATCTGATTCAGTGAAATCATCCCATTACACCTATGCAATAACTGGACACTTAATCCTTATGAGACACCGCATTCCCTCATAGCGACATCCTTACGCATTCCCTTGGCACTCCGAGCTTACCCCCCCCCCCCCTCACGCTTATGCTTGGCCCTCACAGTAGAAAGTCTCCTGAGGCACTGACAGATGCACATTATACCGTCCGTGCGGTAATCACTTTTTGCCGTATCAATGTGAACAGTTACACCGGATTGCCGTTATCGTTGCCGTTGCCGCATCGCTTGCCGTTGCCGTTGCCGTTACCGTTGCCGGACAAGTGTGCACGTAGCTTAAGCATTGTATACGCGCAGAAATTAGTTGGCCTGTCATTTTATCTAGAATACGTCACACGTACTTCTGCGTTATCATCGACGAACGCGCTGGTAGTTGCTTTCACTTTCTGAGCCCGTGAAAAATTAAAGACCGATATTAAAGTGAGTAATGTGAAGATACCATAGAAACTGACATACATATGGATAGACTATGAGCTTCAATTCAAACCAATCATTGTGCATTCATATTCAAGTGCACTTATTCAGAGACTGGGGAGCCAATTTTGAAGTGCGGGGGTTAATAATCGAAGCCGCCCAATATGTTCAATAAAATAAATGCAGTTTACTGCTGCCCAAAATACCCACGGCAGAAAAGTGTGGGGGCTAAAGCCGTCTCAGCGGTCCCTGCAGTTATGTGTAGGCCTTATGCCACAAGGAAGAGAGAAAGTTCTTCCTGCGAGTTATATGGCTTAATGCGTGTGCTAGCGATGAGATAAGCAACTCCGTGGATTGCCCTCTTGTTTTCAACATCGCCCATTGCGTCCCCAAAATTTCTGTGGCTACGCCACTGTCGGCAGATAGGTACTTTCAGCCTTCTACATCATGCTACATATTAGATTGAAAGATCCCATATTGATGCGAGGTCCCCACAGATGTTTGGAGATGTATCTCTGTTCTTCGGAAAGTGTTGTGATCAGAACAGTTTCGTGTATTATTACCTTAATAATGGTCATGACATGGAGTGTAAACAGTGACGAATAATATTTCCATTACAAAACCTTCACTCAGACTCTACATCGAGACACTTTCAATTGCAAACAAACCTTCATGTCACTGCCATAAGCCAAGCTTTTACCTATTAATTCGTAAACTTTCAACTTTTTGCTGCTGTGCTTCCCCGAAAGTTGCTGTCGGAAGATATCGATAATATGAGTGACACTGACGTAAGGTTGGAAGCGGGCGGAGCGCGCGAAAATTTTGATAGATTGCCAACGATTTGCTAAAATTCTGATAGTTTGAGAAACATTTGTGATAGAAAGTGAAGCGAGATTGAAAAAATTTCTTACGAAAATGAAGAATAAAATTTACTTTCCATCATACACGTATCTGTAGACTGAAACATTGGGGGATAATTACATGGGCCATTCCCCCTAGTCAAATGTTGGGGGGATGGCCCATCCCCCGGGATTTACGCCCATGATGATAATAATATTTTTACTTCCTTTTTAATGCTTTCCATTTTTATGTTCCATATCGTTAGCATACTGTAATATTGTGATACTGATTAATATCGCAGTATTTTAACTTAAAGGCAGTAGGCAGTCACCCCAAACAGAGTGAGTGTATCCTGTCACTCTAGTTCATGATTGGCCTATTTTGATCATGTGACAATATTTTTGTTAGTGAATTGTGGAATTCAAGGAGAATTTCACCTTGTTTTACCTATTGTTTGTAATAGTTATGTTCAAAACATCTTCAGAGGTGCTTGTAATGCAATATGGTGAGATTTGCAAGAGTTTGCTGATTTTTCAAAGAAAATTTTGGGGCGACTGCCTATTGCCTTTAAGATACAGAGCTAGAATACTTGTTTTCTTTAACAAATACCGGTACTCGATAAATAAATATGGACAAGTGGCAAATGCCTCTCTGATACCATCAATATTTGCATTCTTCTTATTTCTGACTTTTTTTTATACTGTTCCACTTTGACCAGAAATTTTAACGTGTAATAAAATTCATTCGCATTCGGCTTTCTTTTCATCACTTTACAATTAAAAATATACTGCTTCATATGAAGCGTTAGGAATTATCAGGATGTCTAGCCCTCTCATAAGTAAAAAAGAAACTTCGCTTAGACAAAAAATGTTTATCTAATTACAAACTTTCTACCCCTTTGATAAACAGCGAGATGAATCTACATCCAAAGAATGATTGATGTAGTGTTTTTTCTTCAGTCTCGCAGAAATTACATTTAGAGGAGTCTGCCTTCCCCATTAAACAAAACACTGTGAGCATATTGGTTGGGAGGACTCTATGGATGAGTCTAAATTGAAAGTAATGCAACTTGGCTTTTGTAGCAGAGGGCCAAGTAGTACAATAAATACGTGACCAGTCATGTTCAGTCACTGAGTTATCAAAAGAGACGACCCATTTTTGGGCAGCAGTTGGTATCTCAGCTATATTTTGTAAGTATCAGTGGCGGCACCAAGGGGGCCATGGGGGCATTTTCCCCCAGTCAGAGACTTTGCCCCCTCAGATGCCCCCACTCAGCTCCTGAAGTAAAGTGGCCTGACGGGAGGAATAGCCTAATACATTAAAATTATTTGGAATCTTTGCATTGGATGATATATTGTAAACCAAAATATACCTATCCAGAGGCTTAATTTTTTACCCAGAGATATGCTAAAACCTAAGAGCTTCCGGGGGCTTCTCCCCTCGGGCCCTCACCAGAGTCTCCAAGGAGGGCTCCTGGACCCCACCCGCTTAAAGGTATAGTAGCCTGACGGGAGGAATAGCTTAATACATTAATATTATTTGAAGTCTTTGCATGTGATGATGCATTATGAACCAAAATATGTCATCCCATCCTTAATTTTTCACCCTGAGATATGTTAAAACCTTAGAGCTTCCGGGGGCTTCGCCCCTGGACCCCACCAGGCCTTTTCCCCTAGACCCCACCCTCCAAAGATCGCGCTTCGCGCGAAATTCGTTTGCCCCCCAACATTTTCTTTTACCTTCCATTTGCTCCCCCCCCACTTTAAAAATTCTGGTGCCGCCACTGGTAAGTATTTGCTGTAGATAAATTGTGAAGACCTGGGGAATTTCAAGAAATTATCAAACAAATCTTTGGATATGGATAGCGCCTGCCGATTATAATTCCAACCTCTAGAAAAATTTTAACTTTTAAATGTCTTTTACTACAAATTTGTTTTAAAATTAAAAACTGCGAATACAGTGTGACTATCGGCCTATATTAACCCACGGATAAATTTAGTACGGACGTTTGTTAATTAGTTATACAGTATGACGGAACTTTTGGTCAAAATTATCGATTGAAATACCTTGGGGTTCGATGTGGGTACAAAGTTTGGTTACCGTTAAGATTTTGTGCAAATTAAGTGCAAAACGGTACTTATGAATGTACAGTATCCAGTGGCGCCGCCAGAGGTTGGTGAGGGGGGGGGGGGGCATTTAAGATGGCTTGAATTCAAAATGGTGCTATCTTTGACAAATTTTCGAACTGATCATATATTGGGAAAGTTTCAAAAAAAGTGAATTCTTACGTTTGGTTAACTGCAAAGGAAAGGTGTTATCTAGGTGGGAGAGTAAAAACTCCTTCCCTAGAAAAATTGTTGTTTTGGTAAGGTGTGTTTAAGTAAAATGGTGGTATCATTGGCAAATCTTTCAATTAATTACATGCTTAGAAATTATCATTATTTAGTGATATTTTAGCTGTGGCGTGGTACTCGTTATAAAAATGTGCAACGACAAATACATGCTACGAATGTTACCGTATATGCTATTCGAGATATTAGATTGCTCTAAGATTCTGATGCGGGGTCCCTGTAGAGGATGGAGATGTGCTTTTTTCGGAAAAAAAAGTTTTGGTCAGATTAACGTATTTTTCCCGCAGTAATGGTTATAAGATATAGAGTGTGTACCCTGACGAATGAGCCAAAAATTTGCATCAAAAATCATTTCCATAACAAAAATTGCGTGCAGGCTTTTCACTGAGACAAATTAAATTCCTAACAAAATCCATCTGCCAATTAGATGGAGAGAATTCTCTCTAGTGATTCGCACAAGCTTTAAATTTTCATAAAATATGTCTTCCCCTGAATTTCACTACTGTGCATTCCGGCAGTCCTGTGCTCCTTCATAATGACTCCTATATGCACGAGAAAAATCGGCTTTACTGTAAAACTCTCACCATTGAATAGTGCAAATATGTTTGAGACGGACATAACAGTAAACACGGTCATGCGGTAAGGCTGCAAAATTTTGAAACTTTTAGAAGAATGCTGATAGTTTGCGAACGACTTGTGGTAAAAAGTAATTAAAATAGCTACATCATTTCGTTAGAAACACACCTCACCCTACCCCCTAAAGAAATCTTTAGATTAAACGTCCTTATAGCCCATTTTAAAATTTTCGGGAAAATTTTCGGAAATCAGTTGGAGTCACGTTCCCCCTTGCCCCCGTGTAGGCGCCACTGACAGTAAAAACTAACTGCAGGCCTAATCTTAAGTTGTCATGTTGATGATCATAGTTCATGCATGTTTATCGAAATGAATTTACATTTAGTGCAAATCTGAATCACAATTCGGGAAAAAGTCCCGTGGTAACAAAAAAGTAAAGAGTTCCTTAGTATTATTTCAAATGCGTCAGAGTTTTTATGAGCCTTCCAAATGAGTAAATTTAAAGTACCCTTGCCACCCAATCACGATGTCAAAGGGAACTTTAAGAATTACTTTGGGATAGCTATGTATTAGCAGAATTAGACAAGGAAGAAAAGGTTCAAGTTGCTACCTTTCATCACATTCATAGGAGCATCTGCTCTTGACAATCACAATGCTTCAAAGTACAAAACAGAAGCAGACAAGTCAAACATGTTAACATTCTCACCTTATGGGAAAATTTCTCCATTGGTCAAACAAATGTGATCTATGAGAGGGATAATTTTTAATTACAAATGAGTCGTTTCATGAATTTGCAGTACGCTTAAAAATAAGTGCATCAACATGTGAATATGTTGTTTTAAAGACGAGTTGATTTGAGGCAGAATTTTCTGTGGGATCGCAAGTCAAATTACAAGAAAAAAATTACTTCTATCAAACATCTGCTCTTGACTTGCCAAAGCAGCAAAGTGTACAGTTATCTATTTCTCAGGTTCAGATTGCCCGCTTGGCGGACGTGTTTTAATTAGTCGCTGAGCAGGAAAGGGAGGTCATATAGATTCACTCTACAAACGTCCGGTTCAAAACTGAATAGAAAACGGATCAAATGGGCACTGAACCAAAATGGTTCAAAACGAATCATTTTTGGTCAAAATGAATCAGTTCTAGTCAAATATTTGATCAGATGCTGTGTCTGTTCTGTGCCCATTTGATCGGAATTGGTTCAAATTTGAACAGGACATTTTTAGAGTGTTTGTACCTGCGATGTATGGTTGATTACGCAAACACAGTAATGTGTAAATCCGCAGAACCCTCCGTTCGGAGGAAGATGGAAATTTTATCACCGACACCGAGTAAACCCGTGTTCTCATGTTACTTGAACTACGAGGTAAAATGGTGTTACCCCGAGCAGCCGAGCGTATGGCAAGTCATTTTACTTTTAATGTTTATTTAATGATATCAGTAAATAATTGCAGATATCTTCAAATCATCTGATAACTTATTGAATTCTTTTGATATCTGAAGTTATCTAGAAATACCTGTTATTCATGTTGTACAATTGCTGATGTCATGAAATCTTTCAATGATATCACAAAAACGAATTTTAATGTTAGATAAAGAGTTAGTGATATCTTAAAAAGTGAAGGTTTTGCAGATATTAATTCCGTTTATGATATCAAAAATTCCTATATATATATGTATATATATCAGTAAATAGATTCCATATATCGGTAAATATGACGTACATGTCACGAATTCCGCCATTTTTAATGATATCACGAATTCGAATTCATGATATGTACATATCACTTATTCGGATTCGACGATCGATATAGGAACCAGGTACTAAATATACTCTAAATAAACACCACGTGAATGGTACTATTTGTTGCACATCCAGTGTTGAAAGTTGACGTTCACTTTGTAATTTGAAGGTAAGCTTCTGCTTCTAGGCTCTTAAGAGTTACACGCTTCTACTTCTTATTTTATTTTGAACGTTGGCAGTGACGGGAAGACATTTTTCAGTAATCCTCAATTCACCAACTCGTCCAAAAACATTTCTCAATTCAGTTTTAATTAACACCTTGCGTGGCTACTGGTTTTTTTCGTTTAAAGCTGGCGAGATTGTCAACAGTAAAAAACATTAGCCTTGATAATAAAGTTGCAAAATATTTGAAAATATTCTTGAAGGTTCACTTAGTAAATTATCTTTTTCGTACCATACTTTTAAGGGAATTCTTTTTTAATATAAAGGCTCATTTTGTACTATAATGAAGTTAGTCGGTATATGAACTAAACAAGAAAAAACATTATGTCAAGTAGAAAACACTGTCTCTCATTTTTATCCTTGCGGAAAAGCACAGTGTGTAAAGGTATTTAAGACAAAATCCAAGGTGTTTTGTCATCTCCTTAGTATTTTTAATCAATCAAAGTACGATAATGTTTTCTGAAATATTTTGTCTCAAAACATTGGCCATCTTGATTTGTTTACATCGTCTCATTACAATGTCGACGTCCTACTGCATACATATCATTTAAAACGCCAAACACTTTGGCCCTTAGTGCGTTTCGTGTAAAGAGGGTTGTGCTTTGAAGTATGTATTTAAACAGATATCTGTATTTAGTGGAAAAGATTCCATTCTTACTCATGGAAATAATTTCTCATTATTATTGTGTTTACATCTGTATCAATGAAGTATCTGACAATGGATGCTGGAGAAAACGAGAATGGTGTCAATCTTGAGGATGCAAAGAAGAGAATGCTGGGATTGTTGAAAAGCGGGTAACGTATCTTGATAATATGGCTAATTAAGGATGAAACATTAACTTTTGAGAATATTGGTATATTCTCAAAGAGTCAATGGCATAACTCGACAACTTTGAGAAAGGCTCATTCAGTGCAAGACAAAATATAAAGTACTTTATACAGGTGATCGAAAAGTTAAGAAGTCAAGTAAAACAATGGAAAAAAGGAATGGAACTTCAGTCATGGGCAAAGTAAAAAGCAAGGTGACAAATACGAGATATTGCTCAAGCATATCTTTCAAACCTTTGATATTACAGGGAAATTGCCAGAGATATTTGAGTTGAGGAATGTTCTTACTCAGTGAGGAGTGTTGGTAGGATTATCTTGCAAGAATTTAAGACTAGGGTGTCTATAGCCTAGTTTTTGTATGAGAGAAAGGCGTTTGATGGTTATGAAAACACTCAACACATTCAATGAGACTTAATATTCGATGGAGTCCAACCGATTTCATCATTCTAAAAAGTTTTTACTTCAGGTACATTGGCAAAGAATTTAGGGCACAACGAAAAGTGTTTGAATCTTCATCGTAGCTCTCATTCACTGTAGCGTCTTATTAGCTATTCGAAATTTAAGTTTTCATCTTAAAATAAAGGTGGACAAGTACAAGGTACATTATATAGCTCTTCATGTAAAACACTAAATAGACAGCAGGGGAAAGGTCGCATTACTTTTAAAACGAATCTTTCTGACAGGTTTTTTGGGCACTTGGAGGACAAAGTTTGCGAACGACTGGCAAATGACGTTAAAGTGATACAGTTACAGAAAGGTGAACATATTCACACCGGAAATCAAATTCATAACAATGTTCATATTGTGCAGCACGGGACATTAAAACTTTGTTTTAGAGAAGGAGAGGTAAGTTCTTTATGCCTTCAAGTTGAACTTTGATATGGAGGTTCATTACATTGCATGGCAAATCCATGAACCATGCATATTAACGAGCTTGCCCGCTTGCTTCATCGAACAAACACAATTTAATTTCTTTCAAAATTAACACAATTTAATTTCTTTCAACGATGATTAGTAATAATTCGAAATATGTTTTGTACTCCATTATTGAATTTTGTAACATCTTTATGTGCCTTTCAGCTGTTCACATTAAATTCCCTTTAAAGGGGAAATTTTGTCATCCCAGACAGTTCCAGTTCTCCCAACTAAGTTAGTTCTAGCCCAAAACTGTCTTAAGCTCCTCTTTGTTCAGACACTTACCTAGTTTACTGCTCAAGGCCAATATCCTGGTGAGCATACAAGGCCCCTAATGTGTTATGAGAATACTCTCTCTGCATGTTGTAAAATTTGAGCTACTCTGCATCTTTTGAATTTTCTGAGTGTGATTTCAATCAAAGAGGAGTTATCAATTAAGAATTTCGGTTATCTCTGCGCAAAAATGTACTTGGGGATGAAGGTCTGTCTTTAAGGGGAAACTACGTTTGAACATTACCAAAATGATCTGAGTTCACTGCTACCTCAAAAATGACGTTTTAAATGACTTACGCTTGGTATAGCCTAATAGCATAGTAGTGGGATTTGAAACCGTAAATTTGAATGTGCTTGTTGTTTGAAGTCTAAAGGCTGATAACAATTATTGCAACTGGTGAACGGTACTAACAGCAATTTATATAAGAATAAAACTACAAATGCACTGCCGAAATAATGTATTATAGTGCTTGAGGCAGAACCGTTTGGGTATTTTATACATATAGCTAGTAGGCACAATACCTTAAAACAGAAATTCACCGAATCTCAAATGCCTCAGATGCAGGGTTGGGAAGTAACGAGTCACAAGTAACGCCGTTACTGTAACGAGTTACTTTTGTGTAACGAAGTCACGTAACGAGTTACATTTGAAATCATGTAACGGAGCAAGTACCTAGTTACAATTCAGTGCAAAAGTAACTGTAACGGCGTTACATTTTGGTCCCGTTACTTCCTCGTTACAAATAGCCGCAGCAGACACAAAGTACGTTTATTTTGAGGATCGCTGGACTTTCGAGGCGAGGAAAGAGGCTGAATTTGAGTTTCAGTCACTTGGGAAAACAAAGAATAATGTTGTATTAGATCGTAGTTTAGTATGTGTGTACAGTTTCCCTGCCAAGGAAACCTCCTGTATTTCCTATGCAGTGTGGTAAGCAAGTTACGAAATATCACTTCATGTTGTCACTGCAGTCACACCCATCCTCTTCCTCATTATCTGCCAAGCATTGTCCTAAGATATGATCGTAACAATACCCATATTCTGAAATTGCATCGACTCCTGCAGTTTTGAATACAACCAAAGCTCGGTGCCAGAAAATTGCATGTAAAACAATTTTTATTTCAAAATTTTCCATGGAGGAGGACCTGCAGGCCCCGTCCGCGATGCTTCGCGACCATGGGTGCTTTTGTAACTTGAAGTACAGAATTAAGGGCCAACGCAAAAATAAAAGTGTCTGCTACGAAGCACTCCGTTTCCCCACAGTGTCGTTACTACTGAAGCGGCCGTTCCCTCGACTCCCTTCTCAGACCAAGACCCCCCCAATCTTCCTCAAAAGATGCTAACTTTGTACATCACCCGATCTGGGGCATCAGGGGTCCACTCTTATTCAACTCAATAGAAAAGGGGACCACTTTTTCTTAAATCTTCATTAAGAAATTGTTCAGTTCCACTACTGAATTCTGAAATGTCTTAAAAATTCCTTTTTCCGGGGCGCTCTGCGAACACTCACCACGGGTATATAAGAACTCCATACACACTACATGAACAGTGGCGTAGCCAGGATTTTTTTAAGTGGGGGGGGGGGCGCTGCGGGGGCTTGACCATTTCATGGGAGGGCGCCTTGTTACTATCTAAGCGGAGCGCCACCATGAGTTGGCGCGGAGCGTACCAAGAAAATTTGAGATTTTAATACATCCCAGATCGCCGGAAATGGCACTTGCCAGGCTTGATAGCAGCCATCAAGATGTGCAGTTTTGGTGAAAAAACGTAAAGTTTCATTTTATTTTATTCTCACGAGGTAGCGGTGGGCTAGGTTCCTGCACATACTGATACTCGCTGTCAGTGACAAAAGCCACGCACCTAGGCCTAGACTATGGTGGGTACTTTAATAGCCTATGATAACCATTGCATTCGGCGTAAATTGTGAAGTTCACATAACATTGGTCTCTTTGTAATTCACAGCAGGGGTGGTGCTAGGATTTGCCCTTCGCGGGGCCAGCCACCCCAATGACGACATTCCCGATTTTTTTGAGGGGTTAGTGAGGGGGATTTGAAGAAAATCTATGTACCATACCATGCCATACTGATTTATTGCATAAAATTTGTATATACTAGAGAAACAGAGGCACTGATTTCATGTTTCTCCCGGAATCTAACTTCGTTTCCCTTTTCGTTTCGTTTCGTTTCGTTTATTTGTTTTATCACTTCACGCATACATACAAAAATACATGATGAATGGTAATAGAGACATATGTACATGAGGTGAAGGGAAGTACACGAAAAACCCTGCTGGGCTTGAAAATATGAACTCCCCAGAAATACAAATCAAACGACGTGCAATAGCAGAATAACTTCAGAATAACTTCTGAAATTGCAAAGCGCGCGAAGCGCGCGAAAATTTTTTGGGTAAGCTTACATTAGAAAGTCTGTAGGCCTACTTATTTAAAGCTTATATAGGTCAATTGTCCGAGCAGTTGGGCCTTATCTTGCATAACATATATTGTACTTCCCTTCTAGAATCACTAGCCGTACCACACGACAGTCACAAAAGAACATTAACTATAGGTTTAGCGAAATGAGATGAAATTTCCGACATTTACATAAATCCATGTATTCTACTTATTAAGTTACCTGAAAAGGAGGAAAGGGTTTGTACTAAATTTAGCTATAAGTAACGGAACTGAGGAAGAGCGTGCAGAGCGTACCGAAAATTTTGGGTTTTATTGCAGAAACGATCCTTTTGAAAGCCAAAATAGTAAATGGACCATGGGTAGCGACAGAATTTTCCCCACAGGGGCCGGGTCATGCCAGTGACCCCAAGTTCCGACAGCCCCTTTATTGAGGGGTGGTGAGAAGGGGATATGAAAGAGCCGAACTATCCGCCAAGGCCATTGCAGGACATATTTTGCATAACATTACTTAATACTTAAACAGCCGAGTTGTGCACTGATAGTGTTCTTTTGAATCTGAATTTTGACACTGCAAAGAGCGCGAATCGCGTGAAAATTTTTGGTAGGCTTACACAAAACCCATATGAAATCATTGAGTACAAAGACAAACAAATAAAAACGGTTGGGGTTGTAGACCGTATCGGAGAAAACATACATTGTGTCGACACCACCTGGACTACCTGATGAAATAGCCAAACTTTCCTCTGTGAGTCGCTCACCAACTGACCCTACCGCATGACACACACTAGAGAACAGCAACTAGGCTTTGCGATATGGGATGCAATTGACGACATCTATAACCTGTGTACTGTGCCTACATTTTTCTTGGTAAGGTTTACAGGACTTATGCTATCTAGCTATGTGGAATGGAACTATTGAAGAAACTGGAGTGAATCTAAAGCGGGCGTAGCGCGCCAAAAATTTTGGGTTCTGATTAAAGAAATTGTCCTCTTGGAGCCACCCTGGCGCCACCCTTGCCTCAGAGTATAGAATTTAAATGTCCAATTTTCCGCCCGACTGAGACAAAATATCTGCCCGATTTAGTCAGGTTTCTGACATTTGGGGGCGGCTGCCCCCCGGCCCGTACGGCCATGCCTGGACTACCAGATGAAATAGCCAAACTTTGCTCCGTGAGTAGCTCAGCAACCGACCGTACCGTATGACACACACGAGATAACAGCAACTATAGGCTTTGCGATCTTGGGATGATATTTACTATCATCTCTATATAAACTGTGTACTCTACCTACCGTGTAACTTGTAAAGTGAACAGGACTTATGCTATCTAGCTATGTGGAATGGAACTTACAATATATTGGAGAAACAAGAGTAATTCACAGCGCGCGAAGAGCTCCGAAAATTTTGGGTGATTTATAAGAGAAATTTCCCTCTTCAGAGCAAAAAAAAATAGGTATATCGTATATCATTATCAAGTTGAGTAGTGAGTTGAGTGAATTTTTTTTGGCCCAGATCGCCAGTGGGGGGAGCGACGGGGGGGCGACAAGCTTTCATGGGGGGGGGGGCGAAAGCCCCCCACGCCCTCCCCTGGCTACGCCACTGTACATGAAAAGGACTATGGGAAACCGGTGTAAGAGTGTGCATTAGTACTAATGTCTTCAGGTCCATTATTATTCAACTGAAGTGAAACGGGCCTAACTCCAGGCGCACACATCGCAGATACATGTTCACTAATTGGCCTTCTACCAATACGACAGCTTATGTGAAATTCTTGTTCCAAAGCCCAATGCAACCCCAATCATTAGTCATACTCCCCCCCCTCCCCCAACCCCATGTATGCATCGAATTGTGCGGCCTCTAGTTCAAGTATTTTATCACAAAAAATAGTCAGCGTGTGACTTTTGTGGTCGTTTTTTACACATTAAATGTGATTGAAGGTAGTCAATGCTTCATTCTAATGTTAACACTTATGAAATTATTCCAGGACTTCCTGGGGTTTCGCTGTCTAGGCCCCACCGGACAATGCTCCTGGACCCTATATGCAGTCCAAAGGCAGTCCCCTGAATCCCACCCCTCAGGAGAGCGGTGTATTCTGTGCCGTTGTTCGGTCTTTTCACTTTTTCCATTACCTCATCTTAGAAAAGGGTGGCCCCTCACCCACAAGGCAAGTTACGCCACTGTCCGATTGCCCGTTTGATACGTAGATGTATTCAAGTTGAGGTTACTAGTTACTTTTGAGTTGTAACTAGTTACGTGTCAGTCAAAAGTAACTGTAACTAGTTACATTTTCTACATTGTAACTAGTAACTGTAACGAGTTCCCATTTTAGAGAAATAACTGTAACTATAACGAGTTACTTTCAAAGTGTAACGGGAACAACCCTGCTCAGATGTGCGACGCGGCACTTACCAGTAATAGTTAGGTCAACTTACAGTTTCACCCCTAAAATTGCTACAAAAGGTTTTTCAATGGATTGTAGCAGTATATGACATTAGAAGGAACATAGTGAAAGTCTAAGAAAATCTTTCTTCCGGAAAGGCATTTTTTCCAAGATGGCGTTTAAGATGGCCGACATTTTTTAAATGACCATAAATCATTCATTTTCCATCCCTATACTAATCATTTTGTTGTCTAGCCCCTGGTTTTAGAGCTAAAAAATCAATCAAGGCAATCAAGAACATCATTTAGTAATCAGGAATTTTAGAAATGCAATATGACATCCAAGATGGCCGCCATCACTCCCATATTGACCATAATTTAGTCCTTGCTGACACGTATTCTTAAAAAAAGTAAAAGTAGAGATAGCAACTACCTACAGACCTGGGATTTGTTTTAATTTACATATATAAGGCAGACTTTAAAATTAATATCATTTACATTAACTGATTAATGGGGAGACCCTCGCTTCTTGTGTTGTTTATTTCATCCACAAATGACCTGATGGACCATGATTTGAGCCAAATTTAACCGATTTGACCTACTTTTACACTAACATTGAAAAAATATTTTGCTCCCTGAAACAGTTGTTTCAGGGGTCCCATTCATTTGAAGACTCCTCAACTATCTAGAGAAGTTAATTAAGGACAAGCACATTGTCCCTCGTATTAGCAGAATATTATTTTACCAAAATCACGAAAAGATGGCTCTTTTTCCTATATTTGACAAAAATCTGGGAGTCTGTTTGAAGTTACCTATCTCCTTCAGACTGCTCTACGTTGTTTGCATTTTGGATACAGCTTTTAATTTCTGATAACTTTAAGTGGAAATTTAAGGTCATCTCATCCAAGATTACAGCCATGTCAAGGGAAATTTTCCTCACACAATGTTTTTGATCTTTATTATCTTGCTTTACACACTTAAAGTAGAAGTTAATGAGAATAGTACTTTGCGTGATCTTTAAGAGAAGTGACATGGTGGTCATCTTAGATGCAATGGTGAATTTCTAGGTTCATTTCGAAGCAATTTGAGGCCATTTTGTTTGTAATCTTTGGATTTGAAGGGTACCTTTGTACCTGGTTATAGTAACCCAAATATCTCATTCATCTGCGAAAAATTGTAAAGAATCTGTTTTTAATTGATTTGAGTAGATAAAGGTGTCACAAACTGTGATATATATGTTTTCGGTTATTGCGAACACATTTTCATGCTGGTAGCATGCTCCAATACAAAGATGGAGGAAATTTCAAAATGGTTGAATACGTAGTTATTGTAATATTTTATAATAATATAATAATTCAGGGCCTTGAAGGGCAGTTGTTTTACGACGCTAAGCGACCACGCGTGGAGGAAGCCTACAGCTCATGAACTACAACTTTATGTCGCATGGCAGTCAACTCAACAACTTATATCAAATCTGGGTCGTTTTCAAAGGCCAGTTTAGATGGGAAACCCGTAGATTTGTCTTGGATGAAAAACCCACCTTACTTTGACCCGGCCGGGGATTGAACCCCGCACCGCCCGGTTGCTAAGCTTCATCGCTTCAAATGCCACCGCCTTTATCCACTTGGCCACATTTTTGAAATAATGAGAAAAATATATATGAAAACTATGTAATTTGGACACGTTGACTCTTAAATATGGCCATGGTTCTTGCCAAATAATTGAAAATTATGTTTTAGAACATTTTTGTTGGAATTAACGTCAACCATTTCTCATTATTTCAATATATTGTAATAGAAATATGGGCAGCCATTTTGGAATTTCCACCATCTTGGTTGACCTGGAACCTGAAAAATGTATCCAGAATAATACGTTCTGAATGTTTAGGTAAGGCAATGGACAGTTTTTAGGCTTAAGTGTTTTACAACTGTTTTTTAGGAATTATTTTCTTTATTATTATAAAATATTGTAATTATATCAGGCATTTTGATTCTTCCACCATTTTGATTGAACTGAATTCCGACGAAATGCTTTGAAAAATTCCTTTGAATAATTTGGTACAAAATATGGCCAAATATAAAGCGCAACTAATACAAACATATGTTTTAAGGGTTATTTCCCTATTATTATAATATATAGAAATTTAAACATTAGCGGCCATTTTGCTATATCCGCCATCTTGGTTGACCCGGATCTTAAATGAAATGCCCAGAAAAATACCTTTTGAATATTTACAATAGAAAATGGACACGTGTTAGGTTTACCTGTGTCAAAAGTATTTTTAATGATTATTTTTCCTCTTATTATGATATACTAACATAATTATTGAATTGGCGGCCATTCTACTTTTTCAGCCATCGTGAATGACCTGAATTCCAAAAGAAATATTTTGAAAAATAATTTTTGATGATTTGTCAAAATCTGGCCGGATATTTAGCGCAACTGTGTCAAAAGTATTTGTGATGATTATTTCTCATTATTTTTATACATTATGATCGTTCTATTGGCGGCCATTTTGTTGTTTCCGCCATTTTGGCTAGTATGGGGTCCTGCATCAAATATCAAAAATCATGTTTTGAATTTTATGTACATTCTGCTGTAAAGATATTTGGGGTTTTTCAATCGAAATATATTTTTTAATGGTTATTATTTTCTATTTTTAAGTTACATTGTTTTTATACCATAAGAGGTCATTTTGCTTTTTCCGCCATCTTGGTCGACCTGAATTACAGCAAAAATGTTCTAAAACATAATTTTTAATAATTTGGCATGAACCTTGGCCATATTTTAAGACTCATTGTGTCCAACATATTGCTCATAAATATTTTGTCATTATTTTAATACATATATATATATATATACTCTAAAAATCTAGAATTATTTTGTACTCTTTAAGTCAACAAGTGATGCATTTATTTGTTTCCTGTTTTACGATTTATTTTCTCGGAGTACACGTGAAACCCTCCTCTTTAATTATATATATATATATATATTATAATAGGCCTAATTACATGGTCATCCATTTTGGAATTTCTGCCATCTTGGTTTAGGAACATGCTACCAGCATGGAAATGTCATGTATGTGTTTGCAATAACCGAATATGTATATATATATATATATATATATCACAGTTTGTTTGGAACTTGTATCACTTTTTCGACTTATTTATGCCTTTTCTATGAATTTTACCACGTTCGGTGGCCATTTTGGTCACCATTTTGAAAACATCAAAGTTCGCCATCCTGCACAGGCGGCATATTTTTTCTGTAGAACAAGACACCTTTATCTACTGAAATCTGCTGAAAACAGATTCTTCAAAAATTTTTTGCAGATTGGTAAAAAATCATCTTATTTTGGGTTGCTATTAGTGGAAAACATTTTTATTTGGTTTTCCTCAATTTATCGACCCATTTAACCCACTTGAAAACATTGAAATTAGAAAACTATGATAAACTGCAACGACTTATTTGCCATTAGGGTATTGACAGCCATTTTAGATGTAAATGTTGGTGCCATCTTGAATTTGTAGGTTATGTGGCCACTCAAACACATTAAAATTGGTTTCAATGCATTCCTTGACCCCTTAAAGCTACATCTAAATCAAATTTCTAGAGTGGATTATGAGTAAGTTATGACCATTTTTGTGTATTGGGGGCCATTTTGGACGCCATGTTGAAAATGACAACTTTCCGGAGTCCAGATTTTCTTAGACTTTTAGTGTGTTATACCTGATGTTGAATACTTTCAAAAGCCATTGAAAAATCTTTTGTAGCAATTTTTTGGGGTTAGGGTCTTATTTTCCTTATACCTACCCGACTATAAGGTAAAGAGTGAGTGTGCGTTTTTGGTCAAGAGTGCCTCATTCGTGTATCAAGTTTGTCAAGTTTGTAAGTAGCTCTTACCATTTTATACCCCACTGTATGGATTGAATCGCCATTGCTTGACTCCACATTTCATGCCCTTTAAAACTTGGAGGTTTTCTGTAAAAGGTACAATGGATTCCTTAAATTTGCCTGGAAAGTGGTTAAAGGAAATTTGAGGGTTAAAAGTAAGATTATATGGTGTGCAGGAAACCCCTAAGGGTACTCTCTGCTAAGCACGTTTTTCCATCATGTTACTATTTCTCATGTTTCAAGTACTTGTCCCGGACCTAATAGTGAAGTTGTGCTATCCCGATTATTGTTACGGCTTGTGGTCGGAAGTCAAACCAATAACAGCGAAAGATCACAGAAGAACGAGATTAAAATTCAAAAACTTAATGATTATTTACGATCTCCTTATTTTACTTAAATTTACAATAATTAATTAGATTTACTCACAATCCTTTACTTAATATTATTCTGGTCTGGTCCAAGGGTTGGTAGTGCATGCACGTCGACGATGGTACAGTAGTAGACCTGCAGCGTGCTGTAGCGTAGGAACTGGTTCCACGAGCGAATAATGACAAGGCTAGGCGATGATGGATGATAACGTTAACGATCTCCACACACAGTGTAAAAACGGCGTAAGGCAATTTATCACAAGTGTGCAGTGTCAGTGGCTGGCTTCAGGTGATTCGATCAGAGAATAACTTCTCAACAAACAGAGTCTGGTCAGTATTATGATATCTCTCCCCCACAACAATTGTTGAACTGCCTTTTATACGCTAGGCTTTCAATCGAGAACTCTCCAGAATTTAACAGAAACTTCTAGTGTACACAGTCGAGCAATTACGAGAACGTTCCTTGCATGCACGGTAGTAAACAAACGATGCCAATATTTCTTAGAAGTGTCGCATTACGTAAACAGTTCCTTCGAAAAAATTCTAGAAAGGCTGCGTTGAAGTTGATTCTCTGGAGCTTTCCATTCGCTCGTCGATGGATTCAATCCGGTGTTCCTGACGGGTCGTCTTGTAACATTATACCAAAGCAAATGATAGTTTTTCCCGACTTTTAACGGGGCTGTGATAACACTGACAAGAACGGTTTTTGAATATCATGACGTGATTACTCCTTTCCCTTCTTGAAAATTTATTCAGGCGAGGGTCAACATCGAATCTGATCATTACAGTACATCCTATCTTATACTGAGGGATGAACTTTGCTCAACATACATACGTCTCTTTAAAGGGGCTACAGCATATCTCTAAAAGCAATTGATGACTGCACTTTGATATTAAATCAAACAGTAGCTTTACTCTGACTGGTCAATGATACAGTCAGTTGTGGTCCATGGCCAGTTTAATCTCATCCACAGTATTGAGTTGATGTAGCCTTGAGCAATGTTAGTGCAAGCTACTGTAACTTTGTCTGGGAGCTGTACTAACAGGTGTTCTTGTTTAAATTAAAGGAGGAGTCAGGCATAAAGTTAGTAGGAATAATTTTTACTGTACGGGGGAGATTTTAGAGCACTAATTGAAAAGAATGATAACAGAAATGTGTATAATAACACAAAGAGTAATGGTCAAGTTTGTTTACGCTGAGTTGAAAATGCGGTGACCAAGTATTGAAGACACACACAAGAAAGCAACGTTGTTTCTTTCATTACAGTAGGATGGATGCCCAGAAATGTCGTAATTAAATTTGAAAGGGGAATACCCATCACTGAGTCCTTCCTTGACCAGATGAGCTGCTATCACATTATTTTCTTTATGTACAAAAGTTCAAAGATAAAACCTTAACAGCTCGTTACATACCTCTACTCGCACCTTCAGTAAAAACAACCTAAGTAATTCGACGGCTTTTGAATCTGTTACGTCATGTTTTGCACCGTATCACAGCGTGTATTTTTTCTCTTTATATTTAGGCTGACTTTGTCATTATGAACTTTTTTTATTTTTAGGTCACTAGAAAGGGTAAAGAAAAGAAACAAGATGAACATGTGACTATCGTTAGGAATGTGCAAGAAGGAGAAAGTTTGTACAGTCTTTTTAACATCGCAGCAGAAATGACCGTGAGTAATCGAATAAGTAATTCACGAACGTTGGCCTAGTTTTCTCCTCCTATTTTATTCAAAGTCAGTACATAATGCAATAAAAATTTCATACTGTAAGATTATCCACATAGACATATGAAATGTGAGATAGGAGTAGTTAAGACAAATTTAAATAAAAACATTGGGCACATTCAATAACTCACATTTCTAGAAAAATCTTTATCCTGAAGTATTTCCGTACGAAATATGATATCCCTTTAATTAATCCTTCTTGAGTAATCATGTTTTACGAAGTTTACTCCATTTCACCTCTTTTGACCCTACATGACTTTGAACCTTTACCAGAACCACTAGACTACTTGAAGTCAATATGGAGCATCCGTCTACATGCTTATCGGGGATCTCTTAAAGTTTCACTCCTCGAAATATCATGCTTACAAGCCTTTCACAATTTTACTTTCGGTAACCTGAAATAACATTTTAAACCACAAAAAGGAATTAACTTGAATTTATCGTGGGCATCTGCATGCTATTTTATGCTGATTATAAAATCTCTTTAGTCTAGCATCTTGAAATATCGTATTTATGAGCTTTTGACAATTGACTTTTGGTAACATCAAATGATCTTTGAACTCCATGAAAAACTAGAGGCTCCTTGCGCTTAATGTAGAACAGTCACATGTTAATTACGTTTAATCACGTGTCACACTGTGAGGTCCATCAAAGGTGGGCATGATGAGATATCGTGGTTACGAGATTTTCATCCTTTTGGCCTCTGGTGACCTTATGACCACTGACATCCACAAGGAACGGTATGGTACTTTCTTGTAATATGACAAACCTATACTAAGCAGTAAAAGTGCACATCATTCTTACCTTGAAATATCACGTTAACAAGGTTTTCTGTTTTGGCCTTTGGCCTGTACCAAAACCGTTACGAACCTTCCTCTTAATATGACAAATTTGTATACAAGTGTACAAAATACCCATTTTTTATCTTGAAATACCTTTTAATTACAAGCTAAGCGTCACAAACACACTCATACATACACAAACATGCACACAGTCGCTCACGTGATTGCAGAGATTTCTTTCTCCTCGGCAAGCAGTCTTAACGTAAAGAGAAGTTGCGAAAAGTGCTGCTTATGGAAGCTAAAGCAAGTTGTTTGTTACATGTATATGCATGGTAGGTAGGGTTGTCCACTTCTTAAATATCTTATAGGTATAAACTTCCGTTCATGTAGTTATTCTTATGACTCAGCTTTGACAGTTCAGGAGATAACCGCTTTCGGGGGGAAAATCGATTTTCGCCCGATCGGGGGAAAACTTTGCTATGGGTGGCGCCATTTTCAAATTTCTCCCATGGTGCGTTGCGATCCTACCGCGCAAAATTCAGCGGAGACGAACGTTCAAAACAAACTGGAAATTTCATCTGTTCTAGGAAAGAGAAATCCTGGCATATTTAAAATCTTTGTTGCTAGGGGAACAAAAAAAAGCCGGATTATGTTTGATAGTTCACAGCGCAGATTTTGAGATATCGAGCAATTTTGCTACATTCTTTGTCCTAAGCTTAATTTATAGACTCGATACAGCCGCAAGTTTTGTGCACTGTTTTTCTCACAAAGGTGTGCAAGTAAATTGTGCCAGCACTTGTGTTTATTAACACGTTCTTGGAAGTTCCTTGTGGTTTCGCTCTTTGTGTGTGAAATATTATCTTATATTTAAATACACTCACATTTATTAAACAAATCGACGACTGTGAAGAGGTAGACACTATGTGCTCATAAATATTCATGCTCTGAGCCAGGCAAAATTTTCCCCGTATCGGGTGAATTCTTATTTTCACCCGAAATCGGTTATCTCCCGAACTGTTTGAGTTGAGACTAATATCCAAACTCATAGGCATGATCTGGTAAACGGAACTCGTACTCCTGCTCAACTGGTACCCCTACCCTTACGCATTATCTGAGACCCGTACCAATACTTGAGTTCCTGTATCATAGTAGGCCCACAAAATTGTTATTTTTTCTACTCCATATGATCAAAAACTTCATAATAATGAGCCTATGGGTTAGGTTAGGTTAGATGAGGTTTAACGTCCCAGTTTCCAACCAATTGGTTGCTTTGTGAGTGCATGGCAAGTTTCCAGTTACCATAGACCTTATGCACTGACGTCATCACTTTCTAAGTAACCCTCTTCTTAGAGGACAAGCTCTTCTTCAGTGGCGTAGCTAGAGGGGGGGGGGGGCAGGGGCTGTCGCCCTTCCCACAAAGCCTCCGAAGGCCTCTGTCGGAAATAAATAAAAACAATTCATTTGGAACACTGACAACACTTCTTATGTTTTTAAGCAGAATTACACATCGATAACTCAACGTGAAAATCAAAAGTCGGTCTCAAAACTGCCCGGAAAGCAAAAAGAAAAAAAAGAAAAAGGTCCCCAGAATTTCGAATCGTACAACTATCAAGGTAATAGTCTGCAGGAATTTTTTGCTTTTGCCCCCCTACAAAAAATATCTAGCTACGCCACTTTTAGGTGTAAGGAAGCGGACACATGCATCTCTGCTGAGCCAGGCTCGTATCCAAGGGGGCGATCCCTCCTACAAAAATTTTCGCCCACTTGGAAATTTCAAGTTGCCAACGCTGCAATACCGCAATACAGTTTTACACAACTCGACCTTGAAAAATATTTCACCCCCATGGAATCTGTCTCGCTTCCCTCAGTACCTTGTCTGGCTACGGGCCTTTGCTGAGCAGGTGCAATGACCCTGTTACGTCATGTACATAATGTTTTTAATCATAATTCGCTGTAATATTGATATCAGGGTTTTCCTAATTGGCTTTGTGTTGAGGTATTTGTAAACGGATTTTGCTATACTATTATATCTTTCAATACGTTGAATTTGAATTCTCTCATGGTATGCTGTGACAAATTTCTTCACATTTTGCTTCAGTGTGCGTAGATTGTTCAACTATAGCGTTACCACTACAGACCTTTGTTTAAAGTTTTCTTTGCACAAAAGAAATGCACCTACCTCTCTGGAACACTTTAAGTGTATTTCGTACAATACAACTACGTGAAATTACTTTTAAGGAGATATGTGTAACAAGAAAGAATCAAAACAGACAACAAACCATTTAACAACTGGTAACGTACTTAAATTGATACCAATAACTGATATCTTTGAGAAATGACAGGCTACAATTGCAAGCAAGTAATAACTCACCTACCATGGAGAATTTGAAAGACATTCTGTACGTACTCGGTTAACATCCTTAATTAACTAATTTGTATTTCTCCCTTCTAATAACTTTTCCAGTAACACGTATGTCTTTTTCTTTAAGGGTTACCAACATGATCCAATCGTCTACGCAGAAGCGACGGAAGATTCCACAATTATACGCCTACCAATTGACTCCATCATCAATTTAGCGCGTGAAAATGCTATATTTAAAATTCGACTCCTACAAGTAAGATATGTAATTGACAGCTTTCTCAAAAAGTTTGAAACGTGTTTAATAAAAGTAATATAGGGAAAACATATTGGCCCTCTCGACATGAGAATTCTCTGATTAAACAACGAAGGGCGAGCAATCCATACAAAGAAGCGTTTTTTTTTAAAGTAAGTAAATAATGTATGCAAAAATGAAATGTTGAGATTAAAATTGTTATGCAAAATGTAATTAAAATATCTGTTTGATATTTTCCAACACGGCAATAGATGATGCTGATTCGATCAAGTTCAATAATGCGCATCATCCACAGCATTCCAGGAATCCAGGCAGAGGTTTACTCCAAGGTAAAGTCCTACAACTTCATTCCCAAGATGCATTCTCATGTTCCAAAACTGTCAAATAATTCTTAAAATTTACATTGTTAGAGGTTTCAAAAAAACACAAACAGCAAACCGCTTAAAGTAACTGTAATGAGTAGTAGACTGGTTCTGTACATCGTAAATAGTATTTATATATGTATATATACACATCTATATAAGACCTTAGGGAAACAATATACAATTTAGGGTTATATATATATATATATATATATATACAGATAGATAGATAACGACACTGAATATTCGTTTATGAGAGTGGGTGGGTTGGCTTAATTTTCTCTTCGCTAGGGCTGTTGCAATATTTCTTAGATTAGTAAAGGCTAGACCTTTGGGCACCTTCATTAGGGAAATCCTGGCCGTTCTAAGATTGAGCATTTTGGGAAAGGACATTTAAAAAGTAAACTATAAGCCCCCACACCGTTTATCTTTTGGACATTGTTTTGAATTTCCCTTCCAAAAGTTTGTCTACAAATTTATTAAGTGACTTATTTTGTTTTGTTTTATGTAGCTTGCAACTGAGGTGGTAAGCTCCTCAAATTCAGAGAGTGACAAAGCACGTTGCATTGGTACGTATAATACTTTGCCGTTTGTTAACAATAGTGATTCATCTCATACTAACTCATCCAACCGATTAAAGAAAATGGTTTTCTGAAACAGGATGGTTAACAAAATCTCTTGTCTCAGACTATTGCAGTATTTTAAAAGCTTGTTTTCTTGGTATTAAAATTCCAAGAGAATACTCAAAATCTTGTGGAGATATTTCTGGTTCGCTATCAAACACTACTTGAACTCCGTTTATTCATCAGCTGTGTATAGTTGTACTTACAATAGAAGAAATGAATAAAAGATGCATAGAAGAAAAGGATATTTTTAAAGGGAGGAAGAAATAAGCTGGAACATAAACTTGCTTTTCAACCAAGCAATTTTCTTACGTGTACAGGTGGGGTCCACGGATAATAAAATGACAAAAGAAGATGTAATTAACTCATGCTGCAATCACTGTTAAATTTTGCGACAAGTATCACAAAACATTTATTGAACAGTAATACAATGATTTTAATGCAAAAATGCAAAATGTAAAATGATCACCTTAATATTATTCATCTTGGACGTTTGAGCCAAAGAATATCTTGTAATAATTTAAAGGCTTTTTACTACCAGGCACTGATTTTGACTTTTGTACCACCATTCATACTTTTATTGAATGTGCAGTGCAGGGAGCAAACAGAAGGTCTTACATCTTAATGCTAATACAGCCATTTAAGAATTCTTAGCAATTATTAATGAACCAAGGAGTTAGTAGGTCCCCCAATAAACCAAACATTTACTTTTCTTCTATCGTCTTTCTATTAGAAGTAGCGCATGACGCCAAACTCTGGGGAGAGTACCATGACTTCCAATATCAGGAATTCCTGTGGGGAAAGAATGTTAAACCGTACGCCGAAAATGTTAGTTGCCTCACATTTTTTAACTTATTGGTGGTGACTTCAAAAATTTTTGATGATTGCCTACGGGAACATTCAGGACAGACATTTTCCGGTAACACTTGCTATTCTCGTGATTCCATATGTGACAAGTAGGTCATTGGTCATTGTCTTACCCGTTGTTGCCCAATATCAATGCATCTATATCAGGGGCGGAGAAACAGGGGGTTGAGGGGTTACAACCCCTCATTTTCAAAGAAACCCCCATTGACTTTGTGTTTTTCACACAGTAAATTTTTTGAAAGATCTTCAACCTCCCCCCCCCTCACTGTTGAGAAGAAATCTCCGCGCCTGATCTATATAGAAAAAGTCGTTAACTTTTTTTTCAAGAACGGGTCACTTTGCGGTTCTTTAAAAATTGGCATGTTATATGTAATTACTTTTCAACTGAGGTATCTGCTTCAAAATGTAAATATTTCAGCTCTTTGTTGCATAGTGCACGGTATGCCAATAAAATAGACTACTGAGGACTTTAACACTGAGAAAATCTTGCTTAAAGTGTCACATAACAAGAACTTATGTTACAAGGGCTAGAAAATGAAACTTATAGGCTCAACTGTCATCTCCACAGGAAATTTCGGGAAACACATATTAAATGCTGAAGATTATTCACTCGATTTCAATTGGTAATATACATAATATTTTGTTGTCTCTCATGTACTACTCGGATTACATAGACAGTTTTCATTTGCTGACTTGACTCTAAAACCTTCTTACAAAATAATATGCAAGGAGAGAGTTATTAAGCAAAGTCTTGTAAACACATTTCACAAACACATTTTAACAGGATAAAAAAGCAGACAGTGTTGGTAGTACAATAAGGGGATCACAAATTATCGCTCAATTAGCAATTTTAAATTAAGTGCTAAATACCGACCTTTTGTGCCTCCTGATTACATCACCAAGTACAGCCACAGAATACACAAAACTTACCCATGTACGTGACCTTTAAGAAATATAATATAAATATTCAACAAGCTTTGCTGTTTCTATCACTGTATGCAGTGACTAAGGTTAAATCTTTAGTGTGACCATAATGACTGATAGTGTAAGCAGTGTGGATGCATACGGTTTACCCATCGCTTGAAATGGAATGGATCCGAGCACATACTAATGGTCTTCCAGTAGTAAAAATGACTCAACAGTTTCTCTCGTGAAAAAAGTTTGAAAGATTACAGGAAGGAAATGTAATTTTAAAAGCACGCTGCAATTGGCCAAGAGCTATAAATTTTCGGTTAGTGATAACGTGAGGTATTGTAGGGAAGTGAAAGTTTAAGTGGGATACACTCTTGCAGAAGTAGCATGTTCAAAGATATATTTGGAGAAGTTGCTGTTATAACTGACAAAATTCCACAGTTGATTCCATCTAAATACCTACACCTATGTAATTTTAACATCATAAAATGCACTTATTTGAAGGGTAGAGCACACAAAGTTTGTGAGTGAAGACCGTCGACGCTTTAACGAAACGAAGATGAACAATCACATGACATTTGTTATGAATATGTCTATATTCTTGTCTCTAAAGTACTTAAGTTCCTTTGGTCATGCACTGACTTAAAAAAAAAACTACATTCAAATCTAAAGTTAATGGTGCGAACCTTTTTCAATTTAAATTTCTAGTAATTTTTAAGTAAAGGTAAAATTGCATTGACGTGTTGTCGTTTTTTTCTTTTGTAATGATGGATCTTCCAGTTATACTGGTACCACCTGATCGAATGGCTGCTGTTTTCGTCGTTGGTTGGATTGATATAGTGGAATAGTGGAAGGATCTTATGAAAGATATATGGTTAATCCTATACACACTGAAAAACGAGACATTTGTACCTCAATACAAAATGCTATTACTTAATGCTAATAAATATCCTCATCCTTTGCTACTCCTAGGAACCACGTAATACCCATGGCCTTTTGAACTCCTCTAATAGAGCCTCTGAAGTTACAGATGACGTTACCATTGAAAATGCCAGTGCGAGCATTAAAAAGCTTCTACATCTGGACGTAAGTATTTATTTTGTACGCTCTAAAAACGGTCAGTGCAAATTTGAACCGACCAGGGTCGGAGAGGCAACTAACCAAAATCTGCTCAGAAATTTGACTAGATTTGGTTCAAAGTTAAACCAACTCGGTTCAATTTTGAACCAAATCTAGTCAAATAGAACAGATTTCGGTTAGTTGCCCCTCCGACACCGGTCGGTTGAAATTTAAACCGACCGTCTTTAGAGTGTAAATTAGTGTAGCTGAAGCCATAGACTCCTATAAAAGTAGTTCCTTTGGACTAATAGAGAATAATCTATGTTTAACTCTGATCGGATCTGAATAAATGAAGCATTATCAGGACATATCCAGCTTATTTTAGCACCGGACATACCTATTTTTATATGTAAGATCCATCCAAGATATTAATATATCTCATTTCTCTTATAATATGACAATATTAGTCCATGTGTGAGATGTCAGTGGCTCATGAGTGCATAAAATGATGCATACTCAGTTTGGGTCATTACCTGTCGAGAAATGATTTGAGCATTCGACCTTTCGTATCGTAGGACATAAAAACGTAACAAGTGGCCAAAATCATCCAATACTTTTTATGGATACAAAGCTTATCAGTGCAAACCCAATTTCTATCGTGTGGGAATTAATAACAGTCCTATTTTGTCATTTTAACATAAACTCTGTAGTGGCCGGCAATTGCTTCTGTCCACCGATACATTAAAATACTCTTTCATCAAGGCTTTCTTATTAATAAACCTTAAACAAATTTTACCGTATTGTATAAAATGCATTTATTCCCAGGAAACCGATGACCTACAAAAATACATCAGTGTATTTGAAGTTGAACCAGATGTTGAGATAGCACAGCGTCACTGTAAGGTCTGTAACATTATATTTATTCTAAGTTGTCGTAGTTTGCTATTAAATGCAGGTACTAGGCTAGAAAAACGTCCATCGAGTTTTCAACTTCAGCAAGCATCCAAATAGTTACAACTTTGGTTCTGTCCAATTATTCGATAATTCTCCCATCAGGTAAATGCTCACACTCTTGTCTAACATTTAAAAGCTTGTACCATGTCTGTATTGTATAAAGTTTACAACAGGACGAGCTTTTTTGGTTAAAAGCTTGTAGAGTTCAAATCTCTTTAATATGGATGTGATTAATCGATGCAAATCCATATCTTTGTGTAATTATTTATGAGAGCAGCAGCGACTTTTAAGTATAAACGAATAATTGTATGGTATATGTAATAGTTACATAGAGACTTTAGGCCATTTACCTCTAACATAGGCACTTGTCTTACACTGGAAGAGGATATTAACACTAAATAAAATAGCTTAGTGGTAATAGCATTTTGCACCGTGAGCGGAAAGTCGCTGGTTCAGGTCCTGCTCCGGTTAAGTTTTTAAACATACATATATATTTTCCAAGTATGTTTATGTTTTTCAGTTTTATTCTAATTATTCTTCCTATAAAATTTTTTATGATTCCTTTTTGTAAATTTTACATTTAATAAAAAATAATATCAAAATAAATAAACTGAAAGGAAGTGAAGTATCGTGACAGAACTGGAGAAGATATAGGTAATTAATTTGACTATAACTCAGTAGGCGACCTGACGTTCTTTAAATTATAATTTTGAATTTGAGAAAAAAAATGAAAAAGGTGGGCCTCTCTCAACGTAATTGTACAATCATGAAAATAATGCGATATATGAAATATAAAATGGCCTTTAAGTAATATCATAACCATTGAAACTGCATAGGGCCCTTTGCCGATTCATTAACATTTTGAATTTCCTTTTCTCGCAAAGTAAAAAAATTAACAATTACAAGAGAAACGTCATTCCACTGAATACTTTGCAAACTTATTATATATAAAGTATCGACAATTCATATCCAAAGGTAATGGACCTGGTGTATGTTGTCAGTGGAACAGTCGTACTTGTGGACAATAAATCTGAAGACAACGAAAGTGAAACTCAAATGACGAAACACACACTCCTCGGAACAGTTTCAGTTTTGACAGGAGAGTCTCAACAATACGACATCAAAGCGGGAGAAAATGGTTGCACCGTTGCCTTAATCAGTAGAAAAAGCGTTTTTGAGTAAGTTTCCAAGTACTTACATGTGTATTTATATGTTTCGAAGGTTTTTGCATTGCAGATATTAGGCTACTGGTAAGCTACACATGGAACTCACATGGCAAGTAACCCACTTCGAATCTTCTCTATAGCTGTGGCCACTTGCATTTTTTATTTCACCAAGTCGTTGTGAACTATGGTTTCTGTAAAGTCAAAATGTGAAACCATGGCGCACTCCTATCTCCTCATCAAGCAAAATCGAGGGGACTGGGGAACATTCTCACAAGTACTGGCTTTTATGTCACTTTCTTCTGTTCAACGTGAGCTTGGAAGCTGATAGTAAACTTCTTTAACATTTTTATTTGGGGGGGGGGGGGATTGAAGAGACTTATTACGAATAATAATATGTTACCAGCAGTTTAATTTACACTCTTCACACCTCAACGTTTGGTTACTTTATAACGTGTGACTAAACATTTAATAGTCATGTCCTAAATGTACCTTTAACAATCAGAACGAAGACTATAAAGCGGTCAGATGGGTGCAAGAAACAGAGCATATGCATTTACCAAACAATTTGAAGTGAATTTGTGGAAATGAGACTCACAATCTTTATCAGTCTCGTTTTAGATGTACGGAAATTCTCACAGAAAATTGGTGAAACTTAGGATTCACTTGAATTGCTTTATTATGTAAACAGTAATGCGTGTAATCTATATTTATGTATCACTGGAGCTACAACGAAGTCACCATGATGAATCTCATAGAAAGCATCAAAGAAGCTTAAATAAACAATGGTTTGAAGGTTTGTACGGGTTTGATTGCTATTGTACATTTCGTCACGGTTGTGACAATGGAAAATAGAGCCAGTGGCAAGCATTGATACCACATTCTGCCCAAGCACCATTCTGGCAACCACTTTGCTCACGTGCGGTTGTAGTGGAAGAGTGGGCCACCACGAGCTAACGCATAACGAAAAATTTTCAAAAAAGCTTCCCCGATGGCTAAAAATGTGACTTTCGATGCCCACTAAGTTGCGTAAAAAGACTTTTTATTTTGAGATCTCATTTCAGAAAATTACATGTCCAACGTAAAATAAGTAAAGTTTTGGGAAAAGACTTGTATAAACAATGTAGGTCTTGAAACTTAAGAAACCGCTGCTTGCATACTCTTATTAGCGGTCCCGCGTACTTCTACAAAACAATATAGTTATAGTTGATTGCATAACTTCAAATTGTTTCATTAAATTACTAGCTTTTTATCCCTAAGACAAATGGAGCAACTGCCAACGGTCTCCCAGTTAGGCGGGTTCTCTATACCTTGCAAAACTACCGGAAAGTGGGGCGTATTGCAAGTCCACCCGGATAATGTAGCAATTTACATTTGAAAAGTTTCAAACATTAAAAGTTGTTTAGTGTTATAGAGACTCATCATATTATTCTAATAAAAGACCTGTTATGGTTGAAAGGGTCATGCTTTCAGCGAATTCATTTTTGTTTCACATGTTTAGAGATTTAGGTAAATGCCAACAAAGTTGTCAACCAATGTCTTGTCAGTTAGCGTTATCTTCCATCATGTCCATAGACAGCAAATTAGTACTTTCTAGCACTTACAAATATATTAATTAGCTTACCGTTTCTATTACAACATTCAGTTGTGTAGAAGCTAGCAACAATCTCTTTATTTTCAGTTTGATCAGGAACGACGTGAAAGTGATATTACGTCTCTGCTATTATAAGATCCGGGAAATGTCCGACTTCCTCCGTCTTCTCGATATTGCGCTTGGATGGGACTTTCTTAATGCCGGAAAGAAGCCTGTAAGGTAAATTCTTACAAGAAATATAACCGAGTTACAATTTTTTACGTCTTTTGTTTAACTTCGAAAACAAACTTGGAGGAACAGGGCACAGAATGGGACTAACATTTTGCAAAAAAATGTCTTTCGCTTCCTTTACTAGCTGTAATGGAAGGGTTTCTTTAGGTAATCTTACAACTAAGGCTTGTCGTTTCATTATCAAAAGATAAACGTTTGAGCTTTAGGTAAGTGCAAGTTTGGGTAAAAGGTGCATGTAGCTGTACGTTCAGACGGGTTTACTCCTACCAGGGAGTTTTCATTGAACATTATTACACAGCAGAAAAGGGAAGTATGTTTCAACCGGACTGTCCCATAAGGTATTATTTTTTGGACAAAGGAGGTGGTATTTAACGATGCCATAATTTTTCTCCCACTCATTTTATTTCAAGTTGGCGATACTTGGGGACAAGAGAATTAAGTCTTTCCTGCCTTCAGAAAATGCTCATTCCGCCACTGGGCAAAATACTCTATCTGAATAAATTGCCGAGATATCAAGGTAGTGCCTATCAGCCAGGCTGCGGCTGCGGAGGGTTGGAGTGTCTATGGGTCTGGTTATCAAGATCAGGTAAACTGGTGTATCGAACTCCTTTCTAGGGGGAACTAAAGCACCTATGCCCAAATGTTCAGTAATTCGTGGCACAGCCGTCTCCTTAGAAAACGTATATTCTGCCTGAATCAGGGCCGAAGCCTCCCCCCCCCCCCTCCAGCTCGTTTCGTATTCCCATGACCAAGATTAATATTGAAAACGCTTGGAAACCTTACGTTCTTGTCTAAGGCGTTGTATAAAAACGATTATTGTTGTTCTTCAAAGAATTTTATCCACTGGTGTACTCTTCGTTTTGACGGGGCGATTGAGACTACACGAAAGAGAAAAAGACAGGTAAGGTGATCTCTTTTGCACTCTACTTACTATACTTGAAACAGAGTGGTAGCCTCCAGTCATTAGAGTGAGATCTTAACCATTTGGGGCTTACAAATTGTACTAAAGATACACCCTTTAGCAAGCAGTACACATAAAGAAATTTTATGGAATTCACATAAAATTTTGGGAGGTACTAAAATGGAATTGGGACCCTTTTGTTATTTACTGGTCTCAGGCTGCTATCCTATCAGCCTATCCAATCTCCATTCCGTGCCATCATTAATGAAGAATCTTAGTAACGTGCTGTATCGAACGATAATCGCAAGATGCTGGCTTCACAGATGTTTACAGTATTAAAGTAAATCTAGTGATGTTAAACTACTTCCATGGTTATACAGTAGACTTATTTATGAAAGTTTCCATATCTCTTTAAAACTGCTACAAGCATATAAGTGAATTATGACGACTATTTTAGGTGTTGAAACCTCATTTTAAGAAATACCCACAGTCAGCCTTATAAAAAATGCCCGCTGATATCAGATTTAATTACAAAGAAATGCTTAATGTTCAATGTTAATAATTATTTTAATGTTAACGTTTGGTATAACATATCATTTTGTAGGATGGGAGGGGCAACCGTAAATGACAAATGGAGTTTGAAAAGCGTGATTAACTTTTATAGAAAATACCCTGAAGCTTTTACCGGAATTTTCCTTTGTATTGACTTTCCGTACCATTCTTTAACAATTCATTTCAAAAATAGGATTAAATTATATGTAATTTGAGATGATGGCGCAGCATTTGTGAACATAATAGTATATCAGCGACTGATTTCAAGTGTTAAACTTTCTTTTCTTTTCTACATTTATCATTTTCTATAGTGATGGAAATATCCATGATAAGTCCATTGATTATGGCAGGGGAGAAATAATTAGATTCCTAGAAACTCTCTTGTAGAGGCAAGCTGAAGGTGAACTAACCGCAGTCAGGTTCGTTGAAGGCACACCCTGCATGTTTGTAGTGATATGAGGTGGGAGGCTTTTGGGCCTGCCATACCATACCGATCAGAAAATGCAATATTTGGTTTGTGCTCGTTTGAGAAGTAAAACAAAGTGGATCTCAAGAATATATGCTGTGAAGGTACACTAAAGGATCTATGGAACCTATGAGCCCCGGGTCACCATACACGTTACATGTTAAAACCTACCCTTTGCAATTTAAATGGTATTGGTGTTTGTAATGAAGATGATCGAGACAGGTTGGTATGTCTCAGTCTCGTGTCATTTCGGGGTTTTAACTCCATTTTGGGAGTATTTTCAGGTTTTCGCCTGCAATTTGTAATAACTTGCAGGAGTTTTCTTAAAAAGTATGGATGTTTGTGTGTTTCCGTGTTGGTTGCTTGCTTAATATGTTTTTATTGGCAGATTAAGTATATTAATACGCCCCCTAAACTGCTCCATGAGCTTTCGTTAAACTTTTGTTGACGATACTTCACCATGACGATAATTGTCTTGCAACCACTCTCAGAGAATTAGTCTAGAGAACAAGAGCCAAACTGACGCAATTCTCCTGACTTTTGTCATAACTTTTAAAGCAAAAGGCAGAAGTCTGTTAAAATTTTTATAAATGCGATATGAAGGCCTCCTACTGCTCTAAAAGTAACCATTTTTAGAGTAAGTTTGAGTCGGTGGTTTCCTTGAAAAGTGCTGCATTTAGGGAAAAACTTGGACTCTAAGATATTCTTTGGTTGTTTGACCCAACAGGAATGATAGGGAATTGTGCCACCACTATTGGCTTAGAAAATTCGGTACATTATATGAATGGACAGTGAGTAAGGGCTATTTACTAGAACGCTTTGAAGCTCGATATAACTGCAGTCTACACGAATGTCAAATACTCATGTAAAGGTATTATACTATACCAATTTGAGATCACTTGAACTCTACATTGTAAAGTAACACTTACTTCAAGGTCATTTTAATATCGATGTTTGTTATAGGGATTGACAATGTCAATATGTGGGTAGCTGAACCTGATATCCTGCCTACTTACCCACCTATATCTGGTGCAGTAGACTTTGAAGACATACTCCTGACAACTGTTTGTACCTGATCATTGTTGTGCCTTTACCTGGTGGTATTTATATCCACATGCAAACTGTGTTGATGAGGCTAACTCTAGATCTTATTTGTTACTTCCATTTCTACTTATATGCTAGACGAGAGAAAAAATCTTACAAAAATCCATTAATAAGTCATGCAGGATTAGCGGAAGTAGGTCCTCCAACACCGGACTAATTTTGTAGGCTTACCTGCAAATTGAGAATATCGCTATAAGGCCGTGACAGGACAGTTTTGTGAAATCAAACCTTTGCGTGTAATACCGTTGCTTTGAAGTACAGCAGGCATGTTCAATATTGTACACCATAATTAGTTCCGCATAAAATATAAAACGTTTTGAAGAAGAATCAAACCAAAGTACGTAACGTTATGAAATGTAGCCTGTGTAATGAAATGTTATAAGACATAATTTAACGTAACGCAACGTAACTCCAGGTCACTCCAATCAGCGCAATAGATTTTAAAAGCAGCTAGCTGACCATTTTTTTTTTATTAATTGTTTATAACAGCAAACCTTGATCAATTGAATACTGTCAGTACCAAAAGAAGCCTGTGTAATTTAAAAGTAGAAATGAGAAGTGAAGGTGCACATTGGTTGATATTCTTTATAGTGTTTCACAGCTTTAACTCTGACTCATATTTTCTAAAGAATTTTACATTTCCTCAAAATTATCTCCTTCATTTCCCTGCCCACAGAGATTCACAGGTAGCAAGAATACCAACGGATTTGTGCAAATATTTTATGAAGAAATACCCCGAAGCGTTTTTTACTAAAATCAGTGACTTGATCAACAGAATAACTCCCAAAAATTTCGAAATCGGTGAGTTGGTTTTTAAATGCTGTCGTAACATCTTTGAGCATGTATGTTGTGAGAAATCTGTGCAGTTTTTCAAGTAAGAGGAAGAAAGTGTTACAAAGTGCGAACTCTAGAGGCATGGGTAGGTGGAAAGAAGTTTTCGGTAAAAAGGACGAAATTTTTCGCAGGTTACTTTAAGTCTAAAGTAAGGCGCATATAAACGACTGCTTTTAAAGTACAAAATCGTAATCGATCTTTGTCAAATCATATAATTCCTGGTCTTCCTTATTATCGTTACATGTAATCCGATCAGTGTTACGTGTAATACCTGATCTGTGCTACTCCGTCCTTTTCTTCTCTTTTGAAGGGAGGATGGGGTTCTGACTTTATTTCTGCTTTCTGTTATACAGTCCACCAGAATGTGTTTTTGAGTGGCAGCAGGCATTACATAAACCTTCAAATGCTTGCTTTGTAAAAAAACGTTTTATACAATTGGTTTGTGTAACACATCGGTAGCGGCACTAAATTTAAGTTTGGTAATATATAAAAGCTCGGACTGATTTTTTCAAACGAAAATTATATGAAACATACTTTCAGAAAGGCTGGAATATCCTTGTTGCTTCCACTTTTGCTCTCTTTCGCAGAAAACGAGAAGATTGATAGCACTTTTGTTTTCCATCGCTATTCACTAGAAGATATAAAGGTTTTGCATTTAGTTACCCAACAGGTCTTCGCGACAAAAGTGTTAAATCTACCTTTTTAAGGTCAATTAGTTCATTTCAATGCTTAGGATATAGCCACATAGCAGCAACACATGTTTAGGATCTTTTCCTTTTAATTATAGCCACATAGTAGTAGTTCTGTTTGAGTATAGGTGTAATAGATTGTAAAAGTATTATTGAAAGTATTTTTGTTGCATTGTCTAGCAAATATTTGTTTTATTTAAAGTGTTTATTTGCGAAAGGAGTATATAATGATAGTATAACATGGCAATCCCCCCCTATATGCTTTTATAAATTCCAAAAGCTAACGTTAATGTTAACACTCGGTTAAACATACACTAAACTTGAGAAAGGTTTCCATAAACAAATTTCAGACAGCTAGAGTAAATTCTAAAATATTTCTATTAGTAAACAACAAAGTCAATGTAATGCTCTTGAACTTTGCCAACCTTCACAACATTATGATTTTTTTTAATTCATTAGAACAAGTGTTTGCCCGCCGCAAGTTTTCGACAGTCGTTTGCATTCCTACTTCTGATAACGTTCCATTGAAGGTTTTCCAAACCAACCTTAAACACGCCGTCGAACGATATGGTAAATGTTTCTTTTGTAATGAAGTTTTTCCTTAACTTTTCTGTTAGTTGGTTAAAAGCATAAACACGGTAATAAGCATCAGTTTCACAATCAACTAGTGATACTGCTCACAGGCTTTATGTGGTTTGGATGGAAACAGACAAATGGCCCGGCAAAAGTACTTGAGCACAACATACCGTGACATGTCAACAAAAGTAACAAGAGGACAATCTATGGAGTTGCAATCTCCCCATATTCTCTACACACCTTGGGATTTAAGATAATTTTCAAAAACTGATAAGCAAATCAGGACAAAAGACCCTCCTTTTAGTTCATTTAAAGTAGACCTTAAGTCTAGAATTACAAGAATGTATATTTTAGAGATTGGAAAATTGATTTCATCCAGCCAACTCTCATTTTCATAGCTTACTTCATTGCTGAGATGTAATATGGTGAAATTTATTAACTTAATTTGAAATAGTCGATTGAGCAACAATTTGTGATGTCCTTCCTGTACAACCCACATTACCTGCAGTGCCTTTGTTTTCTTTTGAAATTAAGATGCTTACCTTATATGATCTTGAAACATTTGCTGTTCCCTTGAATAACGTGGGCTATATAGCTAGTCACCTTTTAATAGTATGGCAGTGATCACATTTTGGCACAAGGTGCAGTGCCTTTCGAAAATACAAAGAAAAACAAAGACGGTAATTTGAGTAGTACAAGAATGACATCACAAATTATTGCGCAATCTACCACTTAAATTGAGTAAATAAGCTTCAACATTTACATCTCAGCTAAGGAACGTCATGTGAGATGGGAGGTAGACCATTTGGATGCATTTTTCAGCTTTGTAACATATATTTTTGAAATTTTAGGCTTTAGGTACGCTTTAAACTTTGATTTTGAACTTATGCAACTAGAGCGTACAATTTAAAGTAAAATCTCTCATCACTTTGTACATATCAAGCGGTTTTTATGATCTTTTCTGAAATACTGTTATGTAAATGATGGATAAAAACCAATTTTAGCTCACTTGAATTTTGACCTCTTGATTTTTGACAAACAAAGCCTACGATAACCCATGCAAACGTTCTCACCAACTTTGAAATTGATGGAATATAGATAAAGAGGAATTGACGATGAACTTTTGCAAAAATTGGCCTTTTAACTACATTTTGACCTTGAAACTCGCACCTTAGGAAAGTCTAAAATTTTGGCAAATAATGGTGAGAACCAATTTTTAGCTAATTTAACCCCTGACTCATGAAGTCATCAGTTATGCAAACACAAATTTTCATGGTCAGCTACCTATATCCACCAAGTTTGAACTTCATTATATACACAGTTTAGGAGGTGTCTGCGACACACTTTTTCCTTACACACCCACACACGCACAGACACTCAACTCACTCAGACACTTAGATACTCAGACGCTCAGACACTCAGACGCTAAGACACCTCACACACTCACACACAGCTTAACATTTCTGATGTTAGGTTAAATACAATGTCTCATCTCCCTGTACATTGCATGTAGGTAGATGAGATAGTAACCAGGTAATAAAGTTTGAGAGGGGAAACATTTGACTTGTTAAATAACGTTTGTCCAAAATTAGGGGTATGAAATTGTTAATTTCACATTTAGTTCACATTTTCTTCGGCTTAACCCTAGGGTTTTCAAAGAAAATAATATTACATAGTTTGTTATGAAAATTCGTGTTTTCGGTTTTAGGTACCACTCTCGAAATCGATGAGGACATACTTAAGCATGTGCCAGGAGATTCAACTGATGGCAGTGATGCAAAGAATAGGTACGGATTTTTACCTTCTATTAAATAAATCAAAAGGACATAGAAAACAGATTGCAAGTCAAAAGGATGTCTCACTTTCGTGTCTTTTACAGCGTAAGTGAACTCCAAATAAGAAGCTACCTTGGAAGTCTTGAAAGGGACAATACCATTATCTGTTATAGTACCAAGTGGAACTTAAGCAATGAATGGGACAAGTTATTCCTGCAACAGGTAATGTATGAGCAAGATCAATTTTGTAGACCATTTTGTAGGTTAGTTTCAGACTTCAAAATTGCATTTCAAAATGCACATAAAGTGCAAATAGTTTGACTTGTTTGGCTTATAAAATTTCATATTATGTAAGTTAAGGAAATGAATTTTAAAGCATTTGAGGAGTCATTCATTTCACAAAGCAGGATAAAATCCCTTTAAAATTCGTTTTTGTTCTGATGTGTCACTCAAATGGTAAACTTGATAACGGTTGTCTTTGTTGGTTATTATGGTCACCGTTTGGACATGTTTCAGGCCGATATGGTTTTCGTCATTGGTGACTTTGACAACAAGCCCTCAAACCTTGACACTATCAAAGAAGCGTTGAAGAACAGTGAAACTGAGAAGGCGCTAATTCTGCTTCACAAACCAACTAATGGCACTTATAAAAATCCGTTTGGAACAACAGAATGGATAGAGCTACTGGGAGTAAGGCGTTCACGCCACTTTCAGCACTTTCACATACGTTGTCCGGAGGAAATGTTTAGTGATGGTGCAGTGCCATTTGACCCATCTATGGGACGAGCAAATGAAGCACTAGCAGTAGATTCCACTGATGGCACAATACACGACGACTTTGGTCGTTTGGGCAGGTACCTTCTGGGGAAATCGATTGGACTTGTTCTAGGCGGCGGTGGAGCCAGGTTTGTTTTATTCGGTTGCAAAAATGTTCAGAAAGATATTCCAGCTCTTCAAGATCTCAATTTGTGTATAATTTTGTTTCACAGAAGGCTAATGCCTCGGTGAAATTCCAAAAAATGTATTTTCTCGTCACGAGATAACCCATTACTTACTCAGGTACAACATTCGGGTAAAGCTGCAGAACATAATGTCTCCCCAAGACATACCAAGGAGACTCCGGAGGCGCAGTGGCAGTCACTGCGACTGGACCTCCGAAACTCAGTGGACATGGACAATCTTCCCCAAACAATGAGCACAAGACACACTGAGTCGTTTTTCTAATTACACAACCTTCATGTAGTACCAGTCCACCACTGCGACTACAACTGCGCCTCCACTCCAGATTGGAGGCTCAGTGGAATTGGACAATTTTCTACTAACGAAAAATTCAAACCCACCAATGCAATTCCGACTGCGCCTCCACCCAGATTGGAAACTCAGTGGACTTGGGTAATCTTTCCTTAACAATGAGCTGTACATAGGACAGCTCTTGCAATTTTACAAACTTGTAGAGTACGAAGAGGAAGAGAGAGAGAGTTTGTGTGCATATGCGACTCCATGATTTTTAACAGTTGCTTTTCAGAGGGCGTTGTGTTCTGCAGTTACTCCCTTATTCCCATGCCACTTTTCAGGTAACCTTAAATAAAAAGAAATATTCATCAAATTTTTACTGGTGCACTTTTTCATTACAGAGGGTTTGCGCATGTTGGAATTATTAAGGCAATGGAAGAATATGACATACCTTTTGACGCCGTAGGTGGTACAAGCATGGGAGCCTTCGTTGGGGCTTCATATTGTTCTTCCTTAGAGCTCAATGAAATCAATAGACAGATGGAGGACTTCTGCAGGGGTATGAACTCGTGCAGGCTTTATCTCGACCTCACTCTACCTATTCTAAGCGTGTCCACTGGTATGTGAAATATTAATATCTTGGATTGAAAAGATTGTCATATAAAACCATCATATTCTTAACCAGTAATATAAGAAGTGAAGGTGTATAGCCTAGGTGGGCCTAAGTTAAAGTTTCATTGAGGTGGGAAAAGCGACAGTATCACTTGTTCACAAGTTATTTCCGGCATTCTATGAAAAATGTTTTCAATGAACGGTACTGTGTCTCCTGCTGTAGAAGAGAAACGATCTGGTAGGATAGTTGAGCTATTTTAAATGAAAGCTTTAGCTCTACTATGCAAATGTTAGCCGATGAGAGATTTTCAAATAGTGGAGAAGGAAAAGATTAAAGCGTGGGTAATAAAACTCAAAGATTTGATGGTTCCAAAGAAGTCAAATGTATAATCAGGATTAAACGCAGACTACGGTACGTCCTCGAAACATGTTTTAAACAAGTCGGTTTATTCAATAAAAGATTTCGTCTTTACAGCATCTAAATCCACTAAGCGTGTTAAATGGTGCATCAGTGATGTATTTTTAGGGGCATAAAGGTAGCTCAATGTTGTTAAATGAAACATCCATTAAATTGCCATTACTTCGGCGTTGTACATAGAGGTACAACTGGTTATGCAATTGACCGGTTCACTTCAGCGTCATAGGAAAATGTTTATGGGGGGGGGGGGCGCAGACCAGACGTGATTTTTTAACCTTGACCCCCCCTTCCAACACCAAAAAATCATATTTGATCTATTGATTTTTCCGATTTTAATTGGAGCTACAAAAAATAAAAACATTCAAAGAAAAAGGAAATAACAGTACTTATTATATTAACATGCATCGTTTATCATACCGCATGCCAAGTACAAACAATCATTTGCCGTGTTACTACCCTTCCATATTGATTATAATTTTTGGGGAAGTCGTTACAATAATAATGAAAGGCGTAGCCAGGATTTCTCTCAAGGAGGTAGGGACATGCATTATATTTTGTGATCGCCGGCCTGGGGATACCCCTCCCCTTCGAAACTTTTTGAAAAATTAGGTGTCCTTATAAGCAATCTGATGCCACATATGCTACCGTTGAAGTAAAATTTGTGTTAAAAAATTTACGCATATTAGATACTAAAAAAGAAAAATCGGCATCAGTGAGGGGGGAATGGCCCAATGGCCCCCTAAATACACCACTGATAACCATAATATAAGTTTAACCATTAAAACACACTGGTGAATTAATACCGAATATATATATATATATATATATATATGTGCTATATATGTCCTATTTCAATTACCAAGGAAGTTTTTTAAGTCGTTGAAAATCAGAAATTAATAATTGACTTCAAATTAAACTTACAAATAATTTTTACTAATCTGGGTATTAGGGTTAATTAAGTTTCCTGCAAGTTATTTCTCAAAAATGTCTGATTTCCTAAAAAATATCCCGAACTCAATGTGAATTCCCGAAATTGACCGTTTGGGGAAATTTCCTTGAAAGTTGAAATACTGACTTTTTATAACATCAGTATTGACCTTGATAGATGTGTTATTGATGGCTTGTTCTTGTAAAATAATCAGATTATTGTATTAGAGTATGATGAGGGCACGATTGTGTTTTCTTGACATCAGATAAGCAGACGACGTGGCCTACTTTATTAAAGTCTTTACATATCTATTTTATATGTATTGAACAATATCGCGATTGTTGAGGGCCAAAATGACATTTTCCCCACAAAAAATATTGAGGGGGCCACGACCCAATGGTCCCTGGTTCCCACGCCACTGCACTTCACTTGTTTGCTTTAAGAAAACACAACTGAATGTTATACTCCTGGGCAACAGAGGGTTTCCAATAAATTCAGTCACTGTCCATTAACGGATCATTTCCCCTTGATGATATTGCAAACAGAATTTTCTAGACCCTGGAAGAGTCTAACAAAGCCTTATCCCGGTTGATGTCACGGACTACTTGATAGCTAACGAAGGCTTCAAATTGTGGCAAAGAGAAACTCATCAGTCGAATCCACCTACCTTCGAGTTAGCTAATGGAAATTTTGTTTAAATTATGACCGTTTTTAATACGTTTCATTGATATCTTCCTGTGACTTTGCTCAGAACCCTGCATTCTGGGTAGTCTCACGACGTCTAGTAAAAACAAGGGTTCATTTCCTCATTACCCTCTGCTCGCTATGAACAGACTTTCAATTATCATGACATGAAAGTCCTTTTAGTCCAAATTTTTGTAGAAGCTGACCACAGTTGATCAAGCTTGCATCATAACAAGGTAACAGAACTCCAGCTCTATCAGCACAATGTGTGCTCAAGCGAAGAATGACTTGTGGTGCTTAATAAGTAGTTCCAGTGGCTGCTAGGGCTTGGCTGGATCATATGTCCGGATTGAGCACGGTTGTGAAGATACAACTCGCTGGACTAAAACCATAGAATGTGGGGGACTACTCGGGATTGTAGGCTTATAGGCATTTTCAAGGCATGATTAAAATGAAACATATACTGGTGTTAATTACTCGTACTGATTTACTATTCGGATGTTATTATATACATAATGGGCATCGATCTGGTTTCAGCCTTAGAACTCAAACATAGTCTCAAGACTTGTCGATAAAAGTAGACTGTAAAGACAGTTTTCAGAGACAAGAGTCGTAATTAAATAAAAAATTGTGAGTGGTGGCCTACTTAAATCCCTGTTTTAGTGTTATTTTGAAAAGCCATCTAACTGGATATGCATCATTTGTGCAGCTCAGACTGCAGGGACACTAGAAATATTATTTGTCGCCCAAAACAGCAAATATTAGCTTTGGGACTCAAGCATCAAATGATTTGGTAAATAATAAGTTAAAAGAAAACTATTTGAAAGCAATACTACCTGTTTTGGACAAATTTCGAAAAGATGTATTAATTTCGTCAGTAGTACAAATTCAGTTCAACTGGAATCCCTGTTTTGTTGCTTATTATCTAGGCAAGACTTATTCCGACCAATCTTTGTGATTGATATTGATGGCTTCTTCCTTGAAACAGTTGTTTTGAAATTTATTACCTCACCAAAGTTCAGTTGTTGCATTAATGCATTTGCATATTTTTTCGTAACAGGCTCGTTCTTCGACGGGCTGGTGAAAAAAACCTTCGGTGACTTAAGCTTTGATGATCTCTGGAAACCATATTTTAACATTGCTACAGATATTAGTGATTCGCAAATGGTCATAAACACTACAGGTAATTATCTTTAAAAGAAAGAAAAAGAAAAAAGATCATCATTTTATAGTCATAAGTTTTTTATCCCATTCTTTTAAGTGTAGGATATCACTTAAGTTTGCCTTGTACTTTTGTCTTAGGATGGTCAATCCCAAGAGAACTAAAAATAGTTGTGTGAAAAGTATTGCTTCCATTTTTAGAGTTATGAACTATTATATCAACTTTGGAAACTTTTATTATTAAGAAGGATGATAAAATATTGTATACTCCTTTATTGGCCATGTTTTCTAAAACTTAAAGTGGCCATGACACGTAAATTGGAGTAACGGGAGACTAATTTAGCCTAAAGTACACAAAAAGCTCTTTCTAAAACTGTTTTCATCACCCTTACAGCCTTGAGCATTAAAAAGAATTTAATGTTTTAAAAAATTGCACCAAAAAATAGACTGTTGAAAATGAGATTTGAAGCCAACACGATAATGACGTCATTTCAGGAACACCAGCCTCCGTATACCGAACCTGGTGTACAGCATAGCCTATACATACGTAAGAGATAGTAATGATTTTAATTCGCGGCATGTCTTGAATTTGAACTTTATTCTGCCTATTTGGAGAGTGGTGTCGGTCTGTTACATTTTGGGGCTGCAGTAGGCTATTACTAATAATTACAAATACTCTTGATTTGTAACCGAAGAACGAAAAAACTCGGCAGTGTACTGTTCGGTTCGGTCTGCAGTAATACGTACAGTGTGTGGACTGGCAGCAGCCAGCGAAATACTGTGCACACTCGATCATAGGTTAGTTCCACGATTTCCACTGACACTTGCACGAAAACAACTTAAAGTTCATATTTTGACTGCCTACATAAAACTTTCCAAGCTAAAGTCCCTTTCAATTGCTCCAAATGCTTCTCATTCTCGAATTGCTGTGGTGTTGTAGGCCTACTTTTACCTCACCTTACAGTCTCAAATCGATACGGTCCTATGCGCCGTAACGAATTAATCACCCCATCTGTACCACTGACGTCTAGTTCAGTATCGCCTTCTCTTTTCTGATTACAAATCCAAGAAAACTCACTTTACCCACAGTCCGATCAGGGAGTTGCCATTAGAGGGCAACTCCCTGGCTCAGATCGGCCATTCCAAAGAAAGTATTAAATTTGATTTCACATGGTACCTACTACGAAACAGTGCTGGTGATACATTGTGTAGTATCAGGTATGTTTTGTACTGGAAGTACTTCCATGCTGTACCTATGCTGTTGCGTTGTGAATGTTTGTACGCGGCAGCTACTTATCATGACACCAAGACAAAAAACCTGCGTGAAATGCATTTAATTGACTAAAACAACTAGTAAGCACGAGAAAAGGGATAACAATTCCAAAATTACAACTTTTCACGCAGGTCTTTGGAGACCTTTAATATAAAACTTCTTAGAATAAGCTTATGGGCTCGTCGTCTTGAGCTTCAGTAAAGATCTTCTTGTGTCTAAATAAGATGTAGAATTTTACAACTTATGCGTATATCAGGTTTATTGATAATTATTGTAACAGAATTTTAAGTGCAGTCATTCTGATTGCCTTCATTAGCTGACGTCATGAGAAAAAAACACAAAGAGTGTGAGACCATTTTTGCTGTTGATGTTGGCGGTAAAGATAATTTAGATTTCTTCAATTATGGGGATCATATCTCTGGATGGTGGATCCTTTGGAATCGTTTCCTTCCAAGACGATACAGACAGAATGTAAGTGTTGGTAAATTATACCATTACTCAACGAAAGTTTAATACCATACCTCGAGGGCAACTTTAACTTAGTGTCATTGCTATAACTACGCAAAACAGGAACGAAACAATATTTCCAAGTCATATCTCATCTCACATGATTATCTTCAGAGTTAGTTGGTTTTATGTAATCTAGTCATTGAAAGTTAGTCAAAACATGTCCAAAGTTAATACCAGACTAAATATTATGATGGAGTTCACTCGAGGTCTTCATCTCAACCGACCTATGGGACCAAATTGTGATGCTCTTTTAAGCGATCAGGTAATGGCACATGACTTCCACTGTCTTTGCAAGAATATAGAGCAGTACTGCAGTCACCTATCATATCCGTGATATGCAGTGGCGTAGCTAGGGTCTTTTGTTTGGGGGACTGGAAATTTTTGTAGGGGAACTCCCGTTTACTATCTAAGCGGAGCGCCACCATAGGTTGGCGCGGAGCGTACCAAGAAAATTTCAGATTTTAATTCATCCGAGATCGTGGGAAATGGCACTTTCCAGGCTTGATAGTAGCCATCAAAAAGTGCAATTTTGTGAACAAAATGTAAACTTCGATTTTATTTTTATTCAAAGTGGGTGATTTTTTTGCCCAGAGAGCCAGTTGGGGCCTGGGGGACGACTTTGTGGAGGGCTCGCGCCCCAAGCCCCCCCCCCGGTAGCTACGCCACTGGTGATATGATATACAACACGTACTCTTGTACTACTTAATTAGTTCACCAATTAAATGCGGTTCTTTTTGCAATCAGTAGACTCTTTTAGAAGTTTTCAAGCAGGTCTTACGCACGCACCATTTTCACCTTCCCATATTACAACTCAAATGTTTGAGTTCTTAGAGCGTCAACGCAAAAGTGATGCTTTCTTCTTGGACACTCAACTGGAGATATTAAAATTTAATATCGAAAAGTAATGCTGGAAAAATGCTAAAACTCATTTCTCCTAAACTCTAAATAATCATGAACACTGTGGAGGAGTCAAGTTCTTGGGATATCTTCTCTCCACGAAATGTGTTGTGCAATTCCTTCAACGGAGCACAAAACACTTCAGCACGAAGAAAGCGTTGTTAACTTTTTGTATTTTTCAAGTTCAAGCCTAATGCGACATTGCTGCTTGCATATACTATAAATACATCTATATAGAAAAAGATATAATCCTTTTTTTAAATTAGTAACGCTTCTCTGAAATTGTATCGGTAGTAGGGATATAGCTGTATAAAGTTTAATTCATTAAGTCATGCAAATCAGTTATATGAAAGAAAATGATATTTATTTAAGAACGAAAACTGAGAGTGATTTTAAAGCGGACAATGGAAACGATTGACAGATGTAGGCCTGTTCTTCAAAAATATATGAAAAGCTTGTAATTTGACTCAACAAACTGCGATTAAAGCCGACACAAGTTGAACATTTCCTAAATCTGTAGTGGACAATCTGTCTAGTTAGTCCCTTTCTTTTGGAAGATGAAAAGATGGCCTTGTGAAGTCTTTGGCTGACATCTGTCGATCATCATCATCATCTTTGCTTGCATTTCTTCATTAGATTCCAAACTTCATGCAAGTGGTTACTAATTTGTCCTGTATCCTAGGCAACGAAGACTTGAAGAAAGTAATGCAAAATCCAGCTTTTAATTACATCCGGCCAGATGGTATTAACAAGTAAGTTTTCTACATGTATGGCAAATAAAGGCGAATTGACAAATTTCATCACTTTCATACAGTGCTGATAGTAGAAAGAAACTTCAGAATATCATATGTGGCAGAGGATACAAAAGACCAAGCAAGCTGGTTTATATTTATTCTTTTATTAAATCCGATAATCAGGAGTTTATAGAAACTGTATGGGTTTGTTGTCGCATTCCTATAATTTTGCCTTATCTGGAAAAGAAAACACGACTGAAAATGAGATCTTGGTCCACTCATCCTCTGTTATATTTTCGCTGCGGGTTTTCTAGACTAGATCAGTTTTGGTGCTGCTAATGAATAGTCTCTCACAACGTGAAAAATCAATGTAATGGACAAGGAGTCAGCACAACGGAATCTGATTTAGACGTACTTGACTTCATTACAACCTCGGTTTGTAACTAGAAATTGATATTGCTTAAGCATATTGCGTATTACCTGAACCAATTTACATTTTTTAATGAGGAATTACCACAGGAAGGGAATCTTTTGAATCTTTGAAAGTAAGAAGTCAAAGGGCAAGGACCATGCAGTCTCTTGTAACTTTGCATGAAGGTTATCGGGTGGTCAACTTGCATTTATAAAAACGTAGTTTGTTCCCAAAACCCCGAGTAATAGTATTAAAATACGCAGAATTTTATTCCTGTGCAAACGGTTTACTCAAGGTTGTCTTAAAAAGAAACCAAAATAATCAGTAAACACCTTTTATTCCAATGCCACTCGCTTAGCTTCCATTTGAAGTGAAATTGTGTGGTCAACAGCCCGAAAAGATCAGGAAACAGTGCAACAATACTTTTAGGACAACACAAATAACCATATCTCATTTTCAAAAGCTAATTGATACATGTAATTCTAAAATGCAAGGGAATGGTTTGGATGTTTGTGAGTAAACTATGAGTTCACTCTTTCTTAGGTTTGGTCTCCTGGATTTCAAAAAATACAACGAAATAAAAGATTGTGGTTACGAAGAAGGAAAGAAATATTTCAAAAAATGGAAGAACCACGAGACGTAATCGGACTCTTCAGCAAGATCATTGCGGATCATATCCTCCAAACCTCACACCCGTGGCCATTGATTTGCTCCTGTAAAAGGTCAATTTCATCTCTTTTCCTTTTTAAACGTTCTACTGTAACTATGAGGGAACTTTAATACATCTTCAGTTTAAGAGGTGTGAAACTAAAGTCAATACGAAAGTAGGGTCGTTACGAACACAACGCACAAGAAAGGGTATATTAACTGATTTCTAGTAATACAAGTACTCACTAAGGCTTAAAGAAAAAGTTTGGTAAAAATTCACCACCAACACTGGACACGTAAGTAAAAATACTGAAATTTCAGTAACGTTTGCGCAACACATTAATGAAATTTATAGAGACCAGTCTCTCAGTCTACTGCCCTCTGTTGAAGGTTTTAATATCTCAAATCATTAAATATGTAAGGTAAACTGGACTACCCATTAAGCTCAGCCTATATAATAAGCTAAATAAGGAATATGAGGGATAGACTAGTTTACCACCCAAAGCATTATGCATATAACTTGCGACAGTTATGTATTACTTGTAGTAGCAGCAATATACATCTATCCCACTTTTTGTACCTTTTTGTGATGTTGACAAAATATTTCACTTGAGATTTTCTTTAGGAAATAATTTATGTACAGACTGATCGTTTTGTAAGTATCCGTATATACTGTGAACAATGAATATTTTTGCTTAACAACTTTTCAACTTTAAGCCAGTTTTACTCAAATTGTCATTTTTGTGAGATAGCTCACTTTACCTCTGAGTAGCTCAATTGCGGTTTTTTTTTTATGAGCAAATGGCAATTAAGGGTGAAGAGAAAGGTAATGGAAGGAGGGGAGTAAAAAGAGTCAGCCCAATTGAATCTGGAGACAAGGTGAGGTCGCTCTGAGGAAGTTGTAAAGAGCAAAGCTGTGTATATACATCATTGAAGTGTATATTAACACCCCTCGTATCACTGTAGTCTAAGGTAGATGTTTTGGTCCTACATGGAGATGTGTCTTTAAATTTTTTCGATTTCTATTTTTTCGGATATGTCTGGCTTTGTGGATTGTTGTCACATCCCATTCAAGTTGGCTTGTAGCCTAACTATTTTTCGTGATGAGTACGTGTTCAGCCTTTCATAATAGCAGTTTCAGGACGCTTTGTGTTCTAGTAAATGTTTCGTTTGTGGCAGTCGTTATTTCTTCATCCCGTTCTTGCTACTTCTTATGGTGAGGGTTTTCTACAACCTCCTTTAGCTCTACAGCCAAGGGAAATGAATAATGCCTAAAAGTTACATTTTATTTCCTCCGTCCTCCAGAGGGATTTGTCCTTGAAACCCACCGTTTCCTTGGTGTGGTCTGAACCCCGCATCCCACCCACACTCCCGAACAAAGTCCTAGCCACGCACCTTTTGCTTTACTTATCTGGACGAGCTTTGTGTGTATATTCCAGATATTAGATACCCACGCAATTCTTAGTTTAAGACTGAAAAAGAGCCACTCTTTTTGTTTAATGTATTTGTTTTGACTAGTTCAAAGACAGGCCTACCACTATGACACTAAGTCATGGTAAAGTTTCATCAAACATGTATTATTTTACAAGGCAGAAAAAGAGTAAAATCCTTACAAGCAAGATCGGTTAGAGTTATTTCAATATCTTTTACCGTTAGCAAGATATACCTGTTCAAAGGTTGACCTTTCTTTAGTATTTCATTACCGGAGTGTTGCACAAAGTTGACATTTCTTTTATTTACCCTATATAAATCTCATAACTTACTCATCAGACAGTGTACAGTTTGGTGAGTTATATTGATATTTTCAAATATACGATTTTAACTGTCAAAATTAATCCCTCAGGACATACCACTGTTACAATTGTCCTTGAAAGGAAGGTTAAAAAACAAAAGATAACATTACACATTTTGCGAGTCTCTCTTTCGACATCACAAATTTGTATACATTTAACTCATGTTTATTAAAGATATGTGTAAAATAGAAATTACCCTGTAAAATGGTCAGTATTTGATGAATTTCTATGGGAACTGTAGTTATATTCTGGGATTTTAATACTGTTTTCATAAAATATCCTCATCCCCATCACGCACAAAATGCACAAGGAAGAGTGTTAAGAATGTCTAGCAAAAATAGTGACAATTAAGTCAGTCTTCTCGTGATATTAGTAAATTGTGATTTTGATATGATCGTGGAATTTTAATGCTACATAGTGGTGTTTACTTGTTCGAATGGGAATAAATGTAAATTAAGGATGAAGGAAAAGAGAAATAAAACAACAAAATATTTGTATATTTAATGAATCATGTAATAAAGTAAAATCACTGCAAAGTAGCTGAATAGAAAACGTCTACCAATTAGATTGAGTTGGGTGGTTGGGTGTTTGGTTATTGTTTAAATGTATTTTGTCTGCCACTGTTTATTTCCTCGGGAGCACTCTACTAGATAAGCCCTTTGGGTTTCCTAGAATGCTTCCCTTCACAATTTCTTGATGACTTACATTTATGTATTGCATAATGTAATTATTTTATACGTTACTGTACTTCTTGAGATTGTGATAGAACAAATAAATGAAATGAAATGTGTCTTTAAAACGTTTTGAACTTACAAATAAAATGTTAATCTGGTTTCTGGTTACAATCATTTTTACGATTTCATTTATTTCGCCTTATACTTACAGTAGTCAAAAGAATTGTCGAAAAGTTTTCCATCTAATCAAATAGTCATCTATATGCTTAAAAGTAGTTTTATTCGTCTTTGTCCTTTTTATTCCTTTCATTCACAGGTTTTTCAATTCTTTTAATAGCAGAGTACTAGTCTAGATGTTTATTGTATAAATTCTACTTTTTCGTATTAGAGCTCTGACGGCTTTCTGTGGTGATGACAAGTAGGCCTACACCCTATGATTTCCTTCCAAAATTTTGTATCGTATGGTTTTGAGCAGCTCTTAATCAGCCAGGATTTACATACAATTCCACTCACACACATATTCATCATCAGATATGTTAAATGAGCTCCGTGGGCACATGTAAATGAGATTTTCTTTAATCAAAACCAAGTTGCACAATTTTACTTCGGATCGGCCACTCAGTCCTTACTTAGACGCAGTTATGATTGTTTGCTTCATAGCCAACTGTATAGTCAAGTGGTTGGAACATTGCAGCCGGAAGGTCTGGGGTTCGACTCCTGGCCGGGTCATACCAAAGACTTTAAAAATGGAACCTACTGCCATTGTGCTTGGCGTAAGCAATGGGGTAGGGAAAACAAGCCAGTGAGCCACAACTAGAATCAAAACTTAATTGTGAGAAGTTTCCGGAAACTAGTTTAAGTTGGTGTTGTCTTGTCATCTTATAGAGGTCAACCCTTTAGTACTGAAAATGTTGTTTTACTTACGTTACCTTTCAATAGGCTGTACTGGTATTTACGTAACTACCCATGAAAAGGCTAAAGGGATACACAGTCAGGTGTTGGCAGAAACAGTTGATACATTATATGTTAAATATTTCTTATTTGAGAACAACTCATTGTCAATGGGAAGAGGCTACGAGGATATGCAGTCGTATTCAAGATATAATCATAAGAGGGTACGAGGATATGTACTCACAATCATGCAGGATATAATGTAAGAAGCTACAGGCCGGCAGTTGGAATTTCAGGATAAGGGGCTACAATGATACATAGGCCTAGTCAAACCATCCTTTTAGAAGGCTACGACGATATGCAGAGGGAATGTCGCATTTTTTTTAATAATGCATAAAAAAGGAAAACTATCCTTTAAAAGGCTACGAGGATACGCTGTCAGAATTTCTTTAAAAAAGGATGGCTATCCTTTTGAAAGGCTACTAGGCTATTCTTTTAAAAGGCTATGAGGATACGCAGTCAAAATTTCTTTAAAAAAGGATAAAGTTCTACCTTTTAAAAGGCTATGAGGATTAGCAGTCAGAATTTCGAGATATAATTTTAAGAGGCTTCGAGGATACGTGACTGCGTAGCCCGTTAAAAAGCAGAGCTTCAATCTGGTGGGGTATTCTGCAATTGTGCCTTACCACAGCCAATCAGGTTATTACAGTCACAAAAACAAAGGCCTGACACTATTGACGATATTCCTAGTCCTAAGCTAGCCACGAACCAGTCGCCAATAAAGTTTATACGGTTACAATTACAGTTACAATATACTGACGATAATATAGGCCTAGCCTAGGCAGGAGTGGCAGCTCCCTGTATACTTAGGTAAGGCTACAAATAACGAGCACACAAGTGGCTACAAATACAATGCCCTCTTTAACGGTTACAGTGTTAGTCTCAATCTGTCAATGTTGACAATACCCTCTTTTTAACGGTTACACTACAGCACTAGCGTTAGTCTCAATCTGCCAATGTTGTGAAAACTTTCGTAGGCTACAGTAGCCGAAGTAAGTTGGCCTCACGTTCTAACGGCCTAACGTTAACTGAACAGTGAAGTCCTCTACAGTTCTAAAACTTCTAGCTAACTGTACTTCTTACGAGCGATCGAATTACGTTTTTCACGTTAGACCTAGGCCTGTGTTCATTCAATTATGAATCTTTATTAATTGTTGGTGAAGGATAATTGACGTAAACTTGTCGTCGTAAGCTGACTACCGAAAATTTACCATCTCTGCTTTTCTTCACGACGAACGTCGTACGGTATAGCTACCTATAGAGGGATTTCATGTGACGTCACGCGCAATGAATCCCCAGGCACTGAAGGGCAAAACACACACGCAGTGAGCGAATTTACAGCTCACGCGCACGGCATAACTATAGATACTTCTGTGACACAATTGACGCGTGCCCGTCAAAACCAAAGAGACGCGCTATCTTGCCCTTCAAAATTGCGTCTAGTTGGTTAAAGTCACGTGACTGAAATCCCTCTATAGCGGTCGAGTTTATAGTCAAGGCATTTCATTCCATCCTCGAATCTTAACGCGCCTACAAATCAAATAAGCCCCGCCTTCTTTCTGTTTTTCGAACGTCATCTTTCAGATAATTCAACGTTGTACCGCCTACTTAGGAATGAGACACCTTGAATCTAACACATGCTGCTAGCTAGCAGTGCAGCTCGATCCCCAAGGCTGGGAATATTTTCCGGATGTGTGACCCTATTAATATGTACATATCTAACACGTAAACATGTAGGTGTCATATGCAGACTGGTCCCAAAATACAATTGCACAGTTTAGTTGCACTGCTCAGCAATTCGTAATTAGATTGATAAGAAGACATTAAATATTTATTTGATGCATTTATACCAACCAAATTGTTTACTTCTCAAAGTAAACACATTACTTGAGACATACCATATCCAAAGAACCTCTCCACTCATAATGGTACGGGCAGAAAGTAAAGAAAGACGTTGGCTTCATACACGAAGCCAAATGTTCAAAGGTTAGAAAAAGAAAGTTTCAGTTTAAAATAAGGCTGGCACTATAGTTGGAAACGACACCACAATGCACGAACCTACACTTGTTTTGCAAAGGTTACGTCTGCACGACTACATAGGTATTCCCTTTCGGGAAACCAAAAGAGTCCGTGGCCGGCCCGACTTAAACCAATTGGTTAGAAACTGAGCCGTAAAACCTCATCTAAATCTAACTCTTCCTCCCTATGTGAGATCATATCATAATGGGAGGAGACAGAATGTGTTATGAAAGAAACAAGACACGACGGCTCTAGCTATAAGTCTACAAGCCCGTTGCCAAGGAGAGTGGAAGAGGGAGAATCCTTCAGAGAATTTCCTCTTATACGAGTAGGCAATGCATAACCAATTGAGGAAAACGACTTTAAGAATTAGATGAAGACGGTTGACTAAGAAGGTCTTAATGTATCTTAAGTTACTGAATTTAGTTTACTTTGTTGCAAACAGTCTTCGTGCTAACCATAAAACGGTATAGTAATAAAATTTAATAAGAAGCATCGGAATTTGTGTTAGTGTTCTATTACTCCCATCGACATTTGCAAGTCTATGTGACCAAGTTTACTATATTTTTTTAAATTAAGAAGTCTTAAGCAGAATTCTCCGTTACAAAAAAGAAGGGGATGCACAAAGGGTTAGGAATAAAATATAGGTTAGGGTTACAGTCTATTAAGATATTTGGCATGTTCTTTCATAATCCGGCGTCAGAACTACTATATATATATATATATATATATAGACCAACCTTTATTTCGGAACTATGGCCAAATTTAGGCAATGAGCCTGACAATGGATATAATGGGCATCTGGATAAATTTCTCTTATTCTTGCCTGTACTCCTTTACACTTTCCACTCATATTAGACGCCCCATCATAGCATTGGGCTCTCATCTTATTGGCATCGATGCCACACTCATCTAGTGTTTGACAGAACTGGTTTGCTAAGGCTTCAGCTGTAGTTGAACTCGCATCTTTGAATCTAAGAAACTCTTCACGTACTACGATATCGTTGGTTTTCCTTTGTACACATTGCAACTTAGTGTTGCACAATCGGTAGCCTCATCAGCCATCAAACTGAAGCAAAGAGAATCATTAAAATCTTTTACAATGGTATCCCTTATTTGTTCTCCACAAAGCTCAATCAATTCATTTTGTATCTGTGGTGACAGATATTTAGCATTGTTGGGTGCACTGGCAAGATGTTGTTCAAGTACAGGGTCAACCTTAGCATGAAACTTGATCAGAGCCATACCTCTTAATGGTATGTTCTATTTACCACAAACAATGGTTACATCAAGTATGCTAGATATGATTTTACGGTTACGTTCTATTTGCTTTGAAAAAGCTGATGACAACTGACTACGTACGTCTTTTTGTTTGCCAAGTGATACAGACAGGAAGCCCTCTACTTTGACAGTGTTTGTTAAATAGGCCTTACATTTTAGGTGCCTCTTAATCATATGAGAAATGTTTTTCCAGTCACTCACAGGCTGTGATCCGAAATGACCCGCTTCACCAACGCCGGTACCGAATAAACAAGAGTAACAACAGTAAACACCGTCTTTACTAGCAGAGTACCTTAGCCATGGTTGTTCATTCAACCAGGAGGCGTTAAACTTTCTGTTTTCCCTGAAATATTTCTTGTAGGAAACGTGTAAACTTTTGGAATTATCCACTTGCCTGTCAATATTCTATGACCCCGTTGGTCAGTTATTTCTCCACACAGTACACCTATATCGAGATTTCCTTGCTGTGCTGCAGTTTTACAGTGGTCATTCCTAGGATTAGGCCTGTTAGTTTGATCGGTTGCTGCCGGTACTGTGGTCCCTGGTTCAAGTTCCAAACTAGCCTGTTCTATAGGTTCCGGTTGGACAGGTCCGCCTAAGGTGTCTGTAGTTAGGCCTCTTTCATTCTCACAGGAAAGTTCAGACGTAGGCCTAGAGGTTTCACTTTCGTTTTGAGACTTGTCGTCTGGATGTCGTACCTTTGTTAAAAAGGCATCCATAGGGCCAGTAATGTTCTATCTCTTTCGACTATCCATGGCTTAAGCCTTGTCGAATGTGGTAGACTTTAGAGCAACGTTTTGATTGTCTTAATACTAGCCACACACGACGCTAAGTCTAACTGCACTGGCTGCTGCCACGACGCTGTGTTACCGCGCAGTCAATTCAATTAATCGTTCCCCATAATCCCGCCCCAAGACGTAAAATGTTATTTGAATTATGTGTTGGGTGTTTTAGTCTGGGATGTGGGCCCATCAAAATTAGACAAACAGGGTGTAGCTTTTAAAAAGTGACAAGATCGGATCCTAGTATTTTTCGGCGGATAGAGTGTTGAATGACACGGCACGGGATAGAAATGACAGCCGAGATGATAGAAGATAAGTCAACTAATTTAGCCATATTCTTGCTATGTTCATTTCAATAGTTTTTCCTGTCTAGACTCTTAAACTCGTCCAGCAAGCTTATGGATATGAATTATGGATATGAATTATGGATGTTTTTTTTTAAAGATAACTTGGTCAAAAAAAGTAGGCCCGGCCTACAGTGCTACATACTGGCTACGCCACTGGTAGCATGGTCTTCTTTTCCTTCTGGAAGTTATGTGGTGGTGCGTTACAAAGTCCTCCAACCTTCTTCATGAATGGAAAATCGAAATCAAAATGCGGTCAAAATGTTTCGTAATACAGTTAACTAACCAACTGCCAGTGACACCACCATCCAGAATGCAAACGGCTAAAAGTTACATATATGCATTGATCATTGTGGTTAATCAACTTTCAGAACTTGTGCGTTACTTCTGTACATCCTGTGCACTTGAGAGGCGACCCCGAACATTTCCCATATGACCTCTTCGTCTTGCACTACTCTTAACTTGATAATAAATTTAAGACATAACCAGTCATTTCATTTACGTTACTATATATTTAGAGTTAAGAATCCTTATTCCGGCTTAAAATATATGTGATGATTAACATAATATCTGAGTTTTTGTCTAAATAAAGCTTTACTGTCTTAAATCCATTCAGATCGACATTAAAGCACACAAAAACACATGTACAAATAAACCAAACGGTGTGAAATTCTGTCCGCCAGAGCTGGAGAACCGACAGCTAAGCCAGGCGCGTAGCTATGGGGGGAGGGGGGGAGGGGAGCTGGCCCCCAGATGTTTGCTAGGCCTCCAAAATTGTGTGTGTCCTAATAAAATGTGTAAGAATTAAGGGCGGCGATCAATTGCGTGACCCCCCATTTGATATCTAGGCCCCCTAAAGATGTCATCCTAGATACGCCCCTGAAAACTCGATAGTATACTACTCTCTCGCAAAAAGAATTGAGTCTATTTTTAAAGATAGGTTTCTTTGTTATAATTTTCTTTTAAGGAAGTTACCCTACTCCAGTACTAACCGACACCTCTCCTCTTTCATACCTCAATGTATTAAATTTCATAATCTTACTTTCAAACGCTAGTTATTGCCTGGTTGGTTCCTATTGCTTATATTTTTACTTTCTCTTAGTTCCTTCTTTTATCTTCTTTTATTTTCGTACTGTTGTTTACATGTATGTATTTTGTAATTTGTCTTGATTTCCTTTCTTACTTTCAACGCTATTACTTGCCAGGTTGGTTCCTATTGCTTTATATTTTTACTTTCTCGTATTTCCTTCTTTTATTTTCTTAATGTTGTCTGCATGTATACATTTTGTAATTTAAGTGTTTTTGTACTGTTTTATGCGAGCATTCAGTTACCCTTGTGGGGTTTAATAAAGTTGATCTTACCTTACCTTACCTTACCTTACCTTACCTTACCTTACCTTACCTTACCTTACCTTACCTTACCTTACCTTACCTTATCTTATCTTATCTTATCTTATCTTATCTTATCTTATCTTGTCTTGTCTTGTCTTGTCTTATCTTATCTTAAGTTTGACGCCAGCTCTGCAGCTTTTAAAGGAGCTGAGTAGTCGCCAAAGTAGAATAAATTCTCGGACCCGCCGACTTCGTCACGTCACATCCGGTTATGCTTCTTGATTTATCGATTCGATCCGATACCGATACTTATCAAAGCCGCGCATGCAATGTGCCTTGTGAAACAGTACACTTGTTACTGCCGTTAACAGTACTAACGTTAGCCTAACTTAGGCTAGCGTTAGGGCCTAGGTCTACCACGAAAAACAAACTCATTGATCGAAAAAACAGTTTCAATACCTGCAAAATCCACAATGTTGTTCATGAACCTCCTGCAGATGATGCACGAAATAGGCATGTGCCTTGCCACTAGTAACGCTAATATACTACATACGTACGTACGTTGTAAGTTGTGTGTGCTACATGCCTGGGTAGATGCATCGATCAGAACCGATACAACTGGAAACGATTCAAAATTGCCGGTGCCAGAAGAAAAAATAACGAACTAGAAATTCAAAAGAACAAATTGTAAAATATCTTGCAAGTGTAAAGTCAAATAACCAAGAAACAGTATAGGGACGTTATTGCAAAATTACTTTGCAAGATTATTTTAAATGAGGATAGAAAACGCATTAGGATTAAAATTTTTAAAATTAGCCCCGCACAGAGGGTAATCATCTCGTTTCGTATGATGTATTTATTTTGGAAGTACGCCACTACTCAGCTCCTTTAAATAATGTAATATTGAGATCTCGGTAAACTGCAAACTCCGGCCTTCTCCTTTCGCATCTACACTGTTGCCGCTAGGAAAGTGTAAATGTGGAGGTCCTCCTGAAAGTTGTTTTGCATCACGTAGGCTAATTTGCATCATTTTTGCATGCATAAAAGTTTTGCAAAGTGTTGATCAGACTTCTGTGTGGGGCCAGGCCCGTATTCAACCAAATCTGGAAGCGAAGGGTGTTTGCTGAGAACGGCAGAATGTTTGATGAAGGAGGGACGGGAGGGGTAAGCATGTATCCTTCAAAAAGGTCTGTTATTAAAGTCAAAGATTTGAAACTACTGAGGTGTAATTAAAATTAAGAAGGCATACCCTAGATTAGTCTCCCCCACCGTGGTTACTTACCGTATATGGCATAACCGACGGGGAAATACTTTAGGAATCACGGTTCATTTTCCTTTTTTACAAAGTTTGGGCCCCTACAGACATTTTTCCTACCCGATACTCTCTTTAAAAATCAGCCCAGCGTGAAATTACATATCCTTGTTCTTATAGCCAAGCTCTACTTTAAACGATATTAAAAGATTAAACGAATTTCGTTCAACCATCGATAAACTTTAAATCTAGGGCAACGTGCATTTAACCAACATTAAACCAACTTTAAGTAGCCAACCGTTGGGTGGTTTACATTTAACGTACATTGAACAAATTTCATGAAACCAGCCGTTGGTCGTTATGTGTTCAACTAACATTGAGCCAGGTATATTTAGCCAACCGTCGGGCATTATGTAATCAACCAACATTTCGCCAACCATATATACCCTACAACTGTAAATTACATGTATTGCCAACATTTGACCAACATATGTAGGCCAATCGTAGGGCATCATGCATTTAACCTACATTGAACAACTTTCATGAAACCAATCGTTGGTCATTATGTGTTCAACCAACACTGAGCCAGCTATCTTTAGCCAGCTGGCGGACATTACGTAAGAAACCGGTGTTGAGCCAGTTTTAAGTTACCAACTGTTGGGAATCATATATTGAACCAACTTTGGACCAACACTTTTGAAATTTTTTCTAGGCCGTTACCATCATGCAGTAATAAAACAGTGTAAGATAATTTATGTATAGGCCTGTCAAAACAGTAAACCGAGGTAAAAAATTTATCAGTGGCACTTATCTGTGATGTTATTATGTTAAATATTAAAGTGCAAGAATGTATGTGGCGATTTGAAAGACTTAAATTATAAGTCATCCCTCTACTGATGTGCTGAATCTGGAGGACACTTAAGATTCGGCCTACAACCTATGGTTGGCCCAACCCGAACACTGGATTTCGGTGATGGGTTGCTTAACGCTCACATTGGTTTCGGTTGGCCAGTGGTAAGCGGCCCAACAATGTACCACCGAAAAGAAAATACTAAGCTGGTCAGTTTGGTATCAACCCAACCTAACAATTGTTTTAATAGCAGCTATTTCTAAATTTTACATTTATAGTGAACATTTTGCAAAATGTTCACTTACGAAGTGGGAATTTTTTGCTGAGAAAATTTGAGAAAAATGTTTAAAATGCTGTGAAATTCTATTGAAACACCAGGTTGATACCTTTCTGAATGGAGCATTCCGATTTTTTTTAATTGAGATATGTGTTTATCACTTAACGGTAGGTCTAATTAAAATAAATTGTGGTTTGCAATGGTGAACCCTTGCAGGAAATCATGTTTCTCAGTTGTCCAATTAAGAAAGCATTGAAATATCATGAAGAAAATTGTATTTTTAATCGTTCATACTAACAAACAAGTCCCACTGAATATATAATACCCAAAGCAACCTTCTCATCTCATATATAAATTTTCGATGAAAATCCCCTACAACATTTGAAAGCGGCTCTACTTACCTGTATTGTTCCGTGATCACGACGGCGTAGCTCCCAGGTGGGACCTGTTCTATTCAGCCAGTCTAGAAAGGGACCACTGCCGGGTGGGTCAGTTAAGTCAAAGTTTGTCCGTTGGGGACGTTGTTACTCCTTCAGGGAGCAGAACTCCTTCGGGAGTTTTGTTCGGTTTTCGCCCCTGGCTCTTCGCCAGAGAGTCAGGGTACTTTTGGAAAAAAAGCGGCTAGCACTAAGTAATGCTGATAGCTTTTAAAACATGTAGTAGGTAACTTCTCTAACATGTTTCTTTATGGATTCCCATAATTAGCATTAATTAAAGAGAAGTTTAAGATTAAACGGGGCAAAGTTTTGTTGGTACAACATTGTGTCAACCTTTCTTTGCACTGTTGGATATGAATATTGGTTAAATGTTTGCAAAATGATATTGGTCCACTATTGAAAACAACCATGTTTCCAGCTAGACTGTTGGCCATAAGTTTGCCAACCAACAGTTGACACCATTTATTTAACCAACGTTACTCAAATGTCGGAACTAACAGTTGGGTAACTGATTTCTGGTCATCGATCACACATAGGGAGATTGGGGGAAATTGACTCTCTGCAACCGTCGTTCTGTTTCGCAAACGCTTCTTTATTGGCCAATTCATAACCCCAACCCCCAAACCTGCTGCACCATAAAGAAATCAAATGGCCGTTAGTCCTGGATATTATGAAACAAAAGAGCAAACTACAATTTTGGGTTTCGGTAAAAAAAAAAGCCTATGCATTCACGTTAGCGTGTGTGTATGCGTGTGCGTGTGTATGTGTGCTTGTGTATACGTGTTTGTGACACTGCTTGTTTACACGATATCTCAAGAAGGGAAACCCTGAGAGTTCTCAAAATTGTTACACAGATGACCCCATGTTAAGAGGAAGGACCCTATTGTTTTGGTAGAGGGCAAACGTCATCTGAGGTCACCGGAAGTCAAACTCTGAAAACCTTGTGAACAAACATATCTCAAAGTAGGAAGCTTGGATACATTTCATACTCAGTATGTAGACGAGCCCCATGGTTAGAGAAAGTACCCTATTTTTGGAGGAGGTCAAAGGTCATCTGAGGTCACAAGGGGTAAAACACTGAAAGCCTTGTTAATATATCTCAAGTGATAAGCTTGGACTGATTTCAAACTTAGAATACACATGTATCATATGGTAATAGGAAGCACCCATTCATTTTAGGTGAAGGAAAATGGATATCTGAGGTCATTGGAGGTCAAACTCTTAAATTCTTTTTAACGCAGTATCTCAAGTAAGGAAGTTTGGATGAATTTCATACTTTGTATGTGGATGTCCCATGATAAGTGGAACAAACTTCTTGTTTTTGGTGGTAAAAGGTCATCTGGGGTCACGGTAGTCAAACTGAAAACCTTGTTAACATGAAATCTCAATGTAGGAAGATGTGATAGATTTCAGACTTACTTTGTGGATGGGCCCTCCCCAGCTGAAAATTCCAGTCCGTTTCAATTTTTAACTGGGCTGGAAGCAGTTGATTTTAAAAGGAATTTTTCCATTATCACAATTGCATGGCGAGAGTGCCGAGGGGCTGAACTGGACTTCAACTGGACCCGTTTAAGCTTGTTCCTGTAGTAACAGTTCGAATGCACTACCGCTAAATTAGAAAACGGGAACTATTTAAATGGAATCTGAATTGAATTTGCTGGACTGATGGTAGCTTTTCATTCCCAAACAAAATATGTTGTCAACCTAATGAAATGAAAATGGCAATTAAAAAGTCAAAATTATGTGATTGAAACTTAATTTTTCAATTTAAAGTCAACATTATGAGGTCAGAAGTCCTTATAATGAAATAAAGAGGCAAATACATGTGACCCTAGCAGTCAAAATATTAACATTAAAGGTCAAGACAATAGGATTTAGGTCAAAACTTTGACTTTTCAAGTCAAATTGATAACAACAGTAAGGGTGAGATTTTAGGTCCAATTCTGTACTCCAAAAGTAAAAGTATGACATTAATAGTAAACTTTATGAGATTTTAGATCAAAGTAATGAGAATCAAGGTAACAAGTTGGAATTTGAGTATAAAATTGTAAGAAAGCTATCAAGATATTGAGATTGTAAGTCAAAATTGTGAATGTTCAGGATGTTATAGGCAAAGTTTTGGTATTAGAAGTTAAAAATGTTTTTAAGGGCAATACTTGACACCCCCCTCGCCCCCTCCCAAAGAAAAGACATTTTGGTTTTTTGTTCCCTTTCCATATACCTATGCTACCTATATTGATACCTATGTTGAACTCCAGCTACTGAATTATCACTGAAAACGTTGTGCTGTGCATGATCTTCCCCATGCTTGCAGGCCTATATAAACAGTGGCAATAGGCGGCTATATTATGAAGGCCCCTGACATTTGGTCTAGGGCCATGGAACGGATCAGAAATTTAGAAAAACATCTGTCAGAAGTGAAAAATTACAATTTCAAAGACCCATATATTCACACTTGAGTCAACTATTGCAGGTTTGACTCAAATTCTGTTAATGTAGTTAGTAAAGCACTCCACATTTGAACTTTCAGCTAAGTATCTTGTTCCTGTAAAATGATATCATTATGCAAAATTACTAAATACTTCGCATTCACTTTCATATTGAAAGTGAATGCGCAATACTTTTCTGAGGACTATACTCCCTGAAGTACCTGGGCTTGAAAAGTATGTTATGCTATCATCCAGTTATTTAAACACCGTGGACCTGTGTTTATATCATAGACTGTGGCTGTAGTGTATTCATGTGTTATGCTGGCCTTGTACGTCAGGGGCGTGTTATAGAATTTGGACCTCATTTGACAGTAAATGGCCTGATAATCATATTTTGGGGACCTGCAACTGATGTGCGCCCTTTTTATCCAATTTGATTCTACGTGATAATAGCTTTAGTTTGATGGCAAACACGATAGCTTATACTTAAAATCTTATTTGTTTGTTATCTTGTGGTTAAAAATCCAAAAATGCCAAACTACAGAACATCCATCATATTCTGAAACCAGACATCTATAGGTGTCATTTTCAGTAAAACGTTTGCACTAGCTGATACCCTTCTTCACGTTTTTGATTTAACCTTAGCAAGTTTCACCCCACTAAATGAGCCAATGCTTGGTCACTTGCTTGCAATGGCCCACTAAGGATGGGGGAGGGGCATGCTACTTACTCCCCCCGCCCATTCCTGCACAAAGAAATAGTTTCCAGGAGCAATGTGCCAAAATACTTCCCCAATCTCTGCTTGCTGACCACGTGCATTAGGTGTACAACCCCATTAAAAGTGTTGATGACTATCCCCAACTAAAAGCAGCTTTACTCTGGTGTGACGTGACCAGATCACCTTAGGTATCTGTCTACAATAAGCTGTAAGGAGGACGTACACATAATGTGCCCTGTCCCTTTCCCACACTTTTGAAATCCTGTCAGCGGCGCTGTTGTGGCATACCGTGTAAAGACCCTATAGTGGGAGAGATTGGCCAACTTATTTCATGGGCGCCATTTTGGAGCCAAATGTTAACTATGGCCAGACATCATATACACTGTGTGCGTACAGTTTTCCGTACAAAATGTAAAACAAAGTGATTTCCAGCGTTCTGTTCTCTTGAGACAATCATTCGTATTGGTTGACTCTGGCTGCCACTGTCTGCCGGATCCTTTAGTTTGTCACCCGGTGCAACAAAAGCCGTCCTGGGAGGGGTCTAGAGGGAGGGGATACCACCCTCCATTTTGAGTAACTTTTGCTAATAGAAAGTGACAAAAATGCAGAATGGTGTACGCTGTTTTGACAGTTTAAAAAAAAATCTCATTTTAGTGTGTCTTATTTTTGTGCTTGTAAGAGAGGGGGAGGGGTGGGTCTACCCCTTCTTTCTAAGAAAACTACTACTAGTACGTTAATGCAGGATGGCATACATGCAAAATGGTGCTTTTTATAGAAATTCAAGCAAGTTGAACTAATCATATAAGAGTTTTCATTATTTAGTGGAAGATCCAGGAGAGGTCTTAGGGAAGGGGGTAAATATAGGGGAGCCCTTCCTAGTGAGACTTTTTATTTTATGGAAAGCCCTAGGCATGGGCGTCAATCTTTACTCGGGGGGGGGGGGGGCATGGCCACTTCTGTCAAAAATTTACTGTGTAAAAATCTTAAGTCAATGGGTGTATTTCCAAAATGTGGGGGGACGTGTCCCCCTGTCCCCCCAGGATTGACGCCCATGGGCCTATGCCCAGGTTTTATAAATTGTGACTGACGAGGGTGTATTCCATGTAAAAACCTACATCAAAGTCAAAGGTATACGCAAATGTTTCAGTTTTCTCATGTTACTAATAGATCCAGGAGTAATCTTTGATCTATATTATTGTGTCCCCCTCCCCTATGAAATTTTTTGAAAAATTGGGCTGGTGTCCTTACATACAATCTTGTGCCACACAGGTTACATTTAAAGTAAAATTTGTGTTAAAAAATTGACGTAATTTTAGGAACTAAAACAAAAACATCGGCATCAGTGGGGGGGGGGGACATGGCCCAATGGGGTGCCCCCTCCCCCTTTGAAAATTTTTGAAACATTAGGTGTCCTTACATGCAATCTGGTGCCACATATGCTACCATTTGTAGTAAAAGTCGTGTTAAAAACTATAGGTATCTTTAGGAAGTTAAAAAAAAAATCGGCATCAGTGAGAGGGTGGGGTATGGCTCAATGGCCTCCCCTAATTACGCCACTGCTCCTACACCTATGACTGAGGACTGCAGCTCTGGTACTCCAACGTCTCTATGGGGATGTTCCGACAACTCTCCAATAGGGTTGGTACTACTAGGCCAATTGAAGGGTTAGGAGTTGTATATGGGTTTATGCGTTGGAATATCAAGCAGTCGGAATATAGAGATGGAACCGCCGTATACGGTATAGGCTAGGCCTTGTACAGAACGTCGTAATCTAACTCTAAGGCTAAGCCTACTCTAACGTTAGGCCTACATGTATTACTAAATTGTACACTATAAATTAAGTTACGTCGCATAAGCGATCGCTATTTGATGGATTCCAATTGAACCTTCTAACTTTTACAGCCCACGAAAGACTTCTTTTTGTACAGGATGGGAATCTATACAACTTGTAACCCTTTTCTGGTCTGTTCGTGCATCCAAATGCAGCACAACCTGGCCGCAATTTTGGAAACAGAACATGTCTATCTTACATAGGATGCGTACGTCCTGCCGTACGTACGTACAGCCTGCACAACTTCTCGAATGTACATAGGCTGGCTACACATGATCTTGCAAGCTCGTACTTTGGCTCCAAAATGGTGCCCATACATTTCGTCCAATCAGAATACGTATCTGAGAACAATGGTTGGCCAATCTCTCCCACTATAGTATAGGGTCTCTAATACCGTGTAAATATGACTGTACTAAGTTCGTCCTCAAATGCTGCTATTCTTGTGTTGAAAACTGAAACTGAAAAAATAAGTCGTAAGCAAAACCCGGTACGTTTTAGGTCCAGTTACCAAAACCAATTCCTATCATGCATTGCCCGCTAAAAGTTATATCCTACTTACCTTTCCACCTACATGCCAAAACATAAGAAGACCAAGTTTACTTCACACATTTTCTGTAGGGAAGGCAATGGGGATCTGATCCTAATTTCCACAATTGTGTATAGTCATAAGTGATTACGGACAGCCACAGGTCAACTGTACTACTGCTTTTAAATTCAAATGTAACAACATTTTATCAATCGAACATGAGTGGAACAAATTTCTTGTGATCAGCAAAATGTGCAATTTGTATAGACCTGCGTATTAATATGTCCACCATGACATCAGCAATTTTGCAAAGGAATCATTAAAATCAATTTTCTTGAACAGATTTTGATAGACTTTTGGTATAATTGGAAAGGGTTTCAACGAAACCCTTAAGGACATAGAGTTTGCCAACATTTTGTCAGCAGTGGCACTAATGTATTCGGGACTCAAGAAGTTTATTTGACTGCCAGTGTGTTGCTTTCATGTCCAGCGCTGCCATAACTGATTAAAATCCTTGCTAATATCATTAAGTACCGTATATGTAGGCTAAAGAGTATCTTTTAATAAAGCTTTACTGTATTTAGCATGATATGACTGCTTTGCCCATATAATTGCACATGTGATAGCCTATTGTAAGGGCGTAGGGTAAACTCTACGGGGATAGGCTCATAACTTATACACTGCAAACAGCGATGCTTCCATGACTATAAGACTTACAGTACTCTAAAGAAAATACCGTATAATCACCAGCTTAAAGCCGCGGTCACACTACAACGAATTCGGATCGGATTCCAATCCGATTTTTGTGAGCTTTTATTAAAATATTCTCCATTTCGGGTCGGAAAGAACCCAAAATTTGCCAACCTGTGTAAATATATGATTTGCATCAGAGGTCTAAGAAAATAAAATGTTAACTGATGTTTTCGTGACGTCACATCGACAATACAGCTTTTATCGGACACGCGTAGTCCGATAAAAGCTGTCTGTCGATGTGACGTCACGAAATAATTCGTATAAATTTAATTTTCGTAGTCCTGCGATAAAAATCATATAATTACACAGGTTGGCAAATTTTGGGTTCTTTCCGACCCGAAATGGAGAAGATTTTAATAAAAACTCACAAAAATCGGATCGGAATCCGATCCGAATTCGCTGTAGTGTGACCGCTGCTTAATTCAGGGCCGCTCGGGAGGGGGACTGAAGCCCCAAATAATTTTCAGTTTGAAGATTTTTTCTCTAAAAAGGTCCAAAATAGTAGCCTACCATTAGAAAATGTCAAAACTCGGGAGTGAATGGTGCAGCCACCAACCTTAGAATGCTCTAGATGGCAGGTACTGCAATTGTAGAGCTGAACTACTAAATTTGACTGCATTTTGTAGGTTTTTCACTGCTAATTTGATTATATGAATGGGATGCGACCAAACCGGTGAGCAGCAAACCAATGTCTTTTAATATGCAATGTTCGATGCCGTGTATTCTACTGTCGATGATAGAAATGATCATTAAGTACCGTATATGTAGGCTAAAGAGTATCTTTTAATAAAGCTTTACTGTATTTAGCATGATATGACTGCTTTGCCCATATAATTGCACATGTGATAGCCTATTGTAAGGGCGTAGGGTAAACTCTACGGGGATAGGCTCATAACTTATACACTGCAAACAGCGATGCTTCCATGACTATAAGACTTACAGTATTTCAATTGAAAAGCACAGCTTCATGACAATCAATTGTGTGAAAATGGGAACATCCGAATATCCAACAATTAACAACCTTAAATCAGGCTACTAAGCATTCACTGCCGTATTAGATTGAACATTACATGAGAAGTAGTTCTGATTGTAACGTCCTTGAAAACAGACACGGCAAACAGGGGGGCAGATGGGAGCGGGGGGCATGGCCTCCATCGGGGAAGGCTGACCCCGACGAACTTTCCCAATTTCGTGAGGGAGCCCTTTTTATAGGCATGATAAAATGTAATCCCCGAAGACTTCTAGCCGTCCCCCCCCCCCCGACGATTGACTTAAATTTGCTCTCATGTACAGCAGATTTTTCGATACCCCCCCCCAATATTTCAGATTTTCTTTCCTAAAACCCCCAAACTTTCAAATTCTTTCAAAAGAAACCAAATATTTTCGGCTCGCTTCGGGAGCTAGAAATTTGCTTTCAATATCCTCCCAGCAACCCATCACCCTTTTCAAGTCTTCGGGCCACCCCTCCCGCCAGAGAGCTTAGACCCCATCGGAGAAATCCTGGGGCCATACACCCCTGGACAAACATGTTGAAGGATCAAATCACAATTTTGTTTCTCTCTCCAGTGCGCTCTGCCACTTGCTAGCTTACTACATTATAAAAATGCTTAAATAAAAACACTACCCCTGGAAACCTAAATGCAAGAAACCAAGAAGACTTTTGCATGTATTCTATAGTAGTCAAAGAACAGTCCTTTTGGGTGGTTTTTGTGACTTAAGTGTAAGATCATAGATGAATTATGAAAGCTTCAGATCCACAGTAGTACTGTTGGTCAATTTAATCGTAATACCATCATGCCAAACAAAATTTGAGTACAGAAAAACTTCCTGTAATCAGCAAAAAGTTTTTAGATGCCTTTACCGTTACAGTGACGTAAAACGGTCATTTTGGAAATGACCCATTTAAATATCTCGTAAACCGATTTTGGTGGATTTTTGGTATGTTGTTCCCCACACCCAAATCTACCAAAAACCTCTAAAATCTCACTTGTAGGAATTTTTGGGGGGTTTAGGTATATTTTTCACAAATCTACCCGATTAAAACCCTATGGTTTTAGTAGAAGTCAAAGCTCTCTAAGGTCACCGGTGGTTAAACTCTGAAAACCTCGTTAAAATCGAAACCACTATGCATTTTTTGCATTCTGGTTAAAGGCAAAATGCAGTCATCCCAATTTGAATTAGTCTAGTAGTCTGTCCTATTTCATGAATGGCTCTTGAGAATCATGTGACAATATTTTTCTCACTGAATGCTAAAATTTATGGGGAGTAACTCATTGGTTTACCTTGGATATGCAATATTAAAGTCCTAAATTATCATGAAAGGTACTTGAAAGAGTAATATGAAGAAATTAGTGAAAATTTGCTGTTGTTTCAAAATAAGTTTGGGGGGACTGCTCTTGCCCTTTAAGTGCTTTGTTCGCATTCAGTGCAATTTGTAGATAGGTAATCTTTTGAAAAGTGAAGATAAACAAAACTAAAATGTTCGTGAAGGATTCCATTCCGGACCGCTTCGCGCGCATTAACCGTTTATTCTTGTTGTCCTATCATACTATTACCTTCCAAAGAGCAATGTTAGCGTAATTACAGGAAAACTGAGAACATCAATCCGTCTACATCTTTAAGAAGTTAACGAGTATAGATGGTCCAATTACGATATTTTGAAAAGATATGGACAAACTGCTACTTTATGGTCTGTTTAAGCGCAAATTCAATGCCATTTTGGACACAATTTACATCCTTTATCCTGGTGCTATACAAACGCCCAAGAGCCTCGGGAGGGGGCTTGGTCCCCGGTCCTCCACAGAGGGACATTACCGACATGGCTCCTAAGGAGGGCAACTAAGCCCCACGTCAAAGACGATCTTATGTTCTTGCCATTAAAGTACTCTACCTCGGATCTTTATATACTCCCATGACCAAATCGACCTTGTAGCGAATGAAAATGGGTGCGCTAATGGCAAATTGACTTTGCCGAACTTTAAACGTTAAACTTTAAATTTCCATTCCGTACTTTTTGCAATCATAGGCTACTCTTCGCAAACATTGGGGTTATTAGTTAACCGTTCTTGAAAGATATTTTGTAGGGGGACCATATCCCCCGGGGTCGGGCGGGCAGGGTGACCAGATTTTGAAAAGAAAAATACGGGAAACTGGTTGGAAGGCGGGTTGTGTTCACGCGTAGCGTGCACTGCGAGCATGGAGCGCGAAGCTCCCAGCGGGTGGGATCCACCAGTGGCCAGACGCAAAGTTCAGGTGGGGGGCTAGGGGGCGAAGCCCCGAGAAGCTCCTGGTTTTGAGTGCATTCAAAGCACCAGAAAGTCCTTATTAGCCTGGTCTAAGTTATAAATCACATATTTCTGTTTTAATGACACAGCTTTGAGTAATTGCCTCTTAAACTGGGCGTATGTAACAAACTCAGAACATGTCATAGAAAAGTTGCAGTTCTGATCTGACAAGGGAGATACTGCCCTTATTTCTGCAGCCATCCCACCACGGGTCTTATCAACGAAAAGCTTGAACATTTGATTGAGGAATGCTCAAAACCAAATGATACAAGCTTATACATGTTTTTGAGTTCTTTGCACTCTGTGAAGACATGCAGTGCACCACTCACTGCGAGGAAAAGAACACTCCCTCTTAACTCGTCTTGTTTCCTTTAATTTGCTTGCCTGAGCTTGAAGATGCCATGACCGATGCTCAAAGACTGAAAAGAATCAATCTGGCAGCTTGTTACTCATAGTGCGTGTACCGGATAGGCTACATGCAAGCAATTTTGATCGAATACGCACGTAGGCACGCTATATACAATTAATATGTCTTCCAGCTCCCTGATATGCCAGCGGCACCAGTGTTATACGGGACTAAACTGCGGAACTGACTATACGACCCTCGGACACTATCTTACGTTGGCTCACAATTCCAATACATAAACACGTCGGGTGAGCAGGCTTTGAAAAGCTGCTAACCCATTTCTACAGTATATTTCAAGGTTCCTTGCGGTTTCTATATCCGTCCATTCTTACATTGCAGGCAGAGTTGTGTCCTTTTCTGAGTCTATTTTGTAAGGAGCCCCCTCCAGAAACATGGAAATACGGGACAAATATGCGTCCCGGGGAGGTTCAGTACGGGACGCTGGACAAATAAACCAAATACGGGACAACCCCGTATTTTACGGGCGTCTGGTCACCCCGCCTCTCCCTTATAAGGAAGCCCCTAAGCTAATGTTTGGTTTCCTCTTAAGCGCATTGCGCATTTGCCTAATTAATCTATCCTTCGTTGCAGATTTCGTCAGCTTGAATTCTAGACATTCACACTTTGACCTTGGTTTCCGAATCCAGTGGTGTAGTGGCGTACTTTTGTGGTTAACCTTAAGAGACTGGCCATCTATCTTTAAAAATTTTTTAATCGATTTGTATTTCCACGTATGATGTGAAAAGAATCGGATTCAGCCGCTAAATTAGTTACTAAATGAATTTTGAACCATGAAAATCGGTTCAGGTTTAGTGAATTGCGAAGTTATGTACGGAAATAAAATTCAGCAATCTGTCAAATAAAAGTCAAAAATCTGTCAAATTATTGATAGTTGAGACAAAAAAAAAAGACATGTCAAATAGGTACTTCATGTTCCGAAATTACGAAGAGCGTGCGTATCATTGCAGACGAGCATTATTCCTAGAAATTTTCAGCAATGAGGTACACCCCTAGTCTTTTTTCGGGCTATGAATACCTGGTAGAAATACCAAGGTCAGTTTATTTGCGGTTATCTATCGTTAAAAAATCGGCCAAGTCGTGACGCTTTCGGCCAAAGTTATGACGCCCAATTTCACGGGGAAGATTTTTCTAATATTGTGTGCACTGGCGCACTATGGAAGTGGGGGGGGGGGGGGGAGTCCGTGTACCTGTCTAATTGGAAGAATGTCATGCTAACGTCATAAAGCACGAATAACAATTGATTACAGGCTCACAAATCCCTCGGAACTTTGCTAGAAATTGCATCATTTTGCATCGACGCCACCGCATACACGAACACAAATTCCTCAAAGGGCAGGGAGATGGACATCACCTCCTGTTATATATCTCCCCCACAATATCATCATCCCCTTCACGGGAGGACTGCGGGTCTGCAGTCACTCATCGACCTTATAGGGATGCCCCTAAGCTAATGTTTGGTTTTCTCTTAAGCGCATTGCGCATTTGCCTAATCTATCCTTATGCACTGGCGCACTATGGAAGTGGGGGGGGGCGTCCCGTGTACCTGTCTAATTGGAAGAATGTCATACTTACGCCATAAAACACGTGCATTACATTTCGTACGTATGCTGGACTCCCCTCTCCAGCAGATTTTAAAAAGCTATGTTCCAACGTAAACAGGTTAGGCTAATCACGCATTGTTGTAGGAAGCGGTGGATGGGGGTGCTGGGGGCTTTCATCCCGTCAACGGTGTGGTAGGGCGCCCCCTCAATCCAAGAACGAAAACCCCTTGCCTTGTTTCCTGTGTAAAAAACGTCAACATTTGCAGTAACTTTCCTTAAAATTTGCCCAACATGGGTCCTAGCTTACATGCAAAATTGCATGTAAGGACCCTTAAATATTTGAAAAGACCCCTCCCCTTACTTCTCCACAGGACGGCGGTCCGAAACAATGTTCGGCAACCCCCCTCCCCACCCCACCTTGAACAGCTTTCTACATCACGAACTACTCCCGCCGAGGAAGGGTTCACATGGAAAGCACTACCAGGACGAGAGCAAAGGAGCTTTAAGGGTGGCACGTCCGGCTACCCTCGAAGACAAAGTTTCGAGAGCCGCAAATGTAAATCCCTCGTTTATAGTCACACAGTTTAGTTCTCGTCCAGTTGTAGGCCAAACTCACAATTTTTAAGGTCAATAACCGAAAGCGTAGAGATTCAAACAACTTATTCCCGTGTGGTGTGAAATGGATCTTTCGGTTTACAGCACTGGAGGAAATAATGTTAAGCACTTTTCGAGAACTGATTTTTTTTAAAGCTGGCCTTCCATTCAGCTCAGGGGCGGCGCCAGGGTTTTTCGATAGGGGGGCAAAGCATGCTGGGTCGGACCCAGCTTTATTGTTTGGGGGTGCAGGCATTGAAGACTTCCGAGCCTCACCCTACCCCCCCCCCCCTTGTCAGAACCTGCATTTTTGGCGTTTTCATTTTCTTGGACTTTATTTTTCTGTCTCAAAAAAACTTTTTTTTCTAAAATAAGTACGAACTGTGAGAAGGTTTGGTTGTCTGTCAGTAAAAATCGCCCCCTCACTGAATGAGACGCTTCAACTATGCAGCAGGCGCGGCGGAACGAAAAACTATGGGGGGGGGGCTGAGTGCAGCAAGACTATCTAAGCGGAGCGCCACCATCTGTTGGCGCGGAGCGTACAAGAAAATTTTTGGCTTCACAAACCCTCCAGGTGGCCGGAAATGGCACTTCCCGAGTGTTCTAAGCTGCATGTACCCAGCCTTGAAATAGGGATCATATGTCTGCAATTTCTCAATTAAGGAGAAAAAATAAATCTATGAAAAATGGCAATACATATTTCTGAGCGGAGCGCCACCATCTGTTGGCGCGGAGCGTTCAAGAAAATTTTTGACTTTGCAAACCCTCCAGATGGCCGGAAACGGCACTTCCCGAGTGTTCTAAACTGTATGTATTCATCCTTGAAATATGGATCTCATGTCTGCAATTTCTTAATTAAAGAGAAAAAATTAATCCTCATCATGTGATTTTTTTTCGTGCTTATAGAAAAGCCGAATCACTGAGGAAGGGTTATACGCAAAATTGAATTTTATAAAAGGGAGAGGAATCATAACTCTTATGAGATAACATTAAATTTTTACCTATAGTTTTTCGAGTTTTTGAACCAATGATGTAACCAAATTTGCAAGCTAAAGTAAACTTTACGCAAACAGGAGTGACGTCATTTCCTCACATTAATAGACTGATTTATGTATATCATTAAATTTAAATCCGATTTAGTGCCCTTCATAATCGTATGGTATCATTACGTAATATGCATAGGAGATATTGAAATTTTGCAAATTTCACCCTTAAGGGTCTGCAAGTCAAAACGATTGAAAGGCACAGAAAAGGGAGAACTGCTCATCAATGTGAGAATGTGAAATCACTCCAGCTTGCTTTGAGTTCACTTTGCTTTGAAAATACAGTTAAATCAACTTTTTATATTGAAAGAAACGCGCATAGAAAATGCTTTTTTTTTTTTTTGGTCTACAAAGAACTGCCAAATTTTCGCTAAATTTAAAGTGTACCTAAGGCTAAAAATTCAAAAACATATGTTACAAAGCTTGAAAAATGAATCCAAATGGTCCAACTGCCATCTTTACAGGAATTCCTGAGCTGAGATATAAAAAAATGCTGGTGCTTATTCAATTTAAAATGGTAGATGGCGCAATAATTTGCAATGTCATTCTTGTACTTGCTTTGAGTTCACTTAGCTTTGAAAATACAGTTAAATCAACTTTTTATATTGAAAGAAACGAGCATAGAAAATGCATGTTTTTGGTCTACAAAGAACTGCCAAATTTTAGCTAAATTTAAAGTGTACCTATGGCTAAAAATTCAAAAACATATGTTACAAAGCTTGAAAAATGAATCCAAATGGTCCAACCTGCCATCTTTACAGGAATTCCTGAGCTAAGATATAAAAAAATGTTGGTGCTTATTCAATTTAAAATGGTAGATGGCGCAATAATTTGTAATGTCATTCTTGTACTACTCAAATTACATTCTTTGTTTTCTTTATTTTTTCGAAAGCCTCTGCACCTTGTGCCAAAATGTGATTACTTTCTCACTGGTATAGGGTGACTTGACTATACAAAACCTCCCCGTACAACAGTAATTTTTGCAAGGTTATATAAACATTTCAATTTCAAAAGGAAACAAAAGCAAGTAATGTGAGTTTTACAAGAAGATAATCACAAATTATTGCGCAATGGACTATTTCAAATAAAGTGAATAAATCTTAACTTTTCATATCTCAGCAACAGGGTGAGCAATGAAAATGAGAGTTGGATGAGTGAAATTCGTTTCCAACCTCTAAAGTATATATTCTTATAATTCTACACTTTAGGTCCACTTTAAACTCCTAAAATGAAATGTGCATGTATGGGATAAGAGACAAAACTGATTGAAATTTATTGCAGTATTATTTATGTAAAATCTGGAATTAAACCTTAAGAATGGATTCACAAGCAGAGGTATAAATAATTGGTTGGGATGGCGTCACCAGGGAGGGAGGAGGGAGGAGGGAGGAGGGAGGAGGGAGGAGGGAGGAGGGAGGAGGGAGGAGGGAGGAGGGAGGAGGGAGGGAGATACCGTACCATAACACATGTCAGTCTTTAAGCGCCTGTCACACCTCACCGGAATGCAATAACGGAGAGGAAATGAAGACCCAAAATGGCACTCCGTTGATGTACGTTAGTATCCGTTTAGTCTCCTGTTCTCCTCCGCCGACTTCGTTTCATGACCGGGAACGTCCGGTATGAACGGCGAGAGATTTTGAACATGCACAAAACTTGGACCGGACGTCGACCGAGAAAAGTCCCCCTTCCGTATTCGTTACTTATCCGTTAAGCTTCCATTTATCATTTTCTCGTGCGTTTCTCATACTGGACTTCTCCGTTAGTATCCGTTAGTCTCCGGTGATTGCTATTTGCTCACCGGATCATTACCGGACAACAAACGGATGAAACGTAGAAGTACAGTACCTGTACCGAATGTTCGACGGACACTAACGCATAAGTAACGGAAGCGTAAAGGAATAGATTTGACAATGAACGGATAGGTAACGTACGTTTAACTGAAGACACGAAAAAACACAGGCAAAGAAACGTATAGGGGACGGACATAGACCGAAGATGCAGCGTACTTGCATCCTGTCCCTTCCTCATACTATAGCTTAACAAACGCTTTTGCCGTTTTTCTTGAATTTTTTGGGTGCGACTGCATCCTTCCCCCTGCATGCGCCCCAGGCATGAGATGAGTGATCGCGGTTCTGAGGGAGGGGTTAAGGGGAGTCTAGTTTCTAGGTTAGTAATCCAACGTTCTTTACTTTTGGCCGACTACAGTTTTCCAGTGTTGTTGCACCTATTGTCGACGATTACATAACAAACGGGCAAGGGCGGCGATTTGTATTGGCTACTGGGGGAGGGGCGCAGAATGGAAGTTGCCATCGAAGCGGAGCTCCATCATAGTTTGGTGCGAAGTGTACAAGAGAGTTTTCGCCCTTCAGACCCCCCCCCCCCCCGACTGCATGAAATGGCACTTCTCGGGATCTTGCAGGCATTTTTGAACCGTACGATACTTGATACGTGACGACTGACAGGCATGAGCGTGTGAACGGCGTTTGGTTGCGTTGGTATAGAAGCGAAGCGCCACTAACGGTTGGTACGGAGCGTACCGTTTAAAATGTTGCCAAAATGGCTTCTATATCGCAATTAAATGCAATAGGCAGTCGCCCCAAAATTTTCTTTGAAAAATCGGCAAATTCTTGCAAATCTCGTTTTATTGCTTTACAAGCACCTCTGAAGATGTTTTGAACATAACTATTACAAACAATAGGTAAAGCAAGGAGAAATTCTCCTTGAATTTCACAATTTACCAACAAAAATATTGTCACATGATCAGAATGGGCCAATCATGAACTAGAGTGACAGGATACACTCACTCTGATTGGGGTGACTGCATACTGCCTTTAAATGGTCCTTCTCAGACCTTTCAAATTGCACTAAAGCCATCTTGATATGTGGCATGATTTCCATTGGCTGGCGAGGACTGTGCCGATAACATTTTTGCCAAAACAGCTCCCAGATCGCAAGAAATGGCCCTTCCCAGATCTTTCAAACTGGACTGAAGACATCTAGATATGAAGTTACACGCCTTATATATATTTTCCCACTTTCACGGAACTGTTACTCTTCCTGTGGTATAACCTTCCCTGCGTACCAATTTCACCATTTTGTGATTGTTGTGACATGATTGAACAATGTACACGGAAGTGAAAATACTACCCCCTCCTCCCCTGGTTGGATACGATACTGCACAACAGACATGTCACTACATGTGTAGGGCAAGTGTACAACTAGAGCTGGTAGGTCCATGCGTACTGTATTTACACACTAAAATATGATGTACTAGGCCTACTCCTCCGTGAACCACGGTCGTGAAGGTAGACATAGAATTCATAATAGATACCACATTCGCGCGTAGTCCGAGAATTTACAGGATATTGATAAATACGTCGGTCAAATACTGATTTGAATTAACTTTTAATCACTCAAATTAGTCAGTTTAGTGTGGAATACTGTTTTGCTTGTTTTCAAATAGACAAGAATTTTCACAGAATCTCGCCAGGGGATATACTGTATTTTGGCCCCCTGTTGTTTACGCTACTAGGTATTAATCCCTAAACGACAAAAAAAAAAAAAAAAAACAGAGAGAAATTCAATCATGGGTCTTCTGGGATGTAGAAGAGGCGAACATTCCAAATATTTGCACGAAGGACTATAGCAGTATAGGCCGGATGTACAATGAGTTAGACAGAAAAGACAACGCGCGCGAAGCGCGAAAAATTTTCGAGGATTTACACCGAAAATGTCCTATATGCGACGGATAATGTATCACAATACTTTATTCCATGATACTGTCACACCTCACCCCACCCCTACAAAAATTATGTGTTTTAAAACGTTATTTAGATGATTTTATTTTTTGGGTCAAAAACCATAGGGGGCAAGGGCGGATCCAGGGGGGGCAACTAGGGTCAACTGCCCCCCCTATGACCAGTCTAGCGCCCCTCAATACAAGAAAAATGCGCCCCCTGCGTCCTAAAAGTTAAGTAAAAACTGCCCGAAAAGCAAAAAAAAAAAAAAAAAAAAAAAAAGGTCCCCAGAATTTCGAACCGTATAGCTATATATAACTATGGCAATGGGAGTTGGTCTCCGAAATGTAGTTGGTCAAATTCAAGAGTATGCGGCCCCTGCATGATGTTGGCGCCCCCCTTTTCAAACTGCCCCCCCCTTCAGCTAGGGGCTGGATCCGCCCTTGATAGGGGGGGGCAAATGCCTGTCCTGCCCCCCCTGTGGCGCCGCCCCTGATTCAGCTACCACAATATTCTTTTTCAATATGGTGATTACGCACAGTATTGCCTATATAGCTTCTCAAGCGGTTGCCCGCCGCGGCAATTTGCGATCAGCGACGTGCATAAAAATTGTCCGCAGAAGATTTCGAGGGCCCCAAAAACTTTAACATGAACAAAAGCTTTTGAACGCAACCCTAACCACTACAATAAATGTAAAGCAAAAACTCAAAACTGGCCTGCGGACCGAAAAACTTGAAGAACCCCAACGTCGTGGTTGAAACGATAGCGATGTGATAAAAAAAATAAGCACACAAAATCACTCTAAGCGTAATTCACACATCCCTGTTATCATGAATGACTCTCTCTAACATGTGCCAAACTTTTCTGTGAATATCAATGAACTTTACAGTCACGCAAAATAACTCCTCAGCAAGCCCCGTAGCCAAGCAGAAGAGGAGCAGGAGGGGCGCGCCTGTAGAATATTTCGCCCCCCCCCGTCCCACCCCCTTTTCAATACTTTGAGGATGGGACTGTGAGTCCTGAGGCTATACCTGTTACGCAAAATTTGGTTTGGAAACTCCTGAAACATAAATTCAAGGGAAATAACATGCGCTCCCAAAGATTTACTTACTGTTTCAAACAGGCCTACGGATGGGGTGACTTCATATATACACTTCTTTTTGTGAGCAGCAGTCTCTCGCCTTCTCCGTGCAGTTCGCTGGAGTTTTGCTTTAACCCTTTACAAATCAGAATGAATTAAAATAAACTGGAATGCACAACGCAAACCTCAGTCACAAGGTGACGGATCTGTGCGCGGTAAGTGAGGGAGAGGGAAACGTGCAAGTTGCCCCCCTTCCTTCCCCTCACCAATTTTCAAACTTAGAATTTTTATCACCACGAACTGTGTAAATTTCCGAGATTTGAAAATACGTACTGTTCAAGTGGAACTTGTATGGAATGGAACACGCCATTTCCGGCACAATAGGTAGAATTTTTAGCATTTTTTCCTCGGTGCACTATTATAACACTGACAACTCTGGATTCGACGCGTTAATGATGTTAATATTTATAATATCGCATACCCTACATCGATGTATTAACCAATGTACGTGAAACAACGTCGCTTCGACTACAGAACCCTTGTAAAAAAAAAGTATACAAACGCAACTACCTATGAGTACTATTGCTGTTTAATAGACATTTTCTTCAACAATTAACAATAATTTTTAACTTCTTTTAGGAACATACCAACTTGACCTCCTTGATGGGTGATTAAATGTACATTCAACAAATTAAGATTCTTCCCAACGACTTAAATTCCTGTACTTCTTTTACATTCTCAGTTTCACTCAGCAGGTATCACACCTGTGTTTGCAATCGTGACACAGGCCAGTATCATGGGCCACCAGTTTTACTTTTCAATTCCTTATCAACAGAATGTCAAATGATTCCAGTCCCAGAGACAGTTAACTTCAGTACTTCATCGAGAACTGGCACTAGCTATTACAGTATACAACGCCTAGTTGCAAGATGAGAAAAGATCATCTGCGATCATCCCTCATTCAAATGAATGATACTCAATGGATTTTCGTATTATACTGTTTCACTAACTTGTTTTCACTCCATTTGCAATGCATGGTAATACATGAAATGAGCTAACATATCTACAACAATGCGTGATACAGTGGTAACCACAAATGATAATATACACTACTAAAGATGTCAGCTTTCAAAGGTTGCTTTTAACAAAAACGAGATAACACTTACTGGTCTAAATTTAGTTTTGTTTAATGGTGCTATTAAATGTTAACTGCACCACATTAAAGTTTGTTATAACATGCGACATCTAACATTTGGTATCTTTCACCATATGGCTCAATTTGGTAGTTTACATTACTATTCACATAATCACGCCATCATTCCTACTATCTGAAAAAAAGACAAACCTGAAAGGGTCGAATGGGACGGAAATAACATTTTGCAACTGTAATATGTTCTGCTGCCACCACTTTTGAAAATAGCCAGTTTGAAAAGATGCATAAACACCATTTTAGTTGGAAGTGACTCCAGTGATAAGTAAAAGACTTCCCAACAGGATGATAATGCTTGTTTCACTTTTAGAAATGGAATGCTAACAAAAAAGGGTAGCTATTCAAAGTTGAGAAATGTGTTGCTATAATTCTGGTAATGGTGACAAAATATCTCCATAGTCATAGATGTACTGGCTTTTTTTTTTCAAAGTGACTGACTCATTCTTGTTGAAAACCACCTTGTGCTACCAAGAAAAATTGCCTGAATTTTTCTATAAATCTACCCAGCAAAATAGGCTTTCCTGGAATTTGAGACATGTCGGGTTGTAGCCCCATGGCTTGTATGCCTATGTCCGAACCTGTTTCGATGAAACTGTATTACCAGCCTAAGGTACTCTGTTCCATTTTATATGAATGCATGATCAATTAAATCACACTTTAACAAAAAAAATTCTTAAAGTTTTCTGTTCTGTCAACTGTGCATAACTAAAGAGTAAGAATACAAGCAATTGAGTAAATACTTTTTGAATAAAGCAAATTTACAACAGGATATGAAAGAGAGAAAGAATATTGAATGAGTGCAGAAAAGGGAAGATAAGTTATGTACTAATAATGAAAATATGTTTGACCAACGACTTCTGTACTTTTATTGAAATTGCTGTGTAGGAGTGTTATGTAAGTCACTGGAGATGGCACACATACAATAATCTAATCACAACACTTGAAATGGAATTGATGTGTACTTTAGGGAATAAATGTGATAATTTAACCCAACACTGTCACCACACTACAGTATCTGAGAAGATGTGTCAACTGTTCTACTACGGACCTTACTCAGGGAAAGTTAGTTCCTAAAACCTGCATTGTTATGCTAAAAAAGAGAGCAACCTGTCATTTTATTCCCTCACCCCTCTCCCCTCCTCCTCTTAAGCTACATTACAGGCTCTACCTTTCCATTTAAATCTTTAAGTTAAGCACATATAAGGTGATTTCAGAAGAAAGTTATACACAGTACATGAATATTGAACATACAGTATGAGTAGTTTTATCCCAAAACGTGCCATACAGTAAATCAATGGCTGATACTGCTTATGAACATGAAATGCAAACAATGAGCACAAGGGTCAATACTGGGTATGTCACATTTTGCTCAAACCCAATAGAGCATAAAAACCTTGCTGAAATAAAGTCTGAGTAGTTGTTAGTTCCAAATTTTCAAAGAGTGTATTTTTTACTCTATGGGATGAAACTCTTCACAAATAACACATATTTCATCTCTACAGAGCTGTCCCAACACAAAGAGTGTTTACACAACTTACACCATTATTGCACAATTAAAACCTGCACCAACAAAGCTACCACCACACATGCATAATGAAATATCCTCAATCTGTGCTTGCAACCTCTTCATGTACTGCACATGGAAGTAAACCTTTTACATGTACACCCCAAATATCTGACACAGTAACTCTGATTTCTCTGATTTCTCTAATTTTTATTTTAGAACCAAATTATTTTTATTTTAAAGACCAAGAGAACACAGCAGATTCATATTTCGAGTAATAGCACATTAATATTCTACTTCCACTAATTAATTATGGTTTGTAGGTGTGGGTCATATCATTCTGGGTACTTGCATGACATAAATCTATGGTTTACATGATGTGGAATGTTTCTGCTGGAATACTTGCAATCAAAGGGGGCCAGAAACAGTACTGTAGTTTCATTGAGCAGTTTGGTGTAAAGTCAAGGACCTTGGGAACTTTCCTTTGCCAAAATAATTTGTTCTACTGTTTATTTCAAAATTAATTTGTAGTTTGTGAGTGCATATTTATACAAGAACACACTCCAGTGTAATTTTGACATTACAGACCATCAAAACATAAGTGATGGTGGAAAATGTAAAACTTACTGTACAAACTGACAATTGGTCATAACAAAATAAGTCAATCACATACATATACTTTCAAAGTTACTTCACCAGAGGTTAAGGTTATTGGGTCCCTCATATGTGCTGTGATGCCTGCCAAAAACTTAGGTTACACAATCTTCTGAGCCATAATCTGGCCTATAAAATACAACTGACCATTTACTGTATATGTGGCCCAGTTTGGTAACTCATTAAACAGGCGATTTCCTTATGAATAAACTGTGCAGTGTCACAAAACAATGTGCTTTGTGAAGCCAATGCTGACTAGATTTTTCAACAATTATAGGGTACAGTACATAATGCAGTGCATGAAATTTTACAGGAATGCATGCAGGGTATTCCAATTTTAGGATGCTACCTCCTGTAGTGCAGGTGCTGTTCACTAATGACTAATACACAAAAACCAAAAATGATAAATGGCAAGGTGTTTAATTGTACCAGAGAACTGTAGTAACTGGTGCCCACGCAAATCTTGCCCAGGGACATATTGTAATGTTTACTAACTTCTCTTTCAGCTACATGTATTGTAATCCACTATGCAAGATACTGCAGACTTTTCACCATGTACAGTGCTGTATTTAATACTTAAAGAGCCTACGAAGTGACTAATTACAGCCATTTGATGTCATTCTCTGACCATATCTATCACCAAAATAGCCCTTATGTTAAAAGAATACCACCCCATGAAAGAGAAATGCTACAACAAAATGGTACCTCTTCCAACACAACAGCTCAAAAAGTGAAAGTACACTGACACAAGAATGAGGTCAGCTCCAGAACTCAACTTCAAAGTGTGTGTATGTACCATTTTGTTTTAGCATTTCTCTTTCAGGGATGGTATTTTCGAACATAAGGGCTATTTTTGGTGATAGATATGGTCTATGGATATGTGGTCCTGTATGCTTATGACTACGGTAGATAAGATTATAGTATTCTCTGCACCGTCCTGGTTCAGCGCACATTTCATTACATATATACCTGTGCCAGATGAATGTACCTGTACCAAACACGATTAGCGCACCTACTCTACAAGTAGAGGATTGCTGGTGGACATTTTGAACAAAGACATATTGCACAGAAACATCATGCTACGGGTACTTTGAAGTTTTGATGAAGTTCTGGCTTGATTTCGAAGACAAGATCAAAAAGTTGCTTTAGTACTTCTTCCTTGTTACTTTTCACTCTTGCATCCATTTCTTTAATCTTCTGTTTTGTCTGTTCATCTATTGCCCTGACTTGGTCATCTTTCGAGCCCAGATACTGTGAACACAAAAAAGGACTTATCTATCGAGATATATTTTCTCATACTCAGTTCCAGAGTTCATGCAAAAACCATGTATTTGACTTATGGCATACAAGTGATATCTTATGTGTAAACAAATGCAGGAAGTGTGATCAACTTAACATATATACAGTATATATACATAAAATGACCACAAGACTCAGTTTTAAAGGAAATATTAAACACATTACAGTGTGCTATGTCCAGCAAAGGTGTGCAGTACAGTAAGTTTGTAAAAATGTTAGCACACAACTTCTTGAGGAGTGAAATTAGTAGCACATATGGAAATTTTTTGGAAATACTCTGAAATGCTACATTCTACAAAAATTTGACCTGATAAAATATTTCACCCAGTTACAGTATTCTCAGCTTCCACTTAATGGCAACATGCAGTGATGAGTACAATATGTACCTGCATTTTTCCACTGTACAGTATACTGTATTGTATTGACTCTTCTGTCTTCCCTAAAGGCTGGTAGTACTATGTATTATAGCCAAGTGGCTGTAATACTGTAGTGTCAGATTTTATCACTTTTTAAGTTTCAGAAGTTACTTGTACTTTGGGGGAAATACAATGGGAAGATATCCTGAACTACAGGCTAACACTGCCAATGCAACAGCCACTGTACCGTACACTAAGGTGATACAGATCAGGGCAACAACAGTTATGGTACTTTATTAGTATGAAACAAGTTCACAGGGCAATGGAGTCACAAGCACCTACAGTAGAGGAAATGTATGCTAATACTGACACTACCTATGCTGAGATTATGTAGGTTTCGGCCGATAGGTGGCATTTGTTGAATATAGGCTTCTCACATTAATACTGTACAGTGCAGTAAGAGCAGCAAAACTTAATATCAACAAACATACTGCATCACGAGAACACTTGACAATTTTACTGAAATTACAGTGGTATGGTAGACCATGCAGGTGCAGTTTACAGTTGTGCACTGTGAAGTACTGTATGTGCTAAGGTGGTCTTGATTTGAAAACTACTGTACGGCAAAATGCCAAGCAACCTTACACAAAGTTTTAACATTAGACATTTTGCTAAATAAATGGCAAAACACAAACATGGAAAAATATGGAAGGGGATGCTGGGTCAGGCACAGAAAAGGCAGTTACCAGGATGCAACACACACATTCTAGTGCAGAGGTGAAATACTGTACTGTGAGGGCACATGATGCATGGGATTGGAGAAACACATGATGTTTATGGTGTTGCAGTAAACTAAAGCACTTCTACAGTTTACTGTGTCATGCAAAAGGTAAAGTACACAGTGATACATACAGGTAGCAGGTTACAGTAGCTCTACAAACCTGAGTGTACGAGGCATGCATAATATGGGGATGGGTGGTTTGGCAGCTGGGAGGTGGGGAAGGGGTGATGAATGGTATGGGAGACTAACTAGTACTGTAAGAGTACAGTGCAACACTATAGCACTATAATACTGACATACCACTGAAAGGTACATCATTTACAGTATCTGCTCTTCAATACAGTGCAACTAACATGCACATGTAGTTACAATTTCACCATGAAGTTTACTGAAAGCATCTGTAGTCTGTGCTTTATGAACCATGATGGAAAAGTCGCAACTGTCCAAAGACAATACTTTTTTACTGTAACCATTAATGAGCTATGTCTTCCTTAACATGATGATGACTTTAAAGTTACCTTTAAAATGGAATAACAATAACAATGTCATCATTTCCTATCATCAATATGAGTACTTGAACAGACAATGCACTAAAAACAAAACCAACCTTTTGTTGAATTTCCTGAAACTGACGCTCTCTCTCCTTTCGATACTGCTCAATTTCCTCTTGAGCTTCCTCTTTGGCCTGCTTTAGTCTACGAGCCTTCCCTGGAAATATAAGGAAAACATATTCAAGGTGAAAAAAGATGTGCAATAAATCTGGTTGAACAAGGAAATCCTCACATACAATGCACTGAAGAAATGTATGCACTGACAATTAATATACATAAACTGTACTGTACTAATTATAATGTGTACATACTGTGCAGGACTGTTCTACACCTACAGTACAGGCATGTGCCTAAGCAAAAGAGTGGTGCAAAGTCACACTTTTGCATGCATTTAATACAAGTATACATGTAGATGTACATTCAAAAAGAATACATGTACAGTAAACTTACAAACAAGGATACATAAACTGTAGTAACTACAGTACACTGTACAGCATGGTACTGCACTTACTGTTCTGTTCAAGTTGCACACCCATGTAGTGTTTGACTGGATATGGTTGAGGGGATGTAGTGTTGGGCGATATTGACTTTTTTACAATCGCAATAACCGAACAAAACTTATCACAATAATTCAATATTCACGATAATTTTCATAAAGACAATTCCCCTTGAAGTTCGCTGCTTATTCAAGGTCAAGTTAAATCACAAGTCATCTTCCCGTCTTGCTGTTCTGCAAACAATGTGTGGGTTAAAATTGCGCGATGAAAAATAAGTAGGGTAAAATATTGCCGCTGCACCCCTACCCTATTTTATTTCTTCTCAGTTTACACCGTAAATTGTAACTAAAGTCTTTCAAAGAGTGAACTATAAAACGGAAATACTTCGAAGCCTGCAGATTTCTATGCATCTACTTGGCTATTTCACACCATCCTATCGTTTAAAACCTACACATTAACACAGTGTGTAGGCTCACATGTTTGTCTTTCAGTGTTACTGTATTGCATCATACTGCAGTAAGTAATGCATGCACACACTATATATATCTACGTAAATGTGTGTTTGATACTGTGCTCAAATCAATGGAGCTAGTATGGTACTCCCTTGAAGTGGACCTAAAGTCTAGACTTACAAGAATATACTGTATATTTTAGAGTTTAGAAAATGAATTTCATTCATTCAACTCCCATTGCCACAGCTTACTCCATTGCTGGGATATAAAATGTTGAAATTTATTCACTTAATTTTAAATAGTTGATTGCACAATAATGTGTGAAAGTCCTTCTTGTACAACTCACATGAACTGCTTTTGTTTCCTTTCGAAATTAAGATGTTTAAATAGGACATGGAACCAATTACAGTTCCCTTGCAATGTATGTTGTACAAAAAAAACTTGTATAGCCAAGTCACCCTATAAAAGTAAGACAGTGATCACATTTTGGCGCAAGGTGTAGTGGCTTCCCAAAAAACAAAGAACAGCAAAGACTGTAATTTGAGTAGTACAAGAATGACATCACAAGTTATTGTGCAATCCACCATTTTAAACTGAGTAAATAAGCTTCAACATTTTACAGTATATCTCAGCTCAGGAATGTCCTGTGAAGATGGGAGTTGAACCATTTGGTTGCATTTTTCAAGCTTTGTAACATATATTTTTGAAATTTAGACTTTAGGTACACTTTGAGTCAGTCTACTATGAAATCCAATGTACTGAACTTTTGTGCACAGCTCATGGGGGTCACTTTTCAGTCACCATCATCGCTTAAAATAAATCATACATTAATGTATGTAAGTAGTACACTTTCACACCACAGAAACTAACATGCATGTTTTATGAAAAAAGCCCCCATACTGCAAAATATCAGGAAACCACCATGACTGGAAATTATGTGGCACAGTTAGCGATGGAAAAATACTGAACTCCCCCTACCATGTGGCGTTTTCTTACGATGTACATAACCTTCTCGACAGTGCCGGTGCGTAGCCTAATGTATTGGTGTTAGCATATGTGTAATCCCAAATAATGCCAAGATGTCCTGTTTCTTTCAGTCAGTGGTTAAATGTGATCTTAAAGTGCTGGAAAATTACAGTTTCATGTTCATATTTGACCTTGGGAATTCTTGAGAATTTTTGCTTTTTGGCCTCTGGCAATTTCAGCTGGCCACTGATTTCTGACAAAACTCGTAGGGGTTTTCTGATAGATTAAATGCAACACCATGTGAAGTATCCAACCTTCCTAACTTGAGCTATCTTAAAACAAGGTTTTCAGAGTATGACCCCAGATGACCTTTGACCTCCACCATAAATAATAGGGTACTTCCTCTCACCATAAGTCATCCACATACTATGTATGAAACCTATCCAAACTTCCTTGCTCGAGATGTAGTGTTAACAAGGTTTTCAGACTTTGACCCTCGGTGACCCCAAATGACATTTGACCTCCACCAAAAACAGTATGCTTTGTACCTCTGAAGATTATGCATCCACATGCCATACATGTATGAAATCTATCCAAGTTTCCTACAGTGAAATATTATGTAAACAAGGTTTTCAGACTTTGACCCAGGGTGACCCCAAATGACCTTTGACCTCCACTAAAAATGATAGCATTCTTCCTCTTACCATAATGCATACACATACCAAGTATAAAATCTATCCAAGCTTCCTAACTTGAGATATCATGTAAACAGGGTTTTCAGAGTTTGACCACTGGTGACCCCAAATGACCTTTGACATCCACAACAAACAATAGGGTTCTTTCTCTAACCATAATGCATCCACATACCAAGTGCGAAATCTATCCAACCTTCCTAACTTGAGATATCATGCAAACAAGGTTTTCAGAGTTTGACCCCTGGTGACCCCAGATGACCTTTGACACCTACCAAAAACAATAGGGCTCTTCCTCTCACCATAATGCATCCACATACCAAGTATGAAATCTATCCAACCTTCCTAACTTGAGATATCGTGTAAACAAGGTTTTCAGAGTTTGACCCCTGGTGACCCCAAATGACCTTTGAACTCCATCAAAAACAATAGGGTTCTTTCTCTCACCATATTGCATCCACACACCAAGTATGACATCTATCCAAGCTTCCTAACTTGAGATATTGTGTAAACAAGGTTTTCAGAGTTTGACCCCTGGTAACCCCAAATGACCTTTGACCTCCACCAAAAACGATAGGGTTCTTCCTCTCAATATGGGACATCTACCTACCAACTTTGAGAACTGTCAGAGTTTCCCTTCTGGAGATATCATGTAAACAAGAAAAGTGTCACAAACACACAAGCACACGAACACACACACATACATACACACACATACCTGTTTACGGCGCCGATCGGGGACATACACAAATAATGTGCAAAGTGGGGACATCCTCTTCCTCCTAGTGAATCGGGGACAATTACAGGTTTACACACCAGGAAACTGGGGATACCGAAAAAACTACACACACATTTACACATGAATGAAGACTTAAAACATGCAATTGGGGTACTACCTCAGATCAATCTGTAAAGTTGCAGGCACATATGTGACACCCCACTTTGCATTATTTTAGGCATTCTAGAAACGGGGATATCCCCATTTCGCGGCGTATCCCCATTTCACTAGTATTTTTTCCTGTGTGTATCCCCGATTCACGCCCTAAACAGACCCACACACACACCATCATGACTGCATAGGTTTCTCTTTTCATCGAAACCAAAAACACATTCTGGAGACAGCAAGAAAAAATAATAATGCATTACAAGGCAAATTACTTCACATTTTTTTTTACAAGAAATTATCGTTTCTTTTTTTAATTCTTGTTATCGTATACCGATAAAAAGAAATTAACACATTAACCATAATTTTTGATACTGTACAGTATATCGTCCAACTCTAAGGGGATGTCAAATAAGTAGACTGAAGGTCTAGTACAGCAAAGGTTAACCAGATCCAAACTAACATCAAGTTCACGGAGACTGCACGTCTGCAAGGATATGGTTTTGATTAGAGTTTCCTGACTACTGTAGCAGACAATTAAACTAGAGAGCCCTTTACTGTAGTCTGGCAGACCTTCAGTCTAGCCAACCATTAGTCTAGTGGCCCTTCAGTCTAGCAGAGTGACCTTTGGACTACTGGCCCTCTAGTCTAGCAGACCTTTGTGGACTAGTGGTCCTTCAGTCTGGCAGACCATTAGACTAGTGGCCCTTCAGTCTAGATAGCAGACCTTTGGACAAGTGGCCTTCAGTGTACTGTAACAGACCTGGACAAATGGCATTATGGCCCTTCAGTCTAGTGGACTCTGCTCTACTGTATTCAGTATGGTAGTTGCCACGCATTATTAAAAATATGTTCATTTAAAAACAAAAATCACAATACAGTGTACACTACTGAGTACAGAACAGTATTTAGTAATTTCCATCTCGAATGTGTCTCTTTGACTGTCATGAAAACACAAAAGGACTCCCCTGCTCTGCACCATACATGTGATGTAAAAGGTGCACATCCTCTTGCATTGAAACTGCAGTAACGAAATGTTTTCATAGATGTACTATATACTGTTTTGTACACTACCAGTAATATTTGAATATACTGTACACTGCACATACCATACTGTACAACCTTATTTAACCTTATCAAAGAACGGTACAGTACAGTATGCTGTTCACTGTACAGTACTAACAGGAAATACTGTACAGTATGACGCTGGCAAAGTAAGGCCAGGGTTTCATTTCATTTATTTGTTTTTCACACCATACAGGTATACAAGCATAATATATATATAATATTTCCATCAATTTTGAATAAATCTGTTACAATGTGAAGGAAATAGAACAAAAAAACCCTCACGGCTTGACGAAGTGCTCTACTCCCTAAGGCGATAGCAAAAAAGAAAAGAAAAGAAAAAAACAAAAGCTAAACAAGATACTTCACTTACACTCCCCCCCCGGCACCATCATTGCTTTATACATGGCTACGAGTTACGGGCCTACTTTGGCACAATAAAGTAAAGCAAGGCTCCTGAAAGTTGAAAGTCAATAAGTACTTGGATATAGTTTGCTTAGGTTATACCTGAACGATCTGAGGCTTGGACTATCAATTACAGTCTTGGGTAGGGTATTCCAAAGATTAATAGCACGATGCCGAAGGCTCAGTTGAGAATGAGATGTGGGATAAACAGTATGTAGAAGAAGCTGAGGATTACGTGTATTATAACTGTGATCATTAGTATTGGTTGTGAAAAAGTTGAGAAGGCGGGTGGTAACATGTTGTGGGTGAAGCGACAGGTGAACGAAGCTATTCCTAGATTGATAATATCGTTAAGTTTTAATACAGTAAGTTCAACATTTTGAAAAGAGGATCAGTGTGATCACGTGGACCAGAGTGACAAATATGTCGAACAGCCCTTTTCTGTAAAAGAACAAGACTATTTAAGTTACACTTTTTGGTACTAGACCATACGCTACTGCAATATGTGAAATGCGGATAAACTAAAGTAAAGTACAAGGTACTGTACGAAGGACACTTCTGGGAAGGATGTATTTAAGCCTACCGATAATACCGACTCCTTTTGCAACATGGAAGGATAAATAATGAATGTGTTCATGCCAGGTTAGTTTGGAGTCAATAATTACTCCTAAGAATTTAATTTTATTAACTAAGTCAAGTTTGTCACCGTTTATATAAATGTTGAAATTGTGATGATTGTTACACTTATAGTTATTAAAAACCATAAACTTTGTTTTACTAATATTTACGGATAGCTTATTTACCGAAAACCAATTACAGTAATTTTTAAGTTCAGTACAAACAGTATTTTCCAAGCGATCAGGGTCGTCATCAGAAAAGAAAATATTTGTATCATCAGCAAATAAAATGAGTGAAGACCTTTGAGAAACAGCTGTTACGTCATTTACATATACAGTAATAAAGAGGAGTGGGCCAAGAATTGAACCTTGTGGAACCCCACAACGAACAGTAGCCAGATCAGAGTCAGCACTTTTAAAGTGAGTGTACTGTTTCCTGTAAGTCAAATAACTTTTACACCAATTAAGTGAGAGTCCTCTAATACCGTAGTGTGAGAGTTTGGTCAATAAAATACTATGGTCGACGGTGTCAAAAGCTTTTGATAAGTCTAGAAATATACCAATTGAAGTCTGTCTATTTGCGATAGCTTTATTTAGTTTGTCAAGAGCATCAGCAAGAGCAGTTTCGGTAGAATGACCTGGACGGAAACCATATTGACAATTAGAGAGGACTTCATGCTTGCTTAGAAAATTTTGGACTCTGTTGAAAACTAGCCTTTCTAGAATTTTGGAAAGACAGGGCAACACTGAAATTGGCCGATAGTTTACAAACTGATTTTGATCACCTTTTTTGAACAATGGAACAACTTTAGCCACTTTCAGCTTTTCAGGGAAGATGCCTTCCATGAGAGAAGCATTGAAAATATGTATGAGAGGCTTTGAGATGAATGGGATTACTTTTCGAACAATGGCAGGACGCAGACCGTCGCTGCCAGCTGATTTTGTGGGATTCAAACAATCAAAGGCAATCTTTACAAATTCATCATGGCTAACAGGGGAGAAAAATAAAGAATAAAGGTTACTACCGGCTAAGTAGTTTTTCATGGGAGAAACATAAGGAATATCTTCAGCAAGCGAAGGAACAAGATTGATAAAGAAGTCATTAAATGCGTTAGCAATGCTTACTGGATCTGTAAAAGACTTATCGCAATCATTTAATTTATCAGGATAAGAAATAGTGTTTCTATCCTTATGCAGAATGTCGTTTATATGTTGCCAGGTGCTTTTAGTGCCATGTTTTGAATTGTCAAATAAATCCTTGTAGTGCATTTCCTTTGCAATACGAATAATATGTGTTAATTTGTAACAGTACATTTTGTAGTTTTCTTTGTTTTCTTGTGTTGGTTGTTTAAGGTAACGCTTATAAAGCTTATTTTTACACTTGATCGATTGAAGTATGCCTGTAGTGGTCCAAGGTTGCTTTTTCTTCCTTCTTTTACCTATTTTAATTAAAGGAAAAGAGCTAGTATAAATTTCTTGAAAAGTAGCAAGAAAGGTATCGAATGATATGTTAACGTCACTCTCCCTATAAATATGATCCCAACTGACAAGTGAAATGGATGAAATAAAGCTTTGGACATTTCTAGTTGAATAGTTCCTACAATACATTGGCAAAGTGTTAACACTACTAGACTGAATGGAGGTGTGAATGAAAATTGGGAAATGATCAGTGATATCAGTTACTAAAATCCCAGACTTATCAACCATTATACAATGATCAATATGGTTCACATTGGTAGGATATTGTCAATCAAAGATTTAGAGCTATTCGTAATTCTGGTTGGTTTACTAACACATGGGCTGAAACCGCAAGACACAATATTGCTTAACAACTCAGCTGAGGTAGGCTTACAAAGATCAACGTTAAAATCCCCCATGACAAAACCGTAATTTGAGTGGGAAGATATATCACTCAAAATCATGTTACACAAGTGATTATAGAAATTTGCAAGACTCCCAGTGGGTGGTCGATAAATTACCCCAATAACCACCCTTTTGGTAACGTTTGGTACGGAAATTTCAATGAAAATACTTTCTACATCATTATTTACGAATGACAAGTCATGCCTCACTTCAAATACAAAATCATTCCTTATAAAGAGGCACACGCCTCCTCCCCTTTTAACCTGACGATGGTTTTCAACAAAACAATACCCTTCTAAGTGAATCAGAGGAGAGGTGTTTTCCTTTAACCAAGTTTCCGTAAAGCCTAGGGCTGTAAAGTTATGACTTAAAAGCAAAAGATAATCCTGAATATTAACAAAGTTTCGAATGAGACTCCTACTGTACTGTTAAGATGAAAGATATTGAAGCCATTACTTGAAAAATCATTAAATTGGTCAATACTAAGATACCTTGATTCAGTGATACTGTACATCCAGTGTTATTTGCGTCGGTTATACTATCAAGATCATTGGCAGGTACAACACTATCGGGCTCATAGAAATCCCGTGAGGAGCTAGAGTGACTAAAAGGTAGACTTCTTTCAGAGCAATATGGCTTGCAGACACCCTTAGGTGTGTCTGAATTTAGAGAACATGCTTCATGGTAGTACATTTGACATTCTGAACAATTTGAATGATGGTTTCCATTAGGTTTTATACCACATGGGCACTCACTCCTCAAACTCATGCATACTTGTTTGTGGGGTTCCTCGTCCAATACTGTAGTCCCAGGCCCTCAGGATAATGGTCTTGTGATTCCCACTCATTGGGCACCAAAAATGAAATTTGCTTTGAGTCCGGTATTAAACAGTAATTAATATTTCCATCTGTGATTAGCCAATAGTGTAATCGACATGTGTACAGTAGGTCAAGTAATGATACAGTATCTAATTAAATACTTAAATACTACTATACTATAAAACTAAATATTACCTACAGTAACTACCAATATCACTGACTGGCAAAATAACATAACCAATCAAAGCATCCCCCAATGAGGCTCAAGTGTGCACTGGACTATGTGGTAGATGCCTTGCACAAGGATGAATCGATATCATATTACATTTATACAGATCAAAGGCACCAAAGTACAAGTATACAGTATACGTACATGTATAAAAACAATACATACATGTAAAAATTTGTGATATCGGGACAAAGAGTGAATAAACTTATTGATGTTAGGAATCAAATGTGCTGGGCAGGCATTAGTGTGGGGAAAGAATGATGAAAATCTGCCCCTTACTGTAAGGGTAGTCAGTCGTTTGCTGATGGTCTAAAATAAGGGGGTTACAGTTCAAGAGGGGATCTTGAGGTTCCTGATCTCCTGAATCATGATGGGTCTTGCTAATACTATGGTTACTCAGGGTAAGTCTGCAACCTGGCTACCTTGTGCTCTAAGCTAAATAGTGGTGAAAGCTTGCAGTCAAATTGGTCAAACCCCTCTAATGGGAAAATGGGTTGCTTTTGAACTAAATTTGGCATTAATCCTACCACTGTACTTTATACTTACTCTCATCACATTTGTCTGGAACAGTGATTCTCAAACGTGACCCTTAGGGCCGCATGCAACCCCGGACCCTGTCGGTGCAGTCCCTGAATTGATTTTATGTTTTGAGAAAAGTCATATCTGACATGAAAAAGCTTACGTAGCAAAGTAGGATGTAAAATTAGGAAACATAAAGCGACTACTTGACTCTCTCCAAGTTTGCTCTTCTGATGGAGTACTAGCAGGGCTGGAGTCAAGTCCACCCAATCTGAGTCTAAGTCCCTGTATCCAAGTATGAGTCCTGATGTTGGAGTCAGAGTCCCCGAGTCCTTAATGTAAGGCCACCTAGTCAACATGAAAGTGACAAACAAAAGGTGAACAACTGTATTTAGGTCCAAGCCATAGTAAACAAAGTAACAAATATTTATTTTTAAATTCTGTATTCTTTCCAATTTATCCTTCATTTTTATTTTACCTGATACTGTATGTTTCAATCATGAATGACAGTCCATACTCTACCACTGTCTAAATACCATTTCTTAAGGAAACTTTATGACACACTGTAGCATGGAGGGAAAAAATCGGAAAACGAGAAGCTCCTTGCCAGGAAATTTTGCAACTCGCAGGAAATCTTGCCGCGTTTAAAAAACAAAACAAAAAAAAAGGTCTATAACGATGTGAGAAATTAGAATGATTATAAAACCAACATGAAGCAAAATAATTGATCGCTTCTCTAGTTGAAACCTTTAAGAAATAAACATTTTAATTTACTGTACTACAGTAGCTTAACAAGAGTTAATGTGTGTTATTCTTTTATTTATAACTGAATCCTTCGGTCAAACACTCGCAGCCTTCGATCCACACCCACGCACCTCTAACAAATCTCACATTCACTGTACGCACGGCTAATGCAGCACAGACTACAGGAAGTGAAATGAGTCAGATAATCTCATCAATAGCATGAGCAAGACGTGGGTGAGATAGCTCTGCACTGTGTTGTCGCTATGTTCAGCAACAGATTTTCGCGTCCAAGAATTTTTAGGGGATTAGTTAAAGGTTTCATTTGGAGATTGATTCTATTAAATAAGACCTAAGTTTTGACAAGACTTTTGCCAGTAAAGCATTAATCAAATAAATTGAGTGGTAATGTTTTGGCGTAATACATTGTCAAGCCTACATAACGATACATGTAGTGAACACACTGTGATGATTTAGCTCATTGCATTACTGCAATGAATGTACATACTGCCATTCTGTCAGGCTTCTAGGGGCAAAGTCTAAACAGTTTTTGACCAATAAGACAGCTGTATACTGATGCTATTTGCTTTCTTGTGTGATTCAACCAGGGTCAGCATTTTCCCTGGAAAAATTGTTTTTCCCGCTAAGCGGTAAAAACCAGGGAAAAACTGGTAAATAACGGTAAAAACCACTTCCATTCTGAACACTGTTATTACATGTCTGTTACATGAAGGGTCTACAGTAGGCATAATACTGGTCATGACAGGCATATAATTGAATATATACATGTATAGTAGACAGTAAACTTAGCTTCATTATCTCAATACATAGCATGTACTGAGATTTTGTCACACTAGTACAGTGTAGCTGGGCCACTAGCATATTCTTTTCAGCATGATTATTTTACGATTATTTCATTCGCTGTTTATGACCCTATTTTGAGAGCAAGTACTGTAGTTTTGATGTAGAGGACAAAGATGTGTTGTGTAAGATTTGTACTTGCTGACTTTGGATGACTTACATGCCTTGTTAAGGATTTTAGTTTACTGTAGTGGTCTTATTTACCCAGATGTGTCTGAAGAGATGTTGGATTCACTCTTCTAACAGGTAGCATAATGTGGCTGAGAATTACAGAGGTTTGTAGTCTGCGTTTCAAGAAGCTGTGTAGGCCAAGTTTCATGTTTGCCTATGTTGTTAGTACAGTATGTGGTACGTAGGCTAGGCCTATACTAATCATGCACACCGGAGCAGGCCAAGTCGGCTGCGAACCAAATCAGCCTAAAGACAACTCGGCCCAAAGTCAACTCGGCCACAAACAACTCAGCCCCAGCATGAAAAATCTGTACTACTGTAGAGAGTGTGTTTGCCTCGTTGTTAGGACAGTATACGTATACCAGGAGTGCCCAACTAGTCGATCGCGGTCTACTGGTAGACCACGGACTGATCCCAAGTCGACCGGGAGGGCTGTAGGAAAAAATAAAAACAAAGTTTTTTTATGTGTAACTGTATGACAGTGTATGTTTGTTTTATTATAACAAATTGAGAACCTAGCTGGTGCAACGGGCCGTCTTTAGTGCATAAAATCGCACACATTAAGAGTACCAGACTACCCATACATATTCACTGTTTGCGATGTTGACACTGGACCACTATAACTCAGGAGGTTGGCTACTTGAAAAGTATCTACAGTATCTTTGGTCAAAAAAGGTTGAGCACCCCTGGTTTATAGGCTACAGTAGGCTTAATCCTCAGCACTTAGGCACATGTATAGTCAGTCGCAGATAGCTCCCTATACAGGGTCCTTACACTTTTAGCAAAGCTAGGACCTAAAGTCTAATTTACTGCCATTCGTTTTCCTTTCAAAATCTTACACTTATTTTGTAGTTTTTTTTTATCACTTAAACCTCTGAAAAGTTCCGAAAATTTGAAATAAAATCATCAACTTTGCCACTTCATAAAACTTTACTGTAGCTTTCGAAATTGTTGTTGACATCTTCTGAATGCCGTGTGCGTAACATTGTGATGTCATGCACAAAATTTTGATTACTGTATTTCCTATACATACTGTACATATGGCAAACATTCTATACTGACGTAACGATATCTAGTCATTAGCATACTTATGTAAAAAAAAGTTCCATAGTCGCACAGTAAATTTTACGGCACGAAAAAGTTGCTGATTTCATTTCACGTTTTTTGGACTTTCCAAAAATTCTCAGTGATCAAAAACAGCTGCAATATGCGTGTAAGATTGGAGAAGAAAAGTCCAGGTAGAAAATAAGGATTTTTCTTTCAAAATTTGCTGTGAGTAGAAAGACAAATTCAACCATTACACAGGCGGTATCCAGTCAAAACATCCCTTTACCAAAACCTCTCCACTTTTTGGCTACCAAAATGTCCCCACTTTTTACCAAACTGTCCCCATGTTATATTACATATGTAATACAAAAACCTCCCTGCCTATGAATGATACATATGATAGAACCTCTTTGAACTTTAATAAAGAGTTTTAATTGTAATTCATTTATTGCAGATACTTGGGAAATCATTCATAGCTTTTTGGTACTGAACAGTAATATCACCACACAAATAAACTAGTCAGCGTCAAGCTACTGTAGGCCTAACTGCAGCTAGCCACTGTCACTTATTACACAGGTACATTCTCACTGCAATAGGGTCATTCCGTGTCAAATCACCGGAGGGTGTTGCTTGACCGACTCAAAAAATTCCCAAAATATTTGTATGTGTAGACAATCATGAAAAAAGCATGTCCTGAAAATTTCAGCAAAATTCCTTCAACTTTGACCGATTTAAAATTCGTTGAAGTTTTGCAAATCGGTGGCAAAATGACATTTTGGCATTTTTGCCAATTTTGAGGGCCTGTTTTTCAACAAATACACATCCCACCACCCTGTAATGATATTAACGTAATTAGACTATCCCATAGAACAGGTTTCTGTAATATGAAGCTTTTCAAATGTTGTTTTGTGGAGTTATGGCTTCCTAAAATGGCCAAAATTTGCATTTTTGACTATTTTCGCCACACAATTGGTCACATTTAGGGATCAATATCTCTGTAAGTATAACACCCAGAGCCCTGTAATTTTTTGGGGTAGTTGTCTGGTACACAGAGAATACAGAACGTAATTTTCAGGAATTTCTTCAGATGTGATTTGAAGGAATGGTACCTCAAAAATGCCATTTCGCACTGATTTGCCGCACCCGGAGCATTTTTGGAGACACAAAAATCACTGATGGAGACATGGAAAGTCATTGCATTTTTGGTTGTTTATTTGGGTTACAAATTCTTACAAAACACAAAGTTTCATAGTTCTAGGTACTTCTGTTATTTATTTATTACCTTGCAAAATTGCTCCGTCGCACAAAATGATGCATCTTTGGGGTCAAAAAGGTCAATGTGGGTCAAGTTCAAAAATTCTGATAATTTTTTTCTGGAAAGATATATCTATCCTCTGTATGATATTAAAAAATCCTGAGGGTTAAATTCCTAGATGTTTTTTAAAAATATATATATATTAATGTATATATATATATATAGACGGAAAGGTACAGTATGTCACAAATCGCCTAGCTCGAACAAACAACTTACGTCTCTGGCACAATTACTGCACTTTTCTCGCCAAATTTGTCTGTGTCGAGACTTTTGATCATAAGGTACCTCAAGGCAGCCCTTTTTCCCGAATAATTTCACTTGGCATTGTCTGATGGATGAAATTTCGATGGAGTAACAGTCAGAGGATGGTAGCTGCTGATAGAGAGCATTCAGCACTTCCACACTATATAATAAAATACCCCTAAAATATTCTCTAAAGTTCTCTTAACTTTCTGAATTTCTTCCAAAATTTGTCATTATGGTTCAGATTTGATTATTACAAATCTTACAGATACATATTAGCATTAATATGCAAGATTTTTTAAAACAGAAATTCATAAAATTTGAAAACCTTTGAAAAGTGGAAGGGCTTGCATTTACTATGAGCATTTGTGGCAGTTGAAGACTGTAAAACAGTTACAGTTCAACTGTCACAAGTGCTTGTAGAAAATGCTAGCCCTTCCCAGTGTTCGCACTAAGGCGTGGGATTGCGGGAATCCCGCTTTTGTCTTTCAAATCCCGCACATAATTAAATCTAATGCGGGAAAATCCCGCACACCTTCTCCGCTCCTGCACATAAATAAATCATAAGTGGGCAGCTGTTGTTCTGAATCCAGCCAAAATTCCAGCGCACTTCTCCGCGGCTGTGATTGTACAGAGAAATTGCAATGATAATACGCACAATAAATTGCAATAAAGAATCGTTCCCAAGCAAGCGGATCGCAAGTTCTCCAAGCTGAACACTGATTATGGTAGCAAAAAATATCATCGTAATCTAGCCATTCACAGTGCAGCTCTTATATGCTGGCTGCTGGTTGTATAAATAAGAGCGAATCTGATTGGATTGAAATTCAGTCACAGTCCCAGGGTTGCAAACGCAACGTTGCATCGTGTACAGTACGTTTGGTTACACACCTGTAGAGCTGTAGTGCACTGTGGAGTCTTACATGTGTAATTGTGTTGAATATGTATAGTATGTACTTTCTTCATTTTACGTCGTACATTGCTCTCGTTAATTTCTGATCGTATGTGTATCTCCAATGAAGTTCACTCATATTTTCCACTTCAACTTCAAGTTCACGGATTTATACTTACTCATTCTTCAGAAGGAAAACACTCAGTGACGAATTGGAGCTGTATCGGAGGAGGCTTTGAACTTGGAGAGAAGCACTAACGTTAGTGACACGCATTAACTGCTGTTAACAGCAAGTAGTACCTCTTGCGTGGGGAGTAGTTTTGTGATGGCGACGGAAATCCCGCTCAAGAAGAATTTATGGGAGGGATAAGGTCCCGCCTTGATTTTGAAAATCCCGCACAAAAAAATTTTTAGAGAGCGAATTCCCGCACAGTTTCAATTCCTTAGTGCGAACACTGGCCCTTCCACTTTTCAAAAGGTTTTCAAATTTTATGAAATTTAATGTTCAAGAATTGTTCATATTGATGCTAATATATATCTGCAAGATTTGCAATAATAAAAACTGAACCATAATTAACAAATTTTGGAAGAAATTTAGAAAGTTAAGAGAACTTTAGAGAATATTTTAGGTGTATTTTATTATATAGTGTGGAAGTGCTGAATGCTCTCTATCAGCCGCAATCCTCTGACTGTTACTCCATCGAAATTTCATCCATCAGACAATGCCAAGTGAAATTATTCGGGAAAAAGGGCTGCCTTGAGGTATCTTATGATCAAAAGTCTCGACACAGCCAAATTTGGCAAGAAAAGTGCAGTAATTGTGCCAGAGACGTAATTTGATTGTTCGAGCTAGGAGATTTGTGACATACCTTTCCGTCTATATATACTACATAGTAGGCCTATATGGTAGGTATATGGTATACTATACAATGTTAAGGGGCGCCTGTGGCCTTGGCCTACAGTATATATTAATTACCCTAGGCCTATGTATGCGGAAGCAGGAAAATTCGGCCACGAACCAATCGGCCTAAAGACAACTTGGCCCCAAGCAATTTCGGCCTACAAGCAACTCGGCCACAATTTCTGTAGTGTGTAGTATAACTTAGGCCTAACGTTACACACATTATACAGTACACAATGCTTCGAACGCCTAGACATGTATGTCATAGGCTAACGTTACACTAAGTAACAATAAGCACTACAATTGTGTAGGCTCCGAGACAAAACTTAACTTTCCCTCCATTTGTGACGCAAATACAAACAATAAAGCACCATCTTCACCACTGACCATCATACAATCGTGATAATCTTAATACTTACGCTTTCTGGCATCAGCAACCCTTTCGGCAGCCTTTTTCTCCGCTTGCAACAGTTGCTGTATACCTGGTGTTTGAGCCGCCATATTGAATGATGATAACGTCATATTGCACGTGACGTAGTGTATTACGTAATCACAGGAGCTAGCCGTATGCCGCAGCGCTCGTGCCTGGCCGATGATACTACAGGAGGTGTTAGCGCGTTGAGTCGTGGCATGTGCCAAAATAATCACAGGCAAAGGATTCTGGAAGTATTTATATGGATATAAATTAACATATGAAGCTCTTGAACAACTTTTTACGGTAACCGCAGTGCGAACTCCGCCTCGAAATTACGAATTTAGTCATTTCCGTCCGCTATTCACTGAGGCCCAGCAGATTGAGACGTGACTCGCTTGGAAAATGCTTGCTCCGTTAGTAATAACGTCGTTACGTTACTTGATCATACTGCTCGATCTCTCGGACTGTATTTTTTCAGAGAGTACAACACCCTGCATCATGGTTTTTCATTCAACATAGGCTTTCGCTACGAAAAAGGGGGAGGAGGATAGCAGTAGTAAGAGCAGGGAGCAGTGGCAGCTCCCTTAGGGTGCATTTACACTAGATCCGGATCTGATCTCCTGCGCGGGGTCAGATCCCCTGCTCGAGATCAAATTTGTAGTGTAAACGCAGATCAGATCCGGATCTGATCGCCCTATTTTGATCCTGGTAAGAGGGGAGGATCAGACCCCGCGCAGGCGATCAAAACTTGTAGTGTAAACGCTCCCCGGATCAACGGTGACCCGAGATCAACGGTAATTCAACGTACATTATTTGGAGGTCACTTCTGCAAAAACACTCATTATGCAGGGAGGTGGATCAGAGTACGAGACAAGTGTAAATGCACCAGGATCAAGCCATACACGTAATTCGATATGCTGATAACATAGGGCGATCAGATCCGGATCAAGTGTAAATGCACCCTAAGAGCGTGGCAAGGGTGCAAGGCCAAAAAGAGCCAATTTCAACTTGAAGGCTGTTTTTTTTCGGATATCAGACAATTGGTGTCATGATGATCACGCGTTGAGAACTGGTTACAAAGCAGCCGTCATTTATGGCCAAGGAGGTTGTAAGGCGAATCCGAAGTCTTTTCATGCTTATGTCAGGTCTAAGCAAAAGTTAAAAAGGGTGTTGGGCCTCTCCAAGGTAACCGATACATATTAATTTAAAGTGATCATCAGGATACGGCTAAGTTGTTAACTTATTTTGTATCTGTTTTTATCAAGGAATCATTCTGGAAACTTGTATGAACGGTTCTGATTGCTCATCTAAAGTCAGTGATGGTGTTTTTCGCTGAGGAGCTGTAGTGGTTTGTAATAAATTAAAGAGTTTAAAGGCTAGTAAGGCCCCAAGGCCAGATGGGACACATCAGCAGCCATTCTTCATGCCCTGAGATTTTGTCAGTTCCTTTTCACATTATTTTTTAGAAGTGTCTGGATTCCTGCTGATTGGCGGGAAGCTAGTGTTACTCCAAAGAAAAAAGGGGGTGGGGGATCGGAGCTTGCCTTGTAATTGGTCAGGATGGTGAAGTGCTGTGTGTTTTCTCTTCTTGGAAAGAGTCACAAGTGGTGTACAGCAGGTATCTGTTCTTGGCCTAATTTTTTCCTTAATTTTAATTATTGATATTGACAGCTCTCTCACATCTGGTATTAGTAAGTTTGCTGATGGTCCTAAGCTCTATAGGAAGGTTAATTAGTGACAATGATGGTGCTTCATTGCTGCGAAAAGACTTGGGTAGGGTTTTTCATGGTCTCAGACTTGGCAAATGTCTTTCATGCAGGGGCGTCAATCCGTATTCAAATGTGGGGGGGGGGGGGGGCGGGGGTCATACATTACTTAGCACAAACCATGATCCCATTGGCTTTGAAGAGGGGTTGTCTTCCTATAGGCCATTTCCTCCTCCTCCCCCCCCCCCCCTTATGATGAATGACGCCCTATTCTAATAAGAATTATCATTTCAAAGTTAACATAACCATCACAGATGATCTGCCAGGTGAAATACACGGAGTCCACGGATTTACTTCAAGATGTTATCTTCACCATGACCCAAAATACCTGATAAATGTGTCGTCCTGGGGTAGGGTTTAAGGGAAGGGGCATCCCCCTCCCCTTTGAGAAAATTTTGTTAATTTAAGGCTGCTTAGGTGCAAAACGGTGCTATCTTTTGGATATTTTTGGAGCTGATCATATATGGCTGAAAAATGTCCACAATTTAGTAGACTTCTAATTTTTCCGACTGGCTGGATGTTTTTACTAACTGCAGTAAATTGCACTTTTTATGCCCCCTGTGTTTTTGTATACAGCAGTGGGGATCCTTCCTATGTCACTATATGAAGGTGTCATCGGGGGGAGGGGTCTAAGAAATTTTTGTTAATTTAAGGTTGCTTAGATGCAAAATGGTGCTATCTTTGGGATATTTTTGGAGCTGATCGTAGTATAGCAAAGGTGTGAAGGACTAGCAAGGGCGTTTTCAGAATGCTTTTTAGTCGTAAGTGTATTAACATTCACTATATATACCGATAATGGCTTCGCCGAAGCGCTCAGTAAAAACTTTTGAAAAATGTTTAACGGCAACAACATACTTTCAACCTTTATTATGCTACAAAGTAGACTGAATGAAGTGGCGTACCCAGGATTTTTCTCAAGAGGTGGGGGGGGGGGCGGGAGCAGGCAGTGTGTTGTGTGACCAACGGCCTAGGGAGGGGTCTGAGGGGAGGGGAGGCCCTCTTCCCTTTGAAATTTTTTGAAAAATTAGGTGACTGTCCTTACATGCAATCTGGTGCCACATATGTTACCTTTTGAAGTAAAGTTTGTGTTAAAAATTTACATTTTTTAGGAACTAAAACATAGACATCAGTGAGGGGGGCATGGCCCAACGGGGTGTCCCCCTCCCCCTTTGAAAAATTTTCGAAAAATTAGGTGTCCTTACATGTAAGCTGGTGATAAATATGCTACCTTTTGGAGTAAAATTTGTGTTAAAAAATTTACGCATTTTTAGGAACTAAAACATAGGCATCAGTGAAGGGGGCAGGGGCTTCAATCCGTATTAAAATGTGGGGGGGGGGGACAGGGGGCATACATGACTTAGCACAAATTAATACCGTGGGGTTTTGAAGAGGGGCCGTCTTCCTATAGCCCTTCCCCCCCCCCCTTATGATGACTGACGTTGTCCTATTCTAAAAAGAATTATCATTTCAAAGTTAACATGACCATCATAGATGATCTGCCAGGTGAAATACACGGAGTCCACGGAATTACTTCTAGATGTTATTTTCATCATGTCCCAAAATAGCTGAAACAAAGCTTCGCAGCGTGGATCATTGTCGGAGATCATGGGCCCGACCAGTCCCGTTGCTAGGGTGATATATTTTGGCGTGTGAAGGTCCCAAATTCCGACCGGCTGGATGTTTTTTCCAACTGAGTGGAGGCGTTTAAATTGCACTTTGTTATGTGCTCTGCGTTTCGTATACAGCAGTGGGGATCCTTTTTTTGTCACTACATAAATGTGTCGTCTTGGGGGAGGGGTCTAAAGGAGAGGGGGATCCCCCTCCCCTTTGAGAAATTTTTGTTAATTTAAGGCTGCTTAGGTGCAAAACGGTGCTATCTTTGGGATATTTTTGGAGCTGATCGTACATGGCTGGAAAATGTCCATAATTCAGTGAATTCTAATTTTTCCGACTGGCTGGATGTCTTTACTAACTGCAGTGGCGGCGTGTAAATTGCACCTTTTTTATTCACCCTGCGTTTGTATACAGCAGTGGGGATCCTTCCTTTGTCACTATATAAAGGTGTCATCCTGGGGGAAGGGTCTAAGGGGAGGGGGTGTAGCCCTCCCCTTTGAGAAATTTTTGTTAATTTAAGGTTGCTTAGATGCAAAATGGGATATCTTTGGGATATTTTTTGGAGCTGATCGTAGTATAGCAAAGGTGTGAAGGATTAGCAAGGGCGTTTTCAGAATGCTTTGTAGTCGTGAGTGTATTAACAATCACCATCTGCAGGCGCGGATCCAGAAATTTTGAGGGGGGGGGGCAAGATGGAAAATCTCATGGACACCGAAGGTTCACCACGAGCGCGAAGCGCGAGTTCCTACGCGTGGTGTCCAGGGGCCCGCGATAGGGCCCCTTCGGGGTCCAGGGGGCGAAGCCCCCGAAAGCTCTCGCAGTATTGTATTTTAAGAGCACAGAAATCGGCTCCAGTTCTTATATCAGTGAGATTTTATACCTTTTCATGTTGCATGAAATTTGATGTGTATGGCTCAGTATAAGTTACTATATATGTACCTGCAGAAGTTCCGGAGAATCTAAGTTATCTTAAAATTTACAGGCCAACATTATGAGCCCATGCAGGTAACTTGAAATGATTTTGCCATAATGAGTGTTTTATTTTCGTTATACGGTATTCAGGTATAAGGACGTCAGATGAAACAATTGCCCGCGAAAATCTGAATTTACATTTAAAAACATTGCTATTACAAACTGTGTCAATTCCCTTTATGTGTGTCTATCAATTAGAAGGTGGGTTCGATACTAATTTTTCAGTTCTCATAAGAAGAGGAGGGTGAAAAAATGAATATCAGTTGCTTTACATCCTTACAATGCTGGCTCCTCTGAAATCACGCTTATGCACATGAATAATTGGCTTATAGTAGAACCCCACCGATGAGTAATGCGAATAGGTTTGGGACCTTATTGATAGCAAAAGGAGGAGTTCAAGGCTAAAACTACGCAGATCAAGCGAAAATCAAGAAATATTGAGAAGACTTTGCAAAAATCGTGAAAGATGTCAAATGATTTTTCGTAAAAAGTGATAAAAATAAATCCATCACTCAATAAAAACATACCTCTCTCCGTAAGCGTAAACAATTGCGCGTGAAGCGCGCCGAAAAATTTCGGTTTAGAGCCTCCCGGGAGCTCTGCATTAATTGTACACTGAAAAGGAGGGGGGGGGGGGAACAGGACTCTCACAACCTGACGTTCATATGGGAGGAGAGATGATATATCACCTTCTTAATGGATTTCTGAAGGGTATACCCTTCAGAATCTATGACCGATGGTGCCGGCGGGAGTTGGTGATAGGGGGAACAGCAGGTAACTGCTAAACCGTGCCTTTTTAGGCAGTGGGATTTTGTATACGCTATATACAAGAGTGGGAGAGCCTTTTCTTGTTAGTACATGAGAGTGCAATCCCAAGAAGGAGTTTACCCTCCCCTTTGAGAAATGTTTGATAATTTTAGGGAGCCTATATGCAAAATGGTGGTATCTTTGGGTCATTCTAAAGTGATTGTATGTTTAAAAAATGTCCACAATTTAGTGAATTCTAATTTTCGTTCAGGTGAAAAAGGGGAGTAAGAGACGGTTAATATATTGTCTTCAAACCTCCTAAAGTCCCAGGAAAAAATCATGGGCGTGGATCCATCTCCAAAAGTGTGTAGGGGGGGGGACTTTTCCACATTTGTGAATCGCCGTCCTGGTGGAAGAAGCAGTGGTGGTAGCCAGAATTTGCGTCACGGGAAGGCAATAATTTTTGTGATTGTCGGCATGTTGGAGGGGTCTAAAGGAAATTTTTCTAGAACTGAATGCCCTCAGATGCGATTTGGTGCAACAAAAGTGTAGGATTTTTAGGTTATTTTTCTTCTAAAAATTTCGTTTTCCTAGGCATAATTGCAGTCTGTTCTATCATTTTTGAAAAAGTGAGGGGGACTTTTTGACGATGTCCCCCTTCCAAAAAAGTGAGAGGGACGCGTCTCCCCATTCCCCATGATCCACGCCCATGAGAAAATTGTACACGCAATTATACTGTACCTGCGTGGAATCCACAGAAACATTCTTGGACTATAATAAAATATTTCCTTTACATTTTAAATGGATATCCAAGGTTGACAGAGAACAGTATAGCGCCTCCCGAGAGCTCTGAATTAGTTACAGTATACAAAAGAGGGACCAACGGGATTCTCACTACCCGACATCCATATGGGAGGAGATATATATCACCTTGTCTTTTCAAGTATAGCAAGAGGGATGGTGGACAGGCAAAATTCGTTTCAGAAAAGATTTTCGTCGCTATTGAACGTCGCGGTAAAATGTTTGGAAAATAAGGCCATTACGTACTTTCAATCTTTCAAACCATGTGCTAGACTAGATTAGTCAAAGATCCCATAATGATGAATGCCCTACAGAGAAAGAAATGTACTTTTTAGAAAAATGTTTGCATTTGAATAATTTCTTGCGTCATAGCTTTGTCAGTGGTATATGAAATCGGGTGCAAACCCTGTCGTTTGCGCGCAAAGCGCGCCGAAATTTTGAATAAGATATTAGTCCATGACAAAACCTGCATTAAGAACCTGCATCGGACACTGTCATTTTCCTACCAACCTATGCTATTCAGAAACGAATCTTCTGACTGAGAATTCTTAAAAAGCACTTTTGCTCCTTGGTTCCCCCGTGAGTTACCGAAAGCTATTAAAAATAAGGACAACTCTGACACAAGGCTTGACGCTAGCGGAGCGTGCGAAAATTTGGAATTTGTCAAGAATTTCCAAAACTTATGATAGTTTGAGAACATTTTGTGAAAGAAAAGGGTAAGAACAAGTAAACCAATCATCAAAAATACATCTCTCCCTCCACCCTCCACAGAAATCTGTAGCTTAAACGACTTTTGTCACCATTTTAAAAAATTTCAAGAATCGATGGGGGAGGGGGACACACGTCACCCATTGCCCACTGTGCCGACGCCACTGTCTGTAGCTTAAAAGCCTTTTGAGTTCATTTTAAAACTTTTCAGACAGTTTCGAAATCGAATAGGGTATGCACGCCGCTACTTTGCCTGCAGCAGCTGGTACCACTGTGCACAATAGCACGTCACCTGACAGCTCGTCTTCTGTAGTCATTCTGCTAGGTCTGCATGGCGAAAACTTTGCCTCTCAATCCCTTTAGATTACAAAAACTTTCACTCTTTAACACAAAATTGTTACTGATTCCAGTGCAGCTAGCAGGGCCCATACTGCACATGTCACGATGTTTACTTATTTAGATCTTAAGTCAAGGATCATTACTCAGCTATTCACCTGTTTTCGAACATTATGTGAAAGATATCTAAAGAGATAATCCAGCTATAGCTCCACCCAACCCCTAGCAGCCTAGAGAAATATATACTTCAAATACGTTCTTAGACACTTTATAAATTTTTTGCTCTTAATTTTCTTTCTCCTTTTCTTTTTTCTTTTCCTTCCCTTTTTCTCCTTTCGTGGGGGAGGGGGGCGGGCTCCCCAGGCCAACCTGGATCCGCGCCTGCACCATCTATACCGATAATGGCTTCGGCGAAGCTCGGTAAAAATAATGGCTTCGGCCACGCTCGGTAATAATTCTTGAAAAGTGTTTAATGGCAACAACGTACTTTCAACCTTCCACAAGGGGGGGGGATGCAGTATCTTGTGTGACCGCTGGTCTGGGGGAGGGATCTAAGGGGAGGGGGTGTCTCTCTCCCCTTTGAAATTTTTTGAAAAATTAGGTGTCCTTACATGCAATCTGGTGCCACATATGTTACCTTTTGAAGTATAATTTGTGTTAAAAATTTACGTATTTTTAGGAAATAAAAAATTAGGCATCAGTGAAGGGGACATGGCCCAATGGGGTGGCCCCATCCCCTCTGAAATTTTTTGAAAAATTAGGTGTCCTTACATGTAATCTGGTGCCAAATATGCTACCTTTTTAAATAAATTTGTATTAAAAAATTTACGTATTTTTAGGAACTTAAAAAAATCGGAATCAGTGAAGGTCTGCATGGCGGAATGGCCCTCCCCTCTGCGTACGCCACTGATTGAATGATCCCATATTGATGCGAGACCCCTACAGATGTCTGGAGATGTATGTCTGTTTTCGGAAAGTGTTGTGATCAGAATTGTTCCATGTATAATTACCTTTTTAACGGTCATGAGAAGAAGTGCAATCCGTGACGCATGCGCGCGAAGCGCGCCGAAATTTTGCCATTAAATAAGATTTCCCTGACGAAATCTACATTCAGAATCTGCATCAAGACACTTAACAATTTGCCCAACAAACCTACATGTCACTCAAAAAGCCAGTCAAATAGAGCCACGACACTACTCTTTTACGCAAATGTTGGGGGGGGGGACATTTGATATTGTGTCCCCCACCCATCGAAATGTGGGGGGACATGTCCCCTCGTCCCCCCAGGATTGACGCCCATGGAAGGGGGCATGGCCAAATAGGGGGTCCGCCTCCCCTTTGAAGAATTGTGAAAAATTTGGTGTCCTTACATGCAATCTGGTGCCAAATATGCTACCTTTTGAAGTAAAATTTTTGTTAAAAATTTTACGTATTTTTAAGAACTAAAAAATAGGCATCAGTGAGGGGGGCATAAAAAATTTACGTATTTTTAGGAACTAAAACATAGGCATCAGTGAAGGGGGTATGGCCCAATGGGGTGTCCCCCTCCCCTTTGAAGAATTGTGAAAAATTTGGTGTCCTTACATGCAATCTGGTGCCAAATATGCTACCTTTTGAAGTAAAATTTGTGTTAAAAATTTACATATTTTTAAGAACTAAAAAATAGGCATCAGTGAGGGGGAGCATGGCTTAATGGGGTGTCCCCTTCCCCTTTGAAAAATTGTGAAAAATTTGGTGTCCTTACATGCAATCTGGTGCCAAATATGCTACCTTTTGAAGTAAATTTGTGTTAAAAAATTTACGCTTTTTTAGAACTTAAAAAAAATCGGAATCAGTGAGGGGGTATGGTCGAATGGCTCTTCCATCTGCCTACGCCACTGATTGGATGATCCCATATTGATGCGAGGCCCCTTCAGATGTTTGGAGATGTATGTCTGTTTTCGGAGAGTGTTGTGATCAGAATAGTTCCATGTATAATTACCTTTTTAATGGTAATGAGAAGGAGTGCAAACCGTGCCCCATTCGCGCGAAGCGCGCCGAAATTTCGTCATTAAATAAGATTTCCCTGACGAAATATGCATTCAGAATCTGCATCGAGACACTTAATTATTGCCCAATAAACCTACATGCCACTCAAAAAGCCACGACACTACTCTCTTACGTGAATGTGGAGGGGACATTTGATATTGTGTCCCCCACCCATCGAAATGTGGGGGGACTTGTCCCCCCGCCCCCCCCCCCGATTGACGCCCATGTTTTCATGCATGATAATTGCAAATTCCTTCATTTTGGTACTAAAAATTTCAGCTATGATTATAACATGAAGGGTAGTATTTTGATCAAAATACTACCATTAATGTGACTTTTGAGAAAGATCAGGGTGTTGTTATAACAGGCGATTTAAAGCCATCTAGACAGTGTGCAGCTACTGCTGCTAAGGCTAATGGTGCTTGAATTAATCAAGTGGAATTTCAGTAGTCTTAGTATTAAAGAAATTGCACTTAATTTGTATAAGAAGTTGGTATAAGACCCCATCTTGACTATGATGCTCTGCTCGGAGTTCCTTCTATGAGAAGAAGAAGCTTTTAGAGCTTCAGAGGAGCGCCTCTTATTCCTGAAGCAAGAAACCTATACCTTATCATATTATACTTAAACGTCTTGGACTTGCCACCCTGAAGTTAAGAGGGACTGGGGGGGGGGGGCTGGCATACTCCAGCCTGTTTACAAATTTCTCTCAGAAAGGGATTCTTTGTTATCTAGTAGTTACATAAAGGTTCAAAGTAGTTCTCGAGTTCGAGGCTATTGTACGAAGCTAGTGAAGTGTGTTACAAGGTTTGAAATTAGGAAATTCGGCTTCTCTCATAGATTTGTCAACGAGTGGGATATTCTGCCTGAGTGGCTAGTTAACTCCGCATCATTGACAAGTTCTTAAATGATTTTTGATGACAGAATCTAATTGGGCTCGCTTGGTGTTGGTTTGGTTGTTTGTTTTAGCGAAGGGTTATTTAGACAACAGGGCATCTTATGGGCCTTGGCCCTCTTTTGTCCTTTAACTTGTCACTATGTTATGTCAAATAATAAAAATAATGAAAGAATGAACGGAAGGAAGAAAGACCAGAAAGATTATGAAGAAATTTTTTAATATTATGGTAAATTTTGAAATATAAGATAAGGGAAACATTAATTTCAAATATCATAATAAAGCAGAACTTTTTCTCCGCGCGCCTCTCGCGCTCCTGCAATGAATGCTTTCTGCTACAGTGGCGAAGCCCAAAGGTGGGGGCGGCAAGGGGCAATTGTTATTGAAAAATTTGTTAGGTATCTTAATTAAAATATCTTCCAAAGCATGGGTGTTGGCTCCCTGCCACACTTGTATGACGTGGAGCCCTGAAAAAAGGGTTTCTCAGAATACTAAATGTTTGTCATTACACGCACAGTGCACGGTCCTTGCGTGCACTATTCAGAAACCTACCCCAGGGAATCGCGACTCTCAATAAATTTTTTCGGCGTGCTTCGCGTGACTTCAATAGAAGTAGGGTGTCCGTAGTAGAACTTTTGTGGAACTGCCTCGTTATTACTTCCTGTAAGATCAGTTCTTGAGTAAATTGATTTTCAAAACTCTTGCCCTACTTCCTGCTGTTCACCTTCCCAACCAACTGCCACCATCCTCATAAAATCGACCGACGACTTTGTGACATGTTCAATCACAATAAGAAGAATATTTTATTAGCATTTCAAATTATACCTGGGTACGCAGGATTTTCTCAAGGCATGGTCCAGAATAGCCACAAAAGCCATCAAAATTAGCCTTAATTCTCGGGGAGGTCCCGGTTTCCAGTCTCCGACTTTGTATCTTCGACACTGGCGGTTAAAGGCTTCGCCGGTCACACCTTACGAAGAAGCAGCCTCCAAAAGAAAAATTGCTTCCCTGACATTTTTACTGCAAACGTCCATGGCCATGTCACTGTAAAAACTGCTTATAACGAAATTCATTTATCTTGGAATGTATTATATATAGCCCCATAACATCGACAAAAATAAAACATGAAAGAATAGGTGGCTGAGGAAAGTATGGGAGTCTTTGGTGTAATGGATAATATTACATGCAAAAAATAAAGAAAAACAATAGACTACAATAAAATGGCGCTTTTTTCGGCGAGCTTCGCGCGGCCATTTAAAGTATTGTTTCGTGGTTTCTTCCTGTAGATCATCTTGCGTGTTCCATTTTCGTACAAACTCTTCTATCACCATAGTAACCACCCACATGCCAAACCTTCATCATTAAACTTATTCTAATTAAAGCTATTATTAAAATGGTCAAAATGTTATTCTTCTGATCTCTTTAGTGCACATTAGATGAGTTTTAAGTTTGCCAAATACGAATTCTTTAAATACCACAGGGCCCTAGGGCGGGCCCCTGGATCCCACGACTTCAACAGAGTGCTTCGGGTTGCTGCAGCGCCTTCTACACCGTTTGGTATTCCGCCGGCCTTGCCCCTCCCCCCGACCCAACTTTCAGACACGAAATCCCGCCCCTGGTTCAGGGGGACTTTTACGCCCATCACAGTGGAAATGTAACATTTTGATGATTCTTTCTTTATCAGTACGCCCCATGCGCCCCCACGCGCGTATCTAGGATTTTAGAAAGGGGTTAACCTTTGTCACAGTGAGGGATAAAGTCTCACTCAGTCAAATCTAGTCAAATGTGCGAGACCTCGATGGCGGTGGTCTGGGAAATACTTTGAATGAAACAGAGTTACTAGTAGTCAATTGCTATCGCCCTGGCATATCTGACAATCAAGATATGATTAATACCAAGCAGACATGCATCATTTTTGTGCATTGAATTTGGTATGTGGGGCTGATGCAAGAGTTTTCAAAGTGGTCGTCAAGTTTTCAAGAGGAGCACCATGTGGTATCAAGGCCGACCTTAGCCCTTCTGTCGTTCCACACTATAGATTGCAAGAAAAGTAAAATAAACTGTCACCACAATTCCTCGTCTACCATATACGGTGGGGTCGCTTAGTCTGCCTCGTGGGAGAAAATTTAGCATCAAAACATCACACTGGCTAAAACCCATTCATTCATTTCATTCATTTATTTGTTTTTCCACGTTATCAGAAAATATACAGATAGAAGTATCAAACAAAATAATATGTGGATGGAAGTGAACTTAAAACCCTTGTGGGCTTTACAAAGAAGATCACTCCCGTAAAAGAAAAAAAACTTAATTAGAAAAACCAAAACATTCAGTACCATATAATACCCCTCCCATTTACTTCATCCCTTCCCAACCCTTTCCTAACCCACCCGTATGCATGACAATCAATTACACCCAATGGTTATACTGATAACAGTAAACGTACATTAAAAAAAAAGAACTATCTCTTCAATACTGACAAATGTAGTAATTCTGAAGGCATTTTCTGAAAGAAGCAACAGAATGTTTCACATGAAGACCATTTGGTAATGAATTCCACAGATAAATAGATCTATACCTAAGACTGAGCTGACTGCGAGATTTACGATACAAAGTATTTCGAAGTTTGTCTGCGTGACGTGTGTCGTGATTATGAATAGAGAGATTACACGTATAAAAGGAAGAAAACGAGCCAGGAAGAAGATTATTTAGACAACGATAGGTGAAGGTAGCTACATTTAAGGATATAAGATCCTCTAACTTAAGTAAATTTAAAGAAGAAAACATTTCATTAGTGCTACTGCGTGGTAACGCACAGGTGATGTTCCTAACGGCTCTTTTTTGAAGGATATATAATTTATTTAAATTTGTCTTAGTTGTACCAGACCAAATCGATGAGCAGTAAGAAAGATGGGGCAATACAAGGCTAAGATAGATAGATCTCATAATTTTATGGGGAAGTATGTGCTTTAATTTTGATAAAATTCCGATACCTTTGGAAATTTGGTTTGAAATATGGCCAACATGATCCCCCCAGGAGAGATTAGCATCAATATGCACACCCAAAAATTTAGTACTATTAACTCTTTCCAGAGGAATACCATTCATAACAACATGCATATCAGTATTTACATTAGGCCTACTATAATTAAACAAAATATAGTGCGTCTTATCCACATTAATAGACAATTTGTTTGAAGCGAACCAATCATGAAACCTTTGCAGCTCATTACACACTGTTCTTTTCAAACTATTTATATTGCTTTCAGGGAAAAATATGTTCGTGTCATCAGCAAAAAGAACCAAGGAACATTTTTTCGAAATGTTACAAATATCATTCACATACAAAATAAAAAGCAAAGGTCCTAAGATGGAGCCTTGGGGAACACCGCATTTTACAGTAAGTTTGCTTGACCATGTCCCATTGACAGTTGTTAACTGCTGCCTATTTGACAAGTAACTAGAAAACCAAGAATGAGCAGGACCTCTTATTCCGTAATGTGTAAGCTTATGTAGTAAAATGTTATGATCAATCGTGTCAAAGGCTTTCGAAAGGTCAAGAAATATCCCGATACAATATTTACTACTGTCCAAGGCACTGTATAGCTTATCAATAGCGTCGGCCAGTGCCAGTTCAGTTGAGTGACCTGGTCTGAAACCATATTGATTATCATGAAGTATACTAAATTTACTTAGGAATTTGTTCAGTCTATTAAACATTAATCTCTCAAGGATTTTTGAAAAGCAAGGCAGGATTGATACAGGCCGATAATTACAAAGAGTGCTGGCATTTCCTTTTTTTAAAAAGTGGGATAACTTTGGCTAGTTTAAGTTTATCTGGAAAAGTTCCAGTACTGAGAGACAATTTGAAGATGTGACAAAGGGGCCGTAAAATGTAGGGTATAACTTTTTTGACTATATTAGGTCTTAGATTATCGACACCGGCTGCTTTTCGTGGATCTAGTGAATCAGTGGTAATTTTTTCAACCTCGTCCACTGTTGCTGGAAAAAAGATAAAGAGAGCTAAGATTTGGATCACTAAGGTAAACACTGGGAAGTGTAGCAGAGTGAATTTTTGCAGCTAACGAAGGACCCAAATTTACGAAATAATCATTAAAGCTATTGGCGATTTCTTGTTTGTCACTGACTGTGTTATCGCCAATTTTAAAAGTATCAGGCAAATTTACATTATAATTTTTATTTAGCAGCTCGTTCACAATTTTCCAAGTTCCTTTCATGTCATTTCTGTTCTCCTGAAACTTATCAAAATAATACCTCTTCTTCTTTGCAATTCGAATGACATGATTCAGCTTATTACGAAATCTAGTATAAATTAATTTATTGGCAACAGATGGGTTTCTCAAAAATTGTTTGTAAAGTTTTTTTTTTTTTCTTTATGGAAGAAATAATCCCCGAAGTGATCCATGGTGAACTCTTTTCCCCTTTACCTTTACCTTTAATACGTTGAATGTTCTAACCACATTTCAGCGTGTAATAACATGCATGCAGTGGTAAGGAACGGCCCAGAATTAATACAATAATTAAACAGATAAACAGAGGAAACTAGTACAGCCAGATGATTAATGGTGCTCACAGTGCTCAGGTTGGTTGAGCACGGTACAACAACTTCGGTCACAAAAGAAAGTGTTTTTCAGAGGGCTAAACTTGTTTGTAAAAGTGACAATTGGACATAACTCCCAAGTCTATGGTAAGGTCGTTTTCATGAGAATTAAGTCGGAAGATCCAGTCAACTTCCTTGCCGCGTTTTTACTACGCTGATGAATTAAAATTAGGTCAGGGAGCTCTCTCACAGCTCCCTGGTAGATGCAACAAGAACAGAATTCGCCTTTTCCTTTTTCTTTAAACCTAAAGGAGAGAAAACATTTTTCTCCCCCCCTTTCAACTCACGAGGCCCCCGAATGTCCCCTGAATACGCCTCTGCTTACGATCCATAGACGGCAGGTTCATTTCCTGCCGTGCTATTGTGTTGTGTAAGCGTGAAAGACCCGGGATCTAAATTGGCTCTCTCCACCCATGGGATGTTAACCTGGGTTGTAAGATGTCATCTGTTAGAGATGTTAGAGTTGTCAAACAGCAATTTTCTGTGAGCTACACTCTATCTAGGTATTGCCTCGAAACGATGTTATTGATGTTTACCAATATCGAAATGGCACTTCTCAGAGGCTTAGTTGCATCTAAAAATTCTGTGTATCATCATGCCAAGACGATCGTACAGAACACACTACATTTGGAGGTGGGTATAACTCAAGTAACACTAGGGGTAATTGCAGTAACACATTAGTTTTTTCCAATTCCCATTTTCATAGCTTTCTCCATTGCTGAGATATATACGTAATACGGAGCTTTTAAGGTGTCATGCAGATGTTGAGATATTATGTGACTTTCTCGACTTTTTTCAGTAAAATATTCAGATGATGACATCTAAGATCTATTTATCTCAATATTTTATTGTAAAATATTGAAAAATTACATTACAGGATCTCAATATGTTAATATGTTTTCTGAAGGATATTAAGATATTGACATGCAACATCTCGTTATCTCAATATTTTAGTCTAAAATATTGAAATATCACATTACAGGATCTTAATATCTTAATATCTTTTTTGAAGGATATTAAGATATTGACATCCACCATCTCGTTATCTCAATACTTTAGCGTAAAATATTGAAATATTACTGGTGGTACTACAGTAAAGTATTTTACAGTGTTTTAAACAGGTAGTTTCTCAATACATTGAAGTAGTACACAAACACGCCCACTCCATTAGCTGAAAAGGCAGACAGTGTGTTTGGGACGCCTGCAGACCAAAATACACACGAACAGCGAACATTTCATAGAAAACAATATCCGTTTCAATGGAAGGGGGCTACAAGCGGAGGAAAGAGTAAATGTACATGGAATTTCAGAATTTCAGGTCGAAATTTCGGATACACGCATGTTGCAAAGAGTATCATATGTCATTCTGGACCCGCGTGGGTTAAATTGAAGACCGGTAAAACTGCTTTGACAGACCGGGGCTTACAAAATAATGCAGTCAATCTTGACTTCACAGAGATTCATGCAAACAAAATAGTCAATTGTGGTACTATAGGCAGTGGCGTATGTAGGGGGGCCATTGGGCCATGGTCCCCCTTACTTATGCCGATTTTTTTAAGTTCCTAAAAATACGTAATTTTTTTAACACGAATTTTACTTCAAAAGGTAGCATATGTGGCACCAGACTGCATGTATTAAGGACACCTAATTTTTCAAAACTTTTCACAGGGGAGGGGACACCCCATTGGCCATGGTCCCCCTCACTGATGCCGATTGTTTTTGTTTTAGTTCCTAAAAATACGTACATTTTTTAACACAAATTTTACTTCAAAAGGTAGCATATGTGGCACAAGATTGTATGTAAGGACACCTAATTTTTCAAAACTTTTCACAGGGGAGGGGGCACCCCATTGACCAAGGTCCCCCCCTTGTCGAATTTTTTGTTTAATTCGTAAAGATAAGTAAATTTTTTTTATCACAAATTTTACTTCAAAAGGTATCATATGTGGCACCTGGTTGCATGTAAAGACACCTAATTTTTCAAAAATTTTCAAAGGGGAGGGGACTCCTGGCTACGCCAGGATTGTCTAGTTAACTCAGAACAAGGACTCGGGTGTTAACACCTCCCTGGTCAGAAAATTAGCTTTGCTTGAGTGGTTAAGTTTACATTCTCATTACCTACAGGAATGAAGAAAGATTTGTATAGCATACAGAACACCTTTCAGTGATGTTTCCGCCCATATCTTTGACTCTCTGTGCATTCCCTGGCCTATAGGTTGCAGCGCCAGAGAGGGCTAGGGAAAACTGCATCGCCGAAAAAAAAATTAAGAAGAATCGGGATAGCGGGAAAAGGAAAAGAGAAAGGAGAATAATTAAAAGAAAACAAAAGTAAAATAAAGGAAAAAATCAAAACGACAGACAACCGTCAACCGACAACCGGTTGACGCGGAGCGCGAGAAAATCTTGGTCTAAAATACCAGTCCCAGTTCGCTGGAAATGGCACTTCCCAGGCCTATTTGCCGCATATAAATTGGGGGAAACACTAGTAATATTGTAAAAAACACATAAAGAAATACCAAAATTTTGCTCAAAGGGGGGGGCAGCTTTTCCTTCCCCCCTTGACTACGCGCCTGTTCCAGCCAGATATGATCAGTCCCAAAAATATCCCAAAGATAGCACCATTTTGCATCTAGGCAACCTAAAATTTCTCAACGGGGAGGGGTCTCAGACCTCCTCCAGGACGACACCTTTATGTAGTGACAAAGGAAGGATCTCACACTGCTGTTTACAATCGCAGGGACGCATACTCTCCTCTTCCACCTAACCAAAAATTAGAATTCACGAAATAAGGACATTTTCCAGTCATATATGATCAGTTCCAAAAATACCTTTAAGATGGCACCATTTTGTATCTAGGCAACCTTAAATAAACAACTTTTTTCGAAGGGAAAGGGGTGTTAAAGGGGAGGGAGACCATCCCCCACGAAGGCACCTTTATGTAGTGACAAAAAGGATTCCACACTGCTGTATACAATCGCAGGGACGCACGAAAAAGCAGCAGTTTACGCAGACTTGGGGGGGGGGAACAGATGTGGCATTACGAGGTCATCTGTCCTCCCCCCCTCCCCATCACAAAACCGTTGCGGCGCACCTGCAGCAAAATGTGACTGAAGATGAAAGCTCCCGCAGCGCGGGAAACATTTTGTAATTTTTAGAAAGAAAAATGTTACAGAAAACAAACTACGTTTATTATTAAACGCCCTTTGAGATTATTTTTGGTCAAATCTCGCCTCTAGTCATACCAGGGCCATCGTTTACAGGTAGTAAAATTTTATTTTCGATCGATTTTCCATATGGGGGCACAGTGGTCCGCACGGGGAGCACAGGCTTCGTGCCCCTACCTAGGTACGGGTCTGGAAAACCTTAACATGATCCTTCGTCCTATTCAACCGTTCCCCCATCATTAATTTTTTTGTGCGATTAGACCAATTAAAAAGGCTAAATTTTGATTCTATTTTTGTGGCCTGTTTAGTGCACATCCAATGCCATTTTGGAGGTATAGTCAAATGCTTTAGTCGAATGATAACAATTTATTAATACGTTAGAGCCTCCGGGATCTCCGCTCCTTGGACCCCCGTTGAGCATTGTCCCTGGACCCACTGGGGGCCTTACAATGGGACTCTGGTCCCAACGTCTACAGGGGAGCACTTCCCGTCACTACGAGGCCTCCAGAGGAGCTCTGCCCTTCATTTGGGGGTGTCCGTTTTGAGGAACGCTTGAACCCTAGTGCCCCCTCTTCGAAAAGTCCGGGGACTCCACTGCGTGCTTGGCCCAACTAGTAAACCTGCTGGGACCTTTGCAAACAAGTGAGGCTACCAAGCAAACGACATACCTAAACTCAGGCATAATCCCCCGTGCTCCCATTGTACAAGACACAGTCCCTCCCAGTCCCGTAGCCAGACAAGGTACTGAAGGGGGGAAAAACTTCCAGGGGCAGAAATATTTTTTTCACGGGGGTGGGGTGGGAGTCGAGACCACCCTTAAATGTTTTAAGGAAACGGTATTTTTTGATATGCTGGGGGCGAATTTTTTCCAGGGGCTTGCTTCCTCTACCCCCAGCTTCGGGGCTTGGTCCCTTTCTCTCCTCCCTATCTTCGGACTTGGTCTCTCCTCGGACCGACCTGCACAGCCTCAACCATCACCCTGCTTCCGATGCTGGGCCTTCGACGAGTTTGGGGAGGAGAGGAAGCGACAGGAGAAGACGGGAGCAAAACCCCCCTGCCACTTGCCCTTTACATTCTAATGCTCTGCAACGCTACTTCCCGTGGCTACCCAAGTAGGAGCCGGTCTGAAAAGGCCTCGCCCGTCTCAAATTGGTCGACAGCCTATGAAAATGTTGTGTGTATTCCCCAAATTTCAGAATGAGCCTTTAGTGTCCTTTAGGGGTGTGAAAATGAGTTTCATGTTAGTGTCCCCGACTTCGATACCCCAACGCTTCTGAGGGTTTGCCTTGAACCTCTGACAATCAGAGTACGTTGGACTTTACCTGTAGCCCCATTGCAAACCTCAGGAGGCCTTTCGACGAACTCTCTTTCCCCCCGCGGCGTCTGCTCATGTCTTCCTTAATTTGTTGTGGGCTAACTTTTGTCTCTGTATCTCAGAGGAGGAGAAATTATCATGCAGTAGGAAAAAGAAATATGTACGCTCAACACTGATAAGCACACTTTACATGGATTCATCGGTGCTATGTGGGTCGGCTTAAAATTCCCTGTGGTCCCCCCCCTCCTCCTTACCAATCCCTGGCCTCGTCAGAAGGCAGCAAGTTCTACCTTATCAAATTTATCCACCGTTAGTCCGACTTCTATAACGAATTATCAAATTGTAACTTCAGATTTATTTAGTGCTCGTCTAATGTCATTTGAAGAGGGCTTTGCCCTCTGGGCCAAACGCGTAGCTAAGGGGGCCTGGGGTCTGCCCAGATGTTTGCTATGCCCCCCCAAAAAATTGTTTGTGTCCTAATAAAATGTGTAAGAATTAAGGAAGGTGATGAATGCCGTGACCCCCATTTGATACCTAGGCCCCCTAAAAATGCATCCTAGCTACGCCCCTGCTGTGGGCCTCATCGGAATGTTACTCCTGGATCCCACCAGAGGCTTCAAAGCGAGCCCTAAGACTCCTTATCTAAGCGTTTCCCCGACCCCCGAAGTGTCCCCGTTGGCTCGGGGGGGAGGGAGGGGTTGAAGGGCTGAAGGCCCTCAGTGAAAGTATGGTGGAAAGTATGCCCCCACATTTCAAGGAAGAAACCCCCTTATTTCTTTCCTCTGTAAAAATGTCAATACTTTGCAGTAAGTTTTCTTAAAATTGACACAATATGTCCCACCAAATTGCATCTAAGGAACCTCATATAATTAAAAATTTTCCAAAAGGGAAGGGAAAACCTCTCCGTATATACAAGTTCACCATAACCTCGACAGCGCGGTTCGAAACAACGTTCAACCCCACCTAAAACAGTTTCCTACTCCTGTTTTTTCCAAAGGGGAGGGGAGGGGTACCCTCCCCTTAGACCCCTCCCCAGGACGGCGATCCGAAACAAGATTCAGCCCCCCCCCCGTCTCAAAATTAAAGCTTCCTACGCCTATGATTTCTTTAAATAACCAGGAAAATAATTTTCTTACTCTATACAAGAATATTGCAACGTGCAGCAACGTGCAACTCCTGAATTCCACATAATATACGTTTCTTCTTGCGTATAGCCTTTAAGCTAAAGTAATTTGATATACGGTACGTCTAAACTATATCCTCTGCCTCAGTAATATTTTCAGTTTAGAAGAAAATCATGCATGCAATCCTCCAAATGAACACGAATAAGTTACCTTTAACATGCCATAGTGTGCTTTTCTACGCGCTGAATTCAGTCCGTCTTATGTCCACCCCGGCCAACCATAGGTGTTCGCCCTTCGCCATTCCCCAAAGAGTCGAGGGGACTTTGGAAAACGTATGCCTTGAGAACGGTAAAAGATACTGAAGTTTATTCCAACGGATATTTCATTATTAATGGATTTTACTCTTTAGCTGCTAGGTAAAAAACTTTTTGTTATGGCACGTCACCATCCCTTTAAGATTAAGGTGACCTTATTTGGGGGGTTAAAATCAGGGACGGTTCTAGACCAGGCACCGTGTAAGGAAAATATACATCGTTAGTGTGCAGTTAGATGAAATTTAACGACACACTAACACAAATGTGTTATATAGTGTCAAGCAAAGTTTGTACAATTGGCTGCAGTAAATGTTTGTGTGATCACAGCGGTATAAGAAAATAAAAGATGTTCTTGACTCTCGATCTCTGTGGTTGCAGTTTGCAGATACCTGTTATTTGTTAGCCTACGTACATGTTTATACTAGGCCGATAATATTAGCTAGCCGGCCGTTCATCTCCCGTCCGAAAGGTACATTTAGGCTACACAACCGACAAAATACTTTTTTTTACATTTTAATTAATATCTTTGGGAAATTTCAGTTTCAAAGACATGTATTCAAATCGGAGACATTTTCGGAGACACTTTTTCATCAGGGACAGAACACTGCATTCGGGGACTGTCCCCGAAAATCGGGGACGTCTGGTCACCTTACAACAGGCTTACCTGAAAAGTACCTACAAACGATTATGAGGCACAAAATGTCACAAACCTGTTGACTGGCAATCCTGTTTGGGAAATTTTGTCGTCTCAGCATTTATGAATATGATATGGCCATAGCATATAATGCCACTAGACTGTCAAAGGGTTTGGTCTCCTCGGTCATACATCGACTGCCATGTTCGTACTTCGTATATATATATATATATATATATATATATATATATATATATATATATATATATATATATATATATATATATATACACCGTTAGGACTACTGTTATCTGAACTGAAGAACTTGCCGATGTCCAGGCGCGGCCAGGTTAATAGTTGTGTTTACTCTAATGCTCCACCCCATAATATGCAGAATGTGAGCCAAAGCACCACCCATTCGCGCGTTAATTGTTCGCGTGGTAGTAATCTATAATTTTCTACCCTACCCTCGCCGAATGTGACAAAATTATGCAAATTATACGGAAAGCCGTACATAACAAAATTCTGTATAATGCTTACCGACGGTGACAAATATATATATATATATATATATATATATATATATATATATATATATAATAAGAGTAAAGTAAATGGTGAAAGTCAACTACATGCTAAAAAGATGGACATATATATATATATATATATATATATATATATATATATATATATATATATATATATATATATATATATATATATATATATATATAGCTTATTGTGATATTATATAGATTATGAGTAGCACAAACAGGTTATGTTTAACCTGTATATATGAGGTGTACGAGTTAACTTTATATATTGGGGTATAACATATATATCTGGATGTATAATCAAAATATTTGGCATATAATTTTGTCGCTTTCTGCGCCTCATACACTACCCAGACTTGCAGACTGAAAGCAGGATTCAGGATTTGTTGGCAGAAAATACGAACATGAAGCGATACACTAAGGCTTCAGTAGAAGATCGTATCGATAGAATCATATGCGGCTTCCGGGTATCCTAGAACTGTTGGTTTTTATTTTTTTCAAGCTACTGAGAGAATTTCCGTCTCTTGACTGAAACATGAAGGAATTGTACGAATACAGTAAGTTTGCAGGCGCTCATCCAGTGTTATCTGTCATTGCAGTAAACGTTCACGTAGACTGGAACGATTCGGTGCTAGTACATAGAAAGCGAGGCAGGATACGTACATACACTACCATGGATAACATACTTGCTGTACTCACCATTATCAGCTTAACCATTACAGGATCAATTGGTAAGTATATACAAGGATAGTCTTCGGGTCGCGTATGATCAGGTTACTGCTGTTCGGACAAAGTAGCATCTCCATGGTATAATTAGGAAAATGTAAGACTCCACAGCTTCCTGGTATAATCATGCATGAATAGCACGAATATAATCCTTTCAGAGCAACGCCGGTCCAAAGCGTGGAGGTGTTACATCCTCGTTCAAGGGCTAGCTAGGTCGGACGGTAACATATCTCACAGGGAATCATTTCAACTTTTAAAGATGTGCTTTTATAGTATGTTCTATATCTTAGAAAAGAACGGGGCAAAAAGATTTGTATCCGGATAAGTATCATGCTGTATAGTGGTGTAGCTGCTTCCACGTGATTCGAAGGGGGGGGGGGGGGCGTCCCAAGCTTGACGGACACAAGTCTACTGCTGGCACCGGCGTATTTGCATACATGTGTTAACATTTTTTCAACTAAAATTATTAAGCTGCGTTATTTATGAGGCCTAGTTCATTAACAAAACGACCGTAAGTATCGGCATATCTTTGTAGCGGGAACGGTCACTTCCGGCAAGTTCCGTTCTTTACGTCAAGATCAAGTTTAGGAGTGCTATATCTTTCTACCTAGTCGGTCTTTACAACGTCAAAATGCTATGGAGCAGGAGGGAGATGCGATGGGTTCGAATTACGGTCTCCCTGTGTGAACCTACCCAAAATTATATCAGCCTGTAATTGCAGTTATATTAGCCTTGCGTGTTCAGATGATTGGGTGAAGAAGCATTATATCTTTCTTCCTGGTCGGTCCGTACAAAACTAAAATATCGGGGACTTAGCCAGAGGAGGGGTCGAAAGGTTTGATATAACTCTCCCTTTTCCAAACTTCTTAAAACTACATTATCCTTTTGAGCTCAAATGATTGTCTTTGTCATTTGAGGTACTGCCCGGAAAAGGAATGCGGTCGACCCAAATTTGATTTGCAAAATCGGCAAATTTTTGCAAAGCCTCTCAGATTTGCCTCACAAATACCTCTGAAGATGTGTTTGAACGTTATTATTACAAACAACAGGTTAAGCAAGTTACTATTTTCCATGAATTTAGCAATTCAGTAACAAAATATACCAGATGAATATTAAAAAAAACCCCATAAATTAGGATACCAAGGTGTAAGTCTAATTCTGATTGGGGTGACTACGTTTCCCTAATTGAAATACACCGTACTGCACTATATTCGAACCTGGTGGTTTCCTGCCTGCACCTCTGTATATTGTGGTAATGTTGTTACGTTCGTCGCCACGGCAAGCTTCATGTCATGTTGAAATATAGCATAGATGGTGCCAGGATTTTCCCTGCGGGACGGCAAGCTTCCAGCACGGGGGGAGGGGGAGCAATGCAGAGCCCCGACAAAGGAAACGAGTTGAAGGACGACGAAGACAAAACCTGGGGGTTTTTTTGAAAAAAAAATTAAAAATGTGTGGTTTGTATTGAATTTTTTGTGAATTCTGGGTTTTCTTGAAAAATATTTTCGGTTGTTACTAATGGAGAAACTGCTGTCCTTTATAGCAAAATCAAGTAATCTGTTGTGACGACTGGTAGCCTTCCGGATTTTATGCTTATCCTTGCACCTCCTCCACTAGGCTTCCCGACGAGATTCGAATATTTATACCAAACTGGTGAAAGCCTTCCTCAAAAGGGGGAAGACATGCACCCTGCCCTCACCCGGCGCCAGCCCTGAATTAGTCTACAGTTCCCAAAAATTTTACACTCCAAGGCATCATAAAAAGTGGTTTAGATATTATGTGATCCAGATTGTGAATAGAGGAGCTGTCACCCTCTTGCCGTGGAGGGTAGAAAAGGTTAAGATAGTTATCTGGTCGCAGGTCTTGCTGAACTTTGAAGATTTTTGTAGTCTGAGTGATCGTATAACTTTGACAGTTTTGAGTGAAAATTTTATTATAGGCATTAATCAGAAATTTATGACATTCGTTGTATTCCAGCAACATTGCAGTGAACAGACAAGCTAATGCGAATAAAGGTAAAATTTAATGTCCATGTCACAACTTCAGTTGCAAAATGAAGTCAGACCCCATAACGAATTTAACCTCTTTGAGTCCAATTCAGACCTAGAAATGTTTTAGTATTATTTAAATAAATTTGTGATCTGACTAAACGTGATCCTACCTAAATAAGAAATTTTCAGAAGAGGAAATTTTTCATTTCTTAAACTGTTCACCAAAACGTGCAGCACTATTTTGCGTTTCTCTTTATAACCTGTTGTGACTACTTGCATATTTTTCAAAATAAAATAATGTGTTCATATTGAAGGATTGGCGCTCCATGAAAGATATTTAAAGGTAAACCGTCGAGACATAGAGCAGGATATAGGAATAGAGGGCGGACTCCCAATACCGCGTACGTAAATCCGCTGTGATTGCATGGGGAGTCGTCCGCCATTTTAAAAAGGGGCAAGAAGTCACGCCGTGTGCGAGTACGTGTATACAAACTGTATGACGGTAATTGATTCGGCTAAATCCTATGGCGGTTTTCCCTAGTAAAATGTGATTTAAAGGCAATAGGCAGTCACCCCAAAATTTTATTTCAAAAATCAGCGAAACTCTCGCAAATCTCTTCTTATTGCATTACAAGCACCTCTGAAGACATTTTGAACATAACTATTACAAACAATAGGTAAAGCAAGGGGAAATTCTCCTTGAATTCTACAATTCATTAACAAAAATATTGTCACATGATCAAAATAGGCCATTCATGAACTAGAGTGACAGGATACACTCACTCTGTTTTGGGTGACTGCCTCCTGCCTTTAAGTAAAAGAAAATGTCCCGATCCTTAAAAATTATCAAAGAAGATTATTTCTATCTTCATATGTCAACACGAGTGGTCCAAAAAGGGTTAAATCCAGTTTCCATCGGTAACAAAGATCGAAAGTAACGCACACGTATGTAATGGTCAATTCGCCCCCGTAAGACATCCTCGGCCTTTGGCGATCTCTCAGGTCCAATATAGGCTAGGACATCTCGGCACATGTGAAATGCTGAACCTCAGACAAATCGGCACCTAAATGAGAGATGTCGACCACTGCGACAACTCGGCGCGAAAGTCAACTCGTCCCCTGATTAATTTTTGTATGGATTGTAGAAGTTTTATCATGTTTTGCTTGCACCTGGTCAGTAAAGATTGCAATTGGATACAAAGAAGGAAAGTATATCTATACATCATTCTACGTAACAAAACTTGGGGATTTTTAGAGGTTTTCTCTAATTTTTTTATTAGGATTTCAGGAATATTAGGGCAATTGACTTCTGACCAGCACAGCACAGCTCTGGAAAATGATTTGCTGTAGGCCTAGGCCTGGTAACAGTAAGGGATCTGAAGGTGAAATATTGATTAAATGAACAGGGAATCTCTTACAGCTGGATAGGGCCTATTCTCACTTTTTCCACACCTATGTGTGGAAAAAGTGAGAATGATAGCCCCAATATACTTCAGCCTATACTTATGAACAGCATCAGACTGGTAAACTGCCACCCTGACTCTAGAAATATTAACAAGAAAGTATCTGCTATAACTGTCATTGCTTTATTTTTGCAACTATCAATACTAACAAAGGATACAAGGCCATTCTTAAGGATTTCAGTTCTCAACAATTGCAAACAGCATTATTTACATTAAATGGGTTTTGATATTACCTACAGGTACAGTGAAAGGAAACTTAGGAGAGGAGGCCCACTGAGGATACCATTTCTTTAATTCTTTTTGGAAAGAATTTAAGAATTGATCATAGCAGCTCATATCCCAAATGCACATAATCTGACTGTGCCATCATGTTGCAACTTATTGTAATTAGTTCTTGCATGTGAAATTTCTCCATGGAGAAAATATGGCAAAATTAATGCTTGACAAAATAGTGCAGTTATTGTAAAGTACAAAACAAGCAACAAAAATGAAACATAATATGTAACCAAGAGTGTCTCTTTTATGTTGACAATGCTGATGCTGCACCTTCAAACACTGAAAGCAACAGCTACTGTACAGCAGCTATCCCCTAACCCCCAGGGAAAGACCTGTGCCACTCTATACTTCTGTCATTTCCCCATGCATCCCCGTCCCAGGGTAATTTTACAGTCTTGGCAGGATGGCGTTGCTATTACTAGTATGATAATTATGTAGTCCATAAAAGCGACTGGCAGTTATTGCTCCCTACAGTTACAGGTGCTTTGGCTCTTTGAATTTGCAATATTCACCAAGGTACAGTTGGTGATGCAATAATCATTTTCTTTCAAAATATCACAGTTTTATGAAGAACTAATTGAAGATTGACAGTCTGATGAAAGTTTGTAGCTGAAGTGAGCCTGGACTTTGATGGTGGTCACTCTTTGCTTTTCGTGCTAATAGGTGGATAACTACAAACAACTGGTGGCAAAGTTGACACTGCAGCAAAAGGAAAGGCTTCATGCTCAGCAGCACCAATATGGTCTCTTGGGTGTATCACTGTTAAAACAAATAAAATGCATAAACAGTCATTACTGCTCAGGCAAAGCAATTAAACTGCTATGATATACTGTAACCAGACTCATCATGAAAAATGAAGCACAAAGGATCACTACCTTTTTAGGGGAATCCTATCAAAAGTGAACATCCTTATGAGGAGCAAGAATGTCATCAAATCCCATTTAAAAAGTAGCAACTGTGCCTCTAGTTATGGCTATAGCAGATATCACAGTCTGGTTGCTATATTTTGTTTACTTACTAGCAATGGTTAAAAGTTCTAATGAATGCTTTCAGAATCTACACTAAACCTAGCCTAATGGAAATTGAAAGCTATTTTCGTATACGTCTTGGCTATGTAACATTATGCAAAGCCCAGCACTACCAGCAAGGGTAGTCTAGTCATCTGGAATATGACTGGGTACTAGTACAGTACACAGCAGGATAGTAGGAAGACGTCAGCACCTCATCTATGTATCCCAAAATAGATGAAAACAAATGGTGACTATCTCACCATTTGCCTTATACCTGCAGCTGTCTCCATCCTAATATAACATGTATCCTTACCACTGACCCTGACACAAAACTCAATGCAACCCCATACTAGGCCTAGTATGATGCATGCAGTACAAAACAAATCAAGGCTAGCCTGGACGCTTAAAGACAGACAGTCATCACGCCAAAGTATATTTTTAGTGTATGTATATCGAAATTCTCAGTTGGTGACGTGACTGCTCTTTGATTGACATCAAAGTTTGAAAATTTGAAAGATGCAGAGTAGCTCACATTCCACACAAGGCAGAGAGAGTACTTTTATTACATTTTATAGCCTTGTATGCTCACCAGGACATGGCCTTAAGCAATAAAACAGGTTTATTCTTGCACAAGGAAGAGCCTCATACAGTTATGGGAGGAGCTAGAAGATGCATAGTTGGGAGAACTGGAACTGTCTGGGATCATGAAAATTCCCCTTTAAGCTTCTGCAATCGATTTGGTCATAAATTTACTGAGTAATGGAGGAGACTAACATTGACCTGTCGCGAAAAAGCTCCCTGCACAAAGTTTGTACAGTTGCTGGTTCAATGTGACTGGCCAATGTGCAAATTCAGTGAAGGAAAACGTGTTTATTTATTTTTAACTTCATTGTGAGTAAAATACAAAATTACTACATGAATCTAATTACTATTCAAGTCAAATGCTACTACCTCCTCGTCTGTGGTTGGTGCAGGGAGTTGCTATGTCAAATACCAACTCCCTGGTTGGTGTAGATAACTTACAAGGAAAGAATTTGGCATGTTTCTGAACACGGAAAAGTGATGAAATTTGTACGTGTTTCAAGGTAAGTTCAACGGCGTAAGAGCGACTTTTGCCCCTTTTCAAAAATGGCGGCCGAGCCCCCATGCGATCACAGCTTTTTCGGGGAGCCCGCCCTCTATTCCTATATCCTGCTCTATGCGTCGAGGCGACTGGTCACCATTGAGGATTTCACACGATATTGTAAATACTGTCTTGAAGACTACATCGCGAAGAAATTAGATTTTCTCTGACTGGTCCCCTTCCAGTGTCACCTCTGGTTAAATGATATAACAATGAATGTAATATCAGTATTTAAAGTGTACCTAAAGTCTAGAATTTTGAAAATATATATTTTAGAGGTTGCAAAATGAATCTTATTGGTCCAACTCCCATTGTCATAGCTTGCTCCGTTGCTGAGATATTAAATGTTAAAGTTTATTCACTTAAATCCAAATAGTCCATTGCGCAATAATTTGTGTCCTCCTTGTGGTACAACTCACATTAAATGCTTTGTTTTCCTTTAAAAATTGAAAGTGTTTATATGACCTTGAACACTTCCTGTTTTGTTGCATGACATGCTGTACAGAGAGGGCTTGTATAGTCATGTCACCGCAAAGTCGTAAGGATGCGATCACATTTTGGCACGAGTTGTAGTAACTTTCAGAAAAAAACAAAGAAATGCAAAGGTTGTAATTTGAGTAGTACAACAATGACATCACAAATTATTGCGCAATCTACCTTTTTAAATTGAGTGAATAAACTTCAACATTTTGTATCTCAGCTTAGGAATGTCCTGTGAAGATGGGAGTTGGACCACTGGAATTCAGTTTTCATGCTCTGTAATATATATTTTTGAATTTTCAGACTTTAGGTACACTTTATTAATGAAATTGCAATAGTGAATTGTCTCTGGGGCCGGATCAATGGTCTCTCCAGGCTACACAAAGGCTCGCAGGTCGAGTGTTCTCAATACACCCCAGATGAACTTTCTAGTTGCAAATTTTAGTTGCATGCGATGAGATCAAATGTTAATTAAAGCCCAGTGTCAAGAAATCAACTAACAAAATTACAGCATAAACCTTCCTAAAATATTGACCCATATACTCTTCCATCATAGGTTTCGTTAGACCAATGAAAATTGCACGTAGCCTTCTATTGTACAAAGAAGGAAAACGAAGAAATAAAATCGCCCGAGGCGCTCGACAAAGAATATGGTTTCTCTATAAATGGAAAATGCATATTTCAAGACGTAGATACCGTGTGGAGTCTACAGGAACTGCAGAGTACAATGTAACGGCTATGTGACGACGGGTTAAAAGTGAAAAAAGTGAGTGCCGGTTTCGAGCCTGGTCTCAGTAATTTTAAAACCGAGTCACGAGTCCGGACTGTAGAAGAGCGAGTCCGAGTCTTGCTTTCCGAGTCAGGAGTCCCGAATCCTTAAAATCGTGACTCAAGACTTGTCTCAACTCTCGATTACTACAGCACTGCTTCAAACCAGTGGCGTAGCCAGGGGGGGGGGGACAGGGGGGCAAGTTGCCCCCTCTGGAAAATCTTGGGGGAAATTTTGAAAGTGAATATATGGTGAAATTTGCGCATGATCTGGTAAAATTTTAAATTTTTTCAACCAGTACACTTTACTTATTTTAAAGTATATGCCACACTGGCACAACCAGTCCGCATTAAGGTTTTCAGAGATGGAATGATGACACCATGCCTATAGTAGTTATGTTTTACTCTCTGTTTTATACAGCATGGGATCTCTGGACCCAGGGCGTCGCCAGAGCATTTGTCATGGGGGGTGTGGTGCCGTATTTGCCGACTAAGAAGAAAGAAATACCGACTAAAAGTGTTGATAAGAGATGCATTTAGAGCTGAGAACCTTTAGCCAAACCGGTAGTGGTCCAGCAGGGGTGGCGCCAGGATTTGCCCAACGGGGGGGGGGGAACGACCCGGAGCCCCGACAGCCCCAATGCCGTCGAGAGGTTGGTGAGGGGAGATTTGAAGAAAACCTGTGTACTATACCATGTCATTGCGGGGCATATATTGCATAAAATTTTGTCTATACTAGAGGAAAATACTTCCGCCCGATTTAAGGTTTTTCCCTAAATCTAAACTAAAATTGCAAAGCGCGCGAAGCGCGCGAAACTTTTGGGTAAGCTTACACTAAAAAGAATCTGGTCTTATTTAAAGCTTATATAGGTCAACCAGTAGCGTACCCAGGATTTTCTCCCAAGGGGGGGGGGTGCAATATGTTGTGTGATCGCCGGCCTGGGGGAGCGGTGTAAGGGGAGGGAGTGTCCCCCTCCCCTCTGAAAATTTTTTGAAAAATTAGGTGTCCTTACATGCAATTAATCTGGTGCCACATATGCCACCTTTGGAAGTAAAATTTGTGTTAAAACATTTACGTTTTTTAGGGACCAGAAAAAATTGGCATCCATGAGGGGGATATGGCCCAATGGCCTTCCCCCTGTGTACGCCACTGAGGTCAACTGTCCAGGCAGTTGGGCCCAATCGGGCACAACTTACATTGTACTTCCCTCTTCGAGTCACTAGCCGTACGGAAAGACAGACTCAAGAGAACATTACTAGTAACTTAGTTTAGCGAAATGAGATGAGATTCCCGGCATTTACATAAAACGATAAATTCTACTTAAGTTACTTGAAAAGATGGAAAGGGTTTGTTCTATATTCAGCTATTAGTAACGAAACTGAGGAAGAGCGGGCAAAGCATACCGAAAATTTGGGGGTTTATCGCAGAAATGACCCTTTTGAAAGCTAAAATAAGTAAACCGACCATGGGTGAATTTTCCCAGAATTTTCCCAACATGGGGCCTGGCCATGCCAGAGACCCCAAGTTCAGACAGCATGTCGAGGGTGTGAGAAAGGGATATGAAGGAGCCTAACTATCCCATGACATTGCAGAGTACCATATATTTAGCATAATATTACTTAATATCACTTATTTAGCATAATATTACTTAATAGGTCAAGAGCCGAGTTGCGCACTGATACTGTTCTTTTGAGTCTGAATCGTGAAATTGCAAAGGGCGCGAAAATTTTTGATAGGCTGACACAAAAACATGTTATCATTAAAAACAAAGAAAAACAGTAAAAACATAAAAACTGTAAGGGTTGTAGGCTGTATCAGGGACAACATACATTGTGTCGAAGCCACCTGGACTAGCCAAACTTTACTCCGTGAGTCGCTCACCAACTGACCGTATACCGCATGACACAGTAGAGAACGGCAACTAGGCTTTGCGATATGGGATGAAATTTACATAACCTGTGTACCCTGCCTACATGTTACCTGGTAAGGTTGACAGGACTTATGCTATCTAGCTATGTGGAATGGAACTACTGAAGAAACCAGGGTGGCACTACAGCGCGCGTAGCGCGTCGAAAATTTTGGGTTCTGATTACAGAAATTGTCCTCTTTTTTTCACTTTTTTCCTTTCTTTTCGTCATGTTTCCTTCATTTTGCCGACTTGTGCAGAATTTACCTACTCAATGCCAGAAACCACAATGATACTGAAAAGCCCTATGTTGCTTTTTTTGCCGACAGAATATGTTTTAAGTTTCAAAAAGTGTTGCTTACGGGCTTTGAAAATATTGTTATAAACGTTGTTTACAAATGTATTCCAATCTCCTGTCTTCCGTCTGCACCAGTCCCTTTCTCTTGCCCTGCTTTGTCCCTCCCTCCCCTGTCCTTTTCTCTGTTTGCTCGGTCTTTCTCTCTCCCTCTTCTCTCTCCTCTTTTTTCTCTTTTTTCCCTTTTTCTTCTTTCCTCTTACTTTCCTTCGTTTGCACTTCCCTTTTTCCTTCATTTGCCGACTAGTGCAGGATTTTGCCGACTGCGTGGATCGGGGGAGGGGGTGTTCACACCCCACACCCTCCTCTAGCGTCGTCCCTGTCTGGACCTCTGACAAGGCACTCTGTCCTTTTTCTGTATACTTCAATGTTTGTTGATAATTAAAGGAGCAGCATTGTGGTATATGCAGTTTGTTAGAATAGGTCAGTGGTCAAGTGCTATACTCTGATACCAGGGCAGGTCCTCGTTAAATTCACTGATTGTGGTGAATGTGGCGAACTGATGAAGGGAAAGTGCAGGGTTCACTTAATTACTGTAATTCACCCATTGTGATTCTGAACTACCAGTAGGACTCAAGAAAAATTCACCAAGACAAGCAAGATAAAAAAAGCTTCCTAAAAATAGGAATTCTTGGTGGGAATTCAATTTTCATTTAATTAGCACCAAATGTGGCACCATTTTGCATCTAGTCCACCTTACATGAGGGGTTTTCCCCTCCCCTTAGACCCCTCCCCCAGGACGGCGATCAGTCACATCAGCCAGGTCAGAAGAAATCACCTGGACAAAATTTGGACCTGCGGAGAACACTGATTATTAGGAAGCAGATCACTAATTGGGGGAAATCTTGGTGCTCTTGCCCCCCCCCCCTGACAAAAAAACCTGGCTACGCCACTGCTTCAAACTGATTTGCAAACGGAACGAAGTAGACGTCGGTACCACCTACAACCTTAACCTTAACCCTAACCCGGCGTCGATCCGACCGCAAAATGTTTACAGCAGTGGTTCCCAGCCTTTTTCCAGCTCATCGCCCATATGGGGGTGGGTAAACGCCCCCTTCAATGGCCCTTCCAAGCTTACTACTATAAAAGAAACGAAAAAAGTTGAAGCAAGTAAAAAGTACTCATACATCCTTTGCAGGTGTGGGGTAGTACAAACAGACAAATGCGGTAACTGTCCCCCTCTTTTGATGGTTAATTCAAAACCCGCGATTAACGAGGGTGTGGAATCTTCATTGGAGTCAAGGGTGAAGACACGTTTTACTAATAGAGAGCAAGATTTTAGGGATTCCACAGTGTGAAGGATTCCCCATGGGCAGGGAGTCTAGAGGCCCTCCTAAGCTGTTCCTGATGGAGAAATGTCCCAGTAGGGGACCAGGGGCAAAGCCCCCCGAAGTTCTGCAGTATTTACGAAATTGTCATCACGAGAACAAATAAAGCACTTTATATCACCCTTTGACCATTTGTCCTTGAGTAGTAACAAATGGAAGGTTGCTTTGATTTTGCGATTGGCTTGTCTTGAGGGCGGGAAGAAGGATGATAGTGGCTGCATGGAGCTTTGGAAGACGTATGCTACTCAAGGTGTCCTACACCGGGAATTTACAGATAACCCAAATTCGCACGCCTTAATACAGCATTTTGGAAGACATATTCATACCCCTACTTCCTTTTGCAGCGCAAACGTTTTTTACTACTTTTCAATTGTCTACAATTGTCGATTATATCAATAAGTGCTTCTGTTAACAGCGAGGCAAGAATAGCATTGGATATTAAAATAGTAGGACAACTTTGATCTATGGACCTCAACCCCCCCCCCCCCTCCCTTCACAGCTACTGATCGGGTAATCACACAGAAAAGTTTGAAATACAAAACGGTTTGATGCGATTTCGTGGCAGCTAGGAGATCAGATAATTCACACCTTTGTAGTGAACCTATAGAGGAAACGTTAGACCTACCCGATTTGTTAACTCGAGCTTTTTTATTGCATACTTATTTGAGAGTTCAGCTGGAGGAAAATACTTGGTATCAATTTTAGCCTCGTTCAAATTTAGTATGATCTCATTTTCGTAAATGCCCCACTGCCATCCCTTGGTTCTTATATCGCCCGCTAAGGTGCGAAAAAGCCTTCGGGGGACAATACCGCTCCGCTGGGAACAACTGATCTGTGGTTACGGGTGCAAGTGCAAAACCCATTGACACATTAGCACATAGCCTACTTTTAGTCATTGTTTGCTAAATGAAGTTAACATTTTACAATCTGTTTAACAAACTCTGTGTGGTTATGTCTTCACTATACATATTAAACTGTGAAAACTAACATGACCAGGGAAGTAGTTACGTAGCTGGGAATCATTACCGTAAAAACAACTTTACAAACATTACCGTGAAAACAAAACCTGATGACTACTATTTCGAGAACCTGGGGTGAGGTTATCGGTATCGCGTATTCTCAGTATTAAAAGCTCTGTCATCTCACCTCATGCATCCAGTAAACATTCTGCCTTCTGAGGTTACTTCTAGCTCCTTCACCTTTCTGGTTCATCTCTAAGACCAAACCGTGACACAGGCGCGTAGCCAGGAATTTGCCAAGGGGGGGGGGGAGGGCAAAGCCTGTAGGCAAACTATCTAAGAGTAGCGCCACCAAAGGTTGGCGCAAAGTGCCAAGAAAATTTGGCCGAAAATACCTCTCAGATCGCTGGAAATGGCACTTCCCAATTGGGAACACAATTGCCTGTACATTATCATTGAACAACAGGAGTAGTGGAGCTGTTGTTTGAATGAGTGTCAAAAAATGTCCAGGTCATCGATAATATTTAGAACTATAGGTATCCCTAGATATTGCGGGATGCCAGTCATGCAACAGCCCATTGAAACTTAGAGTAGGCTATATTAATTGGCTGCGTTTAGCTAGTTGTGGCTACATGTGTGCTAAGTTTGGCTTCGCGAAACGCTAAATCCGTCTTCGACTAGGTTAAAATACTACAAATTGTTGACCTTGACTACTCTCTGCCTTTTTGTTAAGATCACGTGTAGTACCTGTTCTTTTTAGCCAATCCAAAACGGAACCACAGATGAGAGACCCATGATACAGAGGTCTGAGGGTCAAGAGGTTGGTGTTCGCTCGCGAACGTTAACTGCAGGTGTCGAATATGTACTCCTCCTTTAACGTACGTACGAGTGCAGTCTTGCAATACAGGTGCAAGAGTAATACACGTCTACCAAGCGGGCAATCGGTGACATAGCTCTTTTGGGGGAGCAGAACTCCCTCGGGAGTAAAGTTTGGTTTCGCCCTTCTTTTTTCGCCATACAGTCTAGGGGACCTTGGAGTATGTTTAGTCTTCGACCTTGACGACTGATTTGTTCTTTTTACACTTCTTTTTTTTTACCACAGCACAAGATGGTTGTCCAGTTCGCGACCCAAGCCTTAGTTGTGAGAGGTCTTGTACACCGGATACAGGTTGTAGAAAAGTCGGTAGACTGTGCGAGTGTGCAGGAGAGTGCGGTTGGTCCTGCATCAGGCAAGGTACAATACATGATAGAAAAAGACACATTATGTAGTAAATATATGTTTGTACTCAGAGGAGGGAGCTGAAAGACAGCCCCGCGCAGAGTTACTGGAATGAAGCGGCATTTAATGCATGGGAGGGAGGGTGGATCCAAAGTCATTGAAAGTAGCCTGGATGTTAGAACAATAAGTCCATGATGCCATGTCTTCACATGATGTCACATTATGATACTGGTGTCTTCACAAAAGGAGGCCTTGATGAAACACGCTATGAAAATATAATTTTGATAGCATTCTTTGCAATTGTAACAAAGAATGTTATCAAAATTATAATTTTATAGCGTGCGCGACCATGGGGGGGGGGACGTACGTTGCCATATTTGTGATGCATTTATTTGCAAAACTTTCGGCGAGGGAAAACTTACGGAAAAGATGATCTGGGTTCTATGATCTTGCATGGGAGCAATTGAGACACATGTGGGAGGAAATGCTACCCCTTTTTCCCTCATCCTATTGTGCATACCAAGTTAGATTTTGTGCCGCAGTACCGATCACATAATATTAAATTAAAGAGTTACAGACGTACCAGAACAACGCTCCGCAATATTTTACTCACATGCATTACGTTTTTGAGAGGTAATAATTATGATCGTAAACCTTTTTTTTCACAATGGGCAGCTTACAGTATTTGCATATTTCTTTTGGAGGTTGGGTGGAGGGGGTTTATCCTCACTAACAGCAAAAACGTACTGAATTTGTGTTGTTGTATACAGGAACCTAAGCCAATATTTTTTGTTTCCGCACTCCTTTAGGTTGCAAAAGTCTCAATCCCCCAGAAAACGGTAACGTTACAATAGACAGGGATGATAGATCTATAGGTCTTCGGCTACTTTCACTTGCAATGATGACTACATTCTTCAAGGAACGCTAAGCCAATTACTTTTGTTTCCACATTCTTTTAGGTTGCCCAAGTCTCAGTGCCCCAGAAAACGGTGGCGTTACAATAGACTCGGATGATAGATCAATAGGTTCTACGGCTAATTACACTTGTAATGATGGCTACATCCTTCAAGGAACGCCAGTCCGTACATGCCAAGAAAATAAAGAATGGAGTGAAGGGGATGAAGTGTCTTGCGGTAACGTACTTATTTGCTTGTTACCATGTGATACATTTGAGTTGCGTGTAAACCAAAACCAGATTACTATCTTTAAACCAACAAAGGTCCTTTTAATTTTGCTGGTTATCGTCATATTTTACATTATTACAGTTTACCAAAAAGAAAACGAATCGGCATGCCCTTCTTAAAGACAGACTGTCATCACCCCAAAGTATATTTTTAGTGTATGTATATCAAAATTCTCAGTTGGTGACTGCTGTTTGATTGACATCAAAGTTTGAAAATTTGAAAGATGCAGAGTAGTTCACATTCCACACAAGGCAGAGAGAGTGCTTTTATTACATTTTATAGCCTTGTGTGCTCACCAGGACATGGCCTTAAGCAATAAAACAGGTTTATTCTTGCACAAGGAAGAGCCTCATACAGTTATGGGAGGAGCTAGAAGCTGCATAGTTGGGAGAATTGGAACTGTCTGGGATCATGAAAATTCCCCTTTAAGTGCCAAAATAATTAGGCCTAAACTGTAACGTAGGCGAATAACTGCAGTCGGAAGTGACATACCGGCATATCATGTGCAGGGGCGTATATTCTTGAATTTGCCGGGGGGAGGTGTGAACTTTTGGGACCGACTACATTTCTTGGATACCGACTCCCATTGCCATAGTTGTACGACTCGAAATTCTTAATTCTGGAAACCTTTTTTTTTTTTTTGCTTTCCGGGCAATTTGAGACCGACTTTTGATTTTCAGGTTGACATAGTAGTACGAATCCGAATTTTTGAAGACCCTTTTTTTTCGCTTTTCGGGCAAAATTTCCACTTCAAATGTTGTTCATGTCTGGTCTACTGTTACAACGGCATACTGAACTGGCTTTAGAACTCAGAGGCCGACTTTTGACTTTCACGTATTTACGCCCCTGATCATGTGTATCATGGCTTCCCCACGAAACTGGAAAATAATCACTGAGGGGGCAGCCTTTCTCACCTGGGGATTCCCCACCGAGGGCTCCATTGTTCTTTAGGTGAGCCTATGAGCCTTTGTATTGCAAACGTTACTTTATGAAGGCTAGGCCTATCTTTTTTCATGTTAGCACTAATAGTGCAATGCAATGTAATAGCTTAGACCTATTGCGAATAGTATCTTATTTCCTTAAATGTGGTTTTCTTGTGAACTTCACTAGGCAGATGTTTCTAGAAACGCTTTCTGCTAGTATGCGTCCACTTACATCAACCTTTACTAGTGATGAGCGGGAAAATTCCTTCGAATTGGAGGCCCTCCCCCAATTCCCACAACGACGCTCGCTGACTTGTGAAAAAGAAGGAAGGTTGCAAGTTACACTTTTTTTTCTCACGGTATTCGCTATGATGAAAACTTCCAAATACTCTGATATTTGATTTATATTTTTCTTTAATCAGAATGTACTAAAAACAACGACGAAGTGAATCGCTTGGGCCGTGATTGTGCAAGACCGTGTCCCAGTGACGGTATTTGTTTACAAGCAGATTATTCGTGTATCTGTGATGGCATTTGCGGGAAGTCGTGCATAGCAGTAGGTGAGGAGAGTCATTTCTAGGCAGGCTTCTTATGCACCGACCCGACGTCCACTCGAAACAAATTACCCCGACACAAGTCACCCCACGACAACATTGAGATGGAGACATGTATTCCCACCTTGTTCGGTGTCAGTTCGTAGTCGTACCGTATATACGTTAGACCCAACTAGATCGACTCATAATTCCATTCACTCACTCATGGCCGTACGGGACTGTTTTTCTCAGGGAGGGCGGTGATTTTTGCCCGACCTAATTTAACTGCCCAATTTTTGGCCGACTGAGACAAAATATCTGCCCAATTTAGTCAGGTTTCTGACATTTAGGGGGGCGGCCGCCCCCAGCACCCCCGGCCCGTACGACCATGCACTCACTCTGAAGTTCAAAAACGTGGCAACCATATTTACTCTCTACAAACGCCACTCAATTTCCCTTAAATGTGTTCTTATTGGCTAGCCATATAAGACCTATGTATAGCTTTATAAGATCATTCACAGCCGCATCGTGTCATGACCGACTGAAATGTGAAGCAACGGCCTCGATACCATGAAATTAACAAACTTGTTTGATGTGCCCGATTTCATCACTATGAGAAAGTTCTACTAGGCAGCCAGATGGTTTGGTCGAAAGCAACACTTAGAGTACACTGTACCAATCGACTTCGCGACCGAATTTTAGTCGCCGCTGCGTAGGTAGCAGTCTTGTGAGTAAAGGTTTTGCCTGCCACTATATATCACCACGTAATACCACGACCTTAGCTGTCACATGCATCCTTTGCAGCACTTGTAAAAGCAGGTTTTTGTTAACTTGGGGCACTCGTATCTCTAGGGGTATGCGTGTGGGTATGAGGATAATTCTTGCCGAATTGGCATTGTCTTAATGAAAAAGTGAAGTACTTGAAGGCATCAGTTAAACCGATAGGTGACGTTCGTTTAACTGTAAACAAATCACCGGCCACGTCTAACTCAGGCGAGGATCCTTGGGGGGGGGGGCTTTCCCGGCCTCAGACCCCCTTTTCGCCACATTAACAATAACAAAAAATCTAGGAGAATATTCAAGGGGCTTTAGCCCCCCTTTTTAGAAATGTCTGGATCCGCGCCTGAAACTTCTGGCATTACACTCTGGCTGCAGAAGTAGATCAACTATTCTCACCTGACAAAAGTTTTATACGCAGTTATACACGGTTACAATTAAACTGTGGCAATGTTGAGTTATATTTACTAACAGAATGGTTTTCTCTGTCTCCGGGCATATATCACAGGTCATGTAATGATTAACATTAATGCTTAACTTTAGACCGTACTATAGTGTACACAAACTGTTGTTCTGTTGCACTGTAACTCAGTAGCGTAACTAGGGTACTTGAAGTGGGGGAAGGGGGCAGGGATGAAAATAAGGTAAATGTACCGACAGAATATAGTAAATGTACCGACACTTAGTGTCAAAGGGTTATCACTTAACAAGTCATCCCCGCACCCGTGACCCCCTATCCACCCAGGGGTGGCGCCAGAATTTGGCCGACGGGGGGGACAGACTCCCCGACGGTAGGGCCAGAGACCCGAAGCCTCGGACAGCTCCTATCCCGTCGAGAGGTTGGTGAGGGAGAATTTGAAGAAAACCTGTGTACTATACCATGTCATTGCGGGGCATATTTTGCATAAAATTTGTATTTACTAGAGGAAAATAGTTCAACGCCGATTAATATTTTTGCCGGACTCTAAGCTGTGAAAAAGCGCGCGAAGCACGCGAAATTATTTTGGGTGAGCCTATACACTAAAACAAATCTGTGCTTATTTAAAGCATACATAGGTCAATTGTCCTGGCAGTTGGGCCCTATGGGTCACAACTTACATTTTACTTCCCCCCCCCCCCCTCGAGTCACTAGCCATACCGCAAGACAGGTACAAGCAGACAAGAGAACTCCACTGTTATCTAAGTCTAGCGAAATGAGATGAAATTGCCGACATTTACATAAATCCATGTATTATCCTTTTGAAGTAACTTGAAAAGATGGAAAGGGTTTGTAGCCTACTCTATTTAGCTATAAGAAACGGAGCTGAGAACCAGGGGATAAAGCGTGCGGAAAATTTTGGGTTTTATCTCAGAAATGACCCTTTTGGAAAGCCAAAATAAATAAATTGACCATATGTGACGACAGAATTTTCCCGACAGGGGGCCGGACCATGTCAACGACCTCAAGTTCCGTCAGCTCCTTTACCGAGGGGGTGGTGAGAAGTAGATATGAAAGTGCCTGACTACCCCATGCCATTGCAGAGCATATTTTGCACAATATCACTTATTACTTCAAGAGCCGACTTGCGCACTGATAGTGTTCTTTTGAGTCTGAATCGTGAAATTGCAAAGCGCGCGAAGCGCGAGAAAATTTTTAGTAGGCTTACACTAAAAACATATGTAATTATTAAGAACAATAAAGGAAAAATAAAAACTGTAGGGGTTGTAGACCGTATCGGGGATAACATACATTGTGTCAAAAGAACCTGGACTGCCCGATGGAATAGCCAAACTTTGCTCCATTAGTCTCCCTCCAACTAACCCTACTGCATATGCATGCCCCACACTAGCGAACAGAAAATAGCTTTGCGATATGGGATGAAATTCACGACCTCTACATAACCTGTGTGCTCTGCCTACATGTTTCTTGGTAAGGGTGACAGGACTTATGCTATCTAGCTGTGTGGAAAGGAAGTATTGAAGAAACAAGGTGACCATACAGCGCGTAGCGCGCCGAAAATTTCGGGTTCTTATTAGAAAATTGTCCTCTTGAGAGCAAAGACCGGTAAACCGTCGGGGAGACTAGTCGTCGTTCACACCGGGCGGATGTACCGACAAGATCAGCAAATGTAACGACAGACCATCCCAGGAAGCCAAGTGGGGGGCGGCCGCTCCCTGCCCCCCTTTAGTTACTCTAGTGCTGTAACTTCGTATTAGCCCTTTGGGAAACAATCAGTTTTTCACTGGAGAGGATCAACCGCACAATCACTTTCACAAAAAAAAACATGCCAATGTAGGCCTATATCAATTTCTTAGTTCAATATTATTTCATCCTTTTTCTTCTTTTAGGTAGAGAAAACTACTGCGATACTTCTCTTCTCAGTGCGAACCATGCCACATACACCGTAGACCCACAAACCGCGGAGTACGGCAGTATAGCGAAGTACACATGTGTGGATGGATATTCCCCTGCAGGTGGAGACAGTGAACGAACTTGTACCGGAGGGAAAAGTTGGAACGGAAGTGCATTAGTCTGTTGGCCGAATCCCGGAAGTAAGATAATTACTCTTCTGGTAGTTTCCAAACACGTATGGGGGGACTAGGGTCGGAACCCCTGAGCTGAAAGAAATGTCGATTAAAGGGCGAAAGTTGTAGTTTTCAGGCAAAATATGATTGTTTGCCAATTAGGTAACATGTTAGGAGAAACATCTTCCTCCGCCCTTGGAAAATGTCTATACGCCTATGACAGTTTCACACTTGTGTTGTTTCATTGTATCTCCCTAGATGCAATGAATAAAGAGTAGACTAGAAGTTGCCCCTCCACCTGTCGGAAATGTAAAGCTGTTTGTGTGTGAGTGTCTGAGGGAACTGAGTCGAAAATGGTAAAAAAGCTACTTTGCGAAAAGTTATGTCTTGAATGGTATATCCGATCAAGTTCAACAGTGCTGCAGCCAGGGTTTGGTGATGGGAAGCGGGGCAGAACAGATGACGTAGTAATGCCACCTCAGTCCGCCCAAGTCTGCGTAAATTGTACCTTTTCTGTGTGTCCCTGCGATTGTTTACAGCGGAATAGAATTCTTTTTGTAACTGCATAAAGGTGACGCCCTGGGGGAGAGGTCTGAGGGGAGGGGACACGATCCCTTCTCTTTTGAGAAATTTTTGTTAATTTAAGGTTGCCTGGATGCAAAATGGTGCTTTCTTTTTCGTATTTTTTGAACTGATCATATATGGCTGGGAAAAATCCTTGTTTAGTGAATTCTAATTTTTGGTTAGGTGAAAGAGGAGAGTGTGCGCCCTACGATTGTACAGCAGTGTGGGATCCTTCCTCTGTCACTACATTAAGGTGCCGTCCTGGGGGAGGGATCTAAGGGGAGGCCCTCACCTTTGAGAAATTTTTGTTAATTAAACGTTGCTTAGATGCAAAATGGTGCTATCTTTGGGATATGTTTGGAACTGATCATATGTGGCTGGAAAATATCCATAATGTAGTGAATTCTAATTTTTTTTGGGGGGGGGGGGTAAAGAGGAGAGTATGTTGTCTTAGAGAAGGATATGTTGTCAACAAACCTCCTGAACCCCCCCCCCCCCTTTAGCTACTTTAATTGCCTTCTATTTGGGAAAAGTCTGTAGGGAAAAATACGTGCATGCGTGGAGTCCACAGAAACATTCTCGGACTATTACGAAAAAATTTCTTTGCTTCATTGTGCATTATAAAAGGGTATCTAAGGCTAGCAGACACCGGTATAGTGCCTCCTGGAGGATCTGGATTAATTACATAAAATGGGGCAATGATATGATGATTATTACCTGACATCCAAATGACACTATAGAGTATGATGCCACGCACTTTACAACTATCATATTTGTACTGAGTTTGAACGAAAATCCAGACGAACAGCTTCTAGCAATGAGGAATGGGAGGGAGAGCATAGGTGCAGGGAGGTGATATTAGAATTTCCTGATAGGTTTAGTAAAATGGGGTTAAGGACTGAAAATCGCGTTTCAGAATGTTTTTTAGTTAGTGTATTAACAATCACCATCTATACCGGTAATGGCTGCGCGCGAAGTGCTCGGTAAAAATTTTTGAAAATGTATAACGGCAAATACGTACTTTCAACCTTCCACATCATGCTGCAAATTAGATTGAAAGATCCCATGATAGGCCCCTATACAGAGGGTGGGGATGTGCTTCTGTTTTTCGGAAAAGTGTTGTGATCAGAATAGTTGCATGTATTATAACCTTAAGCTTGCACATAATATAGCTAGGTGTTACAACCGATAATGTAATAATTTACCCATAATGTAAAAATAACCAATAATGTAGAAAAATTTACCTTTATTGTAAAAAAAAACAATAATGTTATCAAAAATTTACCGAGGATGTAACCACACCTTGCCGATAGCATAGTAAAAATTTACCGATAATGTAAAAAATTTTGTTAACCAACACCGTACTAAAAATAGAGCATCTTGTATGATACCTGTACAGATATCACAGCTTAAAAGTTCCCTCAAACCCATATTTTCAAGGAAAACTGAAAAAAATTGCAGAATTTGGGTTTCCTTAATTTCATGCCCATTCTGATTTGCGAGTCGAAATGCTTTCTCTCTCCTACTGAGGCATGCGGCTGCACATGTCATGAAGATGGAACATCTTATGGCACAGTATCAGAGATAATACTGCTCAAAATGCCCTTTTACCCATATTTTTTACTAAAAAATGAAAAACAATTCAATATTTGGGTTTCCTTTATTCAATATTCCGTTTTCATCTGCCAGTGTAATTTTTTTCTGTGTACTACTGAGGCACTTGAGTACCAATTTTGTGAACATGGGAGATCTTTTGTGGCTCAAAAGGGGATCATCATTGTTCAAACTTGTCTTGTAGTACCAAAACTTGTAATTTTTAATGAAAAATGAAAATTTTGACGTGTTAGCTGTTAAGGGTCTACACCAGTTGAAAATTTGCCTGCTTTTAAAATTTTCAAAAATGATGTGTGTCTTAACAATCTACTTTTCTTTTAATAGCAGAGAGATCAGTAGATTTAGTTATTCAATTGAAGGTTATATTGGGCATGAAAAATTATCCCAGAGGCCAAAAACAAAGAAATTGCGAATTTTCAGTACCACTCATTTCATGTAGGTTAAAATCTGGTAGTCCAAAGATTCTCCACATACTACCTGGTTATAGGACTACCAATTAGCAAAAGCTAAGTTCGTTGGAATACACACTTTAAGAGAATCTGGTACTCAAATTTGTCCCCAGGCGCGGTTGAAATTGCCTGTTTTTCGCGAAAAGGGCCACATTCGACAGGTCACTACAACAAAACGGATCAATATTGTGGGAAACACTTTAAGTTTATTGTACTAGACTGTGTTAATTTTACCACTTTTACTCCTGAAAAAGTTTTAGACCCCAAATGTTGGCGCAATAGAGCCTTTCTTGAGCTAAATCAGCCAAAATGATCAAAATGGCGGCCATTTTGAAATGGCTGGCTACCCCCTTTGCACATGAAAAGAAATGGAGCACATACTTTTCTGATTGTCTGATGTTTACTGTATACTATATCAAATTTTTAGCAAATATAGCAAAAGAAAATGCAACAAACCAAAACGTCTCTGACTACAAGCTCCATTAAAGGTTTTAAGGACTGTGTGTAGGAGATCCACTGTTGGATGAGAGAAAATATGCTTGTATTGAACGGCGGCAGAACTGAAATTGTTCATTTCTCATCGAATTTTCCTGGCGAAGGTTCTGTACCCAAGTACGTGTAGAGTGCATATAGGCGACGTCAATATAACTCCCTCGGGTAGTGTATGCAATCTTGGTGTGATCATGGACTCGGCTGGGACCATGTCGGCTCATGTTACAAACTTGGGTAGATCAGCTTCGTGTCCTTTATGAACGATACGCAGTATCAGAAAATATGCTAGATCAGAGAAGGGAGTTGCTATTTGACAAATAGCAAGTCCCTGAAAAGAGCGCAACAGAAACACTTACGGTACTTCATATTTTCACTACTTCCCGTCTTGATTGCTGCAACAGTTTATTGTTAGGCCTACCTTCACAGGCAAAAAGGAAATTACAGCGCATTCAAAATTCTGCTGTCCGCCTCGTTACAAGGACAAAAATATTAAGTGAGCATATAACGCCCAAAGTTCTCAAATATCTCCATTGGCTTCCTGTCCAGCAGCAGCGCGTTACTTTCAAGATTTTTTGTATTACTCATAAAGTTTTTCATGGTGTGGCACCGGTCTACCTGGAGGAGCTTCTGATCTGCGTCAGCGTGTCACTAGTCGTAGTCTGCGTAATAGCTCCATCAGGGAACTCCGGTTCAATCAACCACGGTCACGTAATAATTTCTATGGTCAGGTGGTGAGCGTATTTTTTCGACCTGTGCCGACTGCATGGTCAAGTGGTTGAGCATCCGACTTACAGCCGGAAGGTGTGGGGTTTAACACCTGGCGGGGCCATGCCAAAGACTTAAAAGTGGAACCTACTGCCATTGTGCTTGGTGCTCAGCATAAGCAATGGAGTAGGCATTGCTTATGCTGAGCATAAGCAATGCCAGTGAGCCACAACTGGAAAAAAGGCCGTGGCCGGCCCGACTTAAACCAATTGGTTAGAAACTGAGCCGTAAAAGCTCATCTAACTCTAACTCGACCTGTGCACCACGCCTGTGGAATAAGCTTCCATGTTTGCTAAACCCAGTGGACGATTTTCATCTTTTTGTAAACTGAAAAACATCTAAACTGAAGACTCATTCTTTTGAAGAGAATTTTTGATCAGAATTGGTTATGTATTGATACTTAGTACATAATACTCTTATTCTTGTAGCAGAGAGTTTAACTTTCCAAATTTTTACTGAAATTTGATAATTTTTTTTCATTGCTTGCAATTTTTATGTTGTATGACGCGTTGAGATGTTTTTACATGTAATGCGCCTTTTAACAATATATTTTACTCTAAGTTAACGCACGTTTACTTCAGAATTTCACAGACGTATGTACGATAAACGTTTATGTGTATATGGGTGCGTATGAGCGTATGTACGTGGTATGCATGCACATATGCCCTACACGAGCACGCCCCTTGTACGCAAATATTGATATACGTGTGTGGGTGTGTGTGTGAGAGAGAATGTGTGTGGGAACAGGCCAACTCGGACCCACGCCAACTCAAAATATTCAGATCCATCGATATTTTTTTCATAAAATGTGAAGTCCGGTAAATATTCCTTGAATGATGATTTCAGATTGCATTAGACCTCCTTTCATAAAGACATTTCTTGAAATACGAGAAAATTGTGTAGGAAGTCAGACCAACCCTCCTCAAGCTACGGTGTGCATGTCTCTTTGACGTGTGCATACCAACTACGTATTCGTACCTACTAATATGCTAAGCCTGTAGGTTGCCAGTCAAGTTGTCGCTAGCAGAGTCGTCAGGGGTGGCGCCAGGATTTGCCCGACAGGGGGGCCAAGCTCCCCGAAGGAGGGTCAGCAGCCCGAAGCCTGGACAAAGGCCAAAAGGACTAAAAACGCAAAATTTTTGCCACACAAAGCGCGCCGAAACATTTTTGGCTTTTTTTCCCAAAAAATAAAATGAAAATTTGGGAGTTGTATTGAAGAAAATTTGAAAAATTGGAATTATGGAAGAAAATTGAAAAAAATTGGTTTTTTTGAAAGGAAAATTGGAAAATTTGGGGTCTTTATTGAAGAATCTGCCCTTCCTATGAGCAAAATGAAGCAGATCGTCGGGGCGACTGAAGGTCGTTGGGACTTCATATTTTATCGTACGGATTAAGGCTCCCCGACGAAACTGGAAAATTTCCCCGACGGGGGGGGGGACCCCCCGACGGGGGCCATGCCCCGCCCCCCACTAGCGCCATTCCTGAGAGTCGCCCCTTACAAAGTCGCCCCTGAGCCCAACAAATTCGCCCCTCAAGTCGAGAGTCAAATTGCCTGAAACTCTTCAAAATATGGTGCTACAAAATATGTCCTTTCTGTATAGAGCTTAGAAACGTTAGTTTTAGTAAACTAGTTGTAGGAAAGTTATTAACACAGTTAAAGCTTCCTTAACTATGTACATTGCGCTAACAATTCGCGTCCACACTGCGCTACCGCAGCTTAGAAGCCTGATGTGCCGAAGTTCCTGACGGGAAAATACACCTTTCTTATATCCAAAACCGAATGTTACTTGAAGAAAAAAATATTAATAAAAGTGTTCTTACTACCGTATTCTTAACTGAAAGCAGCACACCTAGTCTTCTTGTAGTGCCATGGGCCGACAAGTAAACTGACCATCTAGCCAATCAGCATACTCTCCACACTGTGCTGCTAAAATCCAGGGGCGTAACCAGACCTGACTGTCGGGGGGGGGGCAAGACTCAAGAGGTTTTCCGGAAAATTTCCGATTCGGCCGGTACTTGTTGAGCTGAAGTAAACTGTGGCAGTCTCAGACTGCCAGTCTGTGGGTGTCTTAGGGCCTTAAGGGAAGTGTTCTGGACCCCCCACCACCACCTGAAAAGAATTGTGAATTTTTACATCCTAAATGCATGCAAAAATATATGCAATATGGTGAACACTTACGTCATGGTGTCTTAGTTCAGGCAAAATGAAAAATTTGCACAAACTCAAATTTAACAATGCAAATGTCAACATGACAAACATATCAAAATAAATATTTTTCTAAACGTTGAAGTTACACACTTAATGTTCTTAAACGTGATAGGTCCCCTTGCAGGACATTGGAAATTCTTAAATGTGGACTATATGTGGACTTAAAGACGGATTTGCATCACCCCAAGTATCACTTTTAGTTGGGGTAAGCAAAAGTCTCAGTTGGTGACTACTCTTTGGCTGACATCAGAGTTACAAAATTCAAAAGATGCAGAGTAGCTCATTTTTCACAGCATGCACATTGAATGTTTTGATTACACATGCTCACCAGGATGTGGCCTTGAGCAGTGAACTATGTTTGTGTCTGCACAAGGAGAAGCAGTAAAGACAATTATGCAGCGGCGTAGGAAGATGTTTGACATGGGGGGGCAGACCAGATGTGACTTCTCGACCTTGAACCTCCTTCCCACACTAAAACACATTTGCTCAATGTGATTCTTCCGATTTTAATTTGAGCAAAATAAAAATATTCAAGGTAAAAGGAAACAAAAACAGCACCATGCAGGAGTGTTTTTGGAGGGATGGGGATTTTGTGGGGGTGACTCCCGTTTACTGTCTAAGCGGAGCGCCACCATAGGTTGGCGTGGAGCGTACTAAGAAAATTTGAGATTTGAATACGTCCCAGATCGCCGGAAATGGCACTTGTCAGGCTTGATAGCAGCCATCGTGAAAAAATGTAAAGCTTGATTTGATTTTTGATTCCTTGCCGAAGGCCGAAGGCCGAAGGAATCTATGCGATGGTGATGTCGTGTGCGTGTGTGTGTGTGTATGTGACGCTTTGCTTGTAAACGCGATATCTCAAGAAGGGTAACTCCGAGGGATCTCATACTCAGCACGTAGATTGCCCGTATTGAGTAGATGATCCCTAATATTGTTTTTGGTGGAGGTCAAAGGTCATTTGGGGTCACAAGAGGTCAAAAGGTCAAAACCTTGTAAACACGATATCTCAAGAAAGGTAACTCTGAGGGATCTCATACTTGGCAGGCCGGTTGCCCATATTGAGTAGATGATCCCTATTCTTTTTGGTGGAGGTGAAAGGTCATTTGGGGTCACAAGGATCAAATAGTAAATATGCTGGAAATTGCTTGTAAACACGATATCTCCAGAAGGATAAATGTGAGGGATCTCATACGTACCATGTGGACTGCCCATATTAAGTAGATGATCCCTATTGTTTTTGGTGGAGGTCAAAGGTCATTTGGGGTCACAAGGGGTCAAATAGTAAATATGCTGGAAATTGCTTGTAAATACGATATCTCCAAAAGGATAAATGTGAGGGATCTCATACTTACCATGTGGACTGCCCATATTGAGTAGATGATCCCTATTGTTTTTGGTGGAGGTCAAAGATCATTTGAGGTCACCAGAGGTAAAAAGGTCAAAACCTTATAAACACTATATCTCAATGAGGGTATCAGTGAGGGATCTCATACTTAGCAGGAGGATTGCCCATAATAAGTAGATAAACCTCAAACTTTTGGTGGAGGTCAAAGGTCATTTGGGGTCACCAAAGGTCAAAAGGTCAAAACCTTGTAAATACGATATCTCCAAAAGGATAAATGTGAGGGATCTCATACTTACCATGTGGACTGCCCATATTGAGTAGATGATCCCTATTGTTTTTGGTGGAGGTCAAAGATCATTTGGGGTCACCAGCGGTAAAAAGGTCAAAACCTTATAAACACTATATCCCAATGAGGGTAACAGTGAGGGATCTCATACTTAGCAGGAGGATTGCCCATAATAAGTAGATGAACCTCAAACTTTTGGTGGAGGTCAAAGGTCATTTGGGGTCACCAGAGGTCAAAAGGTCAAAACCTTGTAAACACGATATTTCAAGAAGGGTAACTGTGAGGGATCTCATACTTACCATGTGGATTGCCCATATTGAGTAGATGATCCCTATTGTTTTTGGTGGAGGTCAAAGGTCATTTGGGGTCACCAGAGGTAAAAAGGTCAAAAGTTATAAACACTATATCTCAATGAGGGTAACAGTGAGGGACCTCATACTTAGCATGAGGATTGCCCATAATAAGTAGATGTACCTCATAGTTTTTGGTGGAGGTCAAAGGTCATTTGGGGTCACCAGAGGTAAAAAGGTTAAAACCTTGTAAACACGATATTTCAAGAAGGGTAATTGTGAGGGATCTCATACTTAGCATGTGGATTGCCCGTAATGAGTAGATGATACTTACAGTTTTTGGTGGAGGTCAAAGGTCATTTGGGGTCACCAGAGGTCAAAAGGTTAAAACCTTGTAAACACGATATTTCAAGAAGGGTAACTGTGAGGGATCTCATACTTACCATGTGGATTGCCCATATTCAGTAGATGATCCCTATAATTTTTGGTGGAGGTCAAAGGTCATTTGGAGTCACCAGAGGTCAAAAGGTCAAAACTTTATAAACACTATATCTCAATGAGAGTAAATGTGAGGGATCTCATACTTACCATGTGGATTGCCCATAATGAGTAGATGATCCCTATTGTTTTTGGTGGAGGTCAAAGGTCATTTGGAGTCACCAGAGGTCAAAAGGTCAAAACCTTGTAAATACTATATCTCAATGAGGGTAACTGTGAGGGATCTTACACTTATCATGTGGATTGCCTATATTGAGTAGATGATCCTAAGTATTTTTGGGAGGTCAAAGGTCATTTGGGGTCACGAGAGGTCAAAAGGTAAAAAACTTGTAAACATGATATCTCAAGAAGGGTAACTGTGAAGGATCACATACTTACCTTGTGTATTGACCATATTGAGAAGATGATCCTTATTATTTTTCGTGCAGGTCAAAGGTCATTTGAGGTCACAAAAGGTCAAAACCTAGTAAACATCATATTTTAAAGGAGGATAACTATGAGGGATCTCATTCTTAGCCAGTGGATTGTTTATATTTAGCATGTATCTCATTTTGGGTCACAAGATTTCGAAAGCTTTTGACCTTATTAACGTGAAATCTCAAGTAGGATAACTATGAGGGATCACATGCTTGTCATGTGGGTGATTCATGTTTGTTACAATATATCCATATATGGCAAGGAATCACTAAGCCTTTTGGCTTTCTGGTTTTTTTTTATAAAACACATTTCTGTGAGGACAGATTAGTTGAGCTGGCCTGGACTTGGGGTCCGAAGACTGGAAGTTTGAACCCCATTTACTATCTAAGCAAAGCGCCACCATAGGTTTGCGTGGACCTAGCGTACTGAGAAAATCTGAGATTTTAATACATCCCAAATCACCGGAAGTGGCGCTTGCCAGGATTTTTGATCAAGATGTGTCCTTGTTGTGCAAATTTTGTAAAGTTTGATTTGAATTTAACACTTTAAGTCTGTTACAGTCGATCCGACTTCATTCAAAGTTATTCAGCGTTGAGTTATCCCCCATGGATTTCAGTGGATAAGTTGGAACTGAGAGTTTCTACAGCCAGAATCTGTTAACTTATTATTAAGTTGAGTAGAGGTAGCCCCACGATTTGCCCGGCGAACGGCCAACTACCCGAAACTCCGACAGCCCCAATGCCGTGGAGTATTAGTGAGGTGGGATTTGAAGAAAGCCTGTGTACTAGCCTCCATTTCATTCGGGTCATATATTGCATAAAATTTGTATATACTAGAGAAGCTAAGTTCCGAGTTGATTAAATGTTTTTTCCGGAATCTAAACTGTAAAAACTGCAAAGCGCGAGAAGCGCGCGAAAATTTTTCGGGTCATTTTTCACAAAAAACATAGGTCTATGTAATTATTGAAAACAAGAAAGAAAAGCCGTAGTGTGGGGGTTTTAGACCGTAAAGGAGATGTAGCAACTAGTTTTGTCACAAATACCACTTTTGTCTCACCAACCACTTTTGTCAAAACTTTTGCCCACTTTTGTCACAAATACCACTTTTGTCACAATCATCGCCCACTTTTGTCACAACGGAGGTCACGACTTTTGTCACAACAATCGCCCATATTTGTCACAATTGGACAGGACACGACTTTTGTCACACACATTTTGCCCACTTTTGTCACACACATCGGCTTAGTTGAAGTGAGAAGTGTTACGCAGGTAAACCTATGCTTACTAAATAGGGGCTGTGATTTAGTATTCACCTTTGTAAATTAGAGGGGCACGTAGCAAGAAAAATGATTTTAGATAATTACACCCACAACTCATAATCATGTCGGGCGGTTCGTAGAGGAGGTGGTTCAGAGTAAACTTTTGTGGCTGGGAACAGTGAAATAAGAAACCGGCTTGAAAATTCGAATTAAGAGAATGAGGAAACGACAAAAATAACCTATGAATACACCAAGGGATCAAGGACTTTGTCTGGGCGAAATCCTGAGGGGGCAGTCCTCCCTTTAAACGGAGAACCTAGTGGCGTTACCATAGATAACTGGCACTCTGTGTGGACCCTTCCTTCCAGCTTTCACCCACGCAAGAGTACTATCTTATATATCGGGGTAGGGGTTAAAGGTGTCACTGTGCGGGATCTAATTTTACCATTTTGTTGGGGTGGGGGTTATGAATTATTTGGGACAACTACATTTGTTGGAGACCCAAACTCTTTGACATAGTTGTTCGATCCAAACTTCATGGATAAATGCAATTTACAGGACCATAGTAATAATAACTTCAGGTACATTGTATATGCATTCAAATAGTGACGTACTCAGGATTTCTCTCAGAGAGGGAGGGGGTGGGGGATCATGCGGCGTGTTGCGTGATCTCCGGCTTTTGGGACGGAGTGTCCCCTCCCCCATTTGAATTCTTTTCAAAAGTTAGGTATCCTTATATGCAATCTGGTGCCACATATGCTACCTTTTGAAGTAAAATTTGTGTTTAAATATTTTAGGCTTTCCATAATGCGACACGCAATACAACGTGGACAAGCAAGGAACTAGGAGTCTATAGGATTTCAGACCGACTTTTCGGCGCTCAGAGACTGACTGTTTATTTTCACGGGGTGTCACTTCCGCTCCCCTCCCCCCGTATTTACACCCCTCCCTGTAAGAAAACATTGTATACAAAAGCGTGTAGTTAAAGTTGTTGTTTGCTGACGGCTGCCATAAAACGCAATCGCGTAAGAAGGAAAATTGGAATGAAGGCAAGAAAAAAAAATTATGCGAAAAGCAGTTAAGGCTATTTTTGAAATTGTTAACATAGGAACAAGTGCTTAATTAACTGCTATACATTCAACTGTCATTAGAAGGTAGTTCAAGGTACCAAACTGCCCTGGGCGCAACGAAGTTGATTACTGTAAGAGAGGCGAGGTAGGCTTACGATATCTCCATAGGCTAATCAGAAGACCGAAGATACGACAACGGAGGGAGATCCTCGGGCCTCACTCGAGTCCCTCTCTTAAATATGAAAGGTGAGGCCGGGAATATGGGAGACTCTTGGAAGGGTCATATAGTGAAGTCATACATCTGATGGTTGCATAGGAAAGAAATGAAGACTGGAACAAGTGCATGGACAGCATAGCAAACCAGCATAATAAAGTTAGTTGACCATTTTCATGATCGCAGAATGGGCATTCCAGCCCTGCAACTACATTTATTATGGGATTCCAGTCATGCATGGGTACGGGCTACGATCTACAGTTATACTTGGGCCCAAATGGCAGTATTATGTTTGGGCACATGGTCTTGGATAAATCGAATTGGCTCGTGTAGTTTGAATAGCCAACTTGCCTGATTCTCCCATACGTGCGACTCGCATCGAGTGCATCGTTCTGTGGAAAAATCTTTTATTGGCCCAAATAGCATAATTCCTCTTTATGGGCCCCAAAATTATTCGAGTCATGGGCCCTTGCAATATAGATAAGTAGGTACCCGGCCACCTTGGCTTCACCAATATTTTGGGTGCACAAATCAGTGGGGTCCATACGGGTCAGCTAACCTGCGTGTCACCCACAATATGTCCCGCCCTCTGATTGCCATATAGCCTGCATGCCGGGTGATGCTATGACAGTAAACAGAAGATATATTAAAGAGGACATGTAATTTTTACCTTGCGCGATCATTTTTCATTGCCTAAAAATGAATTCTGGGCCTGGAACCAAGGAAGTCGTATGCCTTATGCATACTGTACTAATCCGAATTTCTGTAGCCTACGACGAGAAGCAGGGTCCCAGGTAGCATGATGAGCTAAAGCTTTCCTATCTCTTTTACTGTGAATGGAGCAATGGGCAAAACATCAACAATGGGCTGCAGGAACATAGAGCACAGTCACCCAGTTATTTACAATACACGAAGACACCTTATTCTAATTTTAAAATCAACTATTTGTCATGTTCTATCTATACACACTATATCAAACTGTCGTATCGACTGAAGACCCATATTTTGTTAGTGGCACGATGGCGGACTGGTGACTTCAACCATAGTTAATAGACACATCCCTGGTTAGGAAACTTTACGTACACCCTATACACACCACGTACAAGCCGAGTAGATATGTTGAGACGTGCAGAAAAGTGCATCACGTGACATTGACCGTGCACACGATCGATCGAGTAGCGATATGGCTACATTGAGTGTTGTGTTGTTCAGTCATTCATGGAAATAAATTGAAGTTGATTCAAGGGTTGGAAGGATTTCAGGATGCTTTCGAATCAGTAAGTATTTGTGAACGTTCAAATAAACGAAGAAAACCACGGCCCACAACCCCCACGTTTCTTGTTTGAGTAGAATTAAACTACCGTACTCTGCAATTTTGCATTGATGTATAGCGTTAGCTAAATACTATCACGTGTGAAAGTAAAAGACGGTTCACTATCTGACGTTACGAAGTCGGCTATCTGTTATATTCTTAGGGAAAATATCCAATCATGATATATACTTGATATAAGCACAAAATTCCAAACTGACACAGACCTGCCAACTTCTCCCCCGGTTTTACCGGGAGACTCCGGTAGTTCGCACGCCGACACCTCGCGGCAGTGAGATATGCCTACAACACGGCGTACGAGTAGCTGCAACGAACGTGGAAATACAAGGGCAACTTTCACTGTGCATTAGCGAATAACGCGGCGTAATAACGACCGTACGATCGTGTTGGCTATAAGGCTACATTTAGATGAAAATCTTCCAGTCTCCCTAATTTCCCACTAATCTGGCTATTTTTTGCCCTGAAAAATTTAGGTTTCCCTGTTTTGGTCTGTTGACAATTGCGGAGGTTTTATCGGTAAAGTTGGCAGTGTATGTAGGCTACTAACTATAGCTAGTAACTCCAGCCGCAAATACCGTTCGGTGTTTGGAGGGTTTTAAGACTGAAAAGTAACAAGACCAAACTTTTACAAAAAAAATTTCATAATTACCGTTTGATAAGGGTTCACAAGTAGTGTTACAGAAGTACTACTTTGGAGGTAGGTAGGTAGTACTTCCATAGTGGTGTATGTACATAGAACAGGATATAGAAACCTATATCCTGCTCTATGTGTATGCAACGCCTTGTGCTACGAGTACGCACGTGTAGTAGAGCTAATCAACCAGCCTTGTGCACGGTTAACGTCACGTGACCACTGAAAATCAGGATCTCAACATAGACAGTGCAGTTCGCCGAGTTTCCTAACCAGGGATGTGTCTACTAACTATGCTTCAACGAAAAAGTTTCCACAAGCGCTACCCTGTAGTTCCATAATGAAAACTTTCGCCTGTAATCTCGCAAAAGCTCTTACATGTAGTACACTTAAAAAGTGAGGGCGTAAACTGCTATTTTTAGATTAATCACTTGGGTTGATCCATTTTTCCACACGGGGTTGAAAAAATAAACAAGCGAATATATAACTTCAACATGACATTTATTTCAATTTTCGAATTAAAGTAATTAATAATATCGTACGTATCGTATCGTAAAAACGTACAAATTATGTACAAAACACACAAATCAATGCAATAAATGGGCGAAAACGCTAATTCACTTATATTTATCGTGTTATAGGTTTAACGTTATGCCAGTTCGTATGCTAGGTCCCGCTGCCTATACACAGTGCGTGTACAGTACTGAGTACACAAATCACCAGCAGACGTTAGTGGCGATACTTGTAACACGATTAAGAGCGTGTAATATTTTACACGTACAGTTGCCAGTCAAGTCGCCCCTACAAAGTCGCCCCTCTGCCAACAATTTTGTCAAGGAGGCGAGTTTGTCAGGAGGGGATTCTCTAAGAGGCTACTTTGTCAAGGGTCAACTTGTTGGCCAGGGGTCATCTTTGTGAGGGGAGACTTTTCTAGGGGGGGTCTTGACTGGTCCCCACAGGTCTACATACACGTCTGGTAAACTATGAATACATTCTGAATGCAAAATTTCATACCCTTTAACACATAACAGCATAGAGCTAGCACAAGAAATGCAACAATTAATAAAAATATGCTTACTGTCACACTTAACTATTAAGGAATAGAATGCAATCAACAAATTAATGCTGACCTTGAAGCCTGGTCTTGACATATTATTCTTTAAAGAATGATAGATTTACATACACGTCAGACACAACCATCAATTGCAAAAGAGTAGAGCAATTACATCAATATGAATGCATGTTAACTAATAAAATCTAACAACTTCAACAGCTATTACTTGAAATCGTAAATTGCAAATGAAGAATTCACCAGAATGCCCTGCTACCAAAACACTTATTCTTCTTTTTGTCCACAACTTCTTTTGTTGTGACCCTTTCTTTTACAGATGCTACACTGAGTTGACCATTTTTTCTTTCGTGTGCACCTGTCAGCTAACAAGTGTAATCTATACTGCTTGGCCATAATTTGACCCATTGCATTTCTTCCAAAATTTGTCGAACGATGATACCATTTTGTCACAAGATCATTCACTTTTTCTAAGCCCTGTTGACAGAAATGTGAAACATTCCCATGAAGTTTCATAGCCTCTGGCAAGTGAAAAGCTAAAACGTGCATATATGGTGTTATGTCTGTACTGCAGTTTGCCTGGTAGTACAGATCAACCCATTTCTTTGCAGAAGTCTGAAAATTTACCACTTGTACTTCTGACAGGTGTTTGTCCATTTCTGACATTAACAAAGGGAAGTCTCTCCAGAGCTTCTTTAATTCTAGTAGTTTGGGATGGGATGGTATTAATATGTCTAAATCAATGTTTTCCAGTAACTTCCTGTGTTCAGGCCCGCGGAATGATCTGTATTCCAATTTCCCATCCTTACTTACGTAGAACTTCCAGTCATATATACCAACAACATCATGGATAAAATTCTCAAACCTGTGAATATGTTTGGAGGTTAACAGCTTTTTCTTTGTCACTGAACACTTCTCTATATTATCCATCTTTCTCAGATATGAGATAATATGTCCCACAAGTTGATCACTAATGCGTAAACAAAGATGCAGTGTATCTGGAATAACTTTATAGATTGGTACTGATCGAAAAACTGGTTCTTCAACGCAGTTATACTTCAATGGATCATTTGCCCGTTTGTGTGAGCATTGAATTATCTCTTCTATTGTTCTTGCACCCATATTAGTATCTATCATTGACCATGATTTACTCATATCAAATCTTTCATCACTTCCACAATGGCACCATAGGCATGAAAATTTACTTGCAAAACCAGCAATACCAACAATCTGATTTAAATACTTTAGATCCCCACCCAAGTATTTATCAATTTTTACTTCTTTACCATGAATAATGACACATGATAATGTATCAAATTCTTGAATGAGATCACGAACAGCAGATTTTATAGAAGCATTATCTTCCTTGCACTTTGCTATTGCAAGAAGATAGTTACCATGTTCTGACATGCTGACTGCTTCATCCACTAATGTATATGACAGGTTAACAAATTGTTGTTTACAAGTTATTCTGGTTCCATCACCACTGAGTTTAATGCGTACCACCCCATCATTTAGCAAGTTTGCTCTCTTGGGTTCAGAAAGCTTTAAAATCAGTGAGTCAGTCAAAGAGGTATAAACACCTGGGCATTCACCACTGATTTCTTTTATATCAATGCCTGCATTAAGACTGTGACGCCTTTTAATAACTTTGCCAGCACTGGGAAGGATGGATGACTTTGACTGAGCCAGTTCGTGATAGCCTCTGTCAGGAATATTATATTGGTCTAAAACAAATATTAAGTTGTCAATATCTTCATCTGAGTATTTCTTAGGTATTTCCTTTTCAGTGTCAAGACATATGACAACTTCCTCATGAAATTCATCCATAAATTTAAAAGAGATAGGCTTCCAACTATCACTTGATGCATCCAACATTGCTGAACTAATCATGTCTATTTTCTGCTTTTTGTGCCTTAATTTTTGGGCATAACTGTAATTGAGTTTGCGTTTGGCTCTACCCCTTTCACCCAATTTCTTTTTTGTTAGATTTGTTAGCCTGTCAAACTTTCTCTTCAGCTCAGCATTTTCCTCTTGAGCTTGGGCTAGTTGCTGTTGTGTGTTCTTAACCATACACTGAGTATCAGCCAGCTCTTCTTTTACAACTTTTAATGCTTGTTTTGTTGGAGATCCAGTGCAGTGTTGAATTGTCAAGTTGTAAGTAGTTTGCTTCCATTTCTTAAACAGTGCATCCCTCTTAAATCCAGATCGTTTTACATTACGCAACTGACGGTGCATAAATTTTAACTTTGACCCTAATGTCTTTATTACAGAACACACATTGACATGAGCTTTATTAATATGGTGCCTAGTAAGGATGTCTTGCAGTGCAACTTCAACATTTTTTGGACTAAGTGGATCAGTATGCTTGCATGTTAAGGTAAATAAGTACAGATTATTCAGTGATATACTGACAACATGAGGGTACAAATTTACATTGGTGTCAGACATTTTACACTTAGTGGTAGGATTAATGCTGAAATGTTACTGATGGTCTACCATATCGTTTAATACACCTGCAGTGCTGTGTTGATTGCTGAGCTACAGTAGCCTACAATACAGTAGCTACTATACAGTAGGCTATATCCACATCACAGTGAAAGTCATTGTAAGTATGTAGATCTGTTTCATACTGAATTCCTAAACTTGAATATATATTCAAGCTATCATGCCGGTAAAATAGGAACAGAAATGCATGAATAGTAGTTCACTGCAAATCTGTAATAAACTACAACTTACTGTACCATGTGTATTGACATGCATGGGCACACACACTTGAACCAATCAGCTGCATTTCATTTCACTCCAGTGTGTAAAGTTGCTACAGTATATAGAGTGCCGCAAAACATCTTGACAGTTCCACCAATTCCTTACTCAGTTATGGTCCATAAAATTTACAAGTGTTAATGCATTTCCACGGTCTCTGACGAACTTAAAAACTAGCAAATACCCACGATGTTTGTAGATGGGATGCCCATTTGCAGGCTCAAATTCTATTAAAGGACGTTTTTCTAACAATCGGTAACGGACCGTACCATCCACAATGAAGGCAAAATCCCTGTTCTGGTTAATAACACGAAAATGCCAACTGATTCCCAGCAGGTCATTCAAGTCTGAGAGCTTCGAAAGTTCGTACCAATTTTGCAAGTTGCAGTGTCCACATCTTTTAATTTCCTCAAATGATTCCCTCTGAATTGGCAACCGAATAACTACCAAACTGTCTGTTTTACGATGAATATGAAGGTTTTCCTTTATGGTGGTGGCTAATTGCAAGTAAAAGAGAGAAGTCCCCTCTGGATTAGAAAAGATGTATTCATTGGGAATTCTTAAAATTTCTCCCAGTGGTTTCCATTCATTATAATGATCGTCCCAATCAACATAATGTACTAAAACATGTGGTATGTCATTGACTACGTCTTCATCTAATATTTCAATTGGAAAAAATGTCGATGTTGACCAAGATACCTTGCCTTGTTGTTTACGAGTTCTGTGCGGTATTTTTGGTCCTTCTGATAAAGCCTTGTAGTCAATCCTTGTAGTTATACGTTTACTCCTTCTCTGGCTCCCCTCCATCATCATGGACAAAAGGAAACTGCAAAAAATCCACATAACCATTAAAACAAATTTAAGTATGATAGCTTCCTTTAAAAGGATTGACGAACATGCAGTTTAGGGCTTCACAGATTATGATGAATTTAACTTGCATTGAATACAATGATACAACATTGAAACTTGTCAGCTGATCCAAGGCATGGTGACAATTACATAATTTGTGACACACCTATGCAGCTCGTCATTTAGGTGCAGCATTCATTGGCAAGTTATTTTATTCAAAGGGTTTCATAGGGTTTAGGTTGAGGGTTCGGCAGTTACAGGGTCAGGGGTATGCTACCTAGGGTTAAGTCAGAGCAGGGGTATGGCTAAATAATGGTGGGGTCTATTGACCCGGACGATGCTCTATTATTCGAGGTGTTTCCTGTTATTGACCCGGACGTTACTTCTTATTTAGGACGAGCGCTCCTATGCACTTCGTCTCGCTCAATAATTTGACATTTGAGACAATTGACCTGGATGGCAGCTTTATTAATGAAACCTCTCCTATTATTGACCCAGACGAAAAACAGTTGTAACTTGTTGTTTGGGAATTCTTGTTATTTGTGATAAAGGGACCCTGGACTGGAGAATATGCCAACATCATGAATCCTGTAAGGCCTATTTCTCTAAAGACTAGAGTAGTCTATGATGACTGTTAAAGAAAGAATGCAGTCACGTCCCCAATATTACTATACACTTGCAAGATTCTACCAAGGCTACTAAAGTACTAGGCTTAGTTACACTACAGTAGCAGCTCCCCTGATATGATAGCATACGTCTGCAATATTTTTCACCTGTATTTTAGCGTTAGTACATCATGTGTAGTTATTTTCACTGGCACTTAACATACAATGCATGGATATACTGGGCTTACCATGAGTCAATCACTTAAGGAACATTGTGACCATAAAAATATTAAACCATTTACAAAAATCAATCAAACTTTGCTTTAACATTTTGTTGTATGTCTTCCTCATTGTGCTATATTTTGGGTGTTGTTTGGATTGCGTAATCCATAGAAAATGAATTTCGAAATGTAGGTGGCAGTACATGCAACAATGCATATAAAGGAATCTTGAGTCAATCGCTACAAAAAAAACTAGCAATTAAATTGCTATAAATTACCACATTTAAGAACAGTTATGCAAATAATTATAGAGATTAATGTCTTTTCTATCAAACTTTTTAATCGGAGCTTTATCAAAGACATTTTGGTCACCATTTTTTGTAATTTTTGCAAATATCTAGTTCATACTTATGCCAAAACTTGAAAATTTGGCCGTGAGTAACATTTTTGCTTTGAACATCAAAAATAATAAGGCAAATAATTGTTTTAATGTTGTTTGAAGAAAATGCAATGCAGGTCATGCTTACGTTGCAATCACATCGCCCCTTCATGCTGTGCTGGCGTGTAGTATGTAGGTGACCAACTCATGATACTGATCAACTCATGATTACTTACTATACTAGGTATATTGCATAGCCGGTCTAGCAGAAAGGTAACATTAGGGTTAGGCAAGGCAAGTAACGTTGTACAGTGTACTGAAACGTGCATAAATATATATTACCCGTGTCAAAATGGTATGACCCATCGCCAGGTTGTCGAAGAAGGCGGCCTTCACTTGATGTTTTTTGGTCCTTTTCAACCCCACAGAAACCTAAAAATACAACTCAAAGCTGACGTATGTTGTTAAATTGTCCCACAAAGTGAAACATCACAAATTCATGCATGAACAATGTACAAAATGAGTGATTGTAGCAACGTCAGTGCACGCAAAATGACAACAGCAGCTATCGATTTGTGCGACAGCGAAATCACGTGACTAACTACAAGGCCAAAAATTCGAGGGCTACGGAAATTTCTTCAACATCTTGAATTTTAAAATGATCACTGGATTTTCGACCAATCAGGTCGATGTTACCTTAACTAATAGATGAATAATTCATAAATCCACTTCTGTTCGCCCTATGTTAACAGCATGTACCATTTTGTAATGGTTTGGTTGTAAAATCAGCAGGACAGTACGAAAACTGAGAAAAACTGGCATTGTTACATAGATGAGAGAACAAAAAGTCCAAATTTATTCCTAAAATGATCACTTAGACTTTAGTAAATCTGTTCACGTTTTAGCCATTTTTAAACTAGTAATACAAAGCTTATATAATCTATGCACCCCAAGATTATCAGATGGCCTGCACTTTCATTCATAAAGTTGGAATCTAAAAATACCTGAAAGCTACGTAGTGTTTTATACGTAATACTGTATCATATAGCACATGATACAGAGTTTTCATTATGGACCGTATTTTCCAGTCGTTTTCACCTTTGTAATGCGAAGAGCTCAGAAAGGATTACATTCGAGGAGCATGTAGCGGCAGGACTGCCACGAGATGACTGAAAAGTGTCCACGACCAACGTTTGCAAAAGAAATTAACATATTAGTAAAAGATGTTAGGGCTAGTCTATATTTTTTAAAATTCCCCTTTACCTCGTCGCCCTTGATCTCTTATATGCATATGATCTACAAAATGAAGAGTTACGAAAACATACCTGTCTGAATCAGTTCTGTGTGGTCTGTACGGGTCTTCTACTCTCTCTTTTAACCTTTCTTTCTCTTAACTCCGTCGTCTCTTTCTTTCCCGTTTTCCTTATTCTTCCTTTCGCCCCTTTCTGAGTTCGGTATGAAGTCGCCTCACCCGGGAAATTTTCAAGGGACACTCCGTCCCTTTCGTCACCAACCATGTGGGATATTCACTAACTTGAGTAAACAATTAATTTTCGAAGCACCCTCTTTAAGCATTTCTACATGGTCATAAATTGTTGGCCTCAAATTCTGATTTAAAATTGTTTCTTCGTAATGTCTTACAATTTTATTTAAAATGAAAGCAAGATTCTCATTTCCAGCCCTAATGGAAGAAATCCTAGAGCTCTTCAAAATTGGAGTGAGGGGCAAGATCAAAACCTTATATGATTTCCGTGCACAACCTGGTGCACGAAACCACCTTGGTAAAGTTATTGGGGAGGAGGGGGATCCTTTCCCTCTCCCTGTGAGTGTTACAGCTCACAGAGGTGATTTGCTCGAAACTGAACATATAATCGTGCTTCAACTACTTAAAGCGTACTGAGTATGACTTCAAGGCTTACCAAATTTTCTCAACGTGTGTGACAAAAGTGGGCAGAATGTGTGTGACAAAAGTCGTGTCCTGTCCAATTGTGACAAATATGGGCGATTGTTGTGACAAAAGTCGTGACCTCCGTTGTGACAAAAGTGGGCGATGATTGTGACAAAAGTGGTATTTGTGACAAAAGTGGGCAAAAATTTTGACAAAAGTGGTTGGTGAGACAAAAGTGGTATTTGTGACAAAACTAGTTGCTACAGGAGATAATATGCATTATATCGAAACTACCTTGACTATCCGATGAAATAGCCAACTATTGCTCAGTGAGTCCTTCACCAACTGGCCGTACCGCATTGGCACACAAGAGAACAGTAGCTAGGCTTTGCAATATGTAATGAAATTTACGACCTCTACATAAACTGTGTACTTTTCCTACGTGTTATGGTAAGGGGGAAAGGACTTGCGCTATCTAGTGATGTAGAATGAAAACTACTGAAGAAACTAGAATGTCTCTCCTGCGCGCGTGGCGCGCCGAAAATTTTAGGTTTTTATTAGAGAAGTTGTCTTCTTAAGAGCAAAAATGGGTAAAACGAAACTTTGTACTTCGCTCAAAATTTGTCCACAATTCAATCATAACTAGGCACTCCAATTTATTAAAATATTCAAGCAGTCCTTTTGCATCTGCATTACTATAAGCAGATCTTTCGTCATTTACAATGTTTTCCAGAGCTAATAAGAGTGCAGGGTGCAGTTCCTTCACAGCTTTAAGCGCTTCGTACCGACAGTACCAACGAGGGCTTTGTGTCTGCAGTTTTTTGTTTTTCATTTTTAGCTCCTTTATTGCATCTTCCCTTTTTTAACTTCATTTTTCCTTTCTCTTTTTTCCTCCTTTCTTTTCTTTTCCTTCTTTTCTTTCCCCTTTCTCCTCTTCTTTTTCCCTTTCTCCTGTTTTCTTTTCCTTTCTTTCCTTTTCCTTCTTTTTCTCTTGTTCCTTCTCTTTCTTTTCTTCCCTCTTTCCTTCTTTTTCCTTTCTTTTCTTCCCTTTTTCCCTTCCCGTTTTTTTTTTTTGCTCCCCTTTCCGCTTTTTCCCTTTCTCCTGTTTTCTTTTCCTTTCTTTCCTTTTCCTTCTTTTTCTCTTGTTCCTTCTCTTTCTTTTCTTCCCTCTTTCCTTCTTTTTCCTTTCTTTTCTTCCCTTTTTCCCTTCCCGTTTTTTTTTTGCTCCCCTTTCCGCTTTTTCGTGTCGGGGGGCAAGTTGCCCCCCGGCCATCCCACTGGTTACGCCACTGCTAAAATCACGTCTCTCGAAACTAGTGGCACCGTAGTCGTACAGTTGTACAGAACTGCATGCATATAATTTGCAGAGTGAAAACTTTTTCTCAAAAAAAAATCACACAGTTCTTCCAATTCTCCCCAATGTTTTAAGTGATACTACTCGGCTTTGTTGAATCTGGAGGGGCGACGTTGTAGTGACCGGCTTTTTAATGGGCAACATTGGTAAGGGGAGACCACGTTTGTTCAAGGGCCGTATTGCAAAGGGGTGACTTGACTGGTCCCCGTAATAAACATGTGGATGCTCACTTACATACTTACCACGTGTGCCTACATACATACACATTTATTCACACATACATAAACACTCATCTTCCTTCATTTATTTATATTTCAAGAAAAGTGATTACTAAAAGTAATGTGGGTTGAAATCTTTGGTTGTAAAATATTCTCTCGATCTCAAGTCTTTTAAAAAGTTTTTCGATGGATCGTCATAATTTTCAACTCGATCGACTTAACGTGGTCCGAGTTGAGTTGGAGCCAAGTTGCCTGAGGCCAAGTTGGGTTGGGACCGAGTTGGCCTTTTTCGACCCAAGTCCGTTCACCATGCCACTTACATACTTACACACGTACGTACATACGTAAGTGCGTGCATGTATACCATGGGCGTAAATCCCGGGGGGATGGGGGGATATATCCTTCCCAACATTTGACTGGGGGGATGGCCCATGTAATCATCCCCCAATGTTTCAGTCGTGAGATACGTGTATGGTGGAAAGTGTATTTTATTCTTCATTTTCGTAAGATTTTTTTTTTCAATCTCACTTCACTTTCTATCACAAATGTTTCTCAAACTATCAGAATTTTAGCAAATCTTTGGCAATTTATCAAAATTTTCGCGCTCTCCGCGCGCTTCCAACCTTACGTCAGTGTCACCTATATTATCAATATCTTCCGATAGCAACTTTCGGAAAAGCACAGCAGCAAAAAGTTGAAAGTTTACGAATTAATAGGTAAAAGACTGGCTTATGGCAGTGGCATGTAGGTTTGTTGGGAAATTGAAAGTGTCTCGATGTAGAGTCTGAATGCAGGTTTTGAAATGGAAATATTATTCGTCACTGTTTACACTCCATGTCATGACCATTATTAAGGTAATAATACACGAAACTGTTCTGATCACGGCACTTTCCGAAGAGCAGAGATACATCTCCAAACATCTGTGGGGACCTCGCATCAATATGGGATCTTTCAATCTAATATGTAGTGTTACAAGATGACCCGTCAGGAACACCGGATTGAATCCATCGACGAGCGAATGGAAAGTTCCAGAGAATTCAACTTCAACGCAGCCTTTCAAGAACTGTCTAGAAGTGAGAACTGTTTACGTTATGTCCCAATTATAGCAGCGACCTGGCAACACTTCGAAGAAGCTGCAATTGTCGTTATTCAACTACTGTGTGTTCTAGAAGTTTCTATTAAGGAACGTTCTCGTAATTACTGGACTGTGTACACTAGAAGTTTCTGTTAAATTCTGGAGAGTTCTCGAATAAAAGCCTAGCATATAAAAGGCAGTTCAACAACTGCTAACGAGGAGAGATACCCTAATACTTCATCGAGAGACACCATCGAGTCCAGACGTTATTCTGCTGTCCGTTTGTTGACCGAATCATATGAGGCCAGCCACTGACAATTCACACTTGTGACAAATTGCCTTACGCCGTTTCTACACTGTGTATTGAGGTTGTTATCATCCATCGCCTACCTAGCCTTGTCATTATTCGCTCGTGGAACCAGTTCCTACGCTACAGCACGCTGCAGGTCTACCACTGTACCATCGTCAACGTGCATGCACTACCAGCCCTTGGACCAGACCAGGCAAATATTAATTAAAGGATTGTGAGTAAGTCTAATTAATTATTGTAAATTTAAGTAAGATAAGGAGATTGTAAATAATCATTAAGTTGTGGAATTTTAATCTCATTCTTCTGTGATCTTTCTCTGTTATTGGTTTGACTTGCGACCACAAGCCGTAACAGTAGCAAGATGTAGAAGGTTGAAAGTACGTATCTGCCGTTAAACATTTTTCCAAAATTTTTTACCAGAGCTTCGCCAATTCGCGCTGAGCCATTATCGTATAAATGGTGATTGTTAATAGACTTATGACGAAAACAGCACTCTGTAACGGTCTTATTAGTCCTTCACCCCTTTTGATACACCTATCAGGGAGGTCTAATATCACCTCACTGCACCTATCCTCTCCCTCCCTCTCATTTTCCATTGCTGGCAGCTGTTCGTCCGGATTTTAGTTCAAAAGTAGTAAAAGTACCATAGTTGTAAAGTGTTCGGGGCGTACTCTATTATCATTTAGATGTCAGGTAGTATATGCATTATGTCATTGTCCCCCCCCCCCCCCGCCCCAATTATTATGATTAATGCAGAGCTTCCAGGAGGTCCTATTCAGGTATCTGCTAGCCTTAGATGCCCTTTCATAATGCACAATGAAGGAAAGGACATATTTCGTAATAACTCAAGAATGTTTCTGTGGACTCCACGCACACATTTTATGTGACAACTTACCCGAAATGGAAGGCAGTAGGGAGGGGCCTTCAGGAGATTTGTTGACAACGTATCTGTCTCTTAATAGACAACATATTCTCTTTTACCTAACCAAAATTTAGCATTCACTAAATTATGGATATTTTCCGGCCATATATGATCAGTTCCAAAAACATCCCAAAGATAGCACCATTTTGCATCTAAAAGACCTTAAACTAATAAAAAAAATTCTTACAGGGGAGGGGGAACCTCTTCCCCAGGACGACACCTTTATGTAGTGACAAACGAAAGATCAAAACTGTGGCATGCAAATGCAGGAACGCATGAAAAATAAACGTGTAATTTATGCAGACTTGGGGGAACTGAGGTATTATTACGACATCATCTATGGTGCCCCCAATCACATAAATACCTGGTGACGCCACTGATCTCAAGCCAACTTACAGGTTTTGTAATGCCGTCTCCGAATTCAAAATCCAGTTGTCTGGGATGACCCTATATGTTGATCCCTGCCTTTTTAAGCTTAACAGGACATTGTTGCTCTTGTACAATTTCAATCCGGTGCAACTTATCGACGAGTTTTGTGCGCAAAATAGCAGTTCCTAAATGTATGAAATATACCAATAGCCTACCAAAGAACATTACCACTGAAATTAACCCCTTAAAACAGTCTTCCTGGCACTTCTGAGACATTAAAACCCAGGAGTTTCCGGGGGCTTCGTCCCCTGGACCCCCACCAGGGGCCCTAAGGCGGGCGCCTGGACCCCACCCGTCATGGACTCGCGCTTCGCGTGCACATGTTCCAAATTTGCGATAGTTTACCCCATCCCCCCAAAGTTGAAAAGAAATCTACGCCCCTGATGTATACGAACTTATACTTACATGCAGACATAAAATACGCTAATAAGTTGACCTGTACACACATACGTATAAAGTTTGTATATTCGTACGTGACATTTTAATGTAAGAAAATGATATTCCTTTTACATTACAGGTCAATTTTTCACTACGGTATTGGTTAACAAAAATTGTTACATTGTCTTTTAATTTTTATTACACTATAGGTAAGGTGTGGTAACTACACTATCGGTAAATATTCAATTACATTATCGGTAATTTTTTATTTAAGCTATTGGCTGTTTTTACATTATCGGAAAATTGATGACTGCATTATCGGTTGTAGTTACATTTATCGGTTAATTTACTACATTATCGGTTATAACACTCGGTACCTCGTTATTTAAAAATTAACATGCTTACTTTAGTGAAGTCACATGTAAAAGGGCTGAAGGGCAATACTTTAAAATGTGGGTTTTAGCCATAATCTGCTTATCAGTATGTTACAAAAGAAATTGAACCACGACATATACAGAAAATGATGAGACAAAGTTGAAAATAGACTCGCTGTTGCTAAAGATGGGGGTCAAAGGAAAATTAGAAAGTCTAGTTGGCTTAGTATTGGGCGAACGGTTTTTACCGAACACTTCGTAAGACATGGACTCGATTAAGTTAAGATGTTGTTAAGTCAAGATAGGCCCGATTGACCATAAACACATACATGCGTAATTGACAATGTCATATGTCAAAGTTCAGGAGTAAAAAGAATGGTTTTTAGCCATTATGTACTTATGGTTTTCAGTATATAGGAAAATTTCATTAATTTTATTGAGGTCTGTATTAGCTGAGAGAAATGAAACGTGCAAATACATGGAAATGCCTCCCTGTCAGCCAGTTACAAGTTTACTGTTTCTTTCTTGCTTTTGTTTGAAGGCCAATCGGACCTTTATCAGTGTTAACGTGACTATCTTTATCACATCTGCAGATGCCTTTTAGGTGGGGTGGGGTGGGGTGGGGTTCGGGGTTCGGAAATATACGTCACGAGGAGGATGGCATGGTCAAGTGTTGTGTAAAGTCGCTGGCATTTGAAGAAGTGAGGTTTAGCAATGGTGAGGTTTAATGTTCACTAATCGTCCTACAAAAATCGAATGGTCAGTTACATATGACCTCTGTCTGAACCGATCTAGTTTGTTTATCAATGAGATCTAAATGTTATAAAAAAGCCATTAAAATGGCGTTGTCATCTACAAAATGCGCCCCTTTTCCATATTTGCGATCACTTGGCGCCGAATGACACCTGCCTTCCAAAGCTAAAAATGTCAGCAATACTCACGATGTATTCTTTTCTTAAATATTACATGTCGACAAACTGAAGACTAACTAAAAGTTTAACAGGTCAACAGGTAAAAAAATATTAGCCCTGCATTTCCTCGGATATTTCATCAGCTCCATTATGTTGAACCTACGTAACAAGGAGTAAATTACTTTATCATTTAAGCATTTCGTCACTAAGTGGTGAATAAGATGTCAAGTATGTAAAAATTCATTTTTGGTGTAATTTAAAGGACCCTACCTTCTACTTTGTTTCTATTGTTTCTACCAGGTGCATGTTTCGACCCTCCTGTTGTAGAAAATGCGAATCACAACGGAAGCAAAGAATACTATATGGCCGGGGAACTATTAACTTACACTTGTGATCATGGATATTACAGAGACGGTTCCCTACCACCACTGTTAAGGTGCCAGCAGACTGGCGACACCTTGGCTTGGGGAAACTTTGACATGACATGCTTACGTAAGTAAGATATTTTAGGCCGACGCTCTCTGTGTTTATCATGGTAACAATGAACGTTCCATTTGGTGGCAAGCACAGTGCAGTAGTCAGCATAAAAGAGTTTAAATTTCTTCTACATTCAAAAACAACTTCAGTTCATAACTTGGTATAATTAAAGGTAGTAAACTTACAGAAAATTAGAAGTTTAGGCCCACATTAAGTAGGTATTTACAGCGGCTGAGATAGGTTCCACAAAGTAGATGAGGGGCTGTTTAGGGCCACTTTTAGAGGGATATAGTATGCAGCATTATCTGAGAGAAACAGAGCACCACCAAATGTGTTTGCGTATGGTGTTCCAAACAAATTTTGGACCAAAATGTTCCCAGATTGGCCAAAATGACACTTTCTGGACATTTCAAGCTTCATGTCACTTTCTTCATTTTGAGATATTATGATGCAGTTACGATATAGGAATTTACTACACAATGAGGAAAATAAGGAAAGAAATTACCTGTGAGATAAGATCGTGGGAGAAATTTACGTCACCTTACCTGCAAGATCCGGAATGCAGTCATCTCTCGAAGGGGCATGCTAGATCTTAGATATTGACAACATCATTCTCGCATCATTGCCAAGCCTTCCGGGTGGGGGTCTAAGTGCAAGGATGTCCCCTTTCAAAACATGATCTCAGATGGGGGGGGGGTGCTATATGAAACATTGCGGATTTTACTTTTTTCCCCAGTTTGTTCCTGCACAAGAAATCCCATTTTGGCAAAGAAGAGCTTTGAAAACAAGAGACTTAGTGGCATAACTGAAGGCAAAATATGTTTTGACTTCATGGAAACAGTATGTCAACCAACTGTGGCAAACCATGTTTTCATTCCACAACCACATAGCCTATTCAGTTGGGAAAAAACACACAATTGACAATTCATTAAGTAAAAACAAATATGCATCGAGGGCTGGATCAAAAAGTCTTGCCGACCGAATAGGCTACATACGGTCTGCGGGCAGGGTGGTATCCACATCTGATGTACTTCGCCATTGTACATTTTAGTTTCAAGGGGTCAGGTGACGAAATGGCAAGAAAACATCAAACCAACAAGAGTTACTGCTGAATCAAAAGCGGGCAGCAGGATTTACCCTAAATGTATTGATCTACATACACTTACATCATAGCTTTCACTAAGTAGAAGAAAATACGTAAAGAGAATAGCGAGGACAGGTGTATCATAGTAAAAGTTAGTGTAATCATCCTACCTTTTATTCACGGAAAGAAAACAACAATATGGAGCTCGAAGCACGCAGAAAAATTTTGAATATCCGAGGTTGGTCATGACGTTGTTAAGCGGATTAAGAATTCCCACAAAAATGCTCCCTGCCAACTTCATAGAAAACGCGATTTAGACGACGTAAATTATTTTGCTTCTTTGAAAAGTAAGGGGAAATATTTCCTATGGCATCCCCCAGTGGCTAGACCAGTGGCCTGTGTAGCCTATTTGTAGATCACAACTCACGTCAAAATATACCTGCAGGCATGCGCACAGTATGATATTATACGTGTTAATTCACGATAAAACTGTTTCCCAATAAATGACCAACATTCAGTATTGCCTTCTTAACAATGGACCAATTAAGGTGTAAGGGGTAGGAATAATGCCTTCACCGTTGGACTTCTGCAAAATGAAATTTCAACCCATCAATTCCTATGACATTTAGCTAGAAATTTTGACTATGTCAAAACCCTTACGCAAACCCAACTCTGTCCGGGCTTCGAAACATGAGGAACTGGGAAGCCTGTCTCCAAACAAGTTTTTTTAGGCCTATAACCTAATTACGTTAGGCTCTAACGTTAGGGCTCCTTTTACTTCAACTATGCAAAAAATGAACACTACTATTACTGTAACGAAGCAACATAACAAGAAGTTAAAAGAACGAGAAACTTTTAATTAGGCCTACCTTTGGCTAATTTAATTGTCTGCAGTGTAGGTCTATACTACTATGTAGGACCTTCTTGTAAGTATTTTGCGAACACAGGCGTTCCGAGCATTATACATACATACATACACTATATAATATATATATATATATATATATATATATATATATATACATATATATATATACATATATATATATACCTAGGTCATTGCCTAGCAACAGAGATACCCCTTTACAGGTAGAGTAGGTCTGACCCCTACTATGACCGACCCAGAAACTAAATCTGACTTCAAATTAATTTTGTGCAGAGGGACAGAAATAAATCCACACTCAACCCCCTGAATTAGTACATTTGCCCCCGTGGAAGTAGAGTCCGATAATGGCAAAATTCCATCAAGAAGCAACGACTGAGTTGCGCCTGTGTCACGCAAAATTTTAATTTTGACGGGTGGATGAGCTGAATTCCCATCTAGGGAAATAAACCCCTCAGACACGAATGGAAGGTATTCTTCCTTAATTTTGTCGTTAGAATTAGGCCGTAAAGTCACGACTACCTCAGAAGAATTCTCTGCAATGGCTAAGGCATTGGAGGCTGTTTCAGTCTCCTTTAATTTTGCCAATGTGAAGCAATTTGCCATTGTGTGGCCTTTTTTGTGACAGAAACCACAACTTATGTCTTTAAAGGCAGCTTTGTTTGAGCTGACCTGGTCGTTCTTTTGACGACTTGAATCTGGTTGTTTTTTACCAGAATTTGTTGGAGAGATAGAACCAGACTGAGATCCACTATTACTTGTTGTGCCACTACTATTGCCATATTTCTTATTTGGCCTATTAAACTGACCCTTGTTTTGAGTCTGACCCACTTTACCAAATTTATGGGTAAGTGCATACTGATCAGCCAAATTTGCCACTTCCTTTAAGTTGTCAGCCTTATTTTCCTCAAGGTGAGTCTTAATGTCATCATTCACACACCGTTTGAATTCCTCGACCAGCATCAGTTGTCTTAAAGTGTCAAATGTGGAGACCTTTTTGGAAGCACACCATCTATCGAAATGCCTTTCTTTTTGATAAGCAAACTCTACGTATGTTTGTGTATCCGCCTTACGATACTTTCTAAATTTTTGGCGATAAGCTTCAGGCACCAATTCATAGGCTTGTAATATGGCCTTTTTAACCTTATCGTAATCCATACTGTCCTCTATTGACAGAGCGGAATACACTTCTTGAGCCTTGCCTGTGAAATTACTCTGGATGAGTATGGACCATTTATCTCTTGGCCACTTTAGTTGCTCACCCAGCTTTTCGAAATGGTTGAAGAATTTCTCCACATTATCCTCCTGAAATTTGGGGACAAATTTTACGTGCTTAGAAACATCGAATCCCCCAGTATCCAAGCCTATTTTAGGGTCTGAGGCTTTTATGACCCCTAACTCTAGTTGCTTCAACCTAAATTCATGTTCTCTTGCCTCTTTTTCCCTTTGCATTTGCATTTCTCTTTCCTCTTTTTCCTTTTGCATTTGCATTTCTCTTTCCTCTTTTTCCTTTTGCATTTGCATTTCTCTTTCCTTTCTTTCCCTTTCTTCTCTTTCCCTTTCTCTTTCGATTTCTTTTAATCTTTTAATCTAATCTCCTTATTCATTTCTATTTCAAGCCTTTTCAATTCAAATGTGTTGTCAGTTGGCACAGTGATAGCTGTTTCCAATACTGTACTAGGCAGGATCCACAAGATATTCTAGAACATATCTTTTAATCTCGGCCTTCCGCATTAAAGGCTGAAATTCAATGCCATAATGTTTTGCGACCTTTACAATATCAGACTTCTTTAATGAATCTAGTTCCTCCACTGAGGGACTAGCCACGAATTTATCTAAGTTGAATGGCATTTTGAAATTGTATCAAGCCTTCAACAAACAAATAAGTAGTCTGAGCAAACACAGTTGCTTACGATTCACAACATAATTTCTCGAATTTTCTAGTATTTTTCGTTCCCGGATGTTAGGCCACCAATTCTGTTATGGCTTGTGGTCGCGAGTCAAACCAATAACAGCGAAAGATCACAGAAGAACGAGATTAAAATTCAACAACTTAATGATTATTTACAATCTCCTTATCTTACTTAAATTTACAATAATTAATTAGACTTACTCACAATCCTTTACTCAATATTTGCCTGGTCTGGTCCAAGGGCTGGTAGTGCATGCACGTTGACGATGGCACAGTGGTAGACCTGCAGCGTGCTGTAGCGTAGGAACTGGTTCCACGAGCGAATCACGCCAAGGCTAGGCGATGATGGATGATAACAATCCCAATACACAGCGTAGAAACGGCGCAAGGCAATTTATCCGAAGTGTTCAGTGTCAGTGGCTGGCTTATGATATCTCAGCAGTATGATAGTCTGGTCTCGTTGATGTCTCTCGATGAAGTATTAGGGTATCTCTCCTCGTTAGAGTTGTTGAACTGCCTTTTCTATGCTAGGCTTTTATTCGAGAACTTTAAATTGCAAAGAGCTGAAGTTGAATAAGTAGAATGTTTGAACAATCTTGATCTATTGGGCCAAACTGTACATGATACACATTCTTTTCGTTCTAACCACTTCTGTACGGTAGGCCTATAAGTGGTAGTTCAAAAGATGACACGGAAAGACAGCAGACTAAAAATGTCTTAAGTGTTACCCAATCACAACGCACGTTACATAGTGTTTGTCGAATAATAGGGCTACTCGTATCTATCTGCAAAGAGACTATTCGATCTTTTGCTTCGCTTTACCTTGCACCGCGTGTTTTCGCTTACGAGACGGCATAGATAGCTGCGCAGGCTACAATCGTTCGTTATCTGCCCTGTGAAGTTTGCCTACCGTGTGGCTCCCGACTTCCCATTTTTACGAATTATTCTAGTGAGAAGTGATTGCATGGCCCGTGTTGTGTCCGAAGAGATGTTAGATGTTCTTACCCATCAAACGACGTGAGTGAAAGAGATCAGTGAGTTTCGCAGTGAGCGTAAGAATGTAAAAATAGGCCAATTTTTGAGTCTCTTCCCGAAAGGTGACTTACCTTGTTAATATATGTATATATATATATATATATATATATGCGTGTGTGTGGGTGTGCGTGTGTGTGTGTGTGTGTATGGTGTATATGTAATTCTCGGAACGCCTGTGGTTGCGACGTGCACACCGCGCTGCACTTGCAGTATCGCCTTACCTGGGCATGTCACCTACATATGTATAGACAACTTCTGATACATGTATAACTATAAGTTTACGTATATCCCTAGTGCACTTGGTAGACCTTAACGAGTTTCCAACGGGTGCAGGGACTAGAGAAACGCACTTTTGGGTTGATCGCTGATGTTTAAAAGTATTTAAAACTTGTTTTAATATTATTTTACGATCATTTAAATTATTAAACACTCGATCAATATTAAAATACACAACTACTACTACTATTAAGTATTTTCAGGGAGACGGTTGGAATTTAACGCAATTGTCTCCATGTGTACACTACGACTGCGTAACAGTCGGTGAACCATTCGAGCACTGTGTAGTAACTGCAAGACAGTGAAGTCAGAGGGTATTGAAGTACAGGAAAGCAGCATGCGTTTCGTATGCGTACGTGTTCCTATGCCAATACGTCCATGTTAAACGTGTATACTTGATACCGGACGCATTTTGAAAAAAATGCCATGTCGCATGCGTAGCTGTTCGCTGTGCCAAAACGTTAATGTTGATCTTGTGTGCATGAGAACGCCGAGCCACATAAGCAGGCAGAAAACAACAAATCCCCTCTTTCGCCTGCGTAGCTGTTCGCTATGCTGATACGTTCATGGTGAACGTGTGTGCACGAGAAGGCATAACGAGCCAGATAAGCAGTCGAAAAAGTATGTCAACGAAAGCAATCCCTACAATCGAAGCCGTGGGCTTCGATTAATCAATGTAAAGGCAAACCCGGATGTTCAAGACGACCATGGTGGTCCTAAATCTTTGCCAAGCCTTGTTAGGAAAACTTCCCCCAATATGTTTGCAACATTGCCCATTTCTTTTGGAACCCATAGAATAAGTTGTATGCACTTTCGTATTACAAGTAGAAGATAGCTTTATGGCACATGGTGGTCGCTTCGTCACATCACAACGGGCCTATTCCCCAAGAAACCCGAGCAAGATCCCCAACCACATTAATTGATACAACCTTGCTATACATCCTCAGTGTTTGGGAATCTTAACGATAAAGATTTTACAAATATGAGCACATTGGAAGTTTTTAAACAATTAAATGGAAAAGTACATACTACAGGTTGTAATGTGCTTACATAGTGTATTATACTGCCTAATCTCTTATCTAGTGATTGGATTTTTCAATTTGTTTTTATTTTAACCTTGCAAGCAACGAGCTGTGGACCTCCCGAAGGCATCGATCACGGCAGAATAGAAGGAAGCATATATTCTTTCCTCAGTAGTGTGACCTACGTATGTGATATTGGCTACAGAATTCAAGGTCGCGAGACTAGACGTTGTCAAGCAGACCAGGAATGGAGTGGAAGTTTGCCACAGTGTAATCGTAAGTATGTAACTGTAGTCAATTTAAGATAGTGACGCACCTCATGTTGCCATGGAGGCAGATAGGTTACTCTTTTATAATCGGTAATTCCTCCAGCATACTTTCATTTCAGCAGCTACAGCGGAAACCATAACCAAGTGACGTTTACCCCCACCCCCCCCCCCACACACACACACCTCGAATACCTCCAACATGCTCCACAAACCGACTGCAGTGGCCAAGTGGTTAGAGCATCCGACTTGCAGCCGGAAGGTCTAGGGTTCAAATCCTGGCCGGGAACTACTTAAAGTAATCTCATTGCAAACTAGACAGTAGGCAGCCACGGAGACATTAAAATAACAGGGGATATTTTTTTCTTTAGCGGTACACACAACCAGCGAAATACGCAAATTTACTTCTGTCCTAAAAATTTAAGTGGAGGGGGTTAGAATGGTCATTGCTTGTAGAAACTTTTTAACATGGTACAAATATTAAAGACAACAAGGTAATTATGGCAGAATAACTGGATACAATTTTAGCTAGACCACTAGCCAACTCATCTTTGGCCTTGAAATTACGGAACACAAAACCAAGTATGTGTGTAAAATCGTTTCCAATAAGTTCTACTCTAGAATGGATAGACCAATGACCTTCAACCCTTTTTATTGGGCCATGTTTTGGCAGCATTAGACGGATGTAGAATATATCCGAGTATTTCATGAAAAATACATCGCAAAGGCTTCTAAACGAGTCATAAATGGCTTATGTTGGTACACTAGGAGAATAGTGTGGTTTGTCAAACGATGTAAGGTACACTGACTAGTCCTATGATAAGTTACAAGCGGCTCTATTGTATTAGAAAGTATTTATTGATTCCTTGTCGAAGGCCAAGGAATGTATGCAATCACGCGTGTGTATGGGTGTTTGTGTGTGTATTTATGTGTGATTGTGACGCTTGGCTTGTAAACACGATATCTCAAGTAGCAATGATGGATAATTTTCATTCTTGGAATATAGAATTATCATATTAAGAGGAAGATCCCTATTGTTTTTGGTGGCGGTCAAAGGTCATGTGAGGTAAACAGAGGGCAAAAACAGAAAACCCTGTAAACACGATAAATCTAGATAGGAAGCATGGATGTTTTTTATTCTTAACTTGAGGATGCGTTATATATAGTCAGAAGATGAACTCTATTGGTTTTGTCAGAGTTGTTAACTCGGGTCGCTGGCTTGGACCCAAGTCCGACTCGAGTCGCACTTTTTCTTGACTTGCGACTTGACTTGAAAAAAAAAATGACTTGGCGACATTGTAGGACAATGTCTCTTGCTGAATCTTGCAATAAATTGTGCCATAAAAATATTTAGGCTAAGAACTGACAGAAACGCAAGCTTTTCTTTCATGCATGACCAGTTCATTGTAAAACGAAGTGAAACATTAATAACATTGGTAGTACTTCTGTTTCCTCTTGTCATTCTCGAGCACGTATCGGTGATAATTGTTGTCGCTGCTACTCACTGATTAAGTAAATTATTCCAAAGCCCTATCATGGGGTGGTGCCGGCCTTAAGGAGGCTATGGGACCATATGCCTTGACACCGGGTGCTGGTCTTCCGTCAGGATATTTTGCCAGAGCCGTCGGAGATTAAGTAAATAAAAATATAAATGGCGGGGAATTTCTAAGGGTGGTCATTCACCTGGACTTTTCAAAGGTTTCCTGAATTAAGTTTTGCTCCTAAAAGCGAGCATATAACTCAAAACAATCCAAAAATGTGGACGCACATCACGCGGCAGGGTTTGGTTTGCTGTTCATAAAGAGTTTGGTTTCACATGAAAAAGTATAAAAATCCCACCTTTCCTTAAACCAAACAGTTTAGACAAACATAGATAAGCGGTTTTCTGTCAAGGCCGGCAAATTCATCTTCGATTGTATCAGCTTTTCCTCTCCTGTATCTATTTTGTTTTGGTATTTTACAAGAGTCTCGTGGTCGGATTTTTTCGTATGGCAGATGCCGGTGGATAATATAAAATGCTTGTTATGTCCGATTATGTTCAGCTGTATCCTGCTGCTAGAGAGCAGAGACTCTCCCATGCGGCAGTTAAATTTTGACGTGCTTCGTAGTCTGTGGAATGGCATTTAAGAGCAAAATGAATCCTTTCTCCAAAGGAAACAATGTGGCGGTTTCGAATTCCTATAGTCGGGTAGGTCTTCGAGTTTCTGCGCCTGTTTTTTTTTCACCGTTCGGTGATTCCAATCTGGACTTGTATGAACAAATCCTTACTAGCTGCTTGTTGCCAGTTAGTATGTATGTGCCCATGCAAATACACATTAATTGGCAAGATTTCGATCTGGATCTGGATTTTTACCGGGAAGCAAGAACCTCTGTAGCATTTAGCTTGTGTCTCGTCGAAATACGAGACTGAGTAGGTGTGTACGCCTTATGTAAACGCACATAAGCCATTTGTATTAGTACTTGTTAACCATAGTGGTACAGTACGTAGGGTTTTCGGAGGAGTGGGGGACATTAACCAAAGGTTTTCGGGCGTACTGCAGGAAGAAAATTGTTGCCAATAGTGCTTCCTATATGGCCGGAAATAACACTTTCCTTCCGTAAAAAGTTCCTTACTTTAAAATCTTGGAAATTTACACAGATTGAAGTGAGAGTTTGCTTTGAGAGGAGGGGGGAGGGGCTGCCCTGCTGTTCCCTGTTACGTAGGACCATGTTGTAAGCCTCATTTTTATGGAACATACAGAAAGGGACAACTCGATATTTATAAGGTTTTTTAGTGAAAAGGGTCACTGTTCATAAGGTTCGGTAGCCATAAGGGTCATTTATCATTTATCATACGGTTCGTTACTCATTATAAAAGAAAGGGGTTGCTATTCATAAGGTTCATTATCTATAATAGAAAAAGGGGTTCGTTATTCATTATAGAAAAAAAGATTAGTTATTCATAATGGCAAAATCGGTTTAATATTCATAATGGGGGAAGGGCTCACTATTCATAATAGGAAAAAGGGTTCGTTACACATAATAAACAGGGTTTGAGCTTCATGATATATTATATTCATTATTGGTATTACACAAGGGTCAGGGGAGGATCAAGGGCCGCTTTTGAGGTGGGATTCCAGAATAACAAACTTTTTCTTCCATTCTACTGGCTAAAATGGGCTTTCCATTTCTACTGGGAATAGAAGATGCTTTTTCCTTTTATAAATAACGAACCTTTTTCCTATTATGAATAGCGAACCCTTTCCCCCATTATGAATATCAGACCTTTTCTCCTTTTATGAATATCGAACTTCTTGCCATTATGAATATCGAACCCTTATAAGTAATAAACTCGTTATTGTATTTCCGTTTTATGAAAAACGAACATTATGAAAAACGAGCCTTTTTTGTAGAACAGTACGTTATGAATAATTACCCTTACGACTAAAAAAACCTTATGAATAGCGGGTATACCCCATGTAGGCTATACCAACGCTATCTAGTCATTACAAAACTAATAAAGTTACAATTTCATGATTCGAAATTAATTTTGTAACTCAACTTTTCAATATTAGCAATACCGGAATCACAAAAGTGTAGCATGCAGCAGGAACCTCCTGACGGACAATGGGTTAGAGGAAGTGGTTGCCAAGGGGGACAGAGCCAGTTTCCAGGATGCGAGCTATCTTACACTTGTAATGGAGGATATGTCCCAGCAAACACTGGTGTTGTGTATGTCTGTTTGGGGCCAGCATGGGATCGAAGGAAGGAGCCATTGTGTAAACCAGGTAAATACAAAACTTGAAATCATCTCATGTAATGTTGTAAAACTGAAACCCTTGTAGGCTACTTTCTCAGTGTGGTTGTACCTACTTCTCACAGATAGTAATGGTATTTGCTCCACACGAAAGTTTCTATGGTCATACACACCCGTAAAACTTCAAGCACAGATAGGCAGAAAAACGCAGTGGTAAATATCCATTAGGTCCATTCGACAGAAGTTGCTCAGATTTCGTTATAGTTTCATCGAAGACTCGCAAGATAGAGTTATTGTTAAAAACTTACATCGTAATTACGATAAACGGAGAAAGTATCTGAGCATGACCACTCGGAAAGCCAACTTTTAAATCTTGGATTCTATTCCCTAACTCCTTCGAGATTGGTCTGAAACTGTCGTCAGTGTATGGTAGTGATAAGGTGAATTTCTTACATGTTTATTTTAAAAGGATATCCTTCTGGGAGGATATTTTCCAAATTTGCCAACCCATTTTAATTTTCAGAGAATAGTCAATCGAAGTTGCTTTACACAGTGCCGGAATGTAATTGTGCAAGCAGCTTTTGGATGTAAAGTGATAGATTCAACAGTTACATAAGGCTATGACTTCCATTTTTACCTCTGCGATATATTTAAACAATAACTTTAAAGTTGTGTTGCAGTTGCTGTATTTACCTGAATTGAATGCACAGAAGTCATTCTTATTTATGCCGGAAAACCATGGCGGTACGGAAGAATTTTTCGGCGGGGGGGGGGGCACATCCAAGGAGATAGCCGCCACCGGCTTGGGCCCGTAGTGCACCACAGAATTTGAAAAAAATGCTTCCTATATGGCCGTAATAACACTTCCCCTGCCTTAAAAGTTGCATCTAAACAATCAGATCGATGTGATAAAAATTTTACTTTGAAAATTTTGGGGAAGGGGTGAAGGGGAACTACCCTGCTGCCCCCTGCCTGGTGCCATGATGAAACTACATTTTTGTGAAACGTATAGGCTACTCTAACAACATAATGCAGGAGAGTATGCAGGAATTTTGTACGGGGGGGGGCCCGACTTGGGCCGACCATCTAAGCGGAGCGCCACCATGAGCTGGCGCGGAGTGTCCCGAGAAAATTTTGTTTTTCGTACCTCCGAGATGGCCGGAAATGACTCTTTCCATGCAGGGCCGTAGCTAGGGTCATATGTTTGGGGGGTAGGAAGGTCCCAAATTTCGACTGGCTAGATGTTTTATACAATTTAGTGGTGGCACGTGAATTGCCCTTTTTTATGGGCCCTGTGTTTGGATACTGCAGTCGGGATCCTTCCTTGTCACTACATAAAGGTACCGTCCGGGGGGAAAGGTTAAAGGGGAGGGGGACACTCCTCCCCCTTTGGGAAATTTTTGTTAATATAAGGTTGCTGATAGGCAAAATGGTGGTATCTCTGGGATATTTTTGGAGCAGATCATATGTGGCTGGGAAATGTCCATAATTTTGTGAATTGTAATTATTGGTAAGGTGAAAGAAGAGAGTATGTTGTTAAAGGAAAGAACACGTTGTCAACAAACTCCCTGCGCCATGATCTGCCCTGCGTTTTGTATACAGCAGTGGGTATCCTTCCTTTGTCACTACAGTAAAGATGCCGTCCTGGAAGATGTCCTTTGTGTAATTTTTGTTAATTTAGGGTCGCTTTGATGCAAAATGGTGATATCCTTGGGATATTTTTGAGGGCTGATCATATATGTCTGGAGAAATGTCCATAATTTAGTGAATTTTAATTTTTGGTTAGGTGAAAGAAGAATGTAAGTTGTCCAAGAGAAAATAACGTTGTCAACAAACCTCCTGAAGTCCCCTTTCAGTTTGTCTACATTACTGCTAGGCTTTTAATTCGGGGAAAGTTTTAGGCAACAATGCGTACGTGGAGTCAACAGAAACATTCTTGGACTATTACGAAAATTTTCTGTTCCTTTATTGTGTATTATAAAAGAGCATATAAGGCTGACAGATACCTGTATCCTGTATAAGGCCTCATGGAAGCTCTTAATCAATTATATAAAATGAAGCAATTGCATCATCTAAATGATAATATAGAGTATGACACCAAGCACTTTACAACATTTATCGTATTTTTACAAATTTTAAACGAAAATCCAGGCGAACAGTTTACAGCAATGGGGAATGGGCGGTAGGGAGAGTATGGGTGCAGGAAGGTTATATTATTCCTCCCTGATAGGTATAGCAAAGGGGTGAAGGACTAACGAGCGTTTCAGAATGCTTTTTCGTGGTTAAGTGTATTAAAAACACTATCTATACAGATAACGGCTGCGCGCGTAAAAATGAAATATGTATAACGGCAAATACGTACTTTATCTTCCATATAATGCTACAAATTAGATTGAAAGATCCCATATTGATGCAAGACCCTTACAGATATTCGGCGATGTATCTGTTTTTAGGAAACTGTTTGATCAGAATAGTTCCATGTATAATTACCTTAATAATGGTCATGAGATGGAGTGCAAACCTTGACGCATGCGCGCGAAGCGCGCCGAAATATTTTCATTAAATACGGTTTCAATGACAAATCCTGCATTTAGATTGCCCAACAAACCTACAGGCCAGTCAAAAAGCCCGTCTTTAACCTGGTAATTCGTAAACAGCTTTCAACTTTTGCTGCTGTGCAGGCGCGGTTGTAGAGACACTTATTAGGGGGGGGGGGCTATGTTGCCATTGACCCTGGTGATCCTGGTGATAAAGAGAAGGTCCGTGGCCAGAGATTCTGACATAGGGGGCTCCGGTAACGCAAAGGAGGGCACCGAAGAAGATTATTTTTGAAGCTAGTGGTGTCAACAGATGATGGCAGTTTGCGGGAAGCACAGGGGATGATATCTCAAGCCGTACTTAAAGAAATCGGGCCTACGTATGAACGTGCGTCCTAAGTGTGCGAAGTTCCCTTTTCCTGGCGACAGCTCCCCCTTCTCTTGCGATGCAGAGACGTGGAATATGTGGAAAGTCTCACAAGTGAACGGACCATAGCTATGGCTATAGTGGTGCTTCTTCAGATCCCCAAGAGTACATGAAAAGTCGAGTGCTTTTCGGACGATGCGGGAACCATGCTGCTACGGGCTACCATAAGACCCCGGGGATGATTCAGCATAAGATTACCCCTTGTTTATGCTAAAAAAGTTCACTGGTACTTCTGTGCTAATAACGTTTATAAGTGATAAGAAAAAATGTTTACCTCCCACCGGGACCTCTCAAAAGGGGAAACTGAGGTTCATATCACACATATTTCTGACGATTGTATGCTCCAAGAATCAGTTGAAGGGCTGAATAAGCTAGTCGGGAACATCCAGAGGCAGTTCAGTAACGCACCTAGCTATGACGCTGCCACCATTTCATCAAACACGTAATTTCCGTTCCCTTATCCTTTTTATTTCCCCCTCTTTCTTCCTTCTCTTCTTCCTTTTCTCTTCTCCGCCTAACCGCTCCTTATTTCTCTTTTTTCCTCCTCCTTTTCCTTTTTTCTTCTCCTTTCTTTTCTCTCTCTCTCATTTTTCTCTTCCCCTCCTACCCGGGGGGCACGTGCTCCCAGTGCCCCCCCCGGATACGCGCCTGTAATGGTTACCGGAACTGGTAACTTATCAACTTTATGATTCAAAATTAATTTTGTACCAGGGTTTCGGTATTAACAAAAACGGCATCAGAAAGCAGTGTAGCATGCCGAAGGATCCTCATAACGGACTTAAACACTGAGATGAAATTTTGGCCAGTGGCGCCACTAGGATTTGGTGATGGGGGAGGGCAGAGCGGATAACGTCGAAATACCACTCCAGTCCCCCCCCCCGTTTATGTAAGTTGTACCCTTTTTGTGCGTCCCTGCAATTGTGTACAGCAGTGTGGAATCCATTTTGTCACTACATAAAGGTGCCTTCCTGGGGGAGGGGGAAGCGGTTCCCCATCCCCTTTGAGAAATTTTAGATAATTTAAGGTTGCCGAGATGCAAAATGGTGCTATCTTTGGGATATTTTGGGAACTAAACATATATGGCTAGGAAATATCCTTATTTAGTGAATTCTAATTTTGGTTAGGTGAAAGAGGAGAGTGTGCTCCCCTGCGATTGTATAAAGCAGTGTGAGATCCTTCCTTTGTCAATATATAAAGGTACTGTCCTAGGGAGGGGTCTAAGGGGAGGGGTCCCCCTCCCTTTTGAGAAAATTTTGTTCATTTAAGGTTGCTTAGATGCAAAATGGTGCTGTCTTTGGGATATTTTAGGAACTGATCCCATATGGCTTGAAAATATCCATAATTTAGTGAATTCTAATTTTTGCTTACGTGAAATAGGAAAATATATTGTCTTAGAGAAGGGTATGTTGTCCACAAACCTCCTGCAGTCCCCCTTTTGGCTACTTTAATGCCTTCTATTTGGGGAAAGGTTTTATATAAATATACGTGAGTGGAGTCCATAGAAAAATTCTTGACTGATTACGAAAATTTTCCTATGCTTCATTGTGCATTATAAAAGGGTATCTAAGGCTGGCAGACACCGGTATAGTGCCTCCTGGAAGCTCTGGATTAATTATTTAAAACGGGGGCACTGATGTGGTGATTATTACATCCAAATGGTACTATAGAGTATGATGCCGAGCACTTAACAACTATCGTATTTTTACTAAGTGTGAACGAAAAACCCAGACGAACAGCATCCAGCACTGGGGAATGAGAGGGAGAGTATAGGTGCAGGGCGTTGATATTAAACCTCCCTGATAGGTTACGCAAAAGAGGTTAAGGACTAAAAAGGGTGTTTCAGAATTTTTTTTTTTTTTTTTTTTTTTGTCGTGAGTGTATTAACAATCACCATCTATACCGGTAATGGCTGCGTGCGAAGCGCTCATAACATTTTTTGTAAAATGTATAACGGCAAATACGTACTTTCAACCTTCCACATCATGCTACAAATTAGATTGAAGGATCCCATAGGCCCTACAGAGGTTGGAGATGTACTTCTGTTTTTCGGAAAGTGTTGTGATCAGAACGGTTTCATGTATTATAACCTTAATAATGGTCATGAGATCGAGTGAAAACTGTGAAGAATGCGCGCGAAGCGCGCCGAAATTTCTCATTAAATAGGATAACCATGACTAAACCTACATTCATGCTCTGCATCGAGACACTTTCAATTCCTCAATAAACCTATTTCCCAATCACAAAGACAGTCTTTTACCTGAAAATTATTCGTAAACAGCTTTCAACTTTTGTTGCTGTGCTTCTGTGGGAGTTGATACCGGAAATTATTGATAATAAGGACAATACTGAGGTACGGTTTGAAGCGCGCGATAATTTTGATAGTTTGCGAAGAATTTGCGGTAATTCTGATAGTTTGAGAACAATTTGTGATGGAAAATGGTTACAATAGATCCATCACTTGGTCGAAAAAACACCTCACCTTGCCCCCTACAGAAATTTATAGCTTAAACGCCTTTTGGGATCGTTTTAAATATTTTCAAAAAAAAAAAATCTGAACTCGATTGGGGACACGCGCCCCCATGCCCCCCGTGCTGCGCCATTGATTTTGGCAAGTATTGAACCCTGCTTTACAAAACATTTGTTGTAACAAATATATGGCAAGTTAAGAGGCCAGATTCTTCGATTTGGAGAACGTAAAATATGGGAACTAGAAGACAAAACACCGGAGTAAACTCAGTACGGTATGATTTGTTTTTTTTTTCTCATGCATGGCCATCATGATTTTTATCATCCAGTGCGTATCCTTCAGCGACATCCGTCAGGCGCGGATCCAGAGGGGGATCCAGGGGTTCGGACCCTCTGCTCTTCGCCACCAAAAAGTTCTTAAACGCCAATTTTAAACATGTAGTGCGGTTATTCTTGCAAGTCAGGTGAGTCTTTTTCTTCCCGCCAAATGACCTATCGCGTGCACAAGTGCTACACATGCCAAAAGTGCCTAAAAATCTAAATTTTGAGACCGAAAAGATTCCAAATTGTGGAGGTGTTCGAATTATCTAAACTAGTTTCCCGACAACCTCTCAATGCCTACAAGAAGGCTAAAATCTAAAAGATTGCCTTGCTCAGTATTTCAAGGTTGGAGAGCTACTTGAACTCTGGTATAAGCTACCAAGCAACCCCCAAGGTACATAGTACATAGCAAAATCCTCTCATTCCCCTAAAGGATAACAAAGGAATTGAAAATTCGCTACTTAGTACACTCTAAAACAAAGAGTGAAATTCACTCCAAAAAGAGTGTGCTGAAAGACCACTCTTAAGTAATAGTGAATTTCACCCGGAATGGAGTGAAAATTCACTCTAAATAGAGCGATATTTTATTCCATGTGTATGAGTATCGCTCCATTTGGAGTGAATTTTCACTCCACTCCGGATGAAATTCACTCTTGCTTAGGAGTGGTCCCTCAGCACACTTTTTTGGAGTGAATTTCACACTTTTGTTTTTAGAGTGTACTGCAAAACTAAAAGCATGAAGTCTCACCACACCGCTAAAATTAGAGATCACTCACGAGGAGGAAAATAACAGCGCCACCAATGGCGTGGCTTATGCAAAATAACAAGCCCTCCTCACCAGAGTGACTCAAAGCATTTTGCTAATAACACTTGCCTGTCTTTGTCTACATTTTTTCTCCAAAAATCTCATCCTGCCTATCAGAAGGCAAAAATCTGAAAAGATTGCCTTGTAAATCAAGGTTTGAGAGTATCGAAAAATAGAGAGGTACTATTAGATACTTTCTTTATTGCTCTACTGAAAGCAAGAATATTTACACCCATACCGCGAATGACGGCTCGCTACTGATGAAGTTGCTGCCATATCAAATATGAGCGGCAAAACAACAGAAACCGGTCTAGCTTGGTTATAAGAACCAATCTTAAAATATATTCACACGTGGCACATTAAAAGGCCAATTAATCTTTTGTAGGAAATCACGTATGATGATTTCGGACCTTTCCTAAAAAATGTGTGAGGTTCACCGACAGAGTGAGAGTCAGGCATTTCGGTGCAATTTCACGCTCTCTCGATGAAGCATCAGTTTCTCACGCAATGTCACACTATGGTGTAAAAAACCCACCCAAAACGCAAACGACGTGTTGGATGTCGGTTAAACGCCAGCTATCAAGCTGCCCGAGTTCCTTCTCCAACTGATCATAGTCTGCAAGTTATGGAAGTGTGGTATGGCACCCCTCTAAGGATGGTGGTGTCTACTCCCCTCTGATATATTTATGTTCATGTAATTTTGATGCACTATGGTGCTATCTTTGGCTTGAAGGTTTTGAAATCATTGTGTGTTAATAGAAATTCTCAGAAAATGACTTTTAAGCTCAATCTAGGGAGGGAAAAAGGGAGTTTACCCCTCCCTTTGACAAATTTATTACATTTTTTATTGATATTTGTGAGGTTGCGTTGAAGTGGGGATCTTTGGAAAGCTTTGAGCTGATTATACTTTAAGAATTTTGAAGAAGGGATGACATTTTTGAAAAAATTATGTTACTGCCAGGTCGCTTAGAGGGAAAAAGTGTTATCTTTGAAAAAGATTATATAGGCCTAGTATGAAATTCCCGCTATGTTGTGATTTGTGGGAAACTGTGGTATAGAACATACCGCCCAACCCCATTAGTACGTTACTACCCATCTAAGTGTCTTGTAAGTCATTAATTAAGAACAATGGTGGTGCAGAAGTTGTCAACGAGTAAACAACAGTACCTCACCACCCTTTCAAAACCCTTTTCCTTCTCCAATGTTCATGTCAATGAAAAAGACCCATTTAGAATTTTATCAATGTATCACTAGCCGTCCCGCATTTAGAGTAAAAAAAGACCCGACAACACTGCAGGCAGTGCAAAACAAAGACAGTATTTACAAAATCATTGGCCCAAAAACTGCGTCCAAATTTCAGCCGGCTCATCTCTTTGTACGGCTGTGACAAAACTCTAACAAACATATTCAAATTGCCTGTTTTGGATTCACCTTTTCACGACTTTGTTAGAATATGGTGCATGGGGGGATCGAGTTGCGATTCTCCTGCTTATCACGTTTCAGAATCTGGTGGACAAGGAGTAGCACCTGGATTATCCAATTCACCGAAATTGCAATACGGTGAATAGGAGAATCGATGGCAGGTATACTCGCGTTTCTTTCAAACCACCATGCTTCTCGGCTGCTGAAAGGTTAATGCCACAAAAGAGGAGGAAGTAATTACGCCGTAATAGTTTTTCACTGTAGAATAGCCTGTTGTAAACCATAATACCTCTAACCCTGATAGTGGTCTGTCATAGAATGCTTTGCTTTGTGCACTACATTGTCTCTCCCTCTCGACAATGGGTAAGAAGATTGATCACAATGGGTAGGAACATTGATCACCTCACTTTGACGTCCGCTCCCAATGAACAGCCTCTACAATATCGAAGTGTACAAAAAATTGTTCAAAATTCAAGATATAAATTGAATACTGCATGATAATCCTTGGATTTACGATTACCCAAATTAGGTAAAAATGGTCCCTGATGATAGGCCAGGTTAGGTAAACGTCTACCCAAAATCGATAGTGTTTCCCGCCAATTGAGTCCATTGTTAACAAGCGGAGTAGTTATTTTCCTAAACCGATGATAAGTGCGTTACTTGTTATTTGGTCAAATCTGATTCATATTCTCAAACTTACAAAAGACTAACTAAAATATTGAACTAGAATGACGCTTACGGTGGACAAATTATCTCTTCTGAGGTCGAAATTTTGTTTCAGCGTACATAATTTTAAGAAAGAATAGAATTTATAACAGACACGCGCTAATAAGAGATGTCAGTACTGAATATCTTTTCATTACGCTACAGACAGTTTGTGATAAGTCAAGCAAATGTAAACATAATCGCATTGATATGTTGCCTTGGTTATAGATTCGATTGTTTTCATATTTATTTCAGAGGGCTCCTGTGATAATTCAGACTTACCAGGATTGTTAGAAAAACACGGCAGTGAACATGATGACTTAACTGAAAATGGCGGGTGGATCCAAGTGAAATGTGAAGATAACCTCGAGCTTTGCAACGGAGATTATCTCTGGTGTGATAGAGGGAAATGGGAAGGAAATGCACACTGCACAGGTAAGTATAAAGCATTAGTAGGGCGAAATTTCCGTGACCTGGAAAGTGGTAGCCTAGGCTTATAAACGGAAAAAATGTTTAAAGTTGAGAATCATCTTCTACTCAGTTCAGTGATTTATAAAATTCCATTGATTTTTTTTTCTTTAGATTTTTGACGAATTTCCAAGTTCAGACTTGTTTAACTTTTTTAGGTAAAGATCTGTAGCACAGCCACATTACTATGCAATCCTTCACAAATTTAAAAAAGATATAGTGTTTCCATTAAGGCATTTGGGGAATCTGGAAAGAGTTTGTGTAAAGTTTATAAAGAATTTTTAAAGAATGCCTTTACTCAGCAGTTTGTATGCAGTGTATCCAGTGTATCCAGCTTGAAATTTTAAAGATGTTTAGAGATTTAATGAAGATTATTTAAAACAGAAGCATTTGAATTACACTTCAGTTTCACAATGAGAAAAGCTTTGTTACACGAATTGAAAGTGTGAAATTTACGTCTGAAATTTTTTTCAGCACTCAGGTGCTTTCAAGTTGAATTGTGACATTGTTTACCACTAGAAATGATCATCAAGACTTTCTGGATTTGAAGGCGCTTTAAAGCTGTTGAGGAAATGATAGACTGTATATCTGTTTCCAGCTCACTGAATTCCAAATCATCAATTTCACATTGTATACTGTAATATTCATGAAAATTCATTTAAAAATGTACTACAAAAGAAGCCGTTCTTTTCACAAAAGCAAAGTACAGGGCTCCACACTGTCGGAATCATAGAGCTCTCTGTATAAAAGGGTTTGCTGGGAAACCACAGCCAAAGAAACTAGACGATTAAGATTAAGAACGTAATGAGTTTGTAAACGTGTGAAGATACGACTAAAAGGACACAATCCGTGTCCAACAGCAGGGCTGTTACGCCCCAGTCCGGACTAGGACTTGATTCGGGCCTCGAGTCCGTTCTTTTTACTGGACTCGGAGTCGGCCCGGAATTGGAGACCCCAGAATCGGGATTGATCCGGAATGGGATGCAGCTGGACTCGAACGCCAAACTGAGCACATAAAAATGAGTTTCATTAATGTTACTGAACGATGCATTCTTATTGGTGCACTATTTAATACATAAATGGCCTTACACAGTCAACTAAATTACAGGGTGGGCCAGTCTATGAAACTGACTAATAAAAATAACATTTTTAAGTTGTACTTGAAAATAGTATAAAAAGCACTTGTATGATATTCTACATTGTCAAATGGTCGGACTAGGAATATTGGTTCGGAATTGGGGACACTGGAATCGGAAATCGCCCGAAATGGTAGTCACTGGAATAAGAACTGACTCGGAATCGGGTTATGTTGACTCGGGTACAGCTCTGTCGAACAGTTAAACCAAATAGCAAAGACTAAGCTTAAAGTCCATTCTTAGTAGCTCCATGGATTAACATGTCAGTTTGTAGTAATGCAAATAATTCTTTGGTCCCAATGACGATATTAGTGTCTAAACAACAAAACTTAATAGACCTTATGCATATGATGTCACAGGACAGAAAGTGCTCCCTCTTTTGGAGGAAAAGCGCTTATCGTTGCAAGTTACACAAACAAATGCAGACAGCTGATTTGTGCACCGGGGATACACGCGTAAGTCTACCACACGCGCGTGCGAAATCTACGCCGTTCGTGCACGTGTGCTTCTCCTGGTTTTTCTTCAAAATGACGTCATTGTGATGTCAACGCATAAGGTCTATAGGAATATGTCAAAGTCAGGTCTTTGTATAAGCTATAGTTTCTATGGTCTTCAATTATTTAACCCATACAATTTAAATATGAAGAATTTCCAGTGTCGTACACGTACATTGCAGGCCTAATTGTGATTGAGAAACATTAAACATTTTTCAGTTTTGTTTCTTTTTCTTTCAGGCTCTTGCAATGTGCAGTGACAACGAAAAGAACTGAACTTTATCAGCGAAGCCAACTGTAGGAATTATCTTCTCACCAAACACCTGTCGATTTGAGCTGTTTTCTCATACAATAATCATAAACCATGGACAGTAACATCCGCTGAGAGACAGACTTGTATGATCACACTCCTCTGTAATATGACATTAAGGCTGTATTGTCCAGTGTACTCATGTCAAAGAATGTTAACCATAGTCATAGATATATCTGCCTTGAATGTGAACACTGTAACAGTTAAAGAAAAAACCATACTGTTTGGTATACTTTATCAAATGTAAGCTAAGAATAGCTGAAATTGTAATAAAACATCTGTAAATTGGTTTAACATAAAAAGCTTGTTTTAAGAGGTTTACCAAATGTAAAAACACAACTTGAAAACTGGTTTGATTCTAGATAAGAATCATGCCGTGATTTATCTGTTTCAGAGACCAGTCTTTTGTTATTTGTCGTTATCTTTCTATGTTCCCATAGATTACAATGATTTTTGAACTTACAAACATGCTGCATGTAGTCAGTAACCTGTTACAGCCATTTTAAAATAAACTGTAAACCATTGCGAGACGTAGGCTACACAGTTGAGTTACTTAACTGAATTCAGAAGACGTAGCCCTATGTAGACAATTTGTATAATTTGGCAATTGTACAAATCTTGGTCCTTTAGTTGACAGTGAGACCTCCGAGTTGACCAGATGAAATCGACTCTAACGGCCATGACGGTACATTTCTGCTATTATCTTCCAAGAGATACAGAAGACCCCATTTGCAGGGTTGTGACATCCTAGTCCTGACTTGTCTATTTTTCATCTGATTAGGAATTGCTCGGAACAGGAGGTCCCGGAATTTGAATTGGCCCGAAATGGCTGCAGCTGGACTCGGACTCAGAGCCGATTCCAGCCGAGTCCACAAAAACGGCATTTACATACATGTTACCTGGGACTACATTGTTATTGGTGCACAGTTCAACATATATATGGTCACATACAGTCACCTAATTACAAGGTGAGTCAGGGTATAAAACTTGTTCCTTCAAAATGCCCGTTTTTATTGAGTGTGTATGCAAAGATGTATAAAAAAATCACTGTTACGAGATCTGGAACTAGAATTGGCTCAGAATTGGGGACACAGGAATAGGAATTGGCCCGGAATGGTGGCTACTGGAGTAGGAATTGGCTTGAAATTAAGTAAGGTGGACTCGGATACAGCCCGGCTTATTTGAAACGATGTTCGAATCTTTGAAATACTAAGTAAAGTGCACAGTATCATGGATATATCCTTGCAGGAGACATGAATTACGTAACTTAGTAATTTACTTTTATTGTCAAGTTGTTATTGAATTACGTAACTTAGTAACTTACTCTTATTATCAGGACCTTGAAGTCCGCAAAGCCCCAAATATTATCTTTTATTCAAGTATTAATATTTTGTAACAATTTACTTGACAATGTAGTTCAGTTTAACAAAAGATGCGATTGTTCTGTAACGTGTACGGACGGGCAGAAGTGTATGTTCTAAAGGAATTGCTTAGTATATATGGGCAATTCGTGTATTTTCCCAAAAACTTGAAAAATCCTTTATATTCTGGAACAATACAAGCTATGCAGTACTCGGTTAAGCTACGCAGTACATGGTTAAAATATTTCTGTAAATTTATAACATTTATGGCAACATTTTTTTCCAATCTAATTTTGTTTTTTATGGCCTGACTGTAATCATGAAATAACACGAAGAGTATGTATCTTTTATACAGTTTTATACAGTTTTATGTAAATTATTTTACAAAAATTACTGTTAATCGAATAGCATAATTTTTCTAGTCTCGTTTTTAGTAACTTCAAGTTTTTGTAAATTTGCAGCCGACTGTTTTATACCCAAAATTTATTTTACAAACTTGATGTTTATTACTCTTTTATTCTTCATTTTATGCTGTGGTCATCTAGATCAGATATTTGTACTGGAACTTAGAGTGTCTTTCCTAGGTGGTTCTTGATCAAAACACCCGGAGGATGCAATTTTGTCAGGTCATATCACACACCCATTCCTGAGAAACCTTGTTACTTGAAAGTAAACATTTCTTGTACAATGTAATAATTCCTTACAAAATAAAAGATACAAAGAATACAAATATATCGGTTGTAAATATTGTCAAACAAGGAATAAGAAGTTTATTAGTTCCTGATAAAAACAAAACAAAAAGACATTATGCAAAGCAGCAGCAATCATTTAAAAGAAATGTTTACAAAAATAGGCTCCACTCATTAAAGTATGATGTTGCATTACGTCATAAAGATGTAACTTTACAGACTTTTCCAGTAAATTTGTGAGACGTGAAATTAGCTCCAATCAAGTGCATAAGCTCCTTGGTGATTATCAGTGCTTTAAAATCAGCACCTTACCATTTCCTTTTTCTTTTTCTAAATGTGTGACAAAACATCCGTTCTGTGATTTCTATAACTTAAGACAGATGTTTTCTATATTGAATGTAAATTCACTTAATTTTCAAATAGGGATAAAAATTTGCCTATAATTCTATTAGGAACTGAAACTTTGCAAAACGATATGTTTTAAACATTGAATTTTTCTTTTTTTGTTTTTTATTTTATTTATTTATTTTTTTTTTATTTTTTTTTTTTTTGAAGAATTGAACTTTTAGTTGAAGAACAAACGGATGTTTGTTAAACGACAGTTTATAAATGTTAAACAGAAAAACACAAAAATACTGTTAAAACGTAAGTTAATTTACAGGTATTGCTAAAAGTGATATAAATGTACAGAAATTCTCTTAAAGAGTATAAATTACGTAGAAACAACATTTCATTAGTTAATAGAGTGTTAGAGGAATCTATTGTTAATCTCATAGTTTTCCTGAACGTGCATTCCAGTACGTACTTTGAAAAGGACTGAAACAATTCTATTTCAACGATAAAAGAGCAGTTGATGCTCATTAAATATTCATTTTGATGCCGTGCAGTGTTGCAGCGCAGACAGATGTAATAGTTGAAGCTTCTGCGCAGCACACACTCACACAGTATAAGTATACAGAAACCAGAAGTGAAACGAAACCCATTTCTTTTCTCTCCATACAGTAATTAGAATCCGTATTAACGGCTGGGACGCGAGAAAATAATAGCCAAAACGATTAAATGTTTTTATTCAAGCTGCGCTCAGTTTTGTTCCCATGGGTTCTATATAGATATGAAACAACAGAATCACCCATTTTCAGAGTTTTGTTTCAAGACTGTGTGAAGGGCAATGATAGCGTGCAAGGTTGCAGCGCAGAAGGTTTCAAATCTTGTCACTTCTGCGCAACTTGTTTGCCATGAACCGATGCCATAGCCAGCACCGTGCACAGGTACGTACCCCACTATACCATGCAGTCCATATATCACATTTACACGTTCAAATGTACAACACAAATACCTTGCGTTACAAGCTCGTTGAATCGAGACTAAGGCCTAACTTGAAATGGATGTGCCTTATTCTTCCATACACTCTCTGGAGTGGACACTTCCACCTCTGACTCAAAGAATACGAACGAAAGTGATCGAGAAGATGTATTAAAAGACTTTTTTTACCTCGAGTTGAAGATATTCGACCATACATGTTCAAACCCGAAACAGACAGTTGGGATTCCAGGTCTGACGAGGACGAAATGGCCCTCAAAGGCGTCGGCAGTTTAGAGAACTTGGATTGGTATGTTGAAAATACTTTGGATTGTTGAATTCTTCAAGTGTTTCATACAATACGCCGTCATTGTTCGTATAAATATATATAAAAGTTCATTTGCATATATGGGCTGGCATTTCATCAAGTTATATCTGGCTTGATATGGGAATATCAAACTTTATGTGCATATCTGGGCTGGCATTTCATCAAGTTATGTCTGGCTTGATATGGCGATATAAAAGTTTATTTGCATATCTGGAATGTTGGCATTTCGTCAAGTTTTATCTGGCTTGATATGGCCATATAAAACTTAATTTGCATATCAAGCTGGCATTTCATCAAGCTATATCTGGCTTGATATTGCTATATAAAACTTCATTTGCATATCTGGAATGACATTTTCTCAAGTTAATCTGGCTTGATATGGTCATATAAAACTTTGTTTGCAATCAGGTCTGACATTTCATCAAGTTATGTCTGGCTTTATAAGGTTATATATAATTTGATATAATGTATCACGGCACCTATATCTGGCTTGACATCTGGCTTGATATGGCCATAAAAAGGCTGTATTTAGCCAGGGGCGCAGCTAGGATGAAATTTTTAGGGGGGCCTAGGCAGGGGCGGCGCCACAGGGGGGCAGGGCAGGCATTTGTCCCCTATGGTTTTTGACCCAAAAAATAAAATCGTCTAAATAACGTTTTAAGACACATAAATTTTGTAGGGGGTAGGGTGAGGTGTAACAGTATTATGGAATTAAGTATTGTGATACATTATCCGTCGCATATAGGACATTTTCGGTGTATATCCGAACATTTTGCACGCTTCGCGCGCGTTGTCTTCTCTGTCTAACTCATTGTACATTCGCCCCATACTGGAATAGTCCTTCGTGCAAATATTTGGAATGTTCGAGTATACACGCATTCATCATTTGCTATATAGCCTATCTTCATCCACCTCAGAGCTTACACTTAGGCCTCTTTTACATCCCAGAAGACCCATGATTGAATTTCTCTCTGAGTTTTTTTTTTTTTTGTTGTTGTTGTTGTTTTTTTTTTTTTTTGTCGTTTAAGGGTTAATACCTAGTAGCGTAAACAATAGGGGGGCCAAAATACAGTATAATTCTGTGAAAATTGCTGTCTATTTGAAAACAAGCAAAACATAGTATTCAACACTAAACTGACTGATTTGAGTGATTAAAAGTTAATTCAAATCCGTATTTGACCGACGTACTTATTTATCAATATTCTGTAAATTCTCGGACTACGCGCGAATGTGGTATCTATTACGAATTCCATGGCTACCTTCACGACCGTGGCTCACGGAGAAGTAGGCCTACATCATATTTTAGTGTGTAAATCCAGTACGCATGGACCTACCAGCTCTAGTTGTACACTTGCCCTACACATGCAGTGACATGTCTGTATTGCAGTATCGTATCCAACCAGGGGAGGAGGATTTTCACTTCCGTGTATTGTTCAATCATGTCACAACAATCACAAAATGGTTAAATTGGTACGCAGGGAAGGTTATACCAGAGGAAGAGTAACAGTTCCGTGAAAGTGGGAAAATATATATAAGGCGTGTAACATGTCTAGATGTCTTCAGTGCAATTTGAAAGATCTGGGAAGGGCCATTTCTTGCGATCTGGGAGCTGTTTTGGCAAAAATTTTATCGACGCAGTCCCCGCCAGCGAATAGAAATCATGCCACACATCAAGATCGCTTCAGTGCAATTTGAAAGGTCTAAGAAGGACCATTTAATTGCGATATAGAAGCCATTCTGACAACATTTTAAACGGTACGCTCCGTGCCAACCGTTAGTGGCGCTCCACTTCTATACCAACGCAACCAAACGCCGTTCACACGCTCATGCCTGTCAGTCGTCACGTATCAAGTATCGTACGGTTCAAAACTGCCTCCAAGGTTCCGAGAAGTGCCATTTTATGCAGTGGGGGGGGGGGGGTCTGTAGGGCGAAAAATTCTCTTGACCGCTTCGCACCAGACTATGATGGCTCTCCGCTTCGATGGCAACTTCCATTTTGCGCCCCTCCCCCAATAGGCAACACAAATCGCCGCCCTTGCCCGTTTGTTATGTAATCGTCGACAATACGTGCAACAAAACTGGAAAACTGTAGTCGGCCAAAAGTAAAGAACGTTGGATTACTTACCTAGAAACTAGATTTCTCGAGAAAAAATATGACTTCAAAAGATGCAAAATATTGTACCAGATTAAGTCTAAGGCTTCCCGGTAGTCGAAAAATCTTTCACATCCCCTCCCCTTAACCCCTCCCTCAGAACCGCGATCACTCATCTCATGCCTGGGGCGGATGCAGGGGAAAGGATGCAGTCGCACCCAAAAAATTCAAGAAAAAACGGCAAAAACGTTTGTTAAGCTATAGTATGAGGAGGGGAGAGGACGCAAGTACGCTGCATCTTCGGTCTATGTCCGTCCCCTATACGTTTCTTTGCCTGTGATTTTTCGTTTCTTCAGTTAAACGTACGTTACCTATCCGTTCATTGTCAGTTCTATTCCTTTACGCTTCCGTTACTTATGCGTTAGTGTCCGTCGAACATTCGGTACAGGTACTGTACTTCTACGTTTCATCCGTTTGTTGTCCGGTAATGATCCGGTGAGCAAATAGCAATCCCCGGAGACGAACGGATACTAACGGAGAAGTCCAGTATGAGAAACCCACGAGAAAATGATAAAACGGAAGCTTAACGGATAAGTAACGAATACGTAGGGGGACCTTTTTCGGTCGACGTCCGGTCCAAGTTTTGTGCATGTTCAAAATCTCTCGCCATTCATACAGGACGTTCCCGGTGATGAAACGAAGTCGGCGGAGGAGAACAGGAGACGACTAAACGGATACTAACGTACATCAACGGAGTGCCATTTTGGGTCTTCGTTTCCTCTCCGTTATTGCAATCCGGTGAGGTGTGACAAGCGCTTAAAGACTGACTCGTGTTATAGTACGGTATCTCCCTCCCTCCTCCCTCTCCCTCCCTGGTGACGCCATCCCAACCAATTTTTTATACCTCTGCCTGTGAATCCATTCTTAAGGTTTAAGTCCAAATTTTACATAAATAATACTGCAATAAAATAAATTTCAATCAGTTTTGTCTCTTATCCCATACATGCACGTTTCATTTTAGGAGTTTAAAGTGGACCTAAAGTGTAGAATTATAAGAATATATATTTTAGACGTTGGAAAGGAATTTCACTCATCCAACTCTCATTTTCATAGCTCACCCTACATGTTGCTGAGATATGAAAAGTTAAAATTTATTCACTTTATTTGAAATAGTCGATTGCGCAATAATTTGTGATGATCTTCTTGTAAAACTCACATTACTTGCTTTTGTTTCCTTTTGAAATTGAAATGTTTATATAACCTTGCAAAAATTACTGTTGTACGGAGAGGTTTTAAATAGTAAAGTCAGTCTATAACAGTAAGAAAGTGATCACATTTTGACACAAGGTACAGAGGCTTTCGAAAAAAAAAAAGAAAAGAAAACAACGAATGTAATTTGAGTAGTACAAGAATGACATTACAAATTATTGCGCCATCTACCATTTTAAATTGAATAAGCACCAACATTTTATATATCTCAGTTCAGGAATTCCTGTAAAGATGGCAGTTAGACCATTTGGATTCATTTTTCAAGCTTTGTAACATATGTTTATGAATTTTTAGCCTTTAGGTACACTTTAAATTTAGCTAAAATTTGGCAGTTCTTTGTAGAGTTACAAGACGACCCGTCAGGAACACCGGATTGAATCCATCGACGAGCGAGTGGAAAGTTCCAGAGACGTCCAACTTCAACGCAGCCTTTCTAGAACTGTCTAGAAGTGAGAACTGTTTACGTTATGTCCCAATTATAGCAGCGACCTGGCAACACTTCTAAGAAACTGCAATTGCATGTTTACTACGATGCATACAAGGAACGTTCTCGTAATTGCTGGACTGTGTGCACTAGAAGTTTCTGTTAAATTCTGGAGAGTTCTCGATTAAAAGCCTGGCGTATAAAAGGCAGTTCAACAACTGTTATAGAGGAGAGACATCGAGAGATACCATCGAGTCCAGACGTTATACTGCTGTCCGTTTGTTGACCGAATCACTTGAGGCTTGTGACAAATTGCCTTACGCCGTTTCTAAACTGTGTATAGAGATTGTTATCATCCATCATTCATCGTCTAGCCTTGTCATTATTCGCTCGTGGAACCAGTTCCTACGCTACAGCACGCTGCAGGTCTACCACTGTGCCATCGTCAACGTGCATGCACTACCAGCCCTTGGACCAGACCAGGCAAATATTAAGTAAAGGATTGTGAGTAAGTCTAATTATTGTAAATTTAAGTAAGATAAGGAGATTGTAAATAATCATTAAGTTGTTGAATAATTTTAATCTCGTTCTTCTGTGATCTTTCGCTGTTATTGGTTTGACTTGCGACCACAAGCCGTAACAGAATTGGTGGCCTAACATCCGGGAACGAAAATACTAGAAAATTCGAGAAATTCTGTTCTGAATCGTAAGCAACTGTGTTTGCTCAGACTACTTATTTGTTTGTTGAAGGCTTGATACAATTTCAAAATGCCTTTCAACTTAGATAAATTCGTGGCTAGTCCCTCAGTCGAGGAACTAGATTCATTAAAGAAATCTGAGATTGTAAAGGTCGCAAAACATTATGGCATTGAATTTCAGCCTTTAATGCGGAAAGACGAGATTAAAAGATATGTTCTAGAATATCCCGTGGATTTAAGTATCCTGCCTAGTACAGTATTGGAAACAGCTATCACTGTGCCAACAGACAACACATTTGAATTGAAAAGGCTAGAAATGGAAATGAATAAGGAGGTTAGATTAAAAGAAATGGAAAGAGAAAGGGAAAAAGAAGAAAGAGAAATGCAAATGCAAAAGGAAAAAGAAGAAAGAGAAATGCAAATGCAAAGGGAGGAAAAGTCAAGAGAACATGAATTTAGGTTAAAGCAACTAGAGTTAGGGATCATAAAAGGCTCAGACCCTAAAATAGGCTTGGATACTGGGGGATTTGATGTTTCTAAGCACGTAAAATTTGTCCCCAAATTTCAGGAGGATAATGTGGAGAAATTCTTTAACCATTTCGAAAAGCTGGGTGAGCAACTAAAATGGCCAAGAGATAAATGGTCCATACTCATCCAGAGTAATTTCACAGGCAAGGCTCAAGAAGTGTATTCCGCTCTGTCAATAGAGGACAGCATGGATTATGATAAGGTTAAAAAGGCCATATTACAAGCCTATGAATTGGTGCCCGAAGCTTATCGCCAAAAATTTAGAAAGTATCGTAACGCGGATACACAAACATATGTAGAGTTTGCTTATCAAAAAGAAAGGCATTTCGATAGATGGTGTGCTTCCAAAAAGGTCTCCACATTTGACACTTTAAGACAACTGATGCTGGTCGAGGAATTCAAACGGTGTGTGAATGATGGCATTAAGACTCACCTTGAAGAAAATAAGGCTGACAACTTGAAGGAAGTGGCAAATTTGGCTGATCAGTATGCACTTACCCATAAGTTTGGTAAAGTGGGTCGGACTCAAAACAAGGGTCAGTTTGGTAGGGCAAAAAGAAATATGGCAATAGTAGTGGCACAACAAGTAACAGTGAATCTCAGTCTGGTTCTGTCTCTCCAACAAATTCTGGTAAAAAACAACCAGATTCGAGTCGTCAAAAGAACGACCAGGTCAGCTCAAACAAAGCTGCCTTTAAAGACATAACTTTTGGTTTCTGTCACAAAAAGGGCCACACAATGGCAAATTGCTTCACATTGGCAAAATTAAAGGAGACTGAAACAGCCTCCAATGCCTTAGCCAATGTAGAGAACTCTTCTGAGGTAGTCGTGACTTTACGGCCTAATTCTAACGACAAAATTAAGGAAGAATACCTTCCATTCGTGTCTGAGGGGTTTATTTCCCTAGATGGGAATTCAGCTCATCCACCCGTCAAAATTAATATTTTGCGTGACACAGGCGCAACTCAGTCGTTGCTTCTTGATGGAGTTTTGCCATTATCGGACTCTACTTCCACAGGGGCAAATGTACTAATTCAGGGGGTTGAGTGTGGATTTATTTCTGTCCCTCTCCACAAAATTAATTTGAAGTCAGATTTAGTTTCTGGGTCGGTCAAAGTAGGGGTCAGACCTACTCTACTTGTAAAGGGGGTATCTCTGTTGCTAGGCAATGACCTAGCTGGTGGAAAGGTAGTTAGCCAATGCAATTTTGACAGATAAACCATGTGATTATAACAACACAGAGCAATTAGAAAAGGAATTTCCAAATTTATTCCCTGCCTGTGCTGTCACTAGAGCTATGTCACAAAAGCTCGCCATGGATGATAATCTTAAACATCCACCCTCCAAAAGTGAGGAACAAGTAGGGAATCATGTAAGGATGATAATCTTAAACATCCACTCTCTAAAAATGAGGGTATGATTTCTGAAAAAAGGATGATAAACTTAATCATCCGCCCTCTAAAATTGAGGAATTAGTTCCTAAAAATGGAACAACACTCCCAAAAGAGGAGTCAGAGTCTGGAAAAGATTCTAGTAAAAATGTTCATGAAAGTGAAGATTCTTGGTATGATCTCAGCCAATCTTTTATGACTAATCTGAATGATAGTCAGGATTGTGAGTCTCCTGGCCCCACACATAGTGAGGGGGTAAAACAGGAAAAATCAAAAATGTCTGACACACTCCACAGAGACCAGTTGTCAGTCCAACAACAACATGATGAAGAGCTTCAGCCATTAATAGCTGGTGCACTCACTGAGGATGAATCTAAAGACGTCCCAGTCTGCTTTTATGTTAAAAACAATATTTTGGTGCGTAAATGGCGACCACCTGATGCACCATTGGATGAAGAGTGGAGAATTTACCATCAAATTGTGGTACCTGGGACTTATAGAAGGGAAATACTGAGTATTGCTCATGAAATGCCATTTGCAGGGCACCTAGGAGTCAATAAGACTTACCACAGCATTCTAAACCACTTTTATTGGCCAAAGCTTAAAAGTGATGTGGCCAAATTTTGTAAGACCTGTCACTCATGTCAAATGGTTGGGAAGCCGAATCAGAATATTCCGGCTGCACCCTTAAAGCCAATTCCTGCTTTTGAAGAGCCGTTTAGTAGAGTCATCATTGATTGTGTAGGTCCCCTACCTAAGAGTAGGGCAGGGCATCAGTATATATTAACCATTATGTGTGCTTCTACAAGGTTTCCAGAGGCAATACCTCTGAGAAATATTAAGACTCGGACAGTCTTACAAGCTTTACTTAAATTTTTCACATTGTTTGGGTTGCCTAAAGAGATCCAATCAGATCAAGGGTCTAATTTCATGTCAACTGTATTCCAACAGATGTTATATGAGTTAGGCATAGACCAAATTAAGTCTTCGGCTTATCATCCTGAAAGCCAAGGGGCTTTAGAAAGGTTTCACCAAACATTGAAGAATATGTTAAAGACATATTGTCATGATAATGAGAGAGATTGGGATGAAGGCATTCCATTTGTAATGTTTGCTGCCAGGGAGTCTATGCAAGAGTCACTTGGGTTCAGTCCATTTGAACTTGTCTTTGGACACACAGTTCGTGGACCATTGAAATTGTTAAAGGAGAAGTGGTTATCAGAACCAGGTGAAGACATACATCTACTTGATTATGTATCCCGCTTTAAAGATCGTCTTCATGGAGCATGTGAACTTGCTCAGGAAAATCTGAGGCACTCTCAGAAGAAAATGAAAGCGTGGTATGACAAGACCACTGTGAAACGAGAGTTTAAGCCTGGTGATAAGGTGCTAGTTTTTTTGCCTGCTTCTGGTCAGCCACTTCAAGCTCGCTTTCAAGGACCTTATGTCATTGAGAGAAAAGTTAGTGACAAAGATTACGTCATTTTGACACCTGACAAGCGTAAATCTAAAAGAGTATGTCATATTAATATGATGAAGAGATATTATGAAAGAGAAGATTGTGACATTTCTAAGGATGAAAGTGTACATGATGTAAATAGTAACACTAATGATACAGGTGATCAAGTGTGTATTATCAGTGCTGATCATGAACTCAGTAATGATGAGATCAAGGCTAATAATGTTCCTGACATGTGTATTAAATTACAAAATTCTGATGTGTTGATAAATCTCGACCAGAAATTAAGTCACCTGGATCACAAAGAAAAGTCAGAAATGAAATCATTAATCTGTGAATATGCATGCTTGTTCTCAGATGATCCTACTAGGACAAATTTGATTGAACATGATGTTGATGTGGGAGATGCCACACCAATCAAGCAGCATCCTTACCGAGTTAACCCTAGAAAACGACAACATCTCAGGGATGAGGTTCGGTATATGTTAGACCATGACATTATAGAACCTAGTAATAGTGAATGGTCTTCCCCTTGTATATTGGTCCCCAAACCAGACGGTGGGTACAGATTTTGTACTGATTACCGAAAGGTGAATGCGGTCACAAGAACGGATTCCTATCCGATACCCCGAATCGATGATTGCATTGATAGGATTGGGAAAGCTACGTATGTATCAAAGTTTGACTTACTAAAGGGGTACTGGGAGATACCACTCACTGAGAGGGCTCGGAAAATCTCGGCATTTGTGAAGCCAGATGGGTTATTTCAGTATAAGGTTATGCCGTTTGGTATGAAAAATTCACCGATGACGTTTCAACGCTTAGTAAATAACCTTACGTCAGATTTAGAAAATTGCGAAGTATATGTTGATGACCTTATTGTGTACAGCAACTCATGGGATGAACATGTACAACATGTTAAGGCATTATTTGACAAGCTTGCCAAAGCTAATTTGACTGTCAATTTGGTCAAAAGTGAGATTGCTTGTGCCCAGGTGATATACTTAGGGCATGTGGTTGGTCAGGGTAAAGTTAGACCAATTAAGGCCAAAGTTGAGGGCATTGACAAATTCCCTGCCCCAACTGATAAAAGGCAGCTCATGCTCTTCCTAGGCATGGCTGGTTACTACAGACGTTTTTGTCCGAATTTCTCTGACATTGCTGCACCATTGCTGCACCATTGCTGCACCATTGCTGCATTATTGAAAAAGGCACTAATGAGTTCACCAGTGCTGATTGCTCCAGATTTTGAGAAGCAATTTAAGTTGGCAGTAGATGCCAGTGACAATGGCATAGGAGCAGTTTTGCTTCAAGCTGATGAGCATGGTGTTGATCACCCTGTTTGTTATTATTCTAAGAAATTTGACAGACACCAGAAAAATTATTCAACAATTGAAAAAGAAACATTAGCTTTGATACTTGATCTTCAACACTTTGATGTTTATTTGGGAACTACTAGTTTCCCTATCACTGTATACACTGATCATAACCCTTTGACATTTTTATCTAAGATGAAGAACAAAAATCAAAGATTAATGAGGTGGAGTTTATTTCTGCAATCATATAATGTAGATATTAAGCACATTAAAGGGAAAGACAATGTTGTACCAGACTGTTTGTCAAGAATTTGATCTGATGCAGTATGTTGAAAATCTCACTATAAGTTTTGAAATTTTGTGTTAACTACAGCACAATGTGTATTGATGATGTTACTGTTTTCATGTATCATCACCTTGCAAGACAAATTATATGTTATGATTATACCTTCCATTGAATATTGGACTACATAATATACATACTGTAGTTATTACTGTAAAGTTATACATTGTAAATACTGTAACTTAAGTTTTGTCCGAGACGTCCAAAACTTTTTCAAGGGGGGGGTGTTACAAGACGACACGTCAGGAACACCGGATTGAATCCATCGACGAGCGAATGGAAAGTTCCAGAGACGTCCAACTTCAACGCAGCATTTCTAGAACTGTCTAGAAGTGAGAACTGTTTACGTTATTGTCCCAATTATAGCAGCGACCTGGCAACACTTCTAAGAAACTGCAATTGCATGTTTACTACGGTGCATACAAGGAACGTTCTCGTAATTGCTGGACTGTGTGCACTAGAAGTTTCTGTTAAATTCTGGAGAGTTCTCGATTAAAAGCCTGGCGTATAAAAGGCAGTTCAACAACTGTTATAGAGGAGAGACATCGAGAGATACCATCGAGTCCAGACGTTATACTGCTGTCCGTTTGTTGACCGAATCACTTGAGGCTTATGACAAATTGCCTTACGCCGTTTCTAAACTGTGTATAGAGATTGTTATCATCCATCATTCATCGTCTAGCCTTGTCATTATTCGCTCGTGGAACCAGTTCCTACGCTACAGCACGCTGCAGGTCTACCACTGTGCCATCGTCAACGTGCATGCACTACCAGCCCTTGGACCAGACCAGGCAAACATTAAGTAAAGGACTGTGACTAAGTCTAATTATTGTAAATTTAAGTAAGATAAGGAGATTGTAAATAATCATTAAGTTGTTGAATAATTTTAATCTCGTTCTTCTGTGATCTTTCGCTGTTATTGGTTTGACTTGCGACCACAAGCCGTAACAGTAGACCAAAAAAAAAAATGCATTTTCTATGCGCGTTTCTTTCAATATAAAAAGTTGATTTAACTGTATTTTCAAAGCAAAGTGAACTCAAAGCAAGCTGGAGTGATTTCACATTCTCACATTGATGAGCAGTTCTCCCTTTTCTGTGCCTTTCAATCGTTTTGACTTACAGACCCTTAAGGGTGCAATTTGCAAAATTTCAATATCTCCTATGCATATTTACGTAATGATACCAAATAAATCGGATTGAAATTTAATGATATATATAAATCAGTCTATTAATGTGAGGAAATGACGTCACTGCTGTTTGCGTAAAGTTTACTTTAGCTTGCAAATTCGGTTACATCATTGGTTCAAAAACTCGAAAAACTATAGGTAAAAATTTAATGTTATCTCATAAGAGTTATGATTCCTCTCCCTTTTATAAAATTCAATTTTGCGTATAACCCTTCCTCAGTGATTCGGCTTTTCTATAAGCAAGAAAAAATTACATAATGAGGATTAATTTTTACTCCTTAATTGAGAAATTGCGGACATGAGATCCATGTTTCAAGGATGAATACATACAGTTTAGAACACTCGGGCAGTGCCGTTTCCGGCCATCTGGAGGGTTTGCAAAGTCAAAAATTTTCTTGAACGCTCCGCGCCAAGTGATGGTGGCGCTCCGCTTAGAAATATGTATTACCATTTTTCATAGATTTATTTTTTCTCCTTAATTGAGAAATTACAGACATATGATCCATATTTCAAGGCTGGGTACATGCAGCTTAGAACACTCGGGAAGTGCCATTTCCGGTCATCTGGAGGGTTTGTGAAGCCAAAAATTTTCTTGTACGCTCCGCGCCAACCGATGGTGGCGCTCCGCTTAGATAGTCTTGCTGCACTCTGCCCCCCAATATTTTTTTCCGTTCCGCCGCGCCTGCTGCATAGTTGAAAGCGTCTCATTCAGTGAGGGGCCGATTTCCACTGACAGACAAACAAACCTCCTCACAGATCGTATTCATTTTAGAAAAAAAAAATTTTTTTGAGAGAGAAAAATAAAGTCCAAAAAAATGAAAACGCCAATAATGCAGGTTCTGACACGGGGGTGGGGGGAGGGTGGGGGTAGGGGGGTGGGGTGAGGCTCGGGAGACTTGAAGTCAATGCCTGCCCCCCCCCCCAAACAATAAAGCTGGGTCCGACCCAGCATGCTTCGCCCCCCCTATCGAAAAACCCTGGCGCCGCCCCTGGACCTAGGTAACAAATTGGGGGGGACCGGTACCGCCGAGGGTCAGGCTTGTCAAGATTATCTAAGCGGAGCGCCACCATCAGTTGGCGCGGAGCGTGCAAGAAAATTTTTAGCTCTACAAACCCTCCAAATGGCGGGAAACGGCACTTTCCACGTGTTTTAAGCTGCATGTACCCAGCCTTGAAATTCGAAACTTATGTCTGCCATTTCTCAAATAATGGGAAAAAAATCATTCCATGAAAAATGGTTATACACAAGGCCGCACATACACCTTTTTGCAAGGGGGAAAAAAGTGGGCATTACTGATCTGTGGCCTGGGGGAGGGGACTAAAGGGAACCGATGTCTCCCTTCCCCTTGGCGAAAATTTTTAATTTCAGGAGGACGTATAGATAGCAAATGGTGCAATATTTGAGGGATTTCAGCTTTCAAAGGAAAACTAAAAGTAGTTGTGACTAAGTGCGACAAAAGTCAGTTTTGAGAGCGTGGTGGATACGATGTGAAGCATGACCTCAGCCATTGAACTCTGTTGTGGGGGAGGGTTTGAGGGAGGAGAGAGAGTGTTACTGGTTATAAAACGTTTTATGACTAAACTGGCACGGTTTAAAAACGTTTGAAGCTACCTATAGCAATAACAGCAACATTGTAGCTATGCATAATCGCGCGAAGCGCTAGAATTTTAGAAAAGTAGGCAAGAAATAGAGCAAAAAGTAATAATAGAGCTGTCCTAATAGAGCTGTAAATGATTGGTGATGTGTGCAGATATAGGTATGAAAATATTGATCTGCCTATCTGAAATTGTTTAAGTTCTATCATTACGATCACAGCTATTTCTTATATTTTACAGCGTTTTCTCTGTACATTCTCAAAGTTGGAAACGATGCACTTTGAAAATTTCTGGAGGTAATTGCCCGCCTCCCGCTGTGTACGGCCGTGGATATCATATTGAGCTGAGATAATACAAGAATCATACTGAATTATGCATCCCTTTTCATTTATTCTTCCCGCAGTTCTCCCATATTCACCTTCTAGTATATCTCTATTACATTTGTCCATCACCCTGTCCATAGGCTACATGTCCACTCAGTAACCTACCCCCTAGATCATATCATTTGTCTCTAACCTAGGGTTACCATATTTATTTTCTAGCAAGGAGGACATAGATCACTGTCCTGATGTAGGGGTCTAAGGGTGTCCCCTTCCCTTTAGAAATTTTTCCGGTTTTTAATGGTGTCTAGATGCAAAACGGTGCTGTATTTGTTCACGGACTCAAGTCATCGGTATATTACTTGGTCAGACCTATAATACCACCAGTAAATCTTTCAAACTATTTAACTCGCAAAGCAGAAGTAGGGATCATGTGGGAAACACATGAAGTCCGGACCTTGTTGGTAATTTTACGAATCCGTCCGGACCGTGACGCCAGTGCGAACTACTTAAAAGAGGACTTGTTGAAATCAATAGTTCTACAGTGCACTTGTCATGGGCAAAAAAGGAGAGAGACAGGACATACTTGTTAAGGACAGAAGAATTATTCGAACGCAGTACCTTACCGTACGGCATATTTTGTGTATGATACCGCATAGGAATGGTCGTGTAAGAATGGTCTTCAGTGTATGGTTGCTATGTTTTCAGTAAATCAACCATCCATCCGAAATACAGAAAGGGTCTAAACCTGACAATATCCATCCGAATTAGTCGTCGGGACGTTCGTTTCATCGTCCAAGTCAATTATATGAGAAGTAAACGACAGTGCAGATTATATACCTAATTTAGTGAAAGTAGGCATTTTAAAGTTATAAATTGATTTCATACGTGCGCAAAATGTGTTTTTCACACATTTATTTTTTCTTAATTCCTACACATATTATTAGGACACAAAAAATCTGGGGGGCCTGGCGAATATCTGGGGGGCCTAGGCCCCCCAGCCCCTCCCCCCCCCCGTGGCTACCCCCCCCCCCCCGTGGCTACGCCGCTGTATTTAGCCAGATATATGCAGATATAGATCCATATCTGGATTTCGAGTAAGGGCACAGACGTAGGCCTAGTGTCTCAACGTTGTCTGTTACTCTCCTCTACTGCAGCCTGGCTATATCAAAGACTGTCGTTACACTTCAAAGTTTTTGGCATGTTCAGAGAGAAGATCCCAGCGAGCCCTGTTTAGGTTAAGCAAGGTTAAGCCTTGTGTAGGGTCGACTAGTATGATGCTTAGCATAGCCCATGACCGAACGTAAGCAGCAACAAATTTCTGTGAGGTATGATGTATGGCAAATAT